>LR990152.1:10015000-11215000 GCA_905147285.1 Hypena proboscidalis
TGAAATATACAGTTTTGGTTATTATATTAAATGTTCTTACAATGATAGTCTATCACAGAAAAGATCATATACAAGAAAATATTGTGCTGTAAATTTTATGAAATTATTAAAAAAGATTTAGTAAATATTTGTACAATCCTACACGGAAAAACAATTATTTCAAAGCTTGATATGAAAATGGTCTACTATAATATTTCAATAGCAAAAGAAGACGCTAAAAAAACTGCAATCATTACCCCATTTGGCCTATTTGAATTCAACTGTATGACATTCGGTTTACATAACGCGGGACAAACATTTCAACGATTTATCCACAAAATACTCCGTGGACTAGATAACATCTGTTACTGTTTCGTCGACGATTTGCTCTTATACTCAAATAACGAAATAGAACATCAACAACATTTACATGGTACTAGAACGACTGAGCAACAGCGGCGTCACACTAAACATCGACAAGTGCGAATTCGGGAAGAACAAAATTCAGTTTCTCGGTTACGAAGTTTCATCGGAAGGAATTAAACCTACTGAAGACCGCATTCAAGTCATTCACAATTACCCCAAACCATCCACAGTGCAAGAATTAAGAAGATTTTTAGGAATGATCAATTTTTACCGAAACTGTACCTCACCAAGCGGAACATCAGTACCTACTCAATAAATATCTACATAATTCGAAGAAAAATGACAAATCACCGATACAATGGACACTCGAAGCAGAAAAATCCTTTGAACTTTGGCGACAAAGCATACTCGAAGCGACTACCCTTACGCACCCAATACTAAACGCACCACTATGCCTACTTACCGATGCATCCGACACTAGCTTAGGTGCAGTATTACAACAAAAAGTCAATGATATATGGAAACCACTCGCCTTCTTCTCAAAAACAATGAGCGACACTCAACGGAGATACAGTGTGTACGATCGCGAATTATTAGCAATGTACACCGCTGTCAAAAGTTTACGCCGGCTACTAGAAGGCAACGAACTCACAATATGCACCGATCACAAACCTTTAACCTACGCACTTACGAAAACACCAAGTAGTAACGATACACCGAGAAGAGAATGACAACTTCATTTTTTAAGTCAGTTCTGCACAAGTATTAAGTACATCCACGGCGACCGAAAAGAAGCAGCAGACGCATTATCACGTATAGAAGAAATAAACACACTAAATCACACTATTGACTACAACAACTTAGCT
Source organism: Hypena proboscidalis (assembly GCA_905147285.1). Taxonomy (NCBI): domain Eukaryota; kingdom Metazoa; phylum Arthropoda; class Insecta; order Lepidoptera; family Erebidae; genus Hypena; species Hypena proboscidalis. The sequence goes on from LR990152.1 coordinate 10,016,212, forward strand.
ACAACACAAGAAAACGACGCCGAATTACAATCATGTATGAAACAATCAAATTTGAAATTTTCCCGCGTCAATTTACCCGGAAGTAAACAAGCGATATGGTGCGAAACATCAACAACAAATATTCGACCATAACTGCCACTGAATTATCGTCATGTTGCATTCAAAGCACAACACGATCTTAGTCATCCGGGCGTACGAACAACAAGAAAAATTATCACATCAAAATGCCCACTGGTCCCGACAACAGGTAGGTACATTACTGAAAGCAGTGTATGTTATATATGTAAAAGAATGATAAATAACGACTCTTCTATTTGTCATAATCAGTTTACTGGTTTGTATAAAGGAGTGGGTCCTAGAAATTGTTTTAAAAAATATGAAATACCAAATTTGATACCGGTATTTTTTCATAATTTAAGCAATTGTGATGCGCATTTTATTGTTCATGGTCTCAGTTTTGAAGAGGGAAACATGGAACTAATTCATGAGAATAAAGAGAAATAAATTTCTTTTCAAAGGAATTGCGTATTAATAACCGTAACATGCAAATTAGATTTCTGGATTCGTTTAAATTTATGTCATGTGTTCTAGAAAAACTAGCTCGAAATCTAACTTCTGATCAATTCAAAGAGCCTAAATTAAATTTTCCTGATGAAAACGATTTCCAACGTTTAATTCGTAAAGGTATTTATCCATTTGAATTATGACTTCATATGAATCTTTAAAAGTAGCATATCTTGTAAATTTTATAATTCATTAAATGATTGATGAGTGTATTTCTGAAATTAACTATCAACATGCTCAAGATGTGTGGCAACATTTCAATTGATTGTTAATAGCAAATTCCTTAATTGCAAATAATATTCGAGCTAAAGCAAATAATTCATATAATAATAAATTATGTCTTATTATATAATATTTTCCGATGACAAAAGTTTTAAATCCAGCCAACATGGTCGTTGGAATTTATGGCGTATAGATAAGACACGATATGAACCTCTGAATGTGATGCCTAATAATGAATCAGGGAGAATCGTGGTAAATATTTGGGGTTGGATGAGTACTGCTGGACCTGGCGAGGTGGCTTTCATTCCAGGGAGAGCAAATGGTCTCAGTTACAGAGGAGTTCTGCAAGAAGTAATGTTACCCACAGTGCGCACGGTGTATCCCGAAGCGGATGTTCCGGCATTTTATTTTTTCCAAGATAATTGTCCGATACACCGTGCACGGGTGATCCAAGAGTGGTTGCATGAGAAACCACAAATCAGAATAGTTCCGTCGCCCTCCCGATAGCCAGACCAGAACCCCATTGAAAATGTATGGGGTTTAATGGTCCAGAATTGGGACAACAGAAATGAAAGAAATAAAGAAGCACTCGTCGCCCATTGCGAAAGAACTTGGGACGCATTACGAGGTTCCAATTTGTGCGAAGTCCTTATAAGATCCATGCGTAGCCGCTGTGATGCGATCATAGATGCGGGAGGAGCTGCCACGAAGTATTAATGCTAATACTACGTAGCAGCTGTGGCATAATTTCAATTGTAAGAATATGAAAGAATATTCGGATCTTTATTTAAAAACAGATGTTTTATTACTAGCTGTTATTTTTGAGAATTTTAGAAGTGTGTGTCTTAAAACATATGAAATAGACCCCGCACATTACTATACCGCACCCGGATTGAGTTGGGACGCCATGTTAATATGTATATATAATTATGTTAATAAATTTAGGGTCTTTAACAGACATTAATAAAATTTCCTTTATTGCAAATAATAATTGAGGTGGTATATCTCAATGTAGTAAAAAGCATGCTAAAGCAAATAATTCATATATGTCTGATTATGATTGAAGTAAACCATCCTCCTTTCTTATGTATTTAGATGCAAATAACCTTTACTGTTGGGCTTTGTCGCAATGTCTTCCTACAGGTAATTTTAAGTGGGTTGATGTGAATACAAATTTCAATATTCCAGATATTTTGGAGGTGGATTTAGAATACCCAGCTCAATTTCATGATTTCCACTCCGATCTACCGTTTTGTCCTGAGAATGCATGTTTTGGTTATAGTAAAGAAAAGAAAAAGGTGCCAAATTTACATGATAAAAAAAATAACGTTCATCATTATAGAAATTTAAAGCAATGTTTAAAACAAGGGCTTCGATTAATAAAATTTTAACAATCAGCATGGTTGAAAATTTACATAAACTTAAATACTCAGATGCGTTCTTTAGAAACAACAGATTTTGAGAAAGATTTTTTTAAACTAATGAATAATTCAGTTTTTGAAAAAACTATGGAAAATATATTAAAACGAGTAAACGTTAAGTTAGTAAATCACTGGAAGAATCGTGGCAAATCCCAAAGTGCTCAATGTTTGATAGCAAGACCTGAATTCCATAGTAGAAGTGTATTTTCTGAAAGCTTAGTTCCAATTCAATTAAACAAAACAGAAGCTTTTTATAACAAACCGATATATCTCGGATTTAGTATTTTAGATTTGTCAAAAACACTCATGTATCAATTTCATTATGATTTTATGAAAGAAATATATAATGAAACTATTAAATTACTTTGCACAGACACTGATAGTTTTGTATATAAAATATTTACAGATAAATTTTATATTGATATTAAAGACAATTTGAAAAAAATCTTTGAAACATCTGATTATCCCTCTGATAATAATCAATATGGTTTCCCTTTGATAAATAAAAACCTTTTAGGTTTTTTAAGGATGAAAATAATGGTAAAATTCTAAAAGAATTTGTAGGAATTCGTTCGAAACTGTATGCTATGGATGTAGAAAACAAATTTATAGCCAAAGGAGTTAATAAAAGTGTTACAATTTTTTTTTCTGTCAATGATTACAAAACTTGTTTGGTGAGAAAAAAAATATTTTATAATGAAATGTTAAGATTTCGATCATTGAAACATAAAATTTTTAACCAAAAAATTAATAAAATTTCACTTTCACATAATGATACAAAACGTTTTATCGTAGAAAATGGTATTGACACTCTTACTCGGGGTCATTACAAAATTACGAACATTTGATTTTATAATTATTTTTTGTACATTTTCATTCTAAAATGTGTTGTAATTTTGTTTGAATGTTTAGATGTTTGTATTATTTGGTTTTTTTTTCAGTCATCACGATTGTTCATGGATGCATTACTATAGTGTAAACAGAGATGGTTGCTGGTTTGTGTCTTATCACATTTAATGAATTAACACCCGGGATACCAAGTATATTTTAATAATTACGAAAGAAAATTAAGACTACCATTTGTAGTATATACTGAATTTGAAGCATTTTTAAATCCCATCAGCGGGTGTTCTAATAATCCAAGTAATTCATCAACAACAAATATACATAAACATGAAGTATACAGTTTTGGTTATTATTTTAAATGTTCTTACAATGATAGTCTATCACAGTATAGATCATGTACAGGAAAATATTATGCTGTAAATTTTATGAAATTATTAAAAAAAGATTTAGTAAATATTTGTGCAAAACTAAGTTTAATTAAAAGCCCAATACCACTATCAGAAGCAAATAACAGGAACATTACTGAATGCAGTGTATGTTATATATGTAAAAGAATGATAAATAACGATTCTACTTTCGTCTAGCACTAGCAGTGCTAGACGTCGCGCGGAGGTGACGACACGCGAATAACAGCCCAGTTGATGAATCTACGTATTAGATTCGAAACTAGTCGGCATATCCCGGCTAAAGTAACGTGAGTAACCCGTATTTTCAATAATAATGTCTTCACCTCACGTCGGTTTTAATAATATTAACGATTCTACTATTTGTTATAATCAGTTTACTGGTAAGTATGAAGGTCATAAAAAATATGAAACACCAAATTTTATACCGGTATTTTTTCATAATTTAAGCAATTATGATGCGCATTTTATTGTTCATGGTCTCAGTTTTGAAGAGGGAAACATTGAACTCATTCCTTAGAATAAAGAGAAAAAACATTTCTTTTTCAAAAGAATTACGTATTAATAACCGTAACATGAAAATTAGATTTCTTGATTGGTTTAAATTCATTTCGTGTAGTCTAGAAAAACTAGTTCGAAATCTAACTTCTGATCAATTCAAAAAAATTAAATTAAATTTTCCTGATGAAAACGATTTCCATCGTTTAATTCGTAAAGGTATTTATCCATAAGAATATTGGACTTCATATGAATCTTTAAAAGTAGCATCTCTTCCTTCTCCTTGTAAATTTTATAATTCATTAAATGATTGTCATATTTCTGAAAGTGACTATTAACATGCTCAAGATGTGTGTCATCATTTCAATTATAAGAATATAAAAGAATATCTGGAGCTTTATTTTAAAACAGATGTTTTATTACTAGCTGATATTTTTGAGAATTTTAGAAGCGTGTGTCATAAACATATGAACTAGACCTCGCACATTACTATACCGCACCTGGATTGAGTTGGGACGCCATATTAATATATAAATAAAAATAAATTTAGAGCTTTTAACAGACATCAATAAAATTACCTTTATTGCAAATAATATTCGAGGTGGTATATCTCAATGTAGTAACAGACATGCTAAAGCAAATAATTCATATATGTCTAATTATGTAATATTTTCCGATGAGAAAAGTTTTAAATCCAGCCAACGTGGTCGTCGGCATTTATAGCGTATAGATAAGACACGATATGAACCTCTGAATGAGATGCTTAATAATGAATCAGGGAGAATCGTGGTAAATATGTGGGGTTGGATGAGTGCTGCTGGACCTGGCGAGCTGGCTTTCATTCCAGGGAGGGCAAATGGTCTCAGTTACAGAGGAGTTCTGCAAGAAGTAATGTTACCCACAGTGCGCATGGTGTATCGAAGCGGATGTTCCGGCATTTTATTTTTTCCAAGATAATTGTCCGATAACCCGTGCACGGGTGGTCCAAGAGTGGTTGCATGAGAAACCACAAATCAGAATAGTTCCGTGGCCCTCTCGATCGCCAGACCAGAACCCCATTGAAAATTTATGGGGTTTAATGGTCCAGAATTGGGACAACAGAAATGAAAGAAATAAAGAAGCACTCGTCGCCCATTGCGAAAGAACTTAGGACGCATTACGAGGTTCCAATTTGTGCGAAGTCTTTATAAGATCCATGCGTAGCCGCTGTGATGCGATCATAGATGCGGGAGGAGCTGTTACGAAGTATTAATGCTAATACTACGTAGAAGCAGTGGCATAATTTCAATTGTAAGAATATGACAGAATATTCGGATCTTTATTTAAAAACAGATGTTTTATTACTATAGTAGAATCCAAATAGCCGTGCATAAAAGGTCATTTACCCGGCCTGTACCAAGAAATGCCCAAACTTTACGACACGTATCGCTCTCGGCCGCTCTCCGTACAAAATAACGACAATACAGACTTTTCACTGATATCATAATACCGGCCGCGCCTGCGGCCTGCCCGCGAATGCGACAACTCAAAAACACCAAAATTTTATTATATATTATATTATAATTAACTTTACTTTTCAATTCATTCACAAACAAGAATACGTTGTGAATCACTGTTCGAGTTTGAACGCTAATATCACCATCGGCAACACGTGTGCAGTAAGCGGAAAACTCTATCGATAATGGTACCGGCGCATCTGCACAGTCCTATTTCTATTTAAGTTTCTGGCCCCAAGACTCAGTTCATAACGTGATTATTTAGATACTTAGGAACAAAATCGTCAAAACAACCGGCTTTAGTGACAAAAGCTTAGCAGGTAGCGAATTAAAACAAAAGAAGTGGTTCGGTGGTCTCTATTCATCGAAACCGTAGTACATTGAGAAGTCTTGGAAATTAGATTCTTTGTACCCGACTGCGTCAAAAGGAGGGTTATGTTTTTCGAGCGTATGTATGTATGTCTATTTTTTTGGCACGCCCTACAGCCCAACAAGCTTATATTTTGACAAATAAGGTGTCGTTTTTATCTTTTCAGTTCTTTTTTTAAGCAGTCGGGTTTTTTGTTTTTTTAATAATATTTTTTTTCTGGCTTTGAAAAATACATAATTGTTACAGTACGGAACTGATGAGCCTGACTGACGATATTATTACACATTTTACAGGTCCATCATCGTCCCAGTCAATGAGTTCTCCAATCAAGAAGAGAAAACCTACGACTCTGACTGTTGGCGAGAAAACTATAGTTTTGAACGTTTTTTTTTCGTCATTTAAATACATTAAAAACACATGGCCAGAATATGAATACCGCTCAACTCCTGCGATGGTAGCTAAGACAGCGGAAATGACTGGAATTAGTAAGAGATCTATATATTCTATATTAAGAGAGTATAAAGATACTCATACTATAAATCCAAAAGGAACAACTAGGAAAAAACTGAACATCCTACAGAAACTTGACAGTTTTGATAAAACTGCCATAAGACAGAAAGTGCACAGTTTCTTCATGCAAGGTGAACTACCAACCGTTGACAAAATATTACAAAAGATAAACGAAGACGAAACAATGCCTAATTTGAGCAAGACTTCTTTGCGGCGTGTCCTAAGACATTTAAAGTTTAAATTTATGAAAAGAAGCAGAAATAGTACACTAATGGAACGTCCAGAAATTGTTATATGGCGAACAAAATATTTGAGAGAAATAAAAAACTACCGAAACGAACATCGCAATATATATTACCTCGATGAAACTTGGGTAAATGCAGGTGAAAATAATATTTTATTGTTGACATGCTTGATTTAAGTTATGTAGCCAGATGTTTGCTTAATTATTTTTTAACTATTCTATCATTTATATTATTTGCATATTCAAACACATGTTTGTTTTAGGTCATAGGGTCACAAAAGTTTGGACCGACACAACCGTAAAGACAAGTCGGCAAGTTTTTGTTGAAGGTGTTTCCACTGGCCCTAAAAACCCCACAGGAAAAGGGAAAAGGTTAATAGTCGTGCATGTTGGAAACGAAAATGGGTTTTTAGATGATTGCCAGTGGGTTTTTGAATGCAGTAAAACTGGCGACTACCACGAATCCATGAACGCATTAAATTTTGAAGAATGGTTCCGCAAAGTCGTTAACAAACTACAACCGAATGATGTCGTTGTAATGGATAATGCATGGATATTTAAATTTAATGGATCAAAACATACAAACTATTGTTAAAAAAAAATGTTATTATTTTTTAAGATAATTTTTATTATTTTTAGGCGAACAGAAAGAACTCCAACAACTCAATGGAAGAAACAGCAAATAATTGATTGGTTGATATCAAAAAATATTGAATTTAAAAACGACGATAAAAAAACTCACCTCTTACAAAGAGTCAAAGCGGTGAGACAAAATTACCAAAAATACGTGACTGATGAAATGGCGAAGGAGAAAGGGGTGACAGTATTAAGATTGCCTCCTTATCACTGCGAGTTAAACCCCATCGAACTTGTGTGGGCGGACGTCAAGGGGCATGTTGCTCGAAATAACACAACATTTAAACTGGCAGACGTCAAAATACTTTTTATTAATGGTCTAAACCAAATGACCTCTGAAAAATGGGCGAATTGTGTTGAACACGTAAAAAAAATTGAGACACACATGACGTAGCTCGATGACCAAATCGACAACACGGTAGACCAAATTATTATCAACGTGACGGACAATTCAGAAAGTGAAACTTCTGAAAGTGAATTGTCCACTGATGTATCATATGAAGGCTTACTTTGATAAAAAAATAAAGGAATTTAAAAAAATCAATATGTGTTTTATTTTTAATAACTACTTGGGCAACCTACCTGTTGGTAATACGGGCGGGATTGGCGCACGCGACAGCGCGCCATAGTTCACCCCGCGATCGGCGCGCTCACATGAATGACCGTTGCTACTCATCGCGCTCGAGGAATAAGTGATCTGTGCGCGATATTGTTATTGCGTGTTCTACAAATGATTTTGACTATTGTATTTTTGATATAATATACTAAACGTAATAAAAAGCTTTTATAAGTAGCTTTAATCTCTCGAAGAGGCGGACGTATAAACAACAGAAAGTAAGTATATATTACCGTCGTTGCCAATATAAAAAAAAATATCTGGGCCAAGTCGAGCAAAAAACGGCACGGCCGTACCATACCATTCTTTTCTCGAAGCAGTTTAGACCATTTTCGACTACCTATAACTTCATTGCATTGTATAAACACCGTATATTTCAAATCTAATTCAATTTGAACCCTTAGTTTAAGAATTATAACGAGTCAAATTCACTGACCGATCATCAAAAGTCTAAGGCACTTCTAGTAGACATAGAAGCTTTTTTTTAAATTAAGAAAACATTGTATACATACATTGTGTACAGTATATGAATCAAGGAAAAACTAAAACATATTTCAATTTCTAGTCCAGTTTTCAAGATACATGTTGACTGCATAAATAACTCTGTACTCTTATATAAATATATAGGATTACAAAGTTACATTTGCAGTTATCTGCATTGTAGACTGCCTCGGTGGTCTAGTCAGTCTAGTGGTTAGATAATTACGTAACAACTAAAGACAGAAGGTTCCTCAAGCAGGGACTGAATAAATTAATAACCGACTTGGATTACATGGATCTCACATCTTTTACGGTAGAACTGAGTTGCGAGACTTGCTTTTTTGACAAGTATGGTTTTTTATGGGATTTTGTATTTTATTTTACACTGTTTAAAGAGCGTAAGTAAATAATACAATACCCATTTTTGAAAACCGCATCCAAATCTATGATCATAGCAGTTATGGTTTTGTAAAAAAAATATTTATTACAGCGCCCCCTGGTTCGTAGTCACCGTAAACCTATCCAAGAATATTGTTGCTCCTGCGATAATAATGCACGTTATAGAAAATACTTAATTTAATAAAATAATGATGACAATATTTTTATCTCATTGTAATACAGACGCCAAATGTTTGTAATACATGACAATTTCTCGGACTATGATCCCCTCGTACCAATAAACGTTTGTTTACACCGACTTCTATCGCTACGCGCCGGCTCGGCGCCTTGCGTTTAGGTTCGCCGCGATCCCGTTTCGGCGTGCAGTGGTACAGGGGCCGGTATGACCTTTTATGCACGGTTATTTGGATTCTACCATAGCTGTTATTTTTGAGAATTTTAGAAGCGTGTGTCTTAAAACATATGAACTAGACCCCGCACATTACTATACCGCACCCGGATTGAGTTGGGACGCCATGTTAATATGTATATGTTAATAAATGTAGGGTCTTTAACAGACATTAATAAAATTGCCGTTAATTGCAAATAATATTCGAGGTGGTATATCTCAATGTAGTAACAGACATGCTAAAGCAAATAATATATCCTAAACTATCCTCCTTTCTTATGTATTTAGATGCAAATAACCTTTATGGTTGGGCTATGTCGCAATGTCTTCCTACAGGTAATTTTGAGTAGGTTGATGGGAATACAAATTTCAATATTCCAGATGACACTAGTCATAGTTTTATATTGGAGGTGGATTTTGAATACCCAACTCAATTTCATGATTTCCACTCCGATCTACCGTTTCGTCCTGAGAATGCATGTTTTGGTCATAGTAAAGAAAAGAAATTGGTGCCAAATTGACATGATAAAAAAATTACGTTATTCATTATAGAAATTTAAAGCAATGTTTAAAACAAGGGCTTCGATTAATTAAATTTCAACAATCAGCATGGTTGAAAATTTACATAAACTTAAATACTCAGATGCGTTCTTTAGAAACAACAGATTTTGAGAAAGATTTTTTTAAACTAATGAATAATTCAGTTTTTGAAAAAACTATGGAAAATATATTAAAACGAGTAAACGTTAAGTTAGTAAATCACTGGAAGAATCGTGGCAAATCCCAAAGTGCTCAATGTTTGATAGCAAGACCTGAATTCCATAGTAGAAGTGTATTTTCTGAAAGCTTAGTTGCAATTCAATTAAACAAAACAGAAGCTTTTTATAACAAACCGATATATCTCGGATTTAGTATTTTAGATTTGTCAAAAACACTCATGTATCAATTTCATTATGATTTTATGAAAGAAAAATACAATGAAAATTTTAAATTACTGTACACAGACACTGATAGTTTTGTATATCAAATATTTACAGATAAATTTTATATTGACATTATAGACAATTTGAAAAAAATATTTGATACACCTGATTATCCCTCTGATAATCAATATGGTTTCCCTTTGATAAATAAAAAACGTTTAGGTTTTTTGAAGAATGAAAATAATGGTAAAATTCCAAAAGAATTAGTAGGACTTCGTTCAAAAATGTATGCTATGGATGTACAAAACAAATTTATAGCCAAAGCAAAGGGAGTCAATTAATGTGTTACATTTTTTTTTCTCTCAATGGTTACAAAACTTGTTTGATGAGAAAAAAAATATTTTATAATGTAATGTTTAGATGTTGTTCATTGAAACATACAATTCTTACCCAAAAAAATTATAAAATTTCACTTTTTCATCAAACGTTTTGTATCATTATGTGAATAATGATACAAAACGTTTTATCGTAGAAAATGGTATTGACTCTTATAGTCTTGAGATTTTGATAAAAATGTAACATAAATTTTGGATAAATTGTAAAATGTACACATTTCAGTTGATTATGACTAAAGTATAAATTATATGTTAGAGAAATGTATATCGTAAGACCTTACTATAACGATATAAATATCACTTGCACCTAATATGTAAGAATTTGGAAATAAAGCCAAATACGAGTGTTTGCCATTAGAATGTGCTTTTGGAAAAAGAATTATTACAAATCGAATTAAATCTGAAATTAATGACAATAACAGATTTTGAGAAAGTTTTTTTTTTAAACTAATGAATAATTCAGTTTTTGGAAAAACTATGGAAAATATATTAAAACGAGTAAACGTTAAGTTAGTAAATCACTGGGAGAATCGTGGCAAATTTCAAGGTGCTCAATCTTTGATAGCAAGACCTGAATTCCTGACCTGAATAGAGTAGGTTTTTGTTTGGAATATTATAATTTTGATTGGATTAATAATGTTGTTATATTTGTAGATGAAAAAACTTTTAAAAGTGATAGGGATGGAAGAAAAATATTAAAACGAGCAGATAATGAAAGATATTTACCACAAAACGTCATCCCAAATAGAGCGAGTGGTCGGCTGAGCCTGGAATTCTGGGGATGGATGAGTTTTGTTGGTCCTGGCGAACTTGTAGAAATACCTGGTCGCCTAAATGCCGAACAATATGTGGACATATTAAGAGATGTGATGGTGCCGACTGTGCGATTGCACCATCCGGAGGGCACTATTTATCTTTGCCAGGACAACAGTGCCATCCATAGCTCCAGAATTATTCGTGCGTGGCTTCAAGCTCAGCCGGACATTGAATTAATACCATGGCCTGCGAAGAGCCCTGACCTCAACCCAATTGAGAACCTCTGGGGACAGATGGTTCTCAATTAGGATGTATCAGAAGAGAGCAACGTAGAAAACTTGCGGCAATCAGCAATGCAATCGTGGGAATTGCTGAGAGGCGATTCACGTGATATGTGTTGGAATATGATTACTGGAATGAGAGGCAGGTTGGATGCAGTTCTAGATGCTAATGGCTGTCCCACCAGGTATTAATTCTGTAGCCTTCCATGTTCTGTCTCGTGCATTCTAGTAATATATTTCAGCACATATCAACCTTTGCCAACATTAATGCCATTTACCACCTTGCGTACGCCGATATTAAATTAAAAACATGTCATACATGTCAATGATAGCTTTTTATACGCAGGAACGAAGAAAACGGTTTATAAAATAGAATATTAAATAAAATGTTTTATGAACACGTGGAATCTGGTTTTTTTTTAAACGTTGCAGTTAAAATTATGAATAATAACTAAAAAATAGACTACTAATTTTATCATTTCTTCCTGTACTCACATTTCTTGTGATTTCTGCTGATGTTGATGGAGCTTCAAGATGTATTCTTTTCTCCGTCTCGTCATCTGATCTTGTCACTGGTGCTGTTTCGTTTCTTACCTCGTCCAATTTGTTAATATCTAAACAATAAAAAAAAACGATATATTATAACCATATTACTATCAACAAAGGTTAACTCGCACATTTAACACAGAAGTTGAATACTAACGTTTTTAACATATCATGCAATATGTCCGCATTTGTATAGGACCGTCAATTTCATCTTCACCATTAGGTGGTACAACCGAAGTACTATGTCCCCAGCAAGGTTCGTAACACGAATAAATTTTAATATCAACATCACCCAACATAGACTCCGGAAAAGTTTTATTTATATACCTCAGTCTAATTATTCCATGAAATTTTCGAAAACTAAGTTTTTTACTTTAACTTTCAATATCACTCTGAGATAAACTTCTCAAATCAAAAAGCGAATACATTTTCAATAATACATACTTGACTGCATGTAAGACAAAACAAAACGGTTCTAAATGTCAACAAATGAAGACAACAAATCTACCCCTCCTCTTAAACTACAATTAATATTTAACTTGTTGTGACATGCTTTACATGTCACAACAAGTTAAATATTAACAATACCATAGAGAAAGCAAAACACGTATCAACATGATCAACATTGATGTTAAAATGGTAAAAGACAGCGGTATTGTCTAGTTAAATATATTTTTGAATGAACAATTACTCACGTTTGAAAACTGCGGTGTTCCACTTCTTCTCATAGTTCGAAGATTTGATGATCAAATTCAGAATTGTGTAGATCACCGCTTAGTGTATCCATCAGTGAATACAATCAAATTTATTAATTAAGATATATGTATTCATCATTATCAGTCCAGAAACGTCCACTGAAGGACATAGGCTTCACCAATCGATTTCCAAATCGCGGTTTTTGGCCGTCTGAAACCAACGACTCCCCGCGATCTTGACTAGATCGTCCGTTCATCTAGCGGGAGGCCGTCCTACGCTGCGTTTGCCAGTTCGTGGTCGCCACTCTAGGTCTTTTTTGCCCCAACGGCCATCTGTTCTTCGAGCTATGCGTCCGGCCCATTGCCACTTCAGCTTAGCGATTTGTGTTATTAGGTGATTTAGGTATCGCATTCTTCACTTTGAAGGCAAGAGTACCCTCTCCCTCATCGCTATCTACGTCATGGTCCTGTGCATAATAATAATTCTTGAAAGTATTCTCAGAGAACTGGAACAAAATGAACACCGCATTGTAAACTCACATTCAAGAACAAAAACATGTAAAAGAATGGATGGTATTTAAAAGTGCTTCAATTTATTCCCATATAATTTCACTAATTTTGCCTTTGTTCCACCAAATATACTGAATGTGCACCAAAATATGTTCACTAACATATTTCATAGTGAGCACCTATTTATGAACTGTTGCAAATTTGTAAAAATAGTACTACACCTATTTTAAAAACAGATTGATTCTTCTTTGTTATGGTCGCAGTTCTAACTTAACCTAACCTACTACTTTACCCATAATTGACCTATGCTATAACTTAACTTTTATTTTGTGTAACAATCAGGAATATTTGGTGCACGAGAAGTATTTTTCGTGGAAGAATAAAATAATTATTGTTACAATAGAATATTTGCAGCGCACTAAAATAAAAAAGTGTTATAACTTGGTGATAATTTGGAATTTGTTTGGTGTAACATATTTTGTTGGCCGAGTAGTTTAATTATAGCAAAATAATGAAACGGGTTTAAGAATAATATTTTAGAAATGCGTGAACATAGGTGTACCTTTAGATTTTTGGTGAACACAAAAATATTATCCTAAAAGAATATACCTAAATGTAAGAGTAGAGACAGAGTTTGAAACACAAACACAAGTAAAAATAATCAATTGAGATTGGTAGATGCAATACAACACATTTTAAATTCAGAAACACAATATCTAAAAAGATGTGATGAATACTTACAGCCATTGTTCACAAATAGGATCACTACTTCAAAACTTTCTTGAAAACCACAAGACTTTGCACAAAGCAACTACATCTGCTGTCAACACCACGAAGGTTTGCACGGTACTGATTAACGATGTATATCGCTTAAATAAGAAATCTCCCCTTCCCCCAAAACCTGAGATCCTTATTACCTGCGATTTGCTTTCACTTATTGGAAGACCCAAAATATACAATAGCCTTTGTAAACAGTAGAGAAACAATAAATATTTTAAAACAAAAAGGACATAATATTTTATTAGGGGTTTTCTTGAAATTAGACAATACTACAAACTAAAACACTTTATAACGATCCCTTTTTAATACGAACATAATAGTACCCAAAGCGCATTCAAGTTCAGACAAGTTATTATGAGTTCTTGTATAGACATGTTTCATGAAATATTTTACAAACGTTATTGTTATAAAAATTACCTTATAATTATGTTAAATACCATGGTAATTTAAAAAAAAAAACTATTACATAATATACCTATGGATTGGGCAAGGCTATATATTTTCTAAAACTTTTAATTGGTAAATCGTACGCTTAGGATAAGTTAAAAAGTTGTGTTAGCTTAAAATCAGACACCTTAATTAAATACATATTTATATAAAAAGATACTTACGTATAATTATAATAATATTAATAACTGACACATCTTTTTTGTACCCTATAATGCTATAATAATTATTCAATAATAATAATAATAAAATTTAAATTTAGTTATTTAATTCTACTTAACTATATGAAACTATAATTCTATTATTCTATTTGTATTGTATTGTTTTGTGTAACTTATTAAAATGTGCATGCTGTGGCCTTCTGTAAGTGAAGGTACACATACAATTTAGTTTTAATCTTATTTATTTAATAATTTAATTTAATTTATATTTATTTATAAAATTTCATTTTTTTAATGAAATTGTTTTATTTTTATTTTGTCTAATTTCTAATTTCATCATATTTCTTTTATTATAGTGCATGTTGTGGATGTATAGCTATAGGATGCTTCAGTGCAACTTAACAGAGATAAAAAGAATAATGTCAGTGACAAAACTACTGCCGAGAATGAGGCATGATTGGACTTCTTAGTTTTATACACCCTTATTAATGTAACAGTGTACTCATTGTTGAAGAGCCAAATAATAAATAAATAAATACAACAATGTGTAAACCTAAATGAATCCCACAAACTGTATGACATCTGTGTATCTTTGTTGATGGTCCTAAATAAAATAAAATAAAAATTATCTTACACTAAGTTAAATTAAATTCAAAGCACAAACCTAAATATAAACATAGCACTTGTTTAAAGTCAACAAAGGTGTAACATGGTATTTTTTACCTGGTATTTATCACCGTAGGCTAAGGTTAACTTAAAAGATTTTATTAAATTACAAACAACATAACATACCCATCGTAACATCACGACTATAATTATTACCCAGACGGGTATTGTAGAGGTGTATTACCCACACTTCACCTGTTATAATAATATTAGATTAGATAAGGTCAGGTTAAAAATATTTATTAATCGAATAATAATTATAATATATCAATTAATCGAATTGTTGATATAATATAATTCTATGTTTTTATTATATTAAATATTTACAATGAAGTCAACTTCTTAGCAAAAATATAACATATAATTAATAAATTAAAAAAAAAAATATATGCGTCAGAAATTCCTCCGCATCGCTGTCCACAGCTGATACTGTGGCTAGAAGGCTGGTGTGCCATGTTGAATGGCAATGCTTATTCGCTGGGCGAAGTAAAAACCAGCCTTCTGGTCGCGAGAAGCGTCGATTAGGTAAAATATTTTATACCTAAATACTTAGTTTGAAGAATGTTAGGTTAGGTTAGTATGATTACATTAAAAATAAGATAACTAAATACTAAGGATGAAAAATGTTTAGTTAGCCCACATTTAAATCGTGGTATTTTACTAAAAACCCATAAAATATAACATAATTAAGTCTAAGTTAATCCACAGAGAAGAACTCATAAAAAAAAAAGGTTCGGTTCATCTTTTCGCTTGAAAACCTATTGTTATAGTTTATTAGGGTCGTGCATTGTATAGATTATTTGGACTATATAGGACTACTTAGCTTAGGATAGAGATAGACAACGATTATGTACTGCATTCATTTCAGCGTAATAAAAAACAACTATTTACATACCAACCTTTTTTTTTTAACACGCTTATATTAGCTTCACCTGTATGTATGTAGGTATGTATGTATGTAACCGACTCCTTTGGACTCGATTTTGACCCACTATAAACGGACAGATTTCATTAAAATTTTGCACACCTGTCAAAGATCGATGACAATGCAATAAATCGAAAAAAAAATAAAATAAATAAACCCTCTTATATATAATAACGCTCTTATAAATAAACCAAACTAAAAAGTAGAAAATAAATAATAGTTTACAAAAACTAAAAAAAATATGGCACAGAGCGCCCCACGCTTTTTCACAATAATACTAGTATTTTTTATTCATTACCATTTTCAGCTTATATTAGGAATTATTTTTCACTTTTTAGTTAGAAGTACTTTAAAAGCGTGTTTTTTAGTTTTTTAAACTAGTTATTATTTTTCTTACAATTTGTCAAGACGTGTTTTTCAAGACGAGGGCCGTTGGTCCCACCTCTAGTGGTCTTTCTATTGTGTCAGTATCGCAGAATCCTATCTACTCTGTCCAATACCCACACTTCACCTGTTCAGGTCCCATGTGATACGAGGTGAGCCTATCGCCATCCACCGGGTACAATTCCAACTCCGTGCTGCTATTGTGAATTTCCTGGCGGAAAGTACACTTTGCCGGACCCGGGAATCGAACCCGAGACCTCGCAGTGAGAGGCGTGTACGCTAACCACTAGACTGTCGAGGCAGTATGGAACTATGGGAACACTGTTGGTTAAAAAGTTTGGGGTAATCGGCTCTTAGCTATCCGCGTATCGGACAAAATGTTTTCTGAGATATTTTCGCGTGGCATGTATTTCCTACATGTAAACTACAATTGTTTCTCCATAATTGTCTGCACGTGTGGTGGTGTAGTGGTTTAAGCAGTCGCCTCGCCGCTCTCTACTGCACTGGTGTTGTGGGTTCGATCCCCACATGGGACAAAACTTTGTGTGATCGCAAATATTTGTTCTGAGACTGGGTGTGCTTGTGTGAGTGAATGAGTGTATTTGGCCTTGTCATTGGGACCATTGGATAGTGTAATTGCTTCTGGCGTTCTATATAATGTAAAAAATCATGTAGGTAAAGGTAAATAGACCTAAGTCTCGAGGCCAGATTTGAGAGAGGCTCAAAGCCTGGATATATGTAAAATATTCATAGACTTTTAATATGGGTCAGTATAGAATTGGGGTTATAATGTCGCCCATTTTCGTCCCAAATGACTAACATAAATTCTCTTACAGGTAGTTTATAAAATGGCGAAGAGTGTTGATTTACTGTTACATAAAACGTAGCGTATAGCCTATATTAACAAGTGAATAGGTTAGTCGAGCCAGTGGACTGATAGACCAGGGTAGATCCCTTTGAAAATGATAAAAAGTCAAAAAAATAATAGTAAGATGAAACCCATTAGAAAAGAAGGAGAATATTATAAAAATTAAAGGAAAAATAATTTACGGGCGATCTGAGGTCGGGAAGAGGGGGAGGGGTGGGCTTTAAGGGTGAAAAATGTTTTCTCGATTTTCGGCAAAACTAAAAGTCCTATGGAAAAAAGTAGAATAGTAAAGTTGTTGGGAATAAAAAGATCTAAAACTTTTGTTTTTACACTTTTTTCATATACAGACCTATGTGAAAAATTCAAAAAAACGAAATTTGGTGAAAACTTACTGACTACTCTTCCCCTGCCGGACCTCAGATCGCCCGTAAATTATTTTTCCTTTAATTTTTATAATATTCTCCTCCTTTTCTAATGGGTTTCATCCTACTATTATTTTTTTTGGTTTTAAAAATTATCGACACTGGGCTATAATATAATAATAATAATAACTTTCTTTATTCAGACAAATTAGTCCACACCTTACAATTTTACATAACTTAATTGACACTATAATTGACATAAATAATTATTAAAATATATCACATTATCATGAAATTAAAACAGATCGAAAATTAAATTAAATTAAATGATGTCATTTGAATAATAATAATAAAATAAAATAATAAAATAAAATAAAACAACAATAAAATTTGAATTAAAACATTAGGTTAAAGTCATTCCTGAATTTAATTTATTTTAATTTCCTTTCTTCACATGCAATTCACAACAATGTCTTACGTAGGCACAATCTACCCTATCCGCAATCATGCTCAGTATGCTGTTGCTGCTGCCCCTCACTCTGCGCACCAAGGACAACCCTCGCTTGCGCATTGTGGCATAAAAGCAGTCCACTCGGGCGTCCGCGAACATCCCCGACGCGCTACAGAAACGGTGCAGCCTCAACAGCACCCTGAACGCATTGTTGTATTGGACACGAAGGGCGTTGTAAGATTTTTGAGTATAGCTAGCCCATAGGCTGCACGTATAAAAGGAAGTACAGTAAGCTCGGAACAACGACACTTTTACCTCTGCCGTACATCGCGCAAACCTACGAGCTATCATGTTCGCTCTCACAGACAACGCCCTTCGCTCCCGTTCTATGTCCTCATCGTCTCTGAGGTCTGCGGTAAGTATATGCCCTAAGTATTTAAATTTACGCACTCTCCGTAGAGCCACATCGCATAATTTAATAGCTGGCACGATACTAACTGACCTACCGGCAGCCTCAAATACCATGAATTCACTTTTTTTTACATTATATACTAGCCCGTGGGACATGACATAAGACTCACATATGGCTAGCAACTTTCTCAAACCGCAGGGTGACGCAGAAAGCAATGCTAAATCATCAGCATAGCTGACATTGTTGAGGCACACACCATCAATGTAACATCCCTCCTTCGTGCTGCTCAGAGCCTCTATCAACTCGTTCACATAGAGATTAAATAATATGGGTGATGTGAGCCCGCCCTGTCTGACACCGCATTCCAATCCATACGAATCTGATAGCGAACCCGCCCACCTAACATTGTTGACCTGGTTATTGTACCAGTACTTCAGGATGTTAATGAGTTCCTGTGGTAACTGAGCATTCTTCAGTTTCTTCCACAGAAGATCAAAAGCCACCAGGTCAAATGCCTTTGAAAGGTCAAGAAAGGCTGCGTATACCGATGTATCTCGATCTGTGTAGTATTTGACAGTCTGCTTAACACACAATATGGCAGATTCCGTAGATAATCCGGCCCTAAAACCAAATTGATTATCATGCACTTTGATGTAATGTGTTAACTGCGTATTAAACAGACCATCAAACACCTTTGCGATGATTGTTGCCAGGGAAATAGGCCTATAATTGTTTTTGTCTGCCATGTCACCCGTCTTGTTTTTGACTATAGGTACAACAATTGTTCGCAACATATTCGTTGGTAAGTAGGCGTGGTTTACACAAAACGAATAAAACATGGCCAACACTCTAGGTCTAGGTAAATGAGGTCCCGCATACCGCAGATGCTCGATGCTGAGACTGTCATGACCTGGGGATTTTCCATGTGCCATAGCCTTAATAACTGCCGCCACCTCTTTGGCCTTAAAACTGATACCCAATTCGTTGTCAATCTCAGCCTCGGGCACCGAGCGAGGCGGCCCCAGTGGTGATTTTACAATAAAGTGATCTCTAAATAGATCGGCTATCTTCTTTGGATCATTAATCCCCTCTACACACACAGGAAGGCCGGGCTTATCACTCAATTTGTTCGTAGCTTTCCAAAATGCTTTAAAGTCATTCTTAGAATGGTGCGTGGCCAAAATATCCATTTTAATTTGATCTGCATGGTTTTGACACCATTTAAGTCTAGATTTGAATATTTTTCTGGCCTCGCACATTTCCTCATATAAAGGACCTGTAACCGGTTTACCACACTCTAACCAGGCAGTGAATTTCAGCCGCGCATTCCTATGCGGTTCTACTAAATGTTTGTTCCACCCAATCACAACTTTTTTGCGTTTTTTTTTTACATTCATACGGCCAATCGAGGCAGCATCGCTTAAAGACATAACAATATCATTGTACATTTGGTCTATAAGTGACCTGTGCCCTAAATTATTACACAATCGATTACAACACTGTCTGAAATCACACGGAAAATCAATTAATTTTAATCTCTTATGACATTCATGCTTATACATTTCTATTTGTTCGGGTATTCTATCACCCCAAATAACTCGGTTCTCGAGAACACTATCTGCATTTCTTATAACACGTTGATTTATATTTATATTTACATTCAAATTACACTCAAAACACAATGGAAAATGGTCGGACCATAATACCTGGTATTCCACATATGCATTAATTACAGTCGATTTAGCCGCCTGAGTCACTACACAGTGGTCAAGCCAGCTCCTAGATCCATGCGCATCGCTTATGTAAGTGTGTGTATCAGACGTAATGCCTAGCAACTCAATATCAATGCACAAATGGTTCTGTTCTGTACAAAAATCTGATAATTCATGATAGAAGCGTTTGAATGGATGTGCATTAAAATCGCCCAAAATATAAACACATTCAATATTTGTAGTATCGATAATCGCACTTACCGCGCTTAACGTGTCCGTAAAGTCCGCCAAGTTTGTAATTATGTCCGTGGGCATGTAAACACCAAACACTACAATAGGCTTATCACATAAAATTGCCTTTATTGCACAAATACGCTAATTATCACACTTTACGATTGACACACTAGGAAACGCACTACGCTTCCACAGAATAGCTGTCCCGCCATATGGACGACCCTTCAACATTCCATCTGTCATGTTCATGGCCGATACTGCAGTCCAGGCAAAGTCCGCATCTATAGTGCTCAAGAATGACAGCTCGTCAGGCGCTAACCAAACTTCTTGTAACGCAATAATATGTGCCGTCCTACACAACATTCGAATATCTTCCACCGAACGTTTAACGTTTTTACAGTTGTATGTCACAAACTTATATAGCTTTTTATCCATGTTTATGTGCAATGTTGTCGTTCACAGACCAATGCCTATTCGTGTTTGTAAAGCTTACGAATCTCCTAAATATTATACCTTGCAGCCACAATTGTTCATCTAAATAAAGAGATACTTTAGATTCACAAACATAAAACTTAAAGGCTTTGTGCACTTTCAGTTTCATATTGATTTTTTGTAAAACCACTGTTTCATTTGTCTTAGAACGAATATATTCCACAATGTCGTTCTCGTTGGTATCGTTATGCACATTTGTAATCAATATAGGTATTTTTCTTTCAGCTGATTTAAAGCTGCACTGAGCATCTTTTGCTACTCCTGCCCTGCCAATATAGCGATATCTATGGGTCTTTTTGCGAGATACAGTTTGCCAGTTTTGATCATTAAGTGAATTATTTTGAGGCGACGGCAGTGGTTCCACCGATACTGCGGGTGTGTTTTTCTCTGCATGCCTCCATTCATAACTATTTATCTTATTCATCGCAAGCAACGATGCAGGTGTAGTCGGTGCGCCTGACACAGTCTTATCTGCAACGGGTGACGTCATGTTCACAGCTGACTCGCTGCCACGCGCACTAGCGGCATGATAAATGTCGTCAGCTGATTGTTCCAAGCGCGGGATAACGGCCGCGGCCGCAAGTAGTTCTTCGTCTACCTTCAAATGTTTTGATATTTGAGGAATCGTTTTCTCAGCAGCCGCTTTATTTATACTGTTACTCAAATTCAAATTTGAGCAATGAAAATCATTTGGGTGGTGCCCACCATCCTCTATGTCCAACTCAAATGGTTCCGAACAATCAACAACCGAAACGTTGCAGTTTTTGCTAGGCGGGTAAACAAAAGACTTGTTTTTAGATTGCATTATCTCACTTTTTAGTTGTTCTAACTGGTTTTGTGTAGCGTAGGTTGATTTGATTTCGTTAACGGCCGATTGTAACTGCAGTAGATCTTTTAATAATTTTGTGCAGTCCAAATGATTGAAGGTTATTGGAGGCAGTTTCTCCAATTGCCGCGCGACAAATACTGGGATTTGATCGGGCTCCGCTGACTTGAATAGATTCACTATATCTGCAAGATCTCTCTCTTCTTTTCCTTTGTTTTTACGTATAATTTTACGAGTTTCTGTCGGTATGGAGTCGAACAATAATCCTTTCGACGTTTTAATTTCGTCACTAGTAAACGCTGATTTACATATCCGCACAAGAGTTTCTTCATCGATCACTGACACCTTGTTCTGTATATACGACAACATTTCGTCGATGACGATATTACACGATTTGCACTTAATAACGTTCGTCATTTTGCACTATGACTTACATCATTTTATTAAAACTGAATCTTTCCCTGTGTGTGTCTCTTACACAGGCAAGAACGATCAATAAATTTAATATTGAATATTGGAGTGCACGCAGCAATAGGGTTCGAACCCACGGCACACACCTCTGTCAATAATTCGTTAATATTCGACAAATACACACATATCTTTTCGAAGATATGTGTGTATTTGTCATATAAATTATCGCTTGAAGGAAAACATCGTGAGGAAACCTGCATGCCTGAGAGTGCCTAAAAATTGCTCGAGGGTAATGTGAAGTCTACCAATCCGCACTTGGCCAGCGTGGTTAGACTATGGCCTAACCTTTCTCATCATGAAAAGAGGCACGAGCCCAGCTGTGGGATTTGTATTAGAGTAGTTACAGTGGTCGCCTCGCCGCTTTCAATAACGCTGCCAACCCACATGAGACAAATGTTAGAGATTCGCAAATAAAAAAAAAAGATTGAAAGAAAGATTTGTTCTGGCTCTGGGTGTGCTTTATGTGTGTGAAATGTATGTTTGTGAACACCCCCGCGACACAAGAGTTATAACTAGTGCGAGCGGCATAAAAAAAAAATCTCGTGGTGGCTTTAGGTGGTGTCTGGGATTAGAACCATGTTTGTAAAGTGTCTGTCCACGGTGGGGATGATTTTTACCATCGCCATTAACAACCCAGACCATATTATGCAATATGTACCAAATTCTGCTATAGCCCTAAAAAAATAGGTCAGTGCAATTCAATCTAAAAACTATTTGAAATATACGAGTACTAAAATAAATTGAAATGAACTGTTCAAAGGTATTGTGGAGTAATGAATTCTATCAAAACATAAATGTTAAAAAAGGTCCAAGAACTTTTTTAAAGGCTTTGCCTGAGCTAACTCAAAATTAAATTATTAATAATTATGTACTATCCAAATAGATAAATCATAGGTCTGTCATCCATAAAGTAGACCACATATTGCAGTGTTTTTATTGATGTTACAAAATATGCTTTTAATGACATGAGCCCGACAGTTATATAGTGTATGTATTTATAATATTATTTATTTATGAATAAGGCAACACGTGTTGGTTTTACTAAACCGATTTCAAAATATGGTAAAAAGTATCCTGAAATAGTTCCTGTCATGTGAATTAATAACTCACAAAATATGCAAGCCTTTTTTTTTTTATTGGTGTTATTTCTGGTTTTATTTTATTTATAGATATAAAAATGATCATTATCTTTTGTAATTGTATATTTAAATAATATTAAGCAAAAATAATTGCATGCTGTTCAGTGAAACATGTTGGACAATTTACTATGTAAGACCATTATGTAACCATATTTTCGCAAATAAATATCTATATATTGATTCTTCTTCTTCGTCGTGTCGATGGTTGAGTCAAATTTTATTGGTCCAATAAGTGGCCACTGTTATGGCGCTCTCGTCAGCGTTCATGAGCGCCTCTCTTGTGTAGATGGTAGGGCATTTTGGACAGTCAGTAAGGTGGTCAAGGTTTTGACATGCCATCGTGGTGAAAGGATTAGCCAATTCGCTTTTAAGAACTCGCGAATTGCCCAGGGTGCGCCGGACGTAGGGAATTGTTGTGTACGTCACTCGGGGAGGCTCCTTTCATGCACCCCAATATATATATATATTGATTGATTGATTGCAAGTTATGTTGAACTTGGCCTAACGCACTACCATGTTCCAATGTGATATACAGTTCAAAGGAAGTTGTTTCACATATTATGTATCGTTTATCGGTATTATGAATCGTTATTCAGAGAAATAAAAATGAAATTTGACTATCAGGGAATTGTGTAACTAAAGAAAAATATTGTACACTTTAAGGTGAGGTATATAGCACTATATTGCTGAGGAGATTAAGTCGATATTGCTTTAAATGTTTTGCAAAGAAATCCTTCTTCTTCTTTTTATTCTATGCTAAGAGTTGAAAAGTCGGGCAACTCGGGAATTATAAATAGCGGGTGGTTTGTGGTGCGTACATTTTTCATTTAGATCTAGAATAGAATGCTTTTTTGCTTGTACCGAGGAAATTACTTTTCTCGGTGCAACACTATTACTTATTCTGTGGTGCAAATAAGAGTACTATACATAAATTTTATACTCAATCAAGTATTCCAATAATCAATCACACTGCAGACAAATCTATTCTTGTCGTGTTTTTAATATTATTGCTCTGCGCTCACTGTGATCGGTGGTTTGAACCCCGGGTAAGGCAAAAGTGTTGCTTGCGATTAGGGTTGTCAGATGTCCGGTATTTAAGCAATAAATGTAATAAAAAAATAAATGGTCATACCGGACAGAACAATGTCCGGTATTTTGAAGATAGACGGTACTTCTGGTCACAAGCGCCTATAAAAGTAGGCATATGAAATCCCTCAAAAGCAAAACTCGCGCGCGCTCATCGCTCGCCGCTGTCTGTACTGTATAATTATGTGCGTTTGGGGGCTCTCACTTCACTACTGTATACCCGTCTCACTCACTCGTACTTGCTGCCTGCGTCCATTTAGTTATTATTTTTTGCGACCTAGCATCCCCCCCCCCCATTTTTGGGGTGGTCCGGTATTTTTTCGCGACTCATCTGGCAACCCTACTTGCGATTTAGCCATTAGAAATTGTTTGTATTTCCCTATATCTTATTTAAATATTCAACAGTTTACTAGAACTACACCTCCATATTATTACCCTCAGGCCTCAAATTGTTTTTAAACCGCGCCATTTTTGTCCCAAAATAGCTTTTTATTTTTCTAAACAGAAGACATTCCCTAAAACCGAGTACAAACTTGCTAATGCGATTCTAACTTCCTAGGCTTTATTTCATACCAAATTAAACCTTGTGACAAAAGCTACAAAGTTTAAATTAGGTTGTCGTAGATGCTGTTGTATAATGCACTAGGACCATT
This sequence comes from Hypena proboscidalis, assembly GCA_905147285.1. Lineage (NCBI taxonomy): Eukaryota > Metazoa > Arthropoda > Insecta > Lepidoptera > Erebidae > Hypena > Hypena proboscidalis. Next base: position 10,041,481 of record LR990152.1, read on the forward strand.
ATCTTTTATTGGGAATCAAAAAGTTGGTACCTTCTTAGACTGGAATTGTTAGTAGAATGTGTTTGAGAGATGTTTATGTTTATCCTATTTTGGTTAGAGGAAAGTTTTATTTCTAAACAAAACAAATAAAGGAACGTTGTTATTGTTGTTTTAAAATGTGAGACTAGAGAACGAAAAATAGAACAATGTGTGTGTGTGTTTGTGTGTGTGTGTGTGTGTGTGTGTGTGTGTGTGTGTGTGTGTGTGTGTGTGTGTGAGGAACGGGGTTTGTTGATCCTCCACCTTAAAGGGAGGATCCTTCGACCAATCACGGTGGTATTGTGACGAACGGTAACGTCTTGAAAATTGTGTTTATATACACTCGCTGTGAACACTTCGTTATCGCGATTCAGAGCTCTTTGACATTTGTTACGATTGATTAATTTCTGTCTTGTGTCATGCGTGACCTGCTTGACGTTGTAACAAAGATATCCGTCATTTAATATGTGCGCTTACCGCTTGGATCCGGATGATGTCAAGTCATACCCGATAGGCCAACTGCTCCAATTTATGGAGGCTATTGGCCTAAAGGAGAGTCTATAATGAGGCTACAATCACAATAGACCCACGGAAGTCGACGTGAACATCCAAAGCCTCATCCCAACAATAATACCGCCAAAAGTGCGATTGCACACTACATTCGATTCCAAAAGTCACCATAAAACAAATTCTATGTTAGGTGATCGTTCTTAGCTAAGTTAAAGGTAAAAACAGGAAAACTTTCAGCATTTATAACATGACTTAGGCATCCCAAGGGCTTCTGGGCTAAGAATTGTATGAGGAAATCTTTAAAATATGACACATTAAAATTTAAAATATCTCCATAATAATTTTTATTTTATTAGGTTTAGTAGGAAATAAAATCCGGCTCGAAGTACCACCATAAATATTTTGCCATCTATTACAAGAACTGGGTCGCTACACAACATTGTCCTAGTGCCTGTGCGTTACCTGAGCTTCCCTGGAGGATGTGGCATCAAAACTACACGAACTAAAAGCATTGGAGGAGAGAATATAAATCTCTGCACGGGATGTAGTGGCATAATGTTCCTAGACACACCATACCCGATGATAATGTTCGCTGACGATAGTACCGTGGTATTTAATGGTGACTGTACTAAAGAAGTAATAAGTCAAAACATTACATCACTCGTAACCTGGCTAGATGCGCAAAACCTAAAAATAAATTTAGACAAGACTGTAATTATGAACTTCGGTCAAAAATGTAATGTTAAAAATTCTAATTTAGATATCAAATTTAAGGAGAAACAGATAAACGAAACACAGGTTACAAAATTTTTAGGGTTGCAAATTGAATGTAATTTAAAATGGGTAACACAAATAGAAAATATATGCTGTAAATTGAACCAACATGCCTATGCACTTCACATGTTAAGGAAATCCATCAACCAAGCTGCTCTTTTGACAGCATATCATGGGTTGGTTGCCTCTACTTTAAGATTTGGTATTATGTTCTGGGGTAATGCAACAGGCATAGAGTCAGTGTTTAAGGCACAAAAGCGCTGTATTAGAGCGATATGCAATCTAGCTACGACAGATTCATGTAGACCTCATTTCTCTAGACTGAAATTGTTAACAATGCCTTCTATGTACATATTTGAAACATGTGTGTTTGTAAAGCGCAACTGGTCAAAATTCACAGAAATAAGTAACAGCCGCAGACCGGGCAAACTTCACTTAATACCAGCTAAAACTGCGTTATTTCATAAAAGTATCTTTGTAATGGCACCAAAAATTTACAATAAATTACCAAAATGTATTCGATTAACTGAATGTTTACAGGCGTTTAAATTTAAGTTAAGATCATTTTTAATACAAAAATCATATTACTCAATTGGTGAATATTTTAATGACATTGACATTCCATTTTGATCTCTATTTATTTATTTTTTTAATAGGTATTTAATATTTAATAATTTGTATTCATAATGATATTGATTTATTTTTGACATCTGGTTTTTAATTTGCTCAAGTTGACATGTACTGGTAATAATTATTTTAATTTGACATTTTTTTTTTTAACAATAGTAATTAGGTAGAATAATATGTTATAGATTTTGATTTTCGATTATTCTGAGTATTATTATGTTTTTTCTGTCAAGTAAGCATGCATGTATGAGTTATTTTCATTTAATTAATTTGTACACCACAATAAGTGGTAGAACATAGCGCACATATAATATATTATAAGACCTTTGTAAATTTCCTATGTTTCACAAATAAAGAATTATGAATTATGAATTATGAATAGACTGAATTGCATTGGAGGGGAGAATAAAAATCTTAGAGTCAATGGTGTAGCGAAATTTTTATTTGGATTTAGTTTTATAAAAAAGTAGCTTTTAACTGCGGTTTCACTTACATGGTGGCTTGATCAAAAGTATCTTAATGTACCTGCAGGGGGTGCAGGTTCGAGTCCTGCTGGATTCTTAATTTTTCAACTTTAACATTTTATAAATGTATTTTAGTGTTTTAGAAATGATTTGTTAATAAAAATAGGTAAAAACTTAATAATATTGATGTTGAGCCCATATTACTTTTGTATGGAAAACAGTCAATCAATTGTTTCCGCTTGATATTATATTTTAGTTGTAAACGGCAGTTTGACCTTCGACTAGAAGTCGAAGGTTGTTTGTATTTTTTTCCTCATATATATTAAGTTAGTGTAACAACCTAAGGATTATTCCCAAGTGCTCAATACATTTATTAGTATTGGTATGTTACAGGATATGTGTGAAATCCAGTTAATATCATTCCTAGGAAATGTATTTAATGCCGAACTCATTTCGGAAGTGTTAAATGATAATGGTTAAATAAATTTTACGCTACTCAGCTCGAAAAGTCGTTCTTTCTTGTGTGAAAACCACTGTTTTCATGCTGCACTGTGCTCAATAGCAAAACGTGTTTTGCTTCGAGTCACGTCAGTGAGCAAAACTCGAGTTTGCTTCGAGTTTTGCTCTCACAAAGTTAAACTTTGCTCACTGCTCGCATTTTGCTCGCGGTACTATTTCGAGCTCGTTAGTGCGACACGAGATCAAAGATATTTACATCTCGTGCTTTTAAGCCAGTCACTACGCTCCAGATTCTAATATATAATCGAATATAATCTTTCACCTTTTCGGAATACAAAATAAGTACTCAAAGAAAATACGAACTTTGCTTTCTTGTTGCACAAATAACTATTGACACACGTTCGTGGCCACAACTTGCCAGCGCCTAGCTCAGCGAGGCCCCCTTAGGTGGTTTAAAATCTTACCTATACTAGTATTTAAATAGGACCCGTATTTTTATTTTTTAATCAATACTTAAGTTATACAAAAAAAAACGATATTTAATTAAATTAGGCAGTTAAGGGTCAAAGTTTCGGATGTTTACATTTAATTCTAAACACGGACGTACGAATTTGACGTTTCGGCATTTTATACAATTCCAAGGAATTGTATAATAATACCGGTTTACATACATATCCTGTAACAGGTATATATAAGTATATGATTTTGATTAAGTTAATCTTGAGTTTCTCGTGTAACTAATTATCGGTGTAACTCGATCGAACCTACTAACATTACGTCTCACCTTTGCTTCCCAAAAGGTTAAGCAGAATGGTTTAATATAAATTTAAAGATAAAGATAAATTTGGATTTTTTACATAGGTAGAACGCAAGAAGCAATTACACTATCCAATGGTCCCAATGACAAGACCTAACACACATTTTTTTATTCTACGCCCATAGCGAACGAACGTGTAGTCCACCTGATGGTAAGTGGAGTACAGCCCATGGACATCAACAATCCACAAAAGCAGATTATAGATGCGTCGCTGCAGCTAAGGACTACAGTGTTATGCCTCATGTGCCAGTAATTTCAGGGCCTGATCTCACCACCTAACCGGAACACAGTAATGGAAGCACTACTATTTGGCGGCAGGTTAAAGGTAAGACGGTGGTGCTGCCGCCCTCGAGCTCATTCACAAGAGCTCTACCACCAGTAACAAGAGCTCTACAAGCACACCCAGTCTCAGAACAAATCTTTTCGAACCACACGAAGATTTGTCCCATGTGGGAATCGAACACACAACACCAGTGCAGTGGAGAGCGGCGAGGCGACCGCTTAAACCTCTACACCACACATGCAGACCATATGTTTCGTTGTTGTCCATTTATCATAGTATTTTTTCTAAGTACATCTATTGGTAACTGCCTTGTTGGTCTTGTGGTATAACTTGTGTAATAACTTGTGTATTGCTCAACGTGAGGTCACGACGGAGCATTTATTTCGGTTATTTGGTCCGGCAATTCTTATAAATAAAACTTTTGCTGGACCCGGGAATCGAACCCGAGATCTCGGAGACTAATAAGGCAGTTAAAGTTATATCATAATAATCAAAAATTCGGTATAAGAAACTAATCTTGCTGGAAATATTTCTTGAACGAAATTTTTTCAGAGAGATACTTGTAGAGTAAAAATAAAAAGTGCTGTGCTGTGTCGCGGAAGTTTTACTTTGGAGCCTCGAGCCCTGAGAAAGGGGGGTGGGGGAGAGGCTTATCTCCGCTCGAGGGCACTGTGATGGTGTAAGTTTTCACTAGTGCCATCCTCTTGCAGAGTTTTTCGTGAGAAAAAATGTAGACATATTCTATCGTAGTCAAAAAAAAGTCGACCGGTGTTTGTCATTCGTTTAGGATGCATTTTTAAGCTGGTCGGATAGTCACGAAACAAGCAAGGTAAAAATCTAGGTTCTCACATTTTTAGACAATAAAGTCAAAACACGGGAGTCACAAAATTACGGAAAAATCTCGGAAATCCCTGCCTTAAGGTGTATTATACATCTGCCACATCTTTGCCAGAGATGTTATGTTATGTATTATTAATAAATAATAATAGCAGACCTGTATCTATTACATGTCCCACTGCTGGGCTCGGGTCTCTTCTCATCATGAGAAGTGTTAGGCCATAGTCTACCACGCTGGCCAAGTGCGAATTGGTAGACTTCACACACCCTCGAGCACTTTTTAGGCACTCTCAGGCATGTAAGTTTACTCACGATGTTTTACTTCACCGTTTCTTCTATCCCCGTTATGTATTATTAACTCATCGTAAACATTAAAACATTGTTTAATTGTAAACATTCAACTACTTTACGTTGTAACTGAGGTAAAATTAACATGATTCTAATATTATATAACATCTAAAACAAAAGTGTGCTACCGACAATAATCCCTTACAGTGTTGCCAGATTAGGGAAAATGGTAGAATTACATTATTTTGTAGGCTTTAATTTTATTCATGTTTTGTTCTTGATTACATGAAAATACTTTGTTTTAATACTTTAGCCTAACATAACATTATATCTTTATGATATCTTTTAAACTTACGCGTCGCATGATTAAGTAAAATATAACGGGAATTAACGCGATCATGCATTATTTAAGGTATTCTAACGGGAATTTAATAAAGGTAAATAATGCATGATCGCGTTATTTCCCGTTAGATTTTACTTAATTACTGTATTATCAGGATGAATAACGCATAGGTGTATTTTAATAAAAGCATTAGAACTTACATTTAGCCATTTATGTAAATACGTCATGTATTTCTAAATGTATAATTAGTACATACCATTCCACACTCTGCGCTGTTATTAAAATTGCTGCCGAAGATCAATAATGACACTTTTTATTGACCTGAGAATCGAACCTGAGTTATTTTATACGCTATCCACTATAACTAGTCCATGCGTTTGAACCCACGGCACACCCCTCTGTCAATATATTGTTAAGATTCGTCTTTTCCAAGATATGTGTGTATTTATCATATCGTCGTTGTCAAACCAAAATCTGCTATGTGCAGAAATCATAGTTTTGAGAAATTGACAAAAAAAGGTCTCCTGCATTCAAGGGATTGTAGGTAAGAGGTCGTCAATAAGAGGTCGTAGATCGTCATATAATGGTCATAAGCACATGACAGTTTTTTATATGGTAGGATATAGCAGCGAACTATATGCAGAGGTTTAAAGTAGAAATCTTACAAAAGTGCACATAGCAGATTTTGGTTTGACAACGACGATATAAATTATCGCTCGCTAACGGTGAAAGAAAACATCGTGAGGAAACCTGCATGCCCTCGACTACCTAAAAGTACTTGAGGGTGTGTGAAGTCTACCAATCAGCACTGGGCCAGCGTGGTGGACTATGGCCTAACCCTTCTCATCATGACAAGAGGCCCGAGCCCAGCTGTGGGACATGTATTAGATACAGGGCTGCTATTATACTACCAATTTGTTCTCCGAATTCTGGCAACCCGGGAACCCGAGCTTTACCCAAGTAGGTTTTATAAATAACCGTTGATAATCTTATCTCCCCTTTATTCTCAGTGTTGCCCTAACCGAGAGCATTTCTTTGGCGGGTATCTCCACGACATTTACTATGATAAGAGGAACTAATGTTTTTTTTGCGTTTTTTGCGACAAGAGGAAAGTTAATATTGGAGTGCGTTGCTGTGTTATTGGATTTAGGTGGCTTTGGAATATACTTTTGTTTTTCACATAATTATATCTTTGCGTTTCCGGTTTTGAAATGAACATTATTTTTATAAATGTTATCTCAGATATCGCTTATAATATATATATTTATACATTTTATTACATTCAGCCTCAATTTCAGAGGTATTAGATCAACCCTATTGGCGGATAGGCACATAACACACATAAATTTAAGTGACAAGTGTGTTCTTATTTAAGTGTAACTTTTGTCACTTTTAAATTAGGTCAGGTTATATTCGGTCAGGTTATATTCGGATAAGAACTATCTGGAACCTAACTGGTCCTCCCTCAGAGTAGTATTCTTCAATACATATTTTATGTAAAAATCAGCCATTTTAATAAGTAAACTGAGTCAAATTTTTAGCTGCTTGTCTCACCCGGTACCTGTTCAGGCGGCAAAGTAACAACTACACTAGATTGTAGGTATTATAAGTGCATTAGGCACAAATTAATACATAAGATTTTATCATTTTGAAAGTAAGTTATGTCTTAACAGTCCAGGATCTCACTCTATTATAATAAATACAATAAATAAATATCTCACATCTTACACACAACGCCATCTAGTCCCAAACTAAACAGAGCTTGTATTTTGGGTACTAGAATAACTGATATTAATATATACTTTTCTTTGGTAAATACATACTTATTAACACAGAAACACCCAGACTAAGACAAACCTCCATGTTCATGCACACAAAGATTTGTCTTAAGCGGGAATCGAACCCGCGACCTCGGCGTCGCAGGCAGGTACTCTACCCACTCGGCCACCCCGTCGTCAGTTATATATAATCTCATTATATAACTCAAAGCCCCCGCAAACTTATTACTATCACGTTTTCCGACACTTCAACACCAATTTTTAAAGTCTATAACGATCAATCGACATCATCTCAACATCAAAGATATTTCATAACAGGAACTCTCATGTTCTAAAACTGTACTAAGTATTTACTAATATTTGCTATTTGATAGACGTTTGTTTGAAGGAACATCTTTCTCTGTCTTGTCATTAGGAATGTCAATACTGTGACAGAATTTTCCAGTAGTGCGTGTTATTTTTTATTTTTTTTTATATATTTTAGCAATCGTTTGATTTTTTTAAATGTCAGCGGCAGCGTCAAACACAAACGCAAAATACAACAACTGCGTCGCTGCAGCTGAGGACTGCGGTGTTATGCCTCATGTGCCAGTAATTTCGGGGCCTGATCTCACCACCAAACCGGGCACACAGTAACGGAAGCACTACTATTTGGCGGCAGGTTAAAGGTGAGACGGTGGCTCGTTCACAGGAGCTCTACTACCAGTATTAGGGGTCAGTTTTGATAGTCTCGATTTCTTTCATTTGCATTTTACATCACAAGTAAAAAATATTATTAAACAACTATTTTGTTTCACCAGTAACATTATTTACTTTAAAAGCCAAAAATACCTACTCTTTTTGTTACTTAGTAAAAATCATACCCGAGGCGCTACACCGTTCAACTGTTAATAAAAATTCAATTTAAAAGTTTAAATCTCATTTCGTGTACATTTTTTGGCAACATTTGCCTTATTTTTTTTAAAGTTTGTACATTGTTCAAATCACGAGGCGCTTCGTGGCTTTAAAGGCCGCCATCGGTGATGGTCGTAGAGCTCTTGCGAACGCGAGGCGGCACCAGAGAATCGACGCGAGAATTTTTAACTATATAAATATTAAAGTTAAAAAATTAAAAATCCAGCAGGATTCAAACCAGCAACCCAGCAACCCCGCGTAAACGACCCAATTGCTTCGACAATTCAGCCATGGATTCGTATGCTGCTAGATTCGAAATTTCTCAACCCTTTTTGTGCCAACGTCGTGGGTATATATCATAGCTAGACGAACCTAGCTTGGTTTTAGCGCCACCTGTATAAGTGACTGAGTCATAAGTCACTTAGTCAAATGCATAGCAAACCTATAATTTGATTTAAAATATGACTAGTATATCCATATTTACCCACTAGCTTTTGCCCGCGGCTCCGCTCACGTGGAACTTTCAAATTTTGTTTTTAATGATATTTTAAACAATCTTACCGATTTTCAGCTTGGTGGGAATTTATGTAACTTCGAATGTCTACATTGGCCGGAGTAGTGGTCTTTCTATGGTTTCAGTATCGCAGATTCCTGTACAACTATACAATAATCTGTATTGAATTTATAATAAATGCTGTCTAGTAACTGATCGAAAGATAAACAAGTTAGTAGTCTATCAACAATATTGTTACTTGAATATAAACTGTACCTTCTATTTTATCTTAATGTTTAGGGTTGCAGGTGCATAGCTAATGAAACACAGACATATTTTAATATGACACTTTATTCAGTTACAATATAAACAATTTTAATTATGTTCTTAAATCTAATTACATATTTTCTTAGCTACTATAGTCTACTGAAATGTTGCGGTTTTTGTCAATTTCTATAACATTATTGAACTCAGCCTAAACAATACAGTTAATAGTTTGGGCTAGAGCTGATTTAAAGCGAACTTCTTATCTTGATAAGAAGTTCGCTTTGAATCAGCTCTAGCCCAAACTATTTTATTATTTTTGTCAATTTCTATAACATTATCAAACTCAGCCTAAACAATACAGTTAATAGTTTGGGCTATCTTAATAAGAAGTTCGCTTTGAATCAGATCTAGCCCAAACTATTAACTGTATTGTTAAGGCTGAGTAAACGCGAAACGAAAGCAATGGTAGGTATATCCAGAGAGCAATATGCTAAAGGTTTTTGTCTGCTAGCGTTTGATTTAACACCTGATTTCTCCGCGAATTCGCATAGTCATTGGAACCTTATAAAACATGGTAGTGTAAGCACTACCATGTTTTATAAGGTTCCAATGACTATGCGAATTCGCGGAGAAATCGAGGATAATTGTTCTCTAGATAAACCATTGCTTTCGTTAAGGAAATGTACACCTGTCCCTGAGATCACTGTGTGATAGAGAGAGGTATAACAATTAATCTCAAGTGATGGTTGTAAACTTGTAAAGCTTTTGAAGGTATTTGCTGTCCATCTATGTATAAACAAAACGTATTAATATTGTAATTTTCAAAGTTAAATTTAAAAGATAAAAAGAAAAATATATTATGTTATTCATTATAGAAATTTTAAACAATGTTTACAAAATGAGCTTCGTTTGGTTAAAGTTCACAGAATACTGAAATTTAAACAGTCACCGTGGTTAAAAGTTATATAGATTTAAAGCAAACATACGTTCTTTAGCAACCACAGATTTTGAAAAAGATTTTTTTAAATTAGGTAATGAACAATTCTGTTTTTGGTAAAACTATTTGATTGATTTTGATTTTAAAATATCTTTTTTTTCAATTATTCACAAAAATAATAAAAAAAAAAAAAAAAAATATTCACAACAATACATAATATTTATAAGAAAAATACAAAATTATGCGAAACAGACATGTGGTAGGTGTTTTTTATAGGCTAAACTTCGCCTTTACAAAACGTTTTTTTCTTATAAAGTAGGTTGATGTTATACATAAAGAAAATGTAAATAAGATGACATGTATATAATATGATATATGTGAAGCTAGGTACTTGCACACTTAGTTTTTACATAAATATATCTTTATAATAAATGTGTTACAATATTATTGCTAAGAAATTATAGCTAGAAATGTATTACAAGGTCTACAAATAAGTTGATCGGTAAGCTAATCAGCGTACCAAATAAAATAATATTTGATAAATAATGCAATGATTTGCATAAACAAGTGAATATAGTAAAGGCGGTAGGGTGAAAAAAATTACAACAACACGGGCGCGACGTCACTCGCAACCAAGAATATAGTACGGAAATTCATGGTAAAATAAAATGTTCTCAATAACGGTAAAGCTTTGGAAAATGTTTTAAAAAGGGTAAATGTAAAATTATTAAACCTTTGGAAAAATCATGGCAAAATTCACGGAGTAGAATCTTTAGTAGCGAAGCCTGAATTTCACAGTAGATCTGTATTTTCTGATAGCTTAGTTACAGATAAATAAAACACAAGTTTTTTACAACAAACCGATTTCTGTAGGTTTTTGTATTTTAGACAAATCAAAAACTTTAATGTACCACTTTCATTACGATTTTATGAAAGAAAAATACAAAGAAAACATTAAATTAAAAACTGGCAGTTTGGTTTTTTTTACAATGATACTAAAGACTTTTGGCGATTCGAAAATCGAAATTTAGTGGTTGAGAGACTAGAATTATTATATATTGAAAAAGACAATTTGTTAGATTAGTATTTCCTATATTAAAAATAGAAAGTATAGAAATTATGTTTGGAATTGATATTATATTGATTATTGCATTGTTTGAATATTGAAAGGAACGATTTGAACTGAATTATAACCATGTCTGGTGTGCGTGGTACCTTAATCTGGTAAATAAGTTGTAGATGGCGCTACTGAGCCTTCGACACGCCCTTGATTTAAACCCCCCACGACGGTGCATTTAGTGAGGTACCGAAATCTTTACTGAAACGCGAACTTTTGACGATTTTGTATTTATTTTTAAGAAACCAAGTTAGGTTTTTGGAATATTTTGTGACCTAGTTTGAATATTTTGTTAAGTGTTGATATTTGTCTTGTAAATAAGCGTTACTTTTATTGAAAAATTATTGATATTTTTGAATATTTCGTGAACCATCTTAGAATAATTTAGCTGTTTTTGCTAATAATGTGTATTGGATCAAGAAGAAAATATATGAATAGACTGTATTTTGTCTAAATGTATCGTTATGTTATAACAATATCAGACACAAGAATATAGCAAAACTTAGGAAATATTGACATTGTTGTACTTTTGTTTAATGGATTTAGTGTATTTCTGTTAATAACTTTGTAGTTAGCTGTTGGATAAGAATTTTAATTATATCACAAGATAGCCTGTAACAAACCCTATCAGAAAACATAAATAAATATTATGTACTCTTTGTAAGTCCTGAGATTTTGCTAAAAATGTAACGAAAAATTTCGAGAAATTGTAAAATGTACACACATATCAGTTGATTATGACGAAAGTATAAATTATATGTTAGCCACCGCCTCTACAACACATATGATCAAAATAGAACTATATGATATGGCTACGATAAAAGATATCACTCCAACAGAACTTTGGAAAAATGTAGATGTTCGGGTGAAATATTACGTTGATAAGGATGAAGATAAAAACCTACAAAATGTTCGAGACGTAATTTATAAAATTACCAAACAGCTGGCTTCCGAAAGTGATTGCTTAAAATATTTATTAGACAATTATAAATAAGTGAAATTGTGCTTGTCCTTAGATTTTGACTGTTATAATATTGTGTAGAAAAATGAATCAATATTGTGTATTTAGTTAAATAACCTAACAAAGTAGACAATTTCTTTAACAATGAGCTTTGTTTCAAATATTACTCATTTTGAGAAACCATTATTCTCTTAATAGTGAATGCGTTAAGGTTTTAAAGTGAACAAATATAGGTTTTTAGCAATGAAACCTTTACTTTTGAAATGTTACCTACCTATACATGGATCAAGAGGGGGTAATAGTATAGAATGAATACTTCACAAGTATTGGATACCTAATATTCTTTCATCACTACTCGTCTAAACTTCTTACTCATTCCTCATTATAGATTCAAAAAGCTGTGATTTGTACAGTTCAGAACTTGATCAGGGTCTTCATGAACTCTGTGAAGAAATAGAACATAACTATTTCCAAACTTTGTTTTATTCTAAACTTGATCCGGAACTGTATAAACTTTGTAGTGAAATTGAAAACAACAATTGCCAAACGTGAGTATTTGTATATTTTATACTATAATGATATTTAACTTGAAGTAAATTTGTCTTACTTGTACGATCTTGTACCGTAATATTTTTTTAACTTGTTGTGTCTTGTTTTGTTTGTTGTTGAAGAGGGGATGGACCTTGATAAACATATAACAGTAATGTTACGAATTTTGAATCATTCGCAACGTTTGTTCAATTCTAGAAGTAGTTGGATATAATTAAAGATGTATTCACTTTACGATATGAGTATTTTATCTCTAAAGATTTTTACTCAAACTTTGAATGTCAAAGTTTGAGTAAAAATCTAATATTACGTAAATTTCATAAATGAATTAGACTCTGGTATATAAATAAAAATTTACCGGAGTCTATGTTGGGTGATGCTGATATTTATCCAAATAACACACCTTGCTGGGGACATATTACTTCGACTGAATCACACACTGATCGAGATGAAATTGATGGTCCTATACAACTACAGGGATATTGTTTGTCAAAAAAGTTAGAATTCAATTTAACGATGTTAAATGTTTAATTCCATCTCTGTTAATGGTAATTATCAATGTGTATTTTTTTCGATTTCATCAGAGGAAGAACCAACAGAGAAAAGACAACATATAGATCTTGAAGGCCCATCTACCACATCGGCATTCTTCCAAAATGTAAGTACAGAAAATAATGATAAAGTCAAATGTTCTCAGTGTCGTGTCGAAAAAGCTTTTACAATTCCATCTTTTAAGTGATGTCCATAAAAATAAAATGTTAAAGAGTGATTTAGAGTTACAAAACGTGGCAAAATTGAATGTGCCTTTGAAATAGAGTTATTACATATCGAATTAAATCTGAAATTAATGACAATAATGAAAATTTATTTCGAACACCAGAATTATTATTAAATAATGTTGAAGATTGATAGATGTATCCGTGATATCATTATTTTATACGTATTTTTTTTGGTGAACGCAGATTTTACACAAGAAACAAAAAACTTATTCAACTCCTTTGACTTTCAAATTCATAATTATGTTTTTTGTCAAGGTTTCTTGAGGATGCAATTTATTCATTAATTGTTAGCGAAATTAGTATCAAAATTTCAAATTTTGAGAAAAAAGACAGTGGATGGAAGTAGACTCCTACTTAAAATAAAACATATGGATATGAACGTCAATAAATTGAATCCACTTCGAGGTTCATCGTACATAGACTTACCGTTAGATATTAAACATAAAAAAGCGGTAATTAATGTTAAAAATAAAGATAACGAATGCTTTCGGTGGGCGGTATTATCTGGTTTACATCCTATCAATGAAAACCCTCATAGATTAATACATGATGAGACGAGACAAATGATTTGACATGAATTATGGGAAACTCACGTTTTATAATTTGTAGAAGATAATTTTATCGTAAAATTTGTCCGGAAAATTTGTCAAATCGTTCGATCAAATCGTCAGAAGCCGAAATCAGACACCATTTTGCAAAGACACCAAGTGGCAAAGTTGTGATCCGAAACTAAAAAGCACATCTAAATCTGTAAAATCACCAGCTTTTGAAGGGCCAACAGACTTAAATGTAATATTTTCTTTAGAGAACCTCAGAGTAGCAGTAGTGGCAGCGACGATGAGTCCGAAGAAGATTTGGAAGCTTCTGATGAAGAAGGGGACGAAGAGTGGACTCTACATCGTCGCGCACCTCGTCCTCCAGCATTTACTGAACGGGAGGTGGTACGGGTAGAAGAATCAATTTCGACTCCAATGGAATTCTTCCAATTATTGTTTTCAATCGAAATATTGACGTCAATAGTAGACTCTACTAATGAGTGTGCGCATCAAATTTTAAATGGGACAACGGCTCCCCAAGCCAGGATCCATAGATGGAAACCTCTAACTGTGGAAAGCCTTATGACATTTTTAGGCATATTATTTCATATCCATATAAAAGTTAATAGATATTCGGAGTATTGGAGAAAGCATTACTTGTTTAATTTATTCTCAAGCAAGTTTATGTCAAAAAATACATTCTTATTAATTTTTAGATGTCTTCGGTTTGGCCAGCATAATTTGGACTCACTAATTGCTTATTTTAATCGCAGAATGGCGGATTTATATATCCCCGGCGAGGAATTATCAATTGACGAATCGTTAATTCTAAGCCGGGGACGTAGTGGAATCCGTCAATATATTAAAGGTAAGCGGCACAAATATGGCATAAAACTCTATATGCTGGCCACACCGAGTGGCCTTTCCCTCAAAATCCACGTCAAGCAAGCATGACCAAGAAGTTGGAGGGAAAAGTCACACAGAAAAGGTGGTGGCAAAGCTCGTGGAAAGTTATTTAGGCTCAGGTCGGCATGTGTACATGGACAATTATTATAATAGTGTTGGGCTCTCAGAGTACATGTTACGTAACGCAATGAATGTTACAGGCACTCTGAGAGTCAAACGCAAAGGTTATATATATGTCGACAAAATAAGTAGAACAATAAATAAACAATTATTTGAAACCGCATGAGTTCAGACCTGAATCCGGTTTTCAATCCCTCTCTCTCTTTCATATAATGTTTGAACGGGATAGACAGATCGGAAATGTTCGTTCAATTGTAATGAATGAAGCGTCTGCCGGCCAATAATTACCGACGACGCAGTGAATCCTTTGTCGGCAAATAATGATTTCAATAATAGTTCATAATTAGTAACACAATAATAAAGACAGGTCTCCTGCGACTTGAAAATAACGTATCTTACAAAGTATTTTCGACAGGCAATTAGATTCAGATAGAATCGAGTATTTATTTACTTAATAAATAATTACAATTTATTGTCTTCTGTGGGCCAAAAACCTGGCAAAAGATTTTATAGTACAGGGTTATTGGGTAAGTCGACCTAGATCCGTTAAGAGGTGGTAGTTCCCATCATTTCTGACTGATCTGACTATGAAACACCCCACCCTAAACCTAACCGTTTTCGAGATATTGGACTTACAAGGTTTTTTCCAATTGAAACTATTGACATATTAAGACAGAAGATTATTGAGGCTGCTGACGAAATTCGAAGAGACTTAACGACTGTAGTAGTTAAAAGCGGACTAAGACACCGAATGAGAGTGTGTGTGCGAAACAGAGGCGGCCATGTAGAACAAGATTTATAAATTTAAATAAATGTTGTTTAATAATTATTTGTATTGTTTTATTTCGTTTCCTGGCCCAAAAGAGAAGTTTAATCTTAAGTACCATTGTTTTTTTTTACTACCTGGGAGCCTTTTATCGATTTTTTTTCTATGAATTGTGATAAGACCCTAGCTTGTGATACCTTGTTGGATAGCTAATGGAACGTAGATATTATTTAAAACATCTGCAGAACTAACGCCATAGATTTTTTTTTAAATATTACTAAAAGAAACAATTTTTTTTTTTCAAATTAATTACTTTTTTACGGTATCAATCGTCTACTACGATCCCATTGGTTCAGATACTTGCACTTTTTGGGTTGAGAATTATAAACAAACTTATCTGGCACACAAAAATCAGAATTAAAAAAAAATAAAAGGCATAGGATACAAAAAAAATAGGCTATAGTTAAGAAATCGGGATATTTTTTAAAAAAACCTTCTAAGTCCAATATCTCGAAAACGGTTAGGTTTAGGGTGGGGTGTTTCATAGTCAGATCAGTCAGAAATGATGGGAACTACCACCTCTTAACGGATCTAGGTCGACTTACCCAATAACCCTAAATAACGTATCTTACAAAGTATTTTCGACAGGCAATTAGATTCAGATAGAATCGAGTATTTATTTACTTAATAAATAATTACAATTTATTGTCTTCTGTAGGCCAAAAACCTGGCAAAAGATTTTATATACATACTTTACTATCCCGGCAAATTGCTAAATCGTAACAAGGTTCCATCTATTTGAGATTAGACATTAAAATTTAATAGCAACTTCAATAATGAATTCGCGTCGAACGATTGCAAAGAGCGACATCTAGTGGCTGAGTCTGTCAATCTTAGTTCAAATAAAGCTCAACAGATAACGGTAATAACAAGTTTTATTTATTTCTTTACCACGTAAAAAGTTCTCAGTTGTATGACGTTTATAGATACTTACCAATTTGAATACTTACTGGAATTAAAACATTTTATAAAAATGCAATTATCATATATTTTCGACAACCCTAAGGCGTAATTGGATTTAGAACTCGCTCCTAAGACATTTAAAGTTTAAATTTATGAAAAGAAGCAGAAATAGTACACTAATGGAACGTCCAGAAATTGTTATATGGCGAACAAAATATTTGAGAGAAATAAAAAACTCTCGATGAAACTTGGGTAAATGCAGGTAAAAATAATATTTTATTGTTGACATGCTTGATTTAAGTTATGTAGCCAGAGGTTTGCTTAATTATTTTTTAACTATTCTTTCATTTATATTATTTGCATATTCAAACACATGTTTGTTTTAGGTCATACGGTCACAAAAGTTTGGACCGACACAACCGTAAAGACAAGTCGGCAAGCTTTTGTTGAAGGTGTTTCCACTGGCCCTAAAAACCCCACAGGAAAAGGGAAAAGGTTAATAGTCGTGCATGTTGGAAACGAAAATGGGTTTTTAGATGATTGCCAGTGGGTTTTTGAATGCAGTAAAACTGGCGACTACCACGAATCCATGAACGCATTAAATTTTGAAGAATGGTTCCGCAAAGTCGTTAACAAACTACAACCGAATGATGTCGTTGTAATGGATAATGCAAGCTATCACTCTAGGTGCGTACTATATGATATTTAAATTTAATGGATCAAAACATACAAACTATTGTTAAAAATGTTATTATTTTTTAAGATAATTTTTATTATTTTTAGGCGAACAGAAAGAACTCCAACAACTCAATGGAAGAAACAGCAAATAATTGATTGGTTGATATCAAAAAATATTGAATTTAAAAACGACGATAAAAAAACTCACCTCTTACAAAGAGTCAAAGCGGTGAGACAAAATTACCAAAAATACGTGACTGATGAAATGGCGAAGGAGAAAGGGGTGACAGTATTAAGATTGCCTCCTTATCACTGCGAGTTAAACCCCATCGAACTTGTGTGGGCGGACGTCAAGGGGCATGTTGCTCGAAATAACACAACATTTAAACTGGCAGACGTCAAAATACTTTTTATTAATGGTCTAGTCTAAACCAAATGACCTCTGAAAAATAGGCGAATTGTGTTGAACACGTAAAAAAAATTGAGACACACATGACGGAGCTCGATGACCAAATCGACAACACGGTAGACCAAATTATTATCAACGTGACGGACAATTCAGAAAGTGAAACTTCTGAAAGTGAATTGTCCACTGATGTATCATATGAAGGCTTACTTTGATAAAAAAAATAAAGGAATTTAAAAAAATCAATATGTGTTTTATTTTTAATAACTACTTGGGCAACCTACCTGTTGGTAATACGGGCGGGATTGGCGCACGCGACAGCGCGCCATAGTTCACCCCGCGATCGGCGCGCTCACATGAATAACCGTTGCTACTCATCGCGCTCGAGGAATAAGTGATCTGTGCGCGATATTGTTATTGCGTGTTCTACAAATGATTTTAACTATTGTATTTTTGATATAATATACTAAACGTAATAAAAAGCTTTTATAAGTAGCTATAATCTCTCGAAGAGGCGGACGTATAAACAACAGAAAGTAAGTATATATTAACCGTCGTTGCCAATATAAAAAAAAATATCTGGGCCAAGTCGAGCAAAAAACGGCACGGCCGTACCATACCATTCTTTTCTCGAAGCAGTTTAGACCATTTTCGACTACCTATAACTTCATTGCATTGTATAAACACCGTATATTTCAAATCTAATTCAATTTGAACCCTTAGTTTAAGAATTATAACGAGTCAAATTCACTGACCGATCATCAAAAGTCTAAGGCACTTCTAGTAGACATAGAAGCTTTTTTTTAAATTTAGAAAACATTGTATACATACATTGTGTACAGTATATGAATCAAGGAAAAACTAAAACATATTTCAATTTCTAGTCCAGTTTTCAAGATACATCAACTGCATAAATAACTCTGTACTCTTATATAAATATATAGGATTACAAAGTTACATTTGCAGTTATCTGCATTGTAGACTGCCTCGGTGGTCTAGTCAGTCTAGTGGTTAGATAATTACGTAACAACTAAAGACAGAAGGTTCCTCAAGCAGGGACTGAATAAATTAATAACCGACTTGGATTACATGGATCTCACATCTTTTACGGTAGAACTGAGTTGCGAGACTTGCTTTTTTGACAAGTATTGTTTT
The DNA here is from genome assembly GCA_905147285.1 of Hypena proboscidalis. Classification (NCBI taxonomy): domain Eukaryota; kingdom Metazoa; phylum Arthropoda; class Insecta; order Lepidoptera; family Erebidae; genus Hypena; species Hypena proboscidalis. The sequence goes on from LR990152.1 coordinate 10,060,206, forward strand.
TTATGGGATTTTGTATTTTATTTTACACTGTTTAAAGAGCGTAAGTAAATAATACAATACCCATTTTTGAAAACCGCATCCAAATCTATGATCATAGCAGTTATGGTTTTGTAAAAAAAATATTTATTACAGCGCCCCCTGGTTTGTAGTCACCGTAAACCTATCCAAGAATATTGTTGCTCCTGCGATAATAATGCACGTTATAGAAAATACTTAATTTAATAAAATAATGATGACAATATTTTTATCTCATTGTAATACAGACGCCAAATGTTTGTAATACATGACAATTTCTCGGACTATGATCCCCTCGTACCAATAAACGTTTGTTTACACCGACTTCTATCGCTACGCCGCGCCGGCGCGGCGCGGCGCGGCGCCTTGCGTTTAGGTTCACCGCGATCCCGTTTCGGCGTGCAGTGGTACAGGGGCCGGTATGACCTTTTATGCACGGTTATTTGGATTCTACCATAGAACGACTGAACAACAGCGGCGTCACACTAAACATCGACAAGTGCGAATTCGGGAAGAACAAACTTCAGTTTCTCGGTTACGAAGTTTCATCGGAAGGAATTAAACCTACTGAAGACCGCATTCAAGTCATTCACAATTACCCCAAACCATCCACAGTGCAAGAATTAAGAAGATTTTTAGGAATGATCAATTTTTACCGAAACTGTACCTCACCAAGCGGAACATCAGTACCTACTCAATAAATATCTACATAATTCGAAGAAAAATGACAAATCACCGATACAATGGACACTCGAAGCAGAAAAATCCTTTGAACTTTGGCGACAAAGCATACTCGAAGCGACTACCCTTACGCACCCAATACTAAACGCACCACTATGCCTACTTACCGATGCATCCGACACTAGCTTAGGTGCAGTATTACAACAAAAAGTCAATGATATATGGAAACCACTCGCCTTCTTCTCAAAAACAATGAGCGACACTCAACGGAGATACAGTGTGTACGATCGCGAATTATTAGCAATGTACACCGCTGTCAAAAGTTTACGCCGGCTACTAGAAGGCAACGAACTCACAATATGCACCGATCACAAACCTTTAACCTACGCACTTACGAAAACACCAAGTAGTAACGATACACCGAGAAGAGAATGACAACTTCATTTTTTAAGTCAGTTCTGCACAAGTATTAAGTACATCCACGGCGACCGAAAAGAAGCAGCAGACGCATTATCACGTATAGAAGAAATAAACACACTAAATCACACTATTGACTACAACAACTTAGCTACAACACAAGAAAACGACGCCGAATTACAATCATGTATGAAACAATCAAATTTGAAATTTTCCCGCGTCAATTTACCCGGAAGTAAACAAGCGATATGGTGCGAAACATCAACAACAAATATTCGACCATAACTGCCACTGAATTATCGTCATGTTGCATTCAAAGCACAACACGATCTTAGTCATCCGGGCGTACGAACAACAAGAAAAATTATCACATCAAAATGCCCACTGGTCCCGACAACAGGTAGGTACATTACTGAAAGCAGTGTATGTTATATATGTAAAAGAATGATAAATAACGACTCTTCTATTTGTCATAATCAGTTTACTGGTTTGTATAAAGGAGTGGGTCCTAGAAATTGTTTTAAAAAATATGAAATACCAAATTTGATACCGGTATTTTTTCATAATTTAAGCAATTGTGATGCGCATTTTATTGTTCATGGTCTCAGTTTTGAAGAGGGAAACATGGAACTAATTCATGAGAATAAAGAGAAATAAATTTCTTTTCAAAGGAATTGCGTATTAATAACCGTAACATGCAAATTAGATTTCTGGATTCGTTTAAATTTATGTCATGTGTTCTAGAAAAACTAGCTCGAAATCTAACTTCTGATCAATTCAAAGAGTCTAAATTAAATTTTCCTGATGAAAACGATTTCCAACGTTTAATTCGTAAAGGTATTTATCCATTTGAATTATGACTTCATATGAATCTTTAAAAGTAGCATATCTTGTAAATTTTATAATTCATTAAATGATTGATGAGTGTATTTCTGAAATTAACTATCAACATGCTCAAGATGTGTGGCAACATTTCAATTGATTGTTAATAGCAAATTCCTTAATTGCAAATAATATTCGAGCTAAAGCAAATAATTCATATAATAATAAATTATGTCTTATTATATAATATTTTCCGATGACAAAAGTTTTAAATCCAGCCAACATGGTCGTTGGAATTTATGGCGTATAGATAAGACACGATATGAACCTCTGAATGTGATGCCTAATAATGAATCAGGGAGAATCGTGGTAAATATTTGGGGTTGGATGAGTACTGCTGGACCTGGCGAGGTGGCTTTCATTCCAGGGAGAGCAAATGGTCTCAGTTACAGAGGAGTTCTGCAAGAAGTAATGTTACCCACAGTGCGCACGGTGTATCCCGAAGCGGATGTTCCGGCATTTTATTTTTTCCAAGATAATTGTCCGATACACCGTGCACGGGTGATCCAAGAGTGGTTGCATGAGAAACCACAAATCAGAATAGTTCCGTCGCCCTCCCGATAGCCAGACCAGAACCCCATTGAAAATGTATGGGGTTTAATGGTCCAGAATTGGGACAACAGAAATGAAAGAAATAAAGAAGCACTCGTCGCCCATTGCGAAAGAACTTGGGACGCATTACGAGGTTCCAATTTGTGCGAAGTCCTTATAAGATCCATGCGTAGCCGCTGTGATGCGATCATAGATGCGGGAGGAGCTGCCACGAAGTATTAATGCTAATACTACGTAGCAGCTGTGGCATAATTTCAATTGTAAGAATATGAAAGAATATTCGGATCTTTATTTAAAAACAGATGTTTTATTACTAGCTGTTATTTTTGAGAATTTTAGAAGTGTGTGTCTTAAAACATATGAAATAGACCCCGCACATTACTATACCGCACCCGGATTGAGTTGGGACGCCATGTTAATATGTATATATAATTATGTTAATAAATTTAGGGTCTTTAACAGACATTAATAAAATTTCCTTTATTGCAAATAATAATTGAGGTGGTATATCTCAATGTAGTAAAAAGCATGCTAAAGCAAATAATTCATATATGTCTGATTATGATTGAAGTAAACCATCCTCCTTTCTTATGTATTTAGATGCAAATAACCTTTACTGTTGGGCTTTGTCGCAATGTCTTCCTACAGGTAATTTTAAGTGGGTTGATGTGAATACAAATTTCAATATTCCAGATATTTTGGAGGTGGATTTAGAATACCCAGCTCAATTTCATGATTTCCACTCCGATCTACCGTTTTGTCCTGAGAATGCATGTTTTGGTTATAGTAAAGAAAAGAAAAAGGTGCCAAATTTACATGATAAAAAAAATAACGTTCATCATTATAGAAATTTAAAGCAATGTTTAAAACAAGGGCTTCGATTAATAAAATTTTAACAATCAGCATGGTTGAAAATTTACATAAACTTAAATACTCAGATGCGTTCTTTAGAAACAACAGATTTTGAGAAAGATTTTTTTAAACTAATGAATAATTCAGTTTTTGAAAAAACTATGGAAAATATATTAAAACGAGTAAACGTTAAGTTAGTAAATCACTGGAAGAATCGTGGCAAATCCCAAAGTGCTCAATGTTTGATAGCAAGACCTGAATTCCATAGTAGAAGTGTATTTTCTGAAAGCTTAGTTCCAATTCAATTAAACAAAACAGAAGCTTTTTATAACAAACCGATATATCTCGGATTTAGTATTTTAGATTTGTCAAAAACACTCATGTATCAATTTCATTATGATTTTATGAAAGAAATATATAATGAAACTATTAAATTACTTTGCACAGACACTGATAGTTTTGTATATAAAATATTTACAGATAAATTTTATATTGATATTAAAGACAATTTGAAAAAAATCTTTGAAACATCTGATTATCCCTCTGATAATAATCAATATGGTTTCCCTTTGATAAATAAAAACCTTTTAGGTTTTTTAAGGATGAAAATAATGGTAAAATTCTAAAAGAATTTGTAGGAATTCGTTCGAAACTGTATGCTATGGATGTAGAAAACAAATTTATAGCCAAAGGAGTTAATAAAAGTGTTACAATTTTTTTTTCTGTCAATGATTACAAAACTTGTTTGGTGAGAAAAAAAATATTTTATAATGAAATGTTAAGATTTCGATCATTGAAACATAAAATTTTTAACCAAAAAATTAATAAAATTTCACTTTCACATAATGATACAAAACGTTTTATCGTAGAAAATGGTATTGACACTCTTACTCGGGGTCATTACAAAATTACGAACATTTGATTTTATAATTATTTTTTGTACATTTTCATTCTAAAATGTGTTGTAATTTTGTTTGAATGTTTAGATGTTTGTATTATTTGGTTTTTTTTTCAGTCATCACGATTGTTCATGGATGCATTACTATAGTGTAAACAGAGATGGTTGCTGGTTTGTGTCTTATCACATTTAATGAATTAACACCCGGGATACCAAGTATATTTTAATAATTACGAAAGAAAATTAAGACTACCATTTGTAGTATATACTGAATTTGAAGCATTTTTAAATCCCATCAGCGGGTGTTCTAATAATCCAAGTAATTCATCAACAACAAATATACATAAACATGAAGTATACAGTTTTGGTTATTATTTTAAATGTTCTTACAATGATAGTCTATCACAGTATAGATCATGTACAGGAAAATATTATGCTGTAAATTTTATGAAATTATTAAAAAAAGATTTAGTAAATATTTGTGCAAAACTAAGTTTAATTAAAAGCCCAATACCTCTATCAGAAGCAAATAACAGGAACATTACTGAATGCAGTGTATGTTATATATGTAAAAGAATGATAAATAACGATTCTACTTTCGTCTAGCACTAGCAGTGCTAGACGTCGCGCGGAGGTGACGACACGCGAATAACAGCCCAGTTGATGAATCTACGTATTAGATTCGAAACTAGTCGGCATATCCCGGCTAAAGTAACGTGAGTAACCCGTATTTTCAATAATAATGTCTTCACCTCACGTCGGTTTTAATAATATTAACGATTCTACTATTTGTTATAATCAGTTTACTGGTAAGTATGAAGGTCATAAAAAATATGAAACACCAAATTTTATACCGGTATTTTTTCATAATTTAAGCAATTATGATGCGCATTTTATTGTTCATGGTCTCAGTTTTGAAGAGGGAAACATTGAACTCATTCCTTAGAATAAAGAGAAAAAACATTTCTTTTTCAAAAGAATTACGTATTAATAACCGTAACATGAAAATTAGATTTCTTGATTGGTTTAAATTCATTTCGTGTAGTCTAGAAAAACTAGTTCGAAATCTAACTTCTGATCAATTCAAAAAAATTAAATTAAATTTTCCTGATGAAAACGATTTCCATCGTTTAATTCGTAAAGGTATTTATCCATAAGAATATTGGACTTCATATGAATCTTTAAAAGTAGCATCTCTTCCTTCTCCTTGTAAATTTTATAATTCATTAAATGATTGTCATATTTCTGAAAGTGACTATTAACATGCTCAAGATGTGTGTCATCATTTCAATTATAAGAATATAAAAGAATATCTGGAGCTTTATTTTAAAACAGATGTTTTATTACTAGCTGATATTTTTGAGAATTTTAGAAGCGTGTGTCATAAACATATGAACTAGACCTCGCACATTACTATACCGCACCTGGATTGAGTTGGGACGCCATATTAATATATAAATAAAAATAAATTTAGAGCTTTTAACAGACATCAATAAAATTACCTTTATTGCAAATAATATTCGAGGTGGTATATCTCAATGTAGTAACAGACATGCTAAAGCAAATAATTCATATATGTCTAATTATGTAATATTTTCCGATGAGAAAAGTTTTAAATCCAGCCAACGTGGTCGTCGGCATTTATAGCGTATAGATAAGACACGATATGAACCTCTGAATGAGATGCTTAATAATGAATCAGGGAGAATCGTGGTAAATATGTGGGGTTGGATGAGTGCTGCTGGACCTGGCGAGCTGGCTTTCATTCCAGGGAGGGCAAATGGTCTCAGTTACAGAGGAGTTCTGCAAGAAGTAATGTTACCCACAGTGCGCATGGTGTATCGAAGCGGATGTTCCGGCATTTTATTTTTTCCAAGATAATTGTCCGATAACCCGTGCACGGGTGGTCCAAGAGTGGTTGCATGAGAAACCACAAATCAGAATAGTTCCGTGGCCCTCTCGATCGCCAGACCAGAACCCCATTGAAAATTTATGGGGTTTAATGGTCCAGAATTGGGACAACAGAAATGAAAGAAATAAAGAAGCACTCGTCGCCCATTGCGAAAGAACTTAGGACGCATTACGAGGTTCCAATTTGTGCGAAGTCTTTATAAGATCCATGCGTAGCCGCTGTGATGCGATCATAGATGCGGGAGGAGCTGTTACGAAGTATTAATGCTAATACTACGTAGAAGCAGTGGCATAATTTCAATTGTAAGAATATGACAGAATATTCGGATCTTTATTTAAAAACAGATGTTTTATTACTATAGTAGAATCCAAATAGCCGTGCATAAAAGGTCATTTACCCGGCCTGTACCAAGAAATGCCCAAACTTTACGACACGTATCGCTCTCGGCCGTTCTTCGTACAAAATAACGACAATACAGACTTTTCACTGATATCATAATACCGGCCGCGCCTGCGGCCTGCCCGCGAATGCGACAACTCAAAAACACCAAAATTTTATTATATATTATATTATAATTAACTTTACTTTTCAATTCATTCACAAACAAGAATACGTTGTGAATCACTGTTCGAGTTTGAACGCTAATATCACCATCGGCAACACGTGTGCAGTAAGCGGAAAACTCTATCGATAATGGTACCGGCGCATCTGCACAGTCCTATTTCTATTTAAGTTTCTGGCCCCAAGACTCAGTTCATAACGTGATTATTTAGATACTTAGGAACAAAATCGTCAAAACAACCGGCTTTAGTGACAAAAGCTTAGCAGGTAGCGAATTAAAACAAAAGAAGTGGTTCGGTGGTCTCTATTCATCGAAACCGTAGTACATTGAGAAGTCTTGGAAATTAGATTCTTTGTACCCGACTGCGTCAAAAGGAGGGTTATGTTTTTCGAGCGTATGTATGTATGTCTATTTTTTTGGCACGCCCTACAGCCCAACAAGCTTATATTTTGACAAATAAGGTGTCGTTTTTATCTTTTCAGTTCTTTTTTTAAGCAGTCGGGTTTTTTGTTTTTTTAATAATATTTTTTTTCTGGCTTTGAAAAATACATAATTGTTACAGTACGGAACTGATGAGCCTGACTGACGATATTATTACACATTTTACAGGTCCATCATCGTCCCAGTCAATGAGTTCTCCAATCAAGAAGAGAAAACCTACGACTCTGACTGTTGGCGAGAAAACTATAGTTTTGAACGTATTTAAATACATTAAAAACACATGGCCAGAATATGAATACCGCTCAACTCCTGCGATGGTAGCTAAGACAGCGGAAATGACTGGAATTAGTAAGAGATCTATATATTCTATATTAAGAGAGTATAAAGATACTCATACTATAAATCCAAAAGGAACAACTAGGAAAAAACTGAACATCCTACAGAAACTTGACAGTTTTGATAAAACTGCCATAAGACAGAAAGTGCACAGTTTCTTCATGCAAGGTGAACTACCAACCGTTGACAAAATATTACAAAAGATAAACGAAGACGAAACAATGCCTAATTTGAGCAAGACTTCTTTGCGGCGTGTCCTAAGACATTTAAAGTTTAAATTTATGAAAAGAAGCAGAAATAGTACACTAATGGAACGTCCAGAAATTGTTATATGGCGAACAAAATATTTGAGAGAAATAAAAAACTACCGAAACGAACATCGCAATATATATTACCTCGATGAAACTTGGGTAAATGCAGGTGAAAATAATATTTTATTGTTGACATGCTTAATTTAAGTTATGTAGCCAGATGTTTGCTTAATTATTTTTTAACTATTCTATCATTTATATTATTTGCATATTCAAACACATGTTTGTTTTAGGTCATAGGGTCACAAAAGTTTGGACCGACACAACCGTAAAGACAAGTCGGCAAGTTTTTGTTGAAGGTGTTTCCACTGGCCCTAAAAACCCCACAGGAAAAGGGAAAAGGTTAATAGTCGTGCATGTTGGAAACGAAAATGGGTTTTTAGATGATTGCCAGTGGGTTTTTGAATGCAGTAAAACTGGCGACTACCACGAATCCATGAACGCATTAAATTTTGAAGAATGGTTCCGCAAAGTCGTTAACAAACTACAACCGAATGATGTCGTTGTAATGGATAATGCATGGATATTTAAATTTAATGGATCAAAACATACAAACTATTGTTAAAAAAAAATGTTATTATTTTTTAAGATAATTTTTATTATTTTTAGGCGAACAGAAAGAACTCCAACAACTCAATGGAAGAAACAGCAAATAATTGATTGGTTGATATCAAAAAATATTGAATTTAAAAACGACGATAAAAAAACTCACCTCTTACAAAGAGTCAAAGCGGTGAGACAAAATTACCAAAAATACGTGACTGATGAAATGGCGAAGGAGAAAGGGGTGACAGTATTAAGATTGCCTCCTTATCACTGCGAGTTAAACCCCATCGAACTTGTGTGGGCGGACGTCAAGGGGCATGTTGCTCGAAATAACACAACATTTAAACTGGCAGACGTCAAAATACTTTTTATTAATGGTCTAAACCAAATGACCTCTGAAAAATGGGCGAATTGTGTTGAACACGTAAAAAAAATTGAGACACACATGACGTAGCTCGATGACCAAATCGACAACACGGTAGACCAAATTATTATCAACGTGACGGACAATTCAGAAAGTGAAACTTCTGAAAGTGAATTGTCCACTGATGTATCATATGAAGGCTTACTTTGATAAAAAAATAAAGGAATTTAAAAAAATCAATATGTGTTTTATTTTTAATAACTACTTGGGCAACCTACCTGTTGGTAATACGGGCGGGATTGGCGCACGCGACAGCGCGCCATAGTTCACCCCGCGATCGGCGCGCTCACATGAATGACCGTTGCTACTCATCGCGCTCGAGGAATAAGTGATCTGTGCGCGATATTGTTATTGCGTGTTCTACAAATGATTTTAACTATTGTATTTTTGATATAATATACTAAACGTAATAAAAAGCTTTTATAAGTAGCTTTAATCTCTCGAAGAGGCGGACGTATAAACAACAGAAAGTAAGTATATATTACCGTCGTTGCCAATATAAAAAAAAATATCTGGGCCAAGTCGAGCAAAAAACGGCACGGCCGTACCATACCATTCTTTTCTCGAAGCAGTTTAGACCATTTTCGACTACCTATAACTTCATTGCATTGTATAAACACCGTATATTTCAAATCTAATTCAATTTGAACCCTTAGTTTAAGAATTATAACGAGTCAAATTCACTGACCGATCATCAAAAGTCTAAGGCACTTCTAGTAGACATAGAAGCTTTTTTTTAAATTAAGAAAACATTGTATACATACATTGTGTACAGTATATGAATCAAGGAAAAACTAAAACATATTTCAATTTCTAGTCCAGTTTTCAAGATACATGTTGACTGCATAAATAACTCTGTACTCTTATATAAATATATAGGATTACAAAGTTACATTTGCAGTTATCTGCATTGTAGACTGCCTCGGTGGTCTAGTCAGTCTAGTGGTTAGATAATTACGTAACAACTAAAGACAGAAGGTTCCTCAAGCAGGGACTGAATAAATTAATAACCGACTTGGATTACATGGATCTCACATCTTTTACGGTAGAACTGAGTTGCGAGACTTGCTTTTTTGACAAGTATGGTTTTTTATGGGATTTTGTATTTTATTTTACACTGTTTAAAGAGCGTAAGTAAATAATACAATACCCATTTTTGAAAACCGCATCCAAATCTATGATCATAGCAGTTATGGTTTTGTAAAAAAAATATTTATTACAGCGCCCCCTGGTTCGTAGTCACCGTAAACCTATCCAAGAATATTGTTGCTCCTGCGATAATAATGCACGTTATAGAAAATACTTAATTTAATAAAATAATGATGACAATATTTTTATCTCATTGTAATACAGACGCCAAATGTTTGTAATACATGACAATTTCTCGGACTATGATCCCCTCGTACCAATAAACGTTTGTTTACACCGACTTCTATCGCTACGCGCCGGCTCGGCGCCTTGCGTTTAGGTTCGCCGCGATCCCGTTTCGGCGTGCAGTGGTACAGGGGCCGGTATGACCTTTTATGCACGGTTATTTGGATTCTACCATAGCTGTTATTTTTGAGAATTTTAGAAGCGTGTGTCTTAAAACATATGAACTAGACCCCGCACATTACTATACCGCACCCGGATTGAGTTGGGACGCCATGTTAATATGTATATGTTAATAAATGTAGGGTCTTTAACAGACATTAATAAAATTGCCGTTAATTGCAAATAATATTCGAGGTGGTATATCTCAATGTAGTAACAGACATGCTAAAGCAAATAATATATCCTAAACTATCCTCCTTTCTTATGTATTTAGATGCAAATAACCTTTATGGTTGGGCTATGTCGCAATGTCTTCCTACAGGTAATTTTGAGTAGGTTGATGGGAATACAAATTTCAATATTCCAGATGACACTAGTCATAGTTTTATATTGGAGGTGGATTTTGAATACCCAACTCAATTTCATGATTTCCACTCCGATCTACCGTTTCGTCCTGAGAATGCATGTTTTGGTCATAGTAAAGAAAAGAAATTGGTGCCAAATTGACATGATAAAAAAATTACGTTATTCATTATAGAAATTTAAAGCAATGTTTAAAACAAGGGCTTCGATTAATTAAATTTCAACAATCAGCATGGTTGAAAATTTACATAAACTTAAATACTCAGATGCGTTCTTTAGAAACAACAGATTTTGAGAAAGATTTTTTTAAACTAATGAATAATTCAGTTTTTGAAAAAACTATGGAAAATATATTAAAACGAGTAAACGTTAAGTTAGTAAATCACTGGAAGAATCGTGGCAAATCCCAAAGTGCTCAATGTTTGATAGCAAGACCTGAATTCCATAGTAGAAGTGTATTTTCTGAAAGCTTAGTTGCAATTCAATTAAACAAAACAGAAGCTTTTTATAACAAACCGATATATCTCGGATTTAGTATTTTAGATTTGTCAAAAACACTCATGTATCAATTTCATTATGATTTTATGAAAGAAAAATACAATGAAAATTTTAAATTACTGTACACAGACACTGATAGTTTTGTATATCAAATATTTACAGATAAATTTTATATTGACATTAAAGACAATTTGAAAAAAATATTTGATACATCTGATTATCCCTCTGATAATCAATATGGTTTCCCTTTGATAAATAAAAAACGTTTAGGTTTTTTGAAGAATGAAAATAATGGTAAAATTCCAAAAGAATTAGTAGGACTTCGTTCAAAAATGTATGCTATGGATGTACAAAACAAATTTATAGCCAAAGCAAAGGGAGTCAATTAATGTGTTACATTTTTTTTTCTCTCAATGGTTACAAAACTTGTTTGATGAGAAAAAAAATATTTTATAATGTAATGTTTAGATGTTGTTCATTGAAACATACAATTCTTACCCAAAAAAATTATAAAATTTCACTTTTTCATCAAACGTTTTGTATCATTATGTGAATAATGATACAAAACGTTTTATCGTAGAAAATGGTATTGACTCTTATAGTCTTGAGATTTTGATAAAAATGTAACATAAATTTTGGATAAATTGTAAAATGTACACATTTCAGTTGATTATGACTAAAGTATAAATTATATGTTAGAGAAATGTATATCGTAAGACCTTACTATAACGATATAAATATCACTTGCACCTAATATGTAAGAATTTGGAAATAAAGCCAAATACGAGTGTTTGCCATTAGAATGTGCTTTTGGAAAAAGAATTATTACAAATCGAATTAAATCTGAAATTAATGACAATAACAGATTTTGAGAAAGTTTTTTTTTTAAACTAATGAATAATTCAGTTTTTGGAAAAACTATGGAAAATATATTAAAACGAGTAAACGTTAAGTTAGTAAATCACTGGGAGAATCGTGGCAAATTTCAAGGTGCTCAATCTTTGATAGCAAGACCTGAATTCCTGACCTGAATAGAGTAGGTTTTTGTTTGGAATATTATAATTTTGATTGGATTAATAATGTTGTTATATTTGTAGATGAAAAAACTTTTAAAAGTGATAGGGATGGAAGAAAAATATTAAAACGAGCAGATAATGAAAGATATTTACCACAAAACGTCATCCCAAATAGAGCGAGTGGTCGGCTGAGCCTGGAATTCTGGGGATGGATGAGTTTTGTTGGTCCTGGCGAACTTGTAGAAATACCTGGTCGCCTAAATGCCGAACAATATGTGGACATATTAAGAGATGTGATGGTGCCGACTGTGCGATTGCACCATCCGGAGGGCACTATTTATCTTTGCCAGGACAACAGTGCCATCCATAGCTCCAGAATTATTCGTGCGTGGCTTCAAGCTCAGCCGGACATTGAATTAATACCATGGCCTGCGAAGAGCCCTGACCTCAACCCAATTGAGAACCTCTGGGGACAGATGGTTCTCAATTAGGATGTATCAGAAGAGAGCAACGTAGAAAACTTGCGGCAATCAGCAATGCAATCGTGGGAATTGCTGAGAGGCGATTCACGTGATATGTGTTGGAATATGATTACTGGAATGAGAGGCAGGTTGGATGCAGTTCTAGATGCTAATGGCTGTCCCACCAGGTATTAATTCTGTAGCCTTCCATGTTCTGTCTCGTGCATTCTAGTAATATATTTCAGCACATATCAACCTTTGCCAACATTAATGCCATTTACCACCTTGCGTACGCCGATATTAAATTAAAAACATGTCATACATGTCAATGATAGCTTTTTATACGCAGGAACGAAGAAAACGGTTTATAAAATAGAATATTAAATAAAATGTTTTATGAACACGTGGAATCTGGTTTTTTTTTAAACGTTGCAGTTAAAATTATGAATAATAACTAAAAAATAGACTACTAATTTTATCATTTCTTCCTGTACTCACATTTCTTGTGATTTCTGCTGATGTTGATGGAGCTTCAAGATGTATTCTTTTCTCCGTCTCGTCATCTGATCTTGTCACTGGTGCTGTTTCGTTTCTTACCTCGTCCAATTTGTTAATATCTAAACAATAAAAAAAAACGATATATTATAACCATATTACTATCAACAAAGGTTAACTCGCACATTTAACACAGAAGTTGAATACTAACGTTTTTAACATATCATGCAATATGTCCGCATTTGTATAGGACCGTCAATTTCATCTTCACCATTAGGTGGTACAACCGAAGTACTATGTCCCCAGCAAGGTTCGTAACACGAATAAATTTTAATATCAACATCACCCAACATAGACTCCGGAAAAGTTTTATTTATATACCTCAGTCTAATTATTCCATGAAATTTTCGAAAACTAAGTTTTTTACTTTAACTTTCAATATCACTCTGAGATAAACTTCTCAAATCAAAAAGCGAATACATTTTCAATAATACATACTTGACTGCATGTAAGACAAAACAAAACGGTTCTAAATGTCAACAAATGAAGACAACAAATCTACCCCTCCTCTTAAACTACAATTAATATTTAACTTGTTGTGACATGCTTTACATGTCACAACAAGTTAAATATTAACAATACCATAGAGAAAGCAAAACACGTATCAACATGATCAACATTGATGTTAAAATGGTAAAAGACAGCGGTATTGTCTAGTTAAATATATTTTTGAATGAACAATTACTCACGTTTGAAAACTGCGGTGTTCCACTTCTTCTCATAGTTCGAAGATTTGATGATCAAATTCAGAATTGTGTAGATCACCGCTTAGTGTATCCATCAGTGAATACAATCAAATTTATTAATTAAGATATATGTATTCATCATTATCAGTCCAGAAACGTCCACTGAAGGACATAGGCTTCACCAATCGATTTCCAAATCGCGGTTTTTGGCCGTCTGAAACCAACGACTCCCCGCGATCTTGACTAGATCGTCCGTTCATCTAGCGGGAGGCCGTCCTACGCTGCGTTTGCCAGTTCGTGGTCGCCACTCTAGGTCTTTTTTGCCCCAACGGCCATCTGTTCTTCGAGCTATGCGTCCGGCCCATTGCCACTTCAGCTTAGCGATTTGTGTTATTAGGTGATTTAGGTATCGCATTCTTCACTTTGAAGGCAAGAGTACCCTCTCCCTCATCGCTATCTACGTCATGGTCCTGTGCATAATAATAATTCTTGAAAGTATTCTCAGAGAACTGGAACAAAATGAACACCGCATTGTAAACTCACATTCAAGAACAAAAACATGTAAAAGAATGGATGGTATTTAAAAGTGCTTCAATTTATTCCCATATAATTTCACTAATTTTGCCTTTGTTCCACCAAATATACTGAATGTGCACCAAAATATGTTCACTAACATATTTCATAGTGAGCACCTATTTATGAACTGTTGCAAATTTGTAAAAATAGTACTACACCTATTTTAAAAACAGATTGATTCTTCTTTGTTATGGTCGCAGTTCTAACTTAACCTAACCTACTACTTTACCCATAATTGACCTATGCTATAACTTAACTTTTATTTTGTGTAACAATCAGGAATATTTGGTGCACGAGAAGTATTTTTCGTGGAAGAATAAAATAATTATTGTTACAATAGAATATTTGCAGCGCACTAAAATAAAAAAGTGTTATAACTTGGTGATAATTTGGAATTTGTTTGGTGTAACATATTTTGTTGGCCGAGTAGTTTAATTATAGCAAAATAATGAAACGGGTTTAAGAATAATATTTTAGAAATGCGTGAACATAGGTGTACCTTTAGATTTTTGGTGAACACAAAAATATTATCCTAAAAGAATATACCTAAATGTAAGAGTAGAGACAGAGTTTGAAACACAAACACAAGTAAAAATAATCAATTGAGATTGGTAGATGCAATACAACACATTTTAAATTCAGAAACACAATATCTAAAAAGATGTGATGAATACTTACAGCCATTGTTCACAAATAGGATCACTACTTCAAAACTTTCTTGAAAACCACAAGACTTTGCACAAAGCAACTACATCTGCTGTCAACACCACGAAGGTTTGCACGGTACTGATTAACGATGTATATCGCTTAAATAAGAAATCTCCCCTTCCCCCAAAACCTGAGATCCTTATTACCTGCGATTTGCTTTCACTTATTGGAAGACCCAAAATATACAATAGCCTTTGTAAACAGTAGAGAAACAATAAATATTTTAAAACAAAAAGGACATAATATTTTATTAGGGGTTTTCTTGAAATTAGACAATACTACAAACTAAAACACTTTATAACGATCCCTTTTTAATACGAACATAATAGTACCCAAAGCGCATTCAAGTTCAGACAAGTTATTATGAGTTCTTGTATAGACATGTTTCATGAAATATTTTACAAACGTTATTGTTATAAAAATTACCTTATAATTATGTTAAATACCATGGTAATTTAAAAAAAAAAACTATTACATAATATACCTATGGATTGGGCAAGGCTATATATTTTCTAAAACTTTTAATTGGTAAATCGTACGCTTAGGATAAGTTAAAAAGTTGTGTTAGCTTAAAATCAGACACCTTAATTAAATACATATTTATATAAAAAGATACTTACGTATAATTATAATAATATTAATAACTGACACATCTTTTTTGTACCCTATAATGCTATAATAATTATTCAATAATAATAATAATAAAATTTAAATTTAGTTATTTAATTCTACTTAACTATATGAAACTATAATTCTATTATTCTATTTGTATTGTATTGTTTTGTGTAACTTATTAAAATGTGCATGCTGTGGCCTTCTGTAAGTGAAGGTACACATACAATTTAGTTTTAATCTTATTTATTTAATAATTTAATTTAATTTATATTTATTTATAAAATTTCATTTTTTTAATGAAATTGTTTTATTTTTATTTTGTCTAATTTCTAATTTCATCATATTTCTTTTATTATAGTGCATGTTGTGGATGTATAGCTATAGGATGCTTCAGTGCAACTTAACAGAGATAAAAAGAATAATGTCAGTGACAAAACTACTGCCGAGAATGAGGCATGATTGGACTTCTTAGTTTTATACACCCTTATTAATGTAACAGTGTACTCATTGTTGAAGAGCCAAATAATAAATAAATAAATACAACAATGTGTAAACCTAAATGAATCCCACAAACTGTATGACATCTGTGTATCTTTGTTGATGGTCCTAAATAAAATAAAATAAAAATTATCTTACACTAAGTTAAATTAAATTCAAAGCACAAACCTAAATATAAACATAGCACTTGTTTAAAGTCAACAAAGGTGTAACATGGTATTTTTTACCTGGTATTTATCACCGTAGGCTAAGGTTAACTTAAAAGATTTTATTAAATTACAAACAACATAACATACCCATCGTAACATCACGACTATAATTATTACCCAGACGGGTATTGTAGAGGTGTATTACCCACACTTCACCTGTTATAATAATATTAGATTAGATAAGGTCAGGTTAAAAATATTTATTAATCGAATAATAATTATAATATATCAATTAATCGAATTGTTGATATAATATAATTCTATGTTTTTATTATATTAAATATTTACAATGAAGTCAACTTCTTAGCAAAAATATAACATATAATTAATAAATTAAAAAAAAAAATATATGCGTCAGAAATTCCTCCGCATCGCTGTCCACAGCTGATACTGTGGCTAGAAGGCTGGTGTGCCATGTTGAATGGCAATGCTTATTCGCTGGGCGAAGTAAAAACCAGCCTTCTGGTCGCGAGAAGCGTCGATTAGGTAAAATATTTTATACCTAAATACTTAGTTTGAAGAATGTTAGGTTAGGTTAGTATGATTACATTAAAAATAAGATAACTAAATACTAAGGATGAAAAATGTTTAGTTAGCCCACATTTAAATCGTGGTATTTTACTAAAAACCCATAAAATATAACATAATTAAGTCTAAGTTAATCCACAGAGAAGAACTCATAAAAAAAAAAGGTTCGGTTCATCTTTTCGCTTGAAAACCTATTGTTATAGTTTATTAGGGTCGTGCATTGTATAGATTATTTGGACTATATAGGACTACTTAGCTTAGGATAGAGATAGACAACGATTATGTACTGCATTCATTTCAGCGTAATAAAAAACAACTATTTACATACCAACCTTTTTTTTTTAACACGCTTATATTAGCTTCACCTGTATGTATGTAGGTATGTATGTATGTAACCGACTCCTTTGGACTCGATTTTGACCCACTTTAAACGGACAGATTTCATTAAAATTTTGCACACCTGTCAAAGATCGATGACAATGCAATAAATCGAAAAAAAAATAAAATAAATAAACCCTCTTATATATAATAACGCTCTTATAAATAAACCAAACTAAAAAGTAGAAAATAAATAATAGTTTACAAAAACTAAAAAAAATATGGCACAGAGCGCCCCACGCTTTTTCACAATAATACTAGTATTTTTTATTCATTACCATTTTCAGCTTATATTAGGAATTATTTTTCACTTTTTAGTTAGAAGTACTTTAAAAGCGTGTTTTTTAGTTTTTTAAACTAGTTATTATTTTTCTTACAATTTGTCAAGACGTGTTTTTCAAGACGAGGGCCGTTGGTCCCACCTCTAGTGGTCTTTCTATTGTGTCAGTATCGCAGAATCCTATCTACTCTGTCCAATACCCACACTTCACCTGTTCAGGTCCCATGTGATACGAGGTGAGCCTATCGCCATCCACCGGGTACAATTCCAACTCCGTGCTGCTATTGTGAATTTCCTGGCGGAAAGTACACTTTGCCGGACCCGGGAATCGAACCCGAGACCTCGCAGTGAGAGGCGTGTACGCTAACCACTAGACTGTCGAGGCAGTATGGAACTATGGGAACACTGTTGGTTAAAAAGTTTGGGGTAATCGGCTCTTAGCTATCCGCGTATCGGACAAAATGTTTTCTGAGATATTTTCGCGTGGCATGTATTTCCTACATGTAAACTACAATTGTTTCTCCATAATTGTCTGCACGTGTGGTGGTGTAGTGGTTTAAGCAGTCGCCTCGCCGCTCTCTACTGCACTGGTGTTGTGGGTTCGATCCCCACATGGGACAAAACTTTGTGTGATCGCAAATATTTGTTCTGAGACTGGGTGTGCTTGTGTGAGTGAATGAGTGTATTTGGCCTTGTCATTGGGACCATTGGATAGTGTAATTGCTTCTGGCGTTCTATATAATGTAAAAAATCATGTAGGTAAAGGTAAGTAGACCTAAGTCTCGAGGCCAGATTTGAGAGAGGCTCAAAGGCTGGATATATGTAAAATATTCATAGACTTTTAATATGGGTCAGTATAGAATTGGGGTTATAATGTCGCCCATTTTCGTCCCAAATGACTAACATAAATTCTCTTACAGGTAGTTTATAAAATGGCGAAGAGTGTTGATTTACTGTTACATAAAACGTAGCGTATAGCCTATCATCATCATCATCGTCAGCCTAGGGACGTCCACTGCAGGACATAGGCCTCACCAATCGATTTCCACAGCGTGCGGTTTTTGGCCGACTGAAACCAACGACTCCCCGCGATCTTGATCAGATCGTCCGTCCATCTAGCGGGAGGACGTCCCACGCTGCGTTTGCCAGTTCGTGGCCGCCACTCTAGGACTTTCTTGCCCCAACGGCCATCTGTCCTCCGAGCTATGTGTCCGGCCCATTGCCACTTCAGCTGAGCGACTCGCTGAGCTATGTCGGTAACCTTCGTTCGCCTACGGATCTCGTCATTTCTGATTCGATCGCGTAGTGAAACCCCGAGCATAGCTCGCTCCATCGCTCGCTGAGCGACCTTGAGCCTTCTGATGACTCCTATAGTGAGCGGCCACGTCTCAGTTCCATAAGTCATCACTGGCAACACACACTGGTTAAAGACTTTTGTCTTTAGGCACTGGGGTATACTGGACGAAAAGACACTACGTAGTTTCCCGAACGCTGCCCAGCCGAGTTGGATTCGGCGGTTAACCTCTTTCTCGAAGTTGGATCTACCTAATCGGATAATTTGTCCCAGGTATATATATTCGTCCACAACTTCGAGTGTAGAGTTCCCAACAGCGATTGGGGTGGGTACTACATGGACATTCGACATAATTTTCGTCTTGTCCATGTTCATGTTTAAGCCCACTCGTTGAGACGCTCTACAGAGATTATCGAGCATTGTGCCTAGGTCCTCCAGGGACTCCGCCATGACCACTATATCGTCGGCAAACCGAAGGTGGGTGATATACTCGCCATTAATGTTGATGCCGAGTCCATCCCAATCCAGAAGCTTAAAAAGATCCTCCAATGCAGCAGTGAATAATTTCGGGGATATAACATCACCCTGCCTCACTCCCCGCTGCAATTGGATAGATTCCGAGCTCTGGTCATGGAGACGAACCGACATAGTGGCGTTTTCATATAAACACCTTAACACCTTGATATACCGATGGTCAATTCGGCACCTCTGGAGAGCCTGTAGCACTGCCCATGTTTCCACCGAATCGAAGGCTTTCTCATAGTCCACAAACGCTAAGCATAAAGGCCGGTTATACTCTTCGGACTTCTGTATAACCTGCCGCAGCGTATGGATGTGGTCTATGGTACTGTAGCCTTTCCGGAAACCGGCTTGTTCGGGAGGCTGGAAGTCGTCGAGCTTGCGAGCGAGACGGTTCGTAATGACTCTCGAAAAGAGCTTATAGACATGGCTCAGCAGCGTGATACTTAGGACTAACAATAGATCACAACTTCTCGTGGATGAAACATATAAATATCTTGTGTGGCAAACTTAGGTCAGTACTTGTGAAATTCTACCATCTCAGTGGTATATTAGATAGGGCCACTATGTATACAGTATATTACGCTTTAGCTGACTCACTTCTTTCTTATGGCTTGGTAAGCTACGGTCGTACATTCAAAACTTATTTAGATAGAATAAAAGCGTTACAAATTAGGTTTATGAAATTATTGGTAGATAAGAACACAAAAGAACGCTGTAAGGTAAGCGATTACGAACGATTATTTTGTGAATGTAAAATACTGCCAGTTCATGAAAGAGTGGTGTTACTGTTAGCAATAGATCAGTTTTGCTGCAATGACTTCAGGACTTTTTCCTTGGAACCTAGGGTGTGCAGAAGGACCGGGGAAAAAGTGTTGGAGGTGCCTGCTTGCACAAACTATTATGGACAGAGGACCAGAAAGCATATGGTACCAATGATATTTAACGAAATACCACAATATATTAAGGAAGGTACAACAATGGGTAGGTTTAGAAGTGGTACAAAAAAGATTTTATTGGAGAAAGTTTGTAAAAATTTACAGTGCGACAGCTAATATGTGTGTAAGAAATGCGTATTTAATTGATGTAATGTATGCTAATTTTTTTTTTTTATAAGTGAAAAGTATTAGTAAGAATTACTATATACTATTTTATTAGAATTTTGAAGGATATAATTAAAATGTTTTAAAATAATAATAATAAATGAATATATATAAAATAAGTTATAATTAATAAATGTGAAAAATATAAATATGCAGATGTAAAAAGGGAGCTTTTTCTGCCAACAAACTGCTATGCAGTTTGGCGGAATTATTGTTTTTTATTTAAGGCATGTTTATTGAATAAATATTTTTTCATTTCATTTTTCATTTCATTATAATTCTTCAATAAGGTGTTGTCGCCTTTTTTGAAGAAGAGCACAACCACGCCCCTGTGCCATGCCTCTGGCGTTGTACCTTCAATGATGACGGAATTAAAGAGCTTCTGAAGGACTATAAGTATCGGTTTTCCACCCGCTTTCAGAAGCTCAGCCGTGATTCCATCATCACCCGGTGCCTTGTTGTTTTTAAGCTGTTTGAGAGCCATACTAATCTCGTACAAGCTGACGTCCGGGATATCTTCGGTATAGTGTCGAGTCAGTCTGGCTCTTGGATCTTTGGCCGGACTGCCAACGGGTCTTGATGTCGACGTGTATAACTGTCCATAGAACTTCTCAATCTCCCTCAGAATTTCAGTCTTGGACGAAACGGTGCTACCGTTGTCAGTCTTCAGCCTTGTCAGCTGGCTTTGCCCAATAGCCAGATGTCTCGCGAACACCTTGGAGCCTTTGTTCCGCTCTATCGTGTCTCTGATGTTTCTCTCGTTAGAGTTACGTTGATCGCGTGTGAGTGACTTAGAGATCTGTCTATTGAGCTGCCGATATGACAATGCGTCCGCTGAAGACTGTAGCCTTAGGTTTCGTCTCTCCTCCATTAACCTGAGGGTATGATCGGAGACTATTTTGGTTCTATTAGCACGGCGGGCTCTAAAGAACTTAGATCCCACCGTACGGACAGTTTCCACTAACATGTTGTTGGTATCGTCCACTGTTGCGCATCCTTCCAGGCATTCGAAGCGATTTTGAAGTTCGAGTTGGAAGCTTTCGGGGTTTTGGATGTGGCAGGCCGACGGTCGGAGCGTGGACTTCATCAGTTTTTTCCGCTCCAGCTTAATGTTCAGATTCAACGTGCCTCTGACCATGCGGTGATCGCTTCCGGTTTTAACCGTGTTGATCACAGAGACATCGTTGAATATTTGCCGTTTGGTGGACATGATGAAGTCGATTTCGTTTTTAGTCCGACCATCCGGGCTCATCCAGGTCCACTTCCTGTGGTGCTGCTTTTTGAAGAAAGAGTTCATCATAAAGAGGTCCTCCTTCTCCAAAAAGTCAGCGAGCATTTGCCCCCTGGCATTTCGTTGGCCTACACCAAAATCTCCCACTTTCAACTCTCCATCGCTTCTAGTGCCTAGTTTTGCGTTGAAGTCCCCCATCACGACGTTATAGTGTGTTCTGGAGGAGTGTATGGCTTTGGAAATATCCTCATACACCTCCTCCATTTCGTCGTCTGGATATGCCGAGGTCGGTGCGTAAACCTGGATGACCTTCAGCGAATATCGTTTAGATATTCTGAGTATCAGGTACGCTACCCTGGTCGACAAACTGTCGATCTTGACAATGTTGTTGATGAGAGACTTGTGGACGATAAACCCGACACCACCCTGGGACTGATGGTCGTCCCCCCGGTAGTACAGCAAGTTGCCTGAGTTAAGAATAACCGTGTCCTGTCCCTGTCGCCGGACTTCGGATAATCCCATAATATCCCAGTGCAACTTGCTTATAGCTTCTTCCAACTCTAGTATCTTTTCGTCGGCCCTTAACGTGCGTACGTTATATGTTGCCAGGTCGAGTCGTCGATGTTTATGTTGGTAGCCGAAGTCGCGCCGGGGATTCTTAGCACCCCCTGCCCCGCCGTTACCATGGCCGCTACCGTGACCAGGAATAGCAGGGCTGCCGGGTACTGGGGGCCGTCTGTATTTTTTGGTGTGGTTCATATTGGTGGTTTTTGCCATACTCACCACGCTTGGCATTTGCGGGTTGGTGAGCGCAGTAATTAAGTAAGAGAGCGCTGCTGCCCAACATCTCCTACTGGGAAGAGGGGTGGGAAGGATATTAATGGGTGTAGGATACTGCTGTTTCGGAAGGAAAGGGACTGAAACAGCAGAAGCTCGGAAACGGCCGGGGTCGCGTACCCGGGTGTCCTTTCTTTAGCCTCTGGGATTGATGCTAAGTCATTTGACACCTCCTGACCTAATTAACAAGTATAGCCTATATTAACAAGTGAATAGGTTAGTCGAGCCAGTGGACTGATAGACCAGGGTAGATCCCTTTGAAAATGATAAAAAGTCAAAAAAATAATAGTAAGATGAAACCCATTAGAAAAGAAGGAGAATATTATAAAAATTAAAGGAAAAATAATTTACGGGCGATCTGAGGTCGGGAAGAGGGGGAGGGGTGGGCTTTAAGGGTGAAAAATGTTTTCTCGATTTTCGGCAAAACTAAAAGTCCTATGGAAAAAAGTAGAATAGTAAAGTTGTTGGGAATAAAAAGATCTAAAACTTTTGTTTTTACACTTTTTTCATATACAGACCTATGTGAAAAATTCAAAAAAACGAAATTTGGTGAAAACTTACTGACTACTCTTCCCCTGCCGGACCTCAGATCGCCCGTAAATTATTTTTCCTTTAATTTTTATAATATTCTCCTCCTTTTCTAATGGGTTTCATCCTACTATTATTTTTTTTGGTTTTAAAAATTATCGACACTGGGCTATAATATAATAATAATAATAACTTTCTTTATTCAGACAAATTAGTCCACACCTTACAATTTTACATAACTTAATTGACACTATAATTGACATAAATAATTATTAAAATATATCACATTATCATGAAATTAAAACAGATCGAAAATTAAATTAAATTAAATGATGTCATTTGAATAATAATAATAAAATAAAATAATAAAATAAAATAAAACAACAATAAAATTTGAATTAAAACATTAGGTTAAAGTCATTCCTGAATTTAATTTATTTTAATTTCCTTTCTTCACATGCAATTCACAACAATGTCTTACGTAGGCACAATCTACCCTATCCGCAATCATGCTCAGTATGCTGTTGCTGCTGCCCCTCACTCTGCGCACCAAGGACAACCCTCGCTTGCGCATTGTGGCATAAAAGCAGTCCACTCGGGCGTCCGCGAACATCCCCGACGCGCTACAGAAACGGTGCAGCCTCAACAGCACCCTGAACGCATTGTTGTATTGGACACGAAGGGCGTTGTAAGATTTTTGAGTATAGCTAGCCCATAGGCTGCACGTATAAAAGGAAGTACAGTAAGCTCGGAACAACGACACTTTTACCTCTGCCGTACATCGCGCAAACCTACGAGCTATCATGTTCGCTCTCACAGACAACGCCCTTCGCTCCCGTTCTATGTCCTCATCGTCTCTGAGGTCTGCGGTAAGTATATGCCCTAAGTATTTAAATTTACGCACTCTCCGTAGAGCCACATCGCATAATTTAATAGCTGGCACGATACTAACTGACCTACCGGCAGCCTCAAATACCATGAATTCACTTTTTTTTACATTATATACTAGCCCGTGGGACATGACATAAGACTCACATATGGCTAGCAACTTTCTCAAACCGCAGGGTGACGCAGAAAGCAATGCTAAATCATCAGCATAGCTGACATTGTTGAGGCACACACCATCAATGTAACATCCCTCCTTCGTGCTGCTCAGAGCCTCTATCAACTCGTTCACATAGAGATTAAATAATATGGGTGATGTGAGCCCGCCCTGTCTGACACCGCATTCCAATCCATACGAATCTGATAGCGAACCCGCCCACCTAACATTGTTGACCTGGTTATTGTACCAGTACTTCAGGATGTTAATGAGTTCCTGTGGTAACTGAGCATTCTTCAGTTTCTTCCACAGAAGATCAAAAGCCACCAGGTCAAATGCCTTTGAAAGGTCAAGAAAGGCTGCGTATACCGATGTATCTCGATCTGTGTAGTATTTGACAGTCTGCTTAACACACAATATGGCAGATTCCGTAGATAATCCGGCCCTAAAACCAAATTGATTATCATGCACTTTGATGTAATGTGTTAACTGCGTATTAAACAGACCATCAAACACCTTTGCGATGATTGTTGCCAGGGAAATAGGCCTATAATTGTTTTTGTCTGCCATGTCACCCGTCTTGTTTTTGACTATAGGTACAACAATTGTTCGCAACATATCCGTTGGTAAGTAGGCGTGGTTTACACAAAACGAATAAAACATGGCCAACACTCTAGGTCTAGGTAAATGAGGTCCCGCATACCGCAGATGCTCGATGCTGAGACTGTCATGACCTGGGGATTTTCCATGTGCCATAGCCTTAATAACTGCCGCCACCTCTTTGGCCTTAAAACTGATACCCAATTCGTTGTCAATCTCAGCCTCGGGCACCGAGCGAGGCGGCCCCAGTGGTGATTTTACAATAAAGTGATCTCTAAATAGATCGGCTATCTTCTTTGGATCATTAATCCCCTCTACACACACAGGAAGGCCGGGCTTATCACTCAATTTGTTCGTAGCTTTCCAAAATGCTTTAAAGTCATTCTTAGAATGGTGCGTGGCCAAAATATCCATTTTAATTTGATCTGCATGGTTTTGACACCATTTAAGTCTAGATTTGAATATTTTTCTGGCCTCGCACATTTCCTCATATAAAGGACCTGTAACCGGTTTACCACACTCTAACCAGGCAGTGAATTTCAGCCGCGCATTCCTATGCGGTTCTACTAAATGTTTGTTCCACCCAATCACAACTTTTTTGCGTTTTTTTTTTACATTCATACGGCCAATCGAGGCAGCATCGCTTAAAGACATAACAATATCATTGTACATTTGGTCTATAAGTGACCTGTGCCCTAAATTATTACACAATCGATTACAACACTGTCTGAAATCACACGGAAAATCAATTAATTTTAATCTCTTATGACATTCATGCTTATACATTTCTATTTGTTCGGGTATTCTATCACCCCAAATAACTCGGTTCTCGAGAACACTATCTGCATTTCTTATAACACGTTGATTTATATTTATATTTACATTCAAATTACACTCAAAACACAATGGAAAATGGTCGGACCATAATACCTGGTATTCCACATATGCATTAATTACAGTCGATTTAGCCGCCTGAGTCACTACACAGTGGTCAAGCCAGCTCCTAGATCCATGCGCATCGCTTATGTAAGTGTGTGTATCAGACGTAATGCCTAGCAACTCAATATCAATGCACAACCATTTCTGTTCTGTACAAAAATCTGATAATTCATGATAGAAGCGTTTGAATGGATGTGCATTAAAATCGCCCAAAATATAAACACATTCAATATTTGTAGTATCGATAATCGCACTTACCGCGCTTAACGTGTCCGTAAAGTCCGCCAAGTTTGTAATTATGTCCGTGGGCATGTAAACACCAAACACTACAATAGGCTTATCACATAAAATTGCCTTTATTGCACAAATACGCGAATTATCACACTTTACGATTGACACACTAGGAAACGCACTACGCTTCCACAGAATAGCTGTCCCGCCATATGGACGACCCTTCAACATTCCATCTGTCATGTTCATGGCCGATACTGCAGTCCAGGCAAAGTCCG
Organism: Hypena proboscidalis; assembly: GCA_905147285.1. Taxonomy (NCBI): domain Eukaryota; kingdom Metazoa; phylum Arthropoda; class Insecta; order Lepidoptera; family Erebidae; genus Hypena; species Hypena proboscidalis. Next base: position 10,086,541 of record LR990152.1, read on the forward strand.
CATCTATAGTGCTCAAGAATGACAGCTCGTCAGGCGCTAACCAAACTTCTTGTAACGCAATAATATGTGCCGTCCTACACAACATTCGAATATCTTCCACCGAACGTTTAACGTTTTTACAGTTGTATGTCACAAACTTATATAGCTTTTTATCCATGTTTATGTGCAATGTTGTCGTTCACAGACCAATGCCTATTCGTGTTTGTAAAGCTTACGAATCTCCTAAATATTATACCTTGCAGCCACAATTGTTCATCTAAATAAAGAGATACTTTAGATTCACAAACATAAAACTTAAAGGCTTTGTGCACTTTCAGTTTCATATTGATTTTTTGTAAAACCACTGTTTCATTTGTCTTAGAACGAATATATTCCACAATGTCGTTCTCGTTGGTATCGTTATGCACATTTGTAATCAATATAGGTATTTTTCTTTCAGCTGATTTAAAGCTGCACTGAGCATCTTTTGCTACTCCTGCCCTGCCAATATAGCGATATCTATGGGTCTTTTTGCGAGATACAGTTTGCCAGTTTTGATCATTAAGTGAATTATTTTGAGGCGACGGCAGTGGTTCCACCGATACTGCGGGTGTGTTTTTCTCTGCATGCCTCCATTCATAACTATTTATCTTATTCATCGCAAGCAACGATGCAGGTGTAGTCGGTGCGCCTGACACAGTCTTATCTGCAACGGGTGACGTCATGTTCACAGCTGACTCGCTGCCACGCGCACTAGCGGCATGATAAATGTCGTCAGCTGATTGTTCCAAGCGCGGGATAACGGCCGCGGCCGCAAGTAGTTTTTCGTCTACCTTCAAATGTTTTGATATTTGAGGAATCGTTTTCTCAGCAGCCGCTTTATTTATACTGTTACTCAAATTCAAATTTGAGCAATGAAAATCATTTGGGTGGTGCCCACCATCCTCTATGTCCAACTCAAATGGTTCCGAACAATCAACAACCGAAACGTTGCAGTTTTTGCTAGGCGGGTAAACAAAAGACTTGTTTTTAGATTGCATTATCTCACTTTTTAGTTGTTCTAACTGGTTTTGTGTAGCGTAGGTTGATTTGATTTCGTTAACGGCCGATTGTAACTGCAGTAGATCTTTTAATAATTTTGTGCAGTCCAAATGATTGAAGGTTATTGGAGGCAGTTTCTCCAATTGCCGCGCGACAAATACTGGGATTTGATCGGGCTCCGCTGACTTGAATAGATTCACTATATCTGCAAGATCTCTCTCTTCTTTTCCTTTGTTTTTACGTATAATTTTACGAGTTTCTGTCGGTATGGAGTCGAACAATAATCCTTTCGACGTTTTAATTTCGTCACTAGTAAACGCTGATTTACATATCCGCACAAGAGTTTCTTCATCGATCACTGACACCTTGTTCTGTATATACGACAACATTTCGTCGATGACGATATTACACGATTTGCACTTAATAACGTTCGTCATTTTGCACTATGACTTACATCATTTTATTAAAACTGAATCTTTCCCTGTGTGTGTCTCTTACACAGGCAAGAACGATCAATAAATTTAATATTGAATATTGGAGTGCACGCAGCAATAGGGTTCGAACCCACGGCACACACCTCTGTCAATAATTCGTTAATATTCGACAAATACACACATATCTTTTCGAAGATATGTGTGTATTTGTCATATAAATTATCGCTTGAAGGAAAACATCGTGAGGAAACCTGCATGCCTGAGAGTGCCTAAAAATTGCTCGAGGGTAATGTGAAGTCTACCAATCCGCACTTGGCCAGCGTGGTTAGACTATGGCCTAACCTTTCTCATCATGAAAAGAGGCACGAGCCCAGCTGTGGGATTTGTATTAGAGTAGTTACAGTGGTCGCCTCGCCGCTTTCAATAACGCTGCCAACCCACATGAGACAAATGTTAGAGATTCGCAAATAAAAAAAAAAGATTGAAAGAAAGATTTGTTCTGGCTCTGGGTGTGCTTTATGTGTGTGAAATGTATGTTTGTGAACACCCCCGCGACACAAGAGTTATAACTAGTGCGAGCGGCATAAAAAAAAAATCTCGTGGTGGCTTTAGGTGGTGTCTGGGATTAGAACCATGTTTGTAAAGTGTCTGTCCACGGTGGGGATGATTTTTACCATCGCCATTAACAACCCAGACCATATTATGCAATATGTACCAAATTCTGCTATAGCCCTAAAAAAATAGGTCAGTGCAATTCAATCTAAAAACTATTTGAAATATACGAGTACTAAAATAAATTGAAATGAACTGTTCAAAGGTATTGTGGAGTAATGAATTCTATCAAAACATAAATGTTAAAAAAGGTCCAAGAACTTTTATAAAGGCTTTGCCTGAGCTAACTCAAAATTAAATTATTAATAATTATGTACTATCCAAATAGATAAATCATAGGTCTGTCATCCATAAAGTAGACCACATATTGCAGTGTTTTTATTGATGTTACAAAATATGCTTTTAATGACATGAGCCCGACAGTTATATAGTGTATGTATTTATAATATTATTTATTTATGAATAAGGCAACACGTGTTGGTTTTACTAAACCGATTTCAAAATATGGTAAAAAGTATCCTGAAATAGTTCCTGTCATGTGAATTAATAACTCACAAAATATGCAAGCCTTTTTTTTTTTATTGGTGTTATTTCTGGTTTTATTTTATTTATAGATATAAAAATGATCATTATCTTTTGTAATTGTATATTTAAATAATATTAAGCAAAAATAATTGCATGCTGTTCAGTGAAACATGTTGGACAATTTACTATGTAAGACCATTATGTAACCATATTTTCGCAAATAAATATCTATATATTGATTCTTCTTCTTCGTCGTGTCGATGGTTGAGTCAAATTTTATTGGTCCAATAAGTGGCCACTGTTATGGCGCTCTCGTCAGCGTTCATGAGCGCCTCTCTTGTGTAGATGGTAGGGCATTTTGGACAGTCAGTAAGGTGGTCAAGGTTTTGACATGCCATCGTGGTGAAAGGATTAGCCAATTCGCTTTTAAGAACTCGCGAATTGCCCAGGGTGCGCCGGACGTAGGGAATTGTTGTGTACGTCACTCGGGGAGGCTCCTTTCATGCACCCCAATATATATATATATTGATTGATTGATTGCAAGTTATGTTGAACTTGGCCTAACGCACTACCATGTTCCAATGTGATATACAGTTCAAAGGAAGTTGTTTCACATATTATGTATCGTTTATCGGTATTATGAATCGTTATTCAGAGAAATAAAAATGAAATTTGACTATCAGGGAATTGTGTAACTAAAGAAAAATATTGTACACTTTAAGGTGAGGTATATAGCACTATATTGCTGAGGAGATTAAGTCGATATTGCTTTAAATGTTTTGCAAAGAAATCCTTCTTCTTCTTTTTATTCTATGCTAAGAGTTGAAAAGTCGGGCAACTCGGGAATTATAAATAGCGGGTGGTTTGTGGTGCGTACATTTTTCATTTAGATCTAGAATAGAATGCTTTTTTGCTTGTACCGAGGAAATTACTTTTCTCAGTGCAACACTATTACTTATTCTGTGGTGCAAATAAGAGTACTATACATAAATTTTATACTCAATCAAGTATTCCAATAATCAATCACACTGCAGACAAATCTATTCTTGTCGTGTTTTTAATATTATTGCTCTGCGCTCACTGTGATCGGTGGTTTGAACCCCGGGTAAGGCAAAAGTGTTGCTTGCGATTAGGGTTGTCAGATGTCCGGTATTTAAGCAATAAATGTAATAAAAAAATAAATGGTCATACCGGACAGAACAATGTCCGGTATTTTGAAGATAGACGGTACTTCTGGTCACAAGCGCCTATAAAAGTAGGCATATGAAATCCCTCAAAAGCAAAACTCGCGCGCGCTCATCGCTCGCCGCTGTCTGTACTGTATAATTATGTGCGTTTGGGGGCTCTCACTTCACTACTGTATACCCGTCTCACTCACTCGTACTTGCTGCCTGCGTCCATTTAGTTATTATTTTTTGCGACCTAGCATCCCCCCCCCCCCATTTTTGGGGTGGTCCGGTATTTTTTCGCGACTCATCTGGCAACCCTACTTGCGATTTAGCCATTAGAAATTGTTTGTATTTCCCTATATCTTATTTAAATATTCAACAGTTTACTAGAACTACACCTCCATATTATTACCCTCAGGCCTCAAATTGTTTTTAAACCGCGCCATTTTTGTCCCAAAATAGCTTTTTATTTTTCTAAACAGAAGACATTCCCTAAAACCGAGTACAAACTTGCTAATGCGATTCTAACTTCCTAGGCTTTATTTCATACCAAATTAAACCTTGTGACAAAAGCTACAAAGTTTAAATTAGGTTGTCGTAGATGCTGTTGTATAATGCACTAGGACCATTATCTTTTATTGGGAATCAAAAAGTTGGTACCTTCTTAGACTGGAATTGTTAGTAGAATGTGTTTGAGAGATGTTTATGTTTATCCTATTTTGGTTAGAGGAAAGTTTTATTTCTAAACAAAACAAATAAAGGAACGTTGTTATTGTTGTTTTAAAATGTGAGACTAGAGAACGAAAAATAGAACAATGTGTGTGTGTGTTTGTGTGTGTGTGTGTGTGTGTGTGTGTGTGTGTGTGTGTGTGTGTGTGTGTGTGTGTGTGTGAGGAACGGGGTTTGTTGATCCTCCACCTTAAAGGGAGGATCCTTCGACCAATCACGGTGGTATTGTGACGAACGGTAACGTCTTGAAAATTGTGTTTATATACACTCGCTGTGAACACTTCGTTATCGCGATTCAGAGCTCTTTGACATTTGTTACGATTGATTAATTTCTGTCTTGTGTCATGCGTGACCTGCTTGACGTTGTAACAAAGATATCCGTCATTTAATATGTGCGCTTACCGCTTGGATCCGGATGATGTCAAGTCATACCCGATAGGCCAACTGCTCCAATTTATGGAGGCTATTGGCCTAAAGGAGAGTCTATAATGAGGCTACAATCACAATAGACCCACGGAAGTCGACGTGAACATCCAAAGCCTCATCCCAACAATAATACCGCCAAAAGTGCGATTGCACACTACATTCGATTCCAAAAGTCACCATAAAACAAATTCTATGTTAGGTGATCGTTCTTAGCTAAGTTAAAGGTAAAAACAGGAAAACTTTCAGCATTTATAACATGACTTAGGCATCCCAAGGGCTTCTGGGCTAAGAATTGTATGAGGAAATCTTTAAAATATGACACATTAAAATTTAAAATATCTCCATAATAATTTTTATTTTATTAGGTTTAGTAGGAAATAAAATCCGGCTCGAAGTACCACCATAAATATTTTGCCATCTATTACAAGAACTGGGTCGCTACACAACATTGTCCTAGTGCCTGTGCGTTACCTGAGCTTCCCTGGAGGATGTGGCATCAAAACTACACGAACTAAAAGCATTGGAGGAGAGAATATAAATCTCTGCACGGGATGTAGTGGCATAATGTTCCTAGACTGAATTGCATTGGAGGGGAGAATAAAAATCTTAGAGTCAATGGTGTAGCGAAATTTTTATTTGGATTTAGTTTTATAAAAAAGTAGCTTTTAACTGCGGTTTCACTTACATGGTGGCTTGATCAAAAGTATCTTAATGTACCTGCAGGGGGTGCAGGTTCGAGTCCTGCTGGATTCTTAATTTTTCAACTTTAACATTTTATAAATGTATTTTAGTGTTTTAGAAATGATTTGTTAATAAAAATAGGTAAAAACTTAATAATATTGATGTTGAGCCCATATTACTTTTGTATGGAAAACAGTCAATCAATTGTTTCCGCTTGATATTATATTTTAGTTGTAAACGGCAGTTTGACCTTCGACTAGAAGTCGAAGGTTGTTTGTATTTTTTTCCTCATATATATTAAGTTAGTGTAACAACCTAAGGATTATTCCCAAGTGCTCAATACATTTATTAGTATTGGTATGTTACAGGATATGTGTGAAATCCAGTTAATATCATTCCTAGGAAATGTATTTAATGCCGAACTCATTTCGGAAGTGTTAAATGATAATGGTTAAATAAATTTTACGCTACTCAGCTCGAAAAGTCGTTCTTTCTTGTGTGAAAACCACTGTTTTCATGCTGCACTGTGCTCAATAGCAAAACGTGTTTTGCTTCGAGTCACGTCAGTGAGCAAAACTCGAGTTTGCTTCGAGTTTTGCTCTCACAAAGTTAAACTTTGCTCACTGCTCGCATTTTGCTCGCGGTACTATTTCGAGCTCGTTAGTGCGACACGAGATCAAAGATATTTACATCTCGTGCTTTTAAGCCAGTCACTACGCTCCAGATTCTAATATATAATCGAATATAATCTTTCACCTTTTCGGAATACAAAATAAGTACTCAAAGAAAATACGAACTTTGCTTTCTTGTTGCACAAATAACTATTGACACACGTTCGTGGCCACAACTTGCCAGCGCCTAGCTCAGCGAGGCCCCCTTAGGTGGTTTAAAATCTTACCTATACTAGTATTTAAATAGGACCCGTATTTTTATTTTTTAATCAATACTTAAGTTATACAAAAAAAAACGATATTTAATTAAATTAGGCAGTTAAGGGTCAAAGTTTCGGATGTTTACATTTAATTCTAAACACGGACGTACGAATTTGACGTTTCGGCATTTTATACAATTCCAAGGAATTGTATAATAATACCGGTTTACATACATATCCTGTAACAGGTATATATAAGTATATGATTTTGATTAAGTTAATCTTGAGTTTCTCGTGTAACTAATTATCGGTGTAACTCGATCGAACCTACTAACATTACGTCTCACCTTTGCTTCCCAAAAGGTTAAGCAGAATGGTTTAATATAAATTTAAAGATAAAGATAAATTTGGATTTTTTACATAGGTAGAACGCAAGAAGCAATTACACTATCCAATGGTCCCAATGACAAGACCTAACACACATTTTTTTATTCTACGCCCATAGCGAACGAACGTGTAGTCCACCTGATGGTAAGTGGAGTACAGCCCATGGACATCAACAATCCACAAAAGCAGATTATAGATGCGTCGCTGCAGCTAAGGACTACAGTGTTATGCCTCATGTGCCAGTAATTTCAGGGCCTGATCTCACCACCTAACCGGAACACAGTAATGGAAGCACTACTATTTGGCGGCAGGTTAAAGGTAAGACGGTGGTGCTGCCGCCCTCGAGCTCATTCACAAGAGCTCTACCACCAGTAACAAGAGCTCTACAAGCACACCCAGTCTCAGAACAAATCTTTTCGAACCACACGAAGATTTGTCCCATGTGGGAATCGAACACACAACACCAGTGCAGTGGAGAGCGGCGAGGCGACCGCTTAAACCTCTACACCACACATGCAGACCATATGTTTCGTTGTTGTCCATTTATCATAGTATTTTTTCTAAGTACATCTATTGGTAACTGCCTTGTTGGTCTTGTGGTATAACTTGTGTAATAACTTGTGTATTGCTCAACGTGAGGTCACGACGGAGCATTTATTTCGGTTATTTGGTCCGGCAATTCTTATAAATAAAACTTTTGCTGGACCCGGGAATCGAACCCGAGATCTCGGAGACTAATAAGGCAGTTAAAGTTATATCATAATAATCAAAAATTCGGTATAAGAAACTAATCTTGCTGGAAATATTTCTTGAACGAAATTTTTTCAGAGAGATACTTGTAGAGTAAAAATAAAAAGTGCTGTGCTGTGTCGCGGAAGTTTTACTTTGGAGCCTCGAGCCCTGAGAAAGGGGGGTGGGGGAGAGGCTTATCTCCGCTCGAGGGCACTGTGATGGTGTAAGTTTTCACTAGTGCCATCCTCTTGCAGAGTTTTTCGTGAGAAAAAATGTAGACATATTCTATCGTAGTCAAAAAAAAGTCGACCGGTGTTTGTCATTCGTTTAGGATGCATTTTTAAGCTGGTCGGATAGTCACGAAACAAGCAAGGTAAAAATCTAGGTTCTCACATTTTTAGACAATAAAGTCAAAACACGGGAGTCACAAAATTACGGAAAAATCTCGGAAATCCCTGCCTTAAGGTGTATTATACATCTGCCACATCTTTGCCAGAGATGTTATGTTATGTATTATTAATAAATAATAATAGCAGACCTGTATCTATTACATGTCCCACTGCTGGGCTCGGGTCTCTTCTCATCATGAGAAGTGTTAGGCCATAGTCTACCACGCTGGCCAAGTGCGAATTGGTAGACTTCACACACCCTCGAGCACTTTTTAGGCACTCTCAGGCATGTAAGTTTACTCACGATGTTTTACTTCACCGTTTCTTCTATCCCCGTTATGTATTATTAACTCATCGTAAACATTAAAACATTGTTTAATTGTAAACATTCAACTACTTTACGTTGTAACTGAGGTAAAATTAACATGATTCTAATATTATATAACATCTAAAACAAAAGTGTGCTACCGACAATAATCCCTTACAGTGTTGCCAGATTAGGGAAAATGGTAGAATTACATTATTTTGTAGGCTTTAATTTTATTCATGTTTTGTTCTTGATTACATGAAAATACTTTGTTTTAATACTTTAGCCTAACATAACATTATATCTTTATGATATCTTTTAAACTTACGCGTCGCATGATTAAGTAAAATATAACGGGAATTAACGCGATCATGCATTATTTAAGGTATTCTAACGGGAATTTAATAAAGGTAAATAATGCATGATCGCGTTATTTCCCGTTAGATTTTACTTAATTACTGTATTATCAGGATGAATAACGCATAGGTGTATTTTAATAAAAGCATTAGAACTTACATTTAGCCATTTATGTAAATACGTCATGTATTTCTAAATGTATAATTAGTACATACCATTCCACACTCTGCGCTGTTATTAAAATTGCTGCCGAAGATCAATAATGACACTTTTTATTGACCTGAGAATCGAACCTGAGTTATTTTATACGCTATCCACTATAACTAGTCCATGCGTTTGAACCCACGGCACACCCCTCTGTCAATATATTGTTAAGATTCGTCTTTTCCAAGATATGTGTGTATTTATCATATAAATTATCGCTCGCTAACGGTGAAAGAAAACATCGTGAGGAAACCTGCATGCCCTCGACTACCTAAAAGTACTTGAGGGTGTGTGAAGTCTACCAATCAGCACTGGGCCAGCGTGGTGGACTATGGCCTAACCCTTCTCATCATGACAAGAGGCCCGAGCCCAGCTGTGGGACATGTATTAGATACAGGGCTGCTATTATACTACCAATTTGTTCTCCGAATTCTGGCAACCCGGGAACCCGAGCTTTACCCAAGTAGGTTTTATAAATAACCGTTGATAATCTTATCTCCCCTTTATTCTCAGTGTTGCCCTAACCGAGAGCATTTCTTTGGCGGGTATCTCCACGACATTTACTATGATAAGAGGAACTAATGTTTTTTTTGCGTTTTTTGCGACAAGAGGAAAGTTAATATTGGAGTGCGTTGCTGTGTTATTGGATTTAGGTGGCTTTGGAATATACTTTTGTTTTTCACACATATCTTTGCGTTGGTTTTGAAATGTACATAATATTATAAATTTTATCTCAGACATCGCGATTGTAATGTATTGTACATGTTATTACATTCAGCCTTAATTACACAGGTTTTAGATAAACCCTATTGGCGAATAAGCATATAACACACATAAATTTAGGTGACAACTGTGTTCTTATTTAAGTGTAACTTTTGTCACTTTTAAATTAGGTCAGGTTATATTCGGATAAGAACTATCTGGAACCTAACTGGTCCTCCCTCAGAGTAGTATTCTTCAATACATATTTTATGTAAAAATCAGCCATTTTAATAAGTAAACTGAGTCAAATTTTTAGCTGCTTGTCTCACCCGGTACCTGTTCAGGCGGCAAAGTAACAACTACACTAGATTGTAGGTATTATAAGTGCATTAGGCACAAATTAATACATAAGATTTTATCATTTTGAAAGTAAGTTATGTCTTAACAGTCCAGGATCTCACTCTATTATAATAAATAAAATAAATAAATATCTCACATCTTACACACAACGCCATCTAGTCCCAAACTAAACAGAGCTTGTATTTTGGGTACTAGAATAACTGATATTAATATATACTTTTCTTTGGTAAATACATACTTATTATACACAGAAACACCCAGACTAAGACAAACCTCCATGTTCATGCACACAAAGATTTGTCTTAAGCGGGAATCGAACCCGCGACCTCGGCGTCGCAGGCAGGTACTCAACCCACTCGGCCACCCCGTCGTCAGTTATATATAATCTCATTATATAACTCAAAGCCCCCGCAAACTTTTTACTATCACATTTTCCGACACTTCAACACCAATTTTAAAAGTCAATAACGATCAATCGACATCATCTCAACATCAAAGATATTTCATAACAGGAACTCTCATGTTCTAAAACTGTACTAAGTATTTACTAATATTTGCTATTTGATAGACGTTTGTTTGAAGGAACATCTTTCTCTGTCTTGTCATTAGGAATGTCAATACTGTGACAGAATTTTCCAGTAGTGCGTGTTATTTTTTATTTTTTTTTATATATTTTAGCAATCGTTTGATTTTTTAAATGTCAGCGGCAGCGTCAAACACAAACGCAAAATTCAACAACTGCGTCGCTGCAGCTGAGGACTGCGGTGTTATGCCTCATGTGCCAGTAATTTCGGGGCCTGATCTCACCTCCAAACCGGCACACAGTAACGGAAGCACTACTATTTGGCGGCAGGTTAAAGGTGAGACGGTGGTGCTGCCGCCCTCGAGCTCGTTCACAAGAGCTCTACTACCAGTATTAGGGGTCAGTTTTGATAGTCTCGATTTCTTTCATTTGCATTTTACATCACAAGTAAAAAATATTATTAAACAACTATTTTGTTTCACCAGAAACATTATTTACTTTAAAAGCCAAAAATACCTACTCTTTTTGTTACTTAGTAAAAATAATACCCGAGGCGCTACACCGTTCAACTGTTAATAAAAATTCAATTTAAAAGTTTAAATCTCATTTCGTGTACATTTTTTGGCAACATTTTCCTTATTTTTTTTAAAGTTTGTACATTGTTCAAATCACGAGGCGCTTCGTGGCTTTAAAGGCCGCCATCGGTGATGGTCGTAGAGCTCTTGCGAACGCGAGGCGGCACCAGAGAATCGACGCGAGAATTTTTAACTATATAAATATTAAAGTTGAAAAATCAAGCAGGAATCGAACCTGCACCCCCCGGGTATACGCCCCAGTTGCTTCGACAATTCAGGCATGGATTCGAATGCTGCTAGATTCGAAATTTCTGAACCCTTTTTGTGCCAGCGTCATAGGTATATATACCATAGCTAGACGAACCTAGCTTGGTTTTAGCACCACTTGTGTGATGAGTGATAAGTCACTTAGTCAAATGCATAGCAAACCTATAATTTGATTTAAAATATGACTAGTATATCCATATTTACCCACTAGCTTTTGCCCGCGGCTCCGTTCACGTGGTACGTTAGTAAAAAGTAGCTTATGTCCTGCCCTAAATTCCTACGTACTTCTACTACTATTACTATTCTCCTTTATACGACTCATATTTTCGCATCAAAAATATATTTTATGAAATTGTGACAACGTCAAGTAGTGACACATACGTGACATAGGTATGTCAAAGAGCGCTGAATCGCGATAACGAAGTGTTCACAGAGAGTGTACATTATACCACTTCCAAGACGCTACCGTTGGACAGCTGTCCGCCAGGCAATACTACTGAGCCTGCTCGTAGGATCCTTTCTTTGTGGTGGAGGAACATCACACCCTGTTCCTCTACAAAATAATGCACTGTGCATATATTAATGATTGGTATTAGTTTTGATTCGTCCCATAATTAAATAATTACGTTCAGAACTAAGCGACTTTAATATTTTGTTTCTGTGTATCTACTTCTGTTGCTGACTGTACCTTCAAAGCAAATTCCTTTAAAATCGGTCCCAATGTTTTGGCATAAAGCGTCCAAGATTTATTTTCTTACTTTGAAAAAATAAGCGGACTAGTAATTAGCAGTTACAAATTACTTGTATTCATGTCAACCTCTTCCAGCTAATTTTAGCTGTACAGCTCGTGGTGTAATGGCCAGGATTCGAACCCGCGACCTCACGATCGTAAGACCGATGCCTTATCAATTGCGCCACGGCCGCTTATATAGAGTTACTTTCTGATTTCTAATATCAAGTAGGATTAAGATAGTATTAGGATAAACATGATAAGGGTTAAGATATTTTTTTTTTTAAACATAATATCCTTATTTTTCAGACCTTTTATTCTGTGAAAATTCTAGTCATGTTTATGTCTGGGTTTATCATGTATCGAGCTAAAGGTCTCGAGGCCAAGTATTCAAATTACAAGCTTTGAGGTTGGATATTTGTAATATATTCATAGACTTTTGGCATAGGTCAGTATAGAATTTTGGTTATAATGTAGCTCATTTTTGTATCCAAAGGCTTTTAAACCTATTCAGATATACTCGAACATTGCAGGTATAGCCCAGGGTCGATAATTTTTAAAATAAAAAAAATAGTAGAAGCATGAAACCCATTAGAAAAGGAGGAGAATATTATAAAAATTAAAGGAAAAATAGAAGAGGGGGGGTATTCGATTTCTTTCTTTGCTATTCGACTTTTTTCTATAGGACTTTTAGTTTTGCCGGAAATCAAGAAAAACCGTTTTTTACCCTTAACCCCCTCTTCCCCTGCCTGACCTCAGATCGCCCGTAAATTATTTTTTCTTTAATTTTTATAATATTCTCCTCCTTTTCTAATGGGTTTCATCCTACTATTATTTTTTTTCACTTATTAGCATTTTTAAAAGCTTCAAACAAGCGTATAATATATATTAATTTTTTGTAGATAATTATTATCGGCATCGGTCTTATGATCTACAATTTTTGTTTTAAATGTTTTATGATAAAACTTACCGTTTTGCTGAAAATCGCGAAAAACTATTTTTTTTACCTTGAATATTTTTTTTAGCTTACAGGGGAAAGATGGGGAACTTTCAAATTTTGTTTTTAATGATATTTTAAACAATCTTACCGATTTTCAGCTTGGTGGGAATTTATGTAACTTCGAAAGTCTAAATTGACCGGAGTAGTGGTCTTTCTATTGTTTCAGTATCGCAGATTCCTGTAAAACTATACAATAATCTGTATTGTATTTATAATAAATGCTGTCTAGTAACTGATCGAAAGATAAACAAGTTAGTCTATCAACAATATTGTTACTTGAATATAAACTGTACCTTCTATTTTATCTTAATGTTTAGGGTTGCAGGTGCATAGCTAATGAAACACAGACATATTTTAATATGACACTTTATTCAGTTACAATATAAACAATTTTAATTATGTTCTTAAATCTAATTACATATTTTCTTAGCTACTATAGTCTACTGAAATGTTGCGGTTTTTGTCAATTTCTATAACATTATTGAACTCAGCCTAAACAATACAGTTAATAGTTTGGGCTAGAGCTGATTCAAAGCGAACTTCTTATCTTGATAAGAAGTTCGCTTTGAATCAGCTCTAGCCCAAACTATTTTATTAATTTGTCAATTTCTATAACATTATCACACTCAGCCTAAACAATACAGTTAATAGTTTGGGCTAGAGCTGATTCAAAGCGAACTTCTTATTGTAAACGCGAAACGAAAGCAATGGTATATCCAGAGAGCAATATGCTAAAGGTTTTTGTCTGCTAGCGTTTGATTTAACACCTGATTTCTCCGCGAATTCGCATAGTCATTGGAACCTTATAAAACATAGTAGTGTAAGCACTACCATGTTTTATAAGGTTCCAATGACTATGCATAAAACATGGTAGTTCTTACACTACCATGTTTTATAAGGTTCCAATGACTATGCGAATTCGCGGAGAAATCGCGGATAATTGCTCTCTAGATATACCATTGCTTTCGTTAAGGAAATGTACACCTGTCCCTGAGATCACTGTGTGATAGAGAGAGGTATAACAATTAATCTCAAGTAATGGTTGTAAACTTGTAAAGCTTTTGAAGGTATTTGCTGTCCATCTATGTATAAACAAAACGTATTAATATTGTAATTTTCAAAGTTGAATTTAAAAGATAAAAAGAAAAATATATTATGTTATTCATTATAGGAATTTTAAGCAATGTTTACAAAATGGGCTTCGTTTGGTTAAAGTTCACAGAATACTGAAATTTAAACAGTCACCGTGGTTAAAAAGTTATATAGATTTAAAGCAAACATACGTTCTTTAGCAACCACAGATTTTGAAAAAGATTTTTTTAAATTAGGTAATGAACAATTCTGTTTTTGGTAAAACTATTTGATTGATTTTGATTTTAAAATATCTTTTTTTTCAATTATTCACAAAAAAAAAAAAAAAAAAAAATATTCACAACAATACATAATATTTATAAGAAAAATACAAAATTATGCGAAACAGACATGTGGTAGGTGTTTTTTATAGGCTAAACTTAGCCTTTACAAAGCATTTTTTTCTTATAAAGTAGGTTGATGTTATACATAAAGAAAATGTAACTAAGATGACATGTATATAATATCTAATGTGATATATGTGAAGATAGGTACTTGCACATTTAGTTTTTACATAAATATATCTTTGTAATAAATTGTGTTACAATATTATTGCTAAGAAATTATAGCTAGAAATGTATTACAAGGTCTACAAATAAGTTGATCGGTAAGCATGCATACCAAATAAAATAATATTTGATAAATAATTGCAATAATTTGCAAAAACAAGTGAATATATCATAATAAAGGCGGTAGGGTGAAAAAATGTACAAAAACACGGGCGCGACGTCACTCGCAACCAAGAAAATAGTACAGAAATTCATAGTAAAATAAAATGTTCTCAATAACGGTAAAGCTATGGAAAATGTTTTAAAAAGGGTAAATGTAAAATTATTAAACCATTGGAAAAATCATGGCAAAATTCAGTGAGTTGAATCTTTAGTAACGAAGCCTGAATTTCATAGTAGATCTGTATTTTCTGATAGCTTAGTTACAGCTAAATAAAACACAAGTTTTTTTACAACAAACCGATTTCTGTAGGTTTTTGTATTTTAGACATATCAAAAACTTTAATGTACCACTTTCATTACGATTTTATGAAAGAAAAATACAAAGAAAACATTAAATTAAATACTGGCAGTTTGGTTTGTTTTTTTACAGTGATATTAAAGACTTTTGGCGATTCGAAAATCGAAATTTAGTGATTGAGTGACTAGAATTATTATATACCTATTGAAAAAGACAATTTGTTAGATTAGTATTTCCTATATTAAAAATAGAAAGTATAGAAATTATGTTTGGAATTGATATTATATTGATTATTGCATTGTTTGAATATTGAAAGGAACTTCGACACGCCCTTGATTTAGACCACAGATATAGATCTATATCTGTGATTTAGACCCCCCACGACACGGTGCATTTAGTGAGGTACCTAAATCTTTACTGAAACGCGAACTTTTGACGATTTTGTATTTATTTTTAGGAAACCATGTTAGGTTTTTGGACTATTTTGTGACCTAGTTTGAATATTTTGTTAAGTGTTTAATATTTGTCTTGTAAACAAGCGTTACTTTTATTGAAAAATGTATGGTTTTGTAGGATTATTGTTATTTTTGAATATTTCGTGAACAATCTTAAAATAATTTTGCTGTTTTTGCTAATAATGTGTATGAGGAAAGTATATGAATAGACTGTATTTTGTCTAAATGTATCGTTATAACAATATAAGACACGAGAGCATAGCAAAACTTTGGAAATAATGACATTTTTGTACTTTTGTTTTATGGATTTAGTGTATTTCTGTTAATAACTTTGTAGTTAACTGTTGGATAAAAATTTTAATTGTATCACAAGATAGCCTATAACAAACCCTATCAGAAAACATAAATAGTTATTATGTACTCTTTGTAAATCCTGAGATTTTGATAAAAATGTAACAGAAATTTTCGAGAAATTGTAAAATGTACACACATATCAGTTGATTATGACGAAAGTATAAATTATATGTTAGTGTGTTCTAACAAGGAAGACGCCACCGCCTCTACAACACATATGATCAAAATAGAACTATATGATATGGCTACGATAAAAGATATCGCTCCAACAGAACTTTGGAAAAATGTAGATGTTCGGGTGAAATATTACGTTGATAAGGATGAAGATAAAAACCTACAAAATGTTCGAGACGTAATTTATAAAATTACCAAACAGCTGGCTTCCGAAAGTGATTGCTTAAAATATTTATTAGACAATTATAAATAAGTGAAATTGTGCTTGTCCTTAGATTTTGACTGTTATAATATTGTGTAGAAAAATGAATCAATATTGTGTATTTAGTTAAATAACCTAACAAAGTAGACAATTTCTTTAACAATGAGCTTTGTTTCAAATATTACTCATTTTGAGAAACCATTATTCTCTTAATAGTGAATGCGTTAAGGTTTTAAAGTGAACAAATATAGGTTTTTAGCAATGAAACCTTTACTTTTGAAATGTTACCTACCTATACATGGATCAACGGGGGTAAAAGTATATAATGAATACTTCATAAGTATTGGATATGCTTAATATTCTCTCATCACTACTTGTCTAAACTTCTTACTCATCCCTCATTATGGATTCAAAAAGCTGTGATTTGTACAATTCAGAACTTGATCAGGGTCTTCATGAACTCTGTGAAGAAATAGAACATAACTATTTCCGAACTTTGTTTTATTCTAAACTTGATCCGGAACTGTATAAACTTTGTAGAGAAATTGAAGACAACAATTGCCAAACGTGAGTATTTGCAGTAACTTGATTTGTCTTACTTGTTCGATCTTGTACCATAATATTTTTTTAACTATTTGTGTCTTGTTTTGTTTGTTGTTAAAGAAGGGGTAGAACTTGTTATACATATAACAGTAATGTTACCTACGAATTTTGAATCATTCGCAACGTTTGTTCAATTCTAGAAGTAGTTGGATATAATTAAAGATGTATTCACTTTACGATATGAGTAGTTCATCTCAAAGTGACATTCAAAGTTTGAGTAAAAATCTAATATTACGTAAATTTCATAAATTAATTAGACTCTGGTATATAAATGAAAATTTACCGGAGTCTATGTTGGGTGATGTTGATATTTATCCATATTACACACCTTGCTGGAGACATAGTACTTCGACTGAATCACACACTGATCGAGATTAAATTGATGGTCCTATACAAATACAGGGATATTGTTTGTCAAAAAAGTTAGAATTAAATTTAACGATGTTAAATGTTTAATTCCATCTCTGTTAATGATAATTATTAATGATTATTTTTTACGATATCATCAGAGGAAGAACCAACAGATAAAAGATAACATATAGATCTTGAAGGCCCATCTACCTTATAGGCATTCTTCCAAAATGTAAGTACAGAAAATAAAGATAAAGTCAAATGTTCTCAGTGTCGTGTATTAATATCAAAAAAGCTTTTACATACATCTTTTAAGTGATGTCCATAAAAATAAAATGTTAAAGAGTGATTAAGAGTTACAAAACGTGGCAAAATTGAATGTGCCTTTGAAATAGAGTTATTACATATCGAATTAAATCTGAAATTAATGACAATAATAAAAATTTATTTCGAACACCAGATTTATTATTAAATAATGTTGAAGATTGATAGATGTATCCGTGTTATCTTTGTTTTATAAGTATTTTTTTTGGTGAACGCAGATTTTACACAAGAAACAAAAAACTTATTCAACTCCTTTGACTTTCAAATTCATAATTATGTTTTTTGTCAAGGTTTCTTGAGGATGCAATTTATTTGTTAGCGAAATAAGTATCAAAATTTCAAATTTTGAGAAAAAAGACAGTGGATGGAAGTAGACTACTACTTAAAATAAAACATATGGATATGAACGTCAATAAATTGAATCCACTTCGAGGTTCATCGTACATAGACTTACCGTTAGATATTAAACATAAAAAAGCGGTAATTAATGTTAAAAATAAAGATAACGAATGCTTTCGGTGGGCGGTATTATCTGGTTTACATCCTTCAATGAAAACCCTCATAGATTAATACATGATGAGACGAGACAAGTGATTTGACATTAATTATGGGAAACTCTCGTTTTATAATTTGTAGAAGATAATTTTATCGTAAAATTTGTCCGGAAAATTTGTCAAATCGTTCGATCAAATCGTCAGAAGCTGAATTCAGACACCATTTTGCAAAGACACCAAGTGGCAAAGTTGTGATCCGAAACTAAAAAGCACATCTAAATCTGTAAAATCACCAGCTTTTGAAGGGCCAACAGACTTAAATGTAATATTTTCTTTAGAGAACCTCAGAGTAGCAGTAGTGGCAGCGACGATGAGTCCGAAGAAGATTTGGAAGCTTCTGATGAAGAAGGGGACGAAGAGTGGACTCTACATCGTCGCGCACCTCGTCCTCCAGCATTTACTGAACGGGAGGTGGTACGGGTAGAAGAATCAATTTCGACTCCAATGGAATTCTTCCAATTATTGTTTTCAATCGAAATATTGACGTCAATAGTAGACTCTACTAATGAGTGTGCACATCAAATTTTAAATGGGACAACGGCTCCCCAAGCCAGGATCCATAGATGGAAACCTCTAACTGTGGAAAGCCTTATGACATTTTTAGGCATATTATTTCATATGGGCCATATAAAAGTTAATAGATATTCGGAGTATTGGCGAAAGCATTACTTGTTTAATTTATTCCCAAGCAAGTTTATGTCAAAAAATACATTCTTATTAATTTTTAGATGTCTTCGGTTTGGCCAGCATAATTTGGACTCACTAATTGCTTATTTTAATCTTAGAATGGCGGATTTATATATCCCCGGCGAGGAATTATCAATTGACGAATCGTTTCTAAGCCGGGGACGTAGTGGAATCCGCCAATATATTAAAGGTAAGCGGCACAAATATGGCATAAAACTCTATATGCTGGCCACACCGAGTGGCCTTTCCCTCAAAATCCACGTCTACAGAGGCAAGCATGACCAAGAAGTTGGAGGGAAAAGTCACACAGAAAAGGTGGTGGCAAAGCTCGTGGAAAGTTATTTGGGCTCAGGTCGGCATGTGTACATGGACAATTATTATAATAGTGTTGGGCTCTCAGAGTACATGTTACGTAACGGAATGAATGTTACAGGCACTCTGAGAGTCAAACGCAAAGGTTATATATATGTCGACAAAATAAGTAGAACAATAAATAAACAATTATTTGAAACCGCATGAGTTCAGACCTGAATCCGGTTTTCAATCCCTCTCTCTCTCTTTCATATAATGTTTGAACGGGATAGACAGATCGGAAATGTTCGTTCAATTGTAATGAATGAAGCGTCTGCCGGCCAATAATTACCGACGACGCAGTGAATCCTTTGTCGGCAAATAATGATTTCAATAATAGTTCATAATTAAATTAGTAACACAATAATAAAGACAGGTCTCCTGCGACTTGAAAACAACGTATCTTACAAAGTATTTTCGACAGGCAATTAGATTCAGATAGAATCGAGTATTTATTTACTTAATAAATAATTACAATTTATTGTCTTCTGTAGGCCAAAAACCTGGCAAAAGATTTTATATACATACTTTACTATCCCGGCAAATTGCTAAATCGTAACAAGGTTCCATCTATTTGAGATTAGACATTAAAATTTAATAGCAACTTCAATAATGAATTCGCGTCGAACGATTGCAAAGAGCGACATCTAGTGGCTGAGTCTGTCAATCTTAGTTCAAATAAAGCTGAACAGATAACGGTAATAACAAGTTTTATTTTATTTCTTTACCACGTAAAAAGTTCTCAGTTGTATGACGTTTATGGGTTATTGGGTAAGTCGACCTAGATCCGTTAAGAGGTGGTAGTTCCCATCATTTCTGACTGATCTGACTATGAAACACCCCACCCTAAACCTAACCGTTTTCGAGATATTGGACTTAGAAGGTTTTTTTAAAAAATATCCCGATTTCTTAACTATAGCCTATTTTTTTTGTATCCTATGCCTTTTATTTTTTTTTAATTCTGATTTTTGTGTGCCAGATAAGTTTGTTTATAATTCTCAACCCAAAAAGTGCAAGTATCTGAACCAATGGGATCGTAGTAGACGATTGATACCGTAAAAAAGTAATTAATTTGAAAAAAAAAAATTGTTTCTTTTAGTAATATTTAAAAAAAAATCTATGGCGTTAGTTCTGCAGATGTTTTAAATAATATCTACGTTCCATTAGCTATCCAACAAGGTATCACAAGCTAGGGTCTTATCACAATTCATAGAAAAAAAATCGATAAAAGGCTCTCAGGTAGCAGTACAAATTTGGGTTCTTTGGTCCTATTGTTCTTCCACGGAGCTGTGGTGCGTGCGAGCGGGACAAACTGACCAGGTGCAAGCGAGATAAAATAATCCCGGCCAATTTGTTGTTATTGTTTCGTTTTAGTCTGCTTCCGTGATTCGTCCGTAGTAGATGCGATATTTAGTGCTCTTCATTTCTTACCCGACTTGGCTTGTATTTCTGGACTGTTTCCTACAAATTGTGACTGTACTTGTTAACTGGACTTTGAATTGTGCTTCTGAATTGGAACTGTTGAAGATGGCAACCTTCACGAACGAGGAATACGCGGATATTCTACTTTGTTATGGGTACTGCAATGGTGTTTCTGCACGAGCTCGTGACGTTATCCCGGCCGCCGAATACCGGATGTCACTGTCTTTGACGGCGCTTACCGGCGACTCAGAGAGACTGGCTCTGTTTTAAGGCGTCGAGCAGACCTAGGCCGACCACGGATCATTGTTGATGATGAAGATGAAGATAATCAAATAGTTCAACGGTTTAGAGCGGATCCAACTACTTCAACTAATGCTGTTGCCCGAGAACTTGGACTCTCGCAGTGGAAAGTGTGGTTTACGGTGAATACTGCAGGCCTCTACCCCTATCACTACACGCCAGTACATGTTATCGAAGAGGGAGATCCAGTGAGGAGGTTAGACTTTTGTAGATTTATGCTTCATGGAGATTTAGAAGACCCAGCATTTTTAAAACAAATCTTGTGGACAGATGAATCAAAATTTGATAAAGATGGAATTACAAATTACCACAACGCTCATTATTGGGCCCCAAAAGCGCAAAAAAATCCTAACCAGAAGAGGACAAAAGCCGCACAAAGAAGATTTAGTTTAAATGTCTGGATGGGAATCATAGCAAACAAATTAATTGGGCCCTTCTTTCTACCTGATAATTTAAACGGAGAATTTTACGAACATTTTCTAAGAGAAGAGTTACCAAATTTATTAGAGGATTTACCCCTAAATCTGATTAGAAACATGAAGTTCCAACACGACGGTTGCCCTGCACATTACAGAAGAGGGGTCAGGGAATGGCTAGACAACGAGTATCCTAATAGGTGGATCGGAAGAGGTGGACCCATACCGTGGCCAGCAAGAAGTCCTGACCTGACTCCCATGGATTTTTATGTGTGGGGACACATGAAGACATTAGTCTACAATGAGAATAATCCAATTGAAACTATTGACATATTAAGACAGAAGATTATTGAGGCTGCTGACGAAATTCGAAGAGACTTAACGACTGTAGTAGTTAAAAGCGGACTAAGACACCGAATGAGAGTGTGTGTGCGAAACAGAGGCGGCCATGTAGAACAAGATTTATAAATTTAAATAAACGTTGTTTAATAATTATTTGTATTGTTTTATTTCGTTTCCTGGCCCAAAAGAGAAGTTTAATCTTAAGTACCATTGTTTTTTTTTACTACCTGGGAGCCTTTTATCGATTTTTTTTCTATGAATTGTGATAAGACCCTAGCTTGTGATACCTTGTTGGATAGCTAATGGAACGTAGATATTATTTAAAACATCTGCAGAACTAACGCCATAGATTTTTTTTTAAATATTACTAAAAGAAACAATTTTTTTTTTCAAATTAATTACTTTTTTACGGTATCAATCGTCTACTACGATCCCATTGGTTCAGATACTTGCACTTTTTGGGTTGAGAATTATAAACAAACTTGTCTGGCACACAAAAATCAGAATTAAAAAAAAATAAAAGGCATAGGATACAAAAAAAATAGGCTATAGTTAAGAAATCGGGATATTTTTTAAAAAAACCTTCTAAGTCCAATATCTCGAAAACGGTTAGGTTTAGGGTGGGGTGTTTCATAGTCAGATCAGTTAGAAATGATGGGAACTACCACCTCTTAACGGATCTAGGTCGACTTACCCAATAACCCTGTATACTTACCAATTTGAATACTTACTGGAATTAAAACATTTTATAAAAATGCAATTATCATATTTTCGACAACCCTAAGGCGTAATTGGATTTAGAACTCGCTAGTCGGGTTCTGGGCATGATAACAAGTCAACTATAACTATGTATAGCGATGACTCGGGAGCCTGGTTGTCGGCACACGAACGAATTATTGTACGACCCATACGGTGGGTTCTGGGCATTGAAAGTATTAAAAAAAACATGAGGAAAATGATTGTTTTCACATTCCCATCGGAGAGTGATACAAAAAAAAATTGGTTCAATGAATTAACACACGCAAACCAAGTATATTTTAATAATTACGAAAGAAAATTAAGACTACCATTTGTAGTATATGCTGAATTTGAAGCATTTTTAAATCCCATCAGCGGGTGTTCTAATAATCCAAGTAATTCATCAACAACAAATATACATAAACATGAAGTATACAGTTTTGGTTATTATTTTAAATGTTCTTACAATGATAGTCTATCACAGTATAGATCATGTACAGGAAAATATTATGCTGTAAATTTTATGAAATTATTAAAAAAAGATTTAGTAAATATTTGTGCAAAACTAAGTTTAATTAAAAGCCCAATACCTCTATCAGAAGCAAATAACAGGAACATTACTGAATGCAGTGTATGTTATATATGTAAAAGAATGATAAATAACGATTCTACTTTCGTCTAGCACTAGCAGTGCTAGACGTCGCGCGGAGGTGACGACACGCGAATAACAGCCCAGTTGATGAATCTACGTATTAGATTCGAAACTAGTCGGCATATCCCGGCTAAAGTAACGTGAGTAACCCGTATTTTCAATAATAATGTCTTCACCTCACGTCGGTTTTAATAATATTAACGATTCTACTATTTGTTATAATCAGTTTACTGGTAAGTATGAAGGTCATAAAAAATATGAAACACCAAATTTTATACCGGTATTTTTTCATAATTTAAGCAATTATGATGCGCATTTTATTGTTCATGGTCTCAGTTTTGAAGAGGGAAACATTGAACTCATTCCTTAGAATAAAGAGAAAAAACATTTCTTTTTCAAAAGAATTACGTATTAATAACCGTAACATGAAAATTAGATTTCTTGATTGGTTTAAATTCATTTCGTGTAGTCTAGAAAAACTAGTTCGAAATCTAACTTCTGATCAATTCAAAAAAATTAAATTAAATTTTCCTGATGAAAACGATTTCCATCGTTTAATTCGTAAAGGTATTTATCCATAAGAATATTGGACTTCATATGAATCTTTAAAAGTAGCATCTCTTCCTTCTCCTTGTAAATTTTATAATTCATTAAATGATTGTCATATTTCTGAAAGTGACTATTAACATGCTCAAGATGTGTGTCATCATTTCAATTATAAGAATATAAAAGAATATCTGGAGCTTTATTTTAAAACAGATGTTTTATTACTAGCTGATATTTTTGAGAATTTTAGAAGCGTGTGTCATAAACATATGAACTAGACCTCGCACATTACTATACCGCACCTGGATTGAGTTGGGACGCCATATTAATATATAAATAAAAATAAATTTAGAGCTTTTAACAGACATCAATAAAATTACCTTTATTGCAAATAATATTCGAGGTGGTATATCTCAATGTAGTAACAGACATGCTAAAGCAAATAATTCATATATGTCTAATTATGTAATATTTTCCGATGAGAAAAGTTTTAAATCCAGCCAACGTGGTCGTCGGCATTTATAGCGTATAGATAAGACACGATATGAACCTCTGAATGAGATGCTTAATAATGAATCAGGGAGAATCGTGGTAAATATGTGGGGTTGGATGAGTGCTGCTGGACCTGGCGAGCTGGCTTTCATTCCAGGGAGGGCAAATGGTCTCAGTTACAGAGGAGTTCTGCAAGAAATAATGTTACCCACAGTGCGCATGGTGTATCGAAGCGGATGTTCCGGCATTTTATTTTTTCCAAGATAATTGTCCGATAACCCGTGCACGGGTGGTCCAAGAGTGGTTGCATGAGAAACCACAAATCAGAATAGTTCCGTGGCCCTCCCGATCGCCAGACCAGAACCCCATTGAAAATTTATGGGGTTTAATGGTCCAGAATTGGGACAACAGAAATGAAAGAAATAAAGAAGCACTCGTCGCCCATTGCGAAAGAACTTAGGACGCATTACGAGGTTCCAATTTGTGCGAAGTCTTTATAAGATCCATGCGTAGCCGCTGTGATGCGATCATAGATGCGGGAGGAGCTGTTACGAAGTATTAATGCTAATACTACGTAGAAGCAGTGGCATAATTTCAATTGTAAGAATATGACAGAATATTCGGATCTTTATTTAAAAACAGATGTTTTATTACTATAGTAGAATCCAAATAGCCGTGCATAAAAGGTCATTTACCCGGCCTGTACCAAGAAATGCCCAAACTTTACGACACGTATCGCTCTCGGCCGCTCTCCGTACAAAATAACGACAATACAGACTTTTCACTGATATCATAATACCGGCCGCGCCTGCGGCCTGCCCGCGAATGCGACAACTCAAAAACACCAAAATTTTATTATATATTATATTATAATTAACTTTACTTTTCAATTCATTCACAAACAAGAATACGTTGTGAATCACTGTTCGAGTTTGAACGCTAATATCACCATCGGCAACACGTGTGCAGTAAGCGGAAAACTCTATCGATAATGGTACCGGCGCATCTGCACAGTCCTATTTCTATTTAAGTTTCTGGCCCCAAGACTCAGTTCATAACGTGATTATTTAGATACTTAGGAACAAAATCGTCAAAACAACCGGCTTTAGTGACAAAAGCTTAGCAGGTAGCGAATTAAAACAAAAGAAGTGGTTCGGTGGTCTCTATTCATCGAAACCGTAGTACATTGAGAAGTCTTGGAAATTAGATTCTTTGTACCCGACTGCGTCAAAAGGAGGGTTATGTTTTTCGAGCGTATGTATGTATGTCTATTTTTTTGGCACGCCCTACAGCCCAACAAGCTTATATTTTGACAAATAAGGTGTCGTTTTTATCTTTTCAGTTCTTTTTTTAAGCAGTCGGGTTTTTTGTTTTTTTAATAATATTTTTTTTCTGGCTTTGAAAAATACATAATTGTTACAGTACGGAACTGATGAGCCTGACTGACGATATTATTACACATTTTACAGGTCCATCATCGTCCCAGTCAATGAGTTCTCCAATCAAGAAGAGAAAACCTACGACTCTGACTGTTGGCGAGAAAACTATAGTTTTGAACGTATTTAAATACATTAAAAACACATGGCCAGAATATGAATACCGCTCAACTCCTGCGATGGTAGCTAAGACAGCGGAAATGACTGGAATTAGTAAGAGATCTATATATTCTATATTAAGAGAGTATAAAGATACTCATACTATAAATCCAAAAGGAACAACTAGGAAAAAACTGAACATCCTACAGAAACTTGACAGTTTTGATAAAACTGCCATAAGACAGAAAGTGCACAGTTTCTTCATGCAAGGTGAACTACCAACCGTTGACAAAATATTACAAAAGATAAACGAAGACGAAACAATGCCTAATTTGAGCAAGACTTCTTTGCGGCGTGTCCTAAGACATTTAAAGTTTAAATTTATGAAAAGAAGCAGAAATAGTACACTAATGGAACGTCCAGAAATTGTTATATGGCGAACAAAATATTTGAGAGAAATAAAAAACTACCGAAACGAACATCGCAATATATATTACCTCGATGAAACTTGGGTAAATGCAGGTGAAAATAATATTTTATTGTTGACATGCTTAATTTAAGTTATGTAGCCAGATGTTTGCTTAATTATTTTTTAACTATTCTATCATTTATATTATTTGCATATTCAAACACATGTTTGTTTTAGGTCATAGGGTCACAAAAGTTTGGACCGACACAACCGTAAAGACAAGTCGGCAAGTTTTTGTTGAAGGTGTTTCCACTGGCCCTAAAAACCCCACAGGAAAAGGGAAAAGGTTAATAGTCGTGCATGTTGGAAACGAAAATGGGTTTTTAGATGATTGCCAGTGGGTTTTTGAATGCAGTAAAACTGGCGACTACCACGAATCCATGAACGCATTAAATTTTGAAGAATGGTTCCGCAAAGTCGTTAACAAACTACAACCGAATGATGTCGTTGTAATGGATAATGCATGGATATTTAAATTTAATGGATCAAAACATACAAACTATTGTTAAAAAAAAATGTTATTATTTTTTAAGATAATTTTTATTATTTTTAGGCGAACAGAAAGAACTCCAACAACTCAATGGAAGAAACAGCAAATAATTGATTGGTTGATATCAAAAAATATTGAATTTAAAAACGACGATAAAAAAACTCACCTCTT
Source organism: Hypena proboscidalis (assembly GCA_905147285.1). NCBI lineage: Eukaryota > Metazoa > Arthropoda > Insecta > Lepidoptera > Erebidae > Hypena > Hypena proboscidalis. The sequence goes on from LR990152.1 coordinate 10,113,269, forward strand.
ACAAAGAGTCAAAGCGGTGAGACAAAATTACCAAAAATACGTGACTGATGAAATGGCGAAGGAGAAAGGGGTGACAGTATTAAGATTGCCTCCTTATCACTGCGAGTTAAACCCCATCGAACTTGTGTGGGCGGACGTCAAGGGGCATGTTGCTCGAAATAACACAACATTTAAACTGGCAGACGTCAAAATACTTTTTATTAATGGTCTAAACCAAATGACCTCTGAAAAATGGGCGAATTGTGTTGAACACGTAAAAAAAATTGAGACACACATGACGGAGCTCGATGACCAAATCGACAACACGGTAGACCAAATTATTATCAACGTGACGGACAATTCAGAAAGTGAAACTTCTGAAAGTGAATTGTCCACTGATGTATCATATGAAGGCTTACTTTGATAAAAAAATAAAGGAATTTAAAAAAATCAATATGTGTTTTATTTTTAATAACTACTTGGGCAACCTACCTGTTGGTAATACGGGCGGGATTGGCGCACGCGACAGCGCGCCATAGTTCACCCCGCGATCGGCGCGCTCACATGAATGACCGTTGCTACTCATCGCGCTCGAGGAATAAGTGATCTGTGCGCGATATTGTTATTGCGTGTTCTACAAATGATTTTAACTATTGTATTTTTGATATAATATACTAAACGTAATAAAAAGCTTTTATAAGTAGCTTTAATCTCTCGAAGAGGCGGACGTATAAACAACAGAAAGTAAGTATATATTACCGTCGTTGCCAATATAAAAAAAAATATCTGGGCCAAGTCGAGCAAAAAACGGCACGGCCGTACCATACCATTCTTTTCTCGAAGCAGTTTAGACCATTTTCGACTACCTATAACTTCATTGCATTGTATAAACACGGTATATTTCAAATTTCATTCAATTTGAACCAGTATTTTAAGAATTATAACGAGTCAAATTCACTGACCGATCATCAAAAGTCTAAGGCACTTCTAGTAGACATAGAAGCTTTTTTTTAAATTAAGAAAACATTGTATACATACATTGTGTACAGTATATGAATCAAGGAAAAACTAAAAATATTTCAATTTCTAGTCCAGTTTTCAAGATACATGTTGACTGCATAAATAACTCTGTACTCTTATATAAATATATAGGATTACAAAGTTACATTTGCAGTTATCTGCATTGTAGACTGCCTCGGTGGTCTAGTCAGTCTAGTGGTTAGATAATTACGTAACAACTAAAGACAGAAGGTTCCTCAAGCAGGGACTGAATAAATTAATAACCGACTTGGATTACATGGATCTCACATCTTTTACGGTAGAACTGAGTTGCGAGACTTGCTTTTTTGACAAGTATGGTTTTTTATGGGATTTTGTATTTTATTTTACACTGTTTAAAGAGCGTAAGTAAATAATACAATACCCATTTTTGAAAACCGCATCCAAATCTATGATCATAGCAGTTATGGTTTTGTAAAAAAAATATTTATTACAGCGCCCCCTGGTTCGTAGTCACCGTAAACCTATCCAAGAATATTGTTGCTCCTGCGATAATAATGCACGTTATAGAAAATACTTAATTTAATAAAATAATGATGACAATATTTTTATCTCATTGTAATACAGACGCCAAATGTTTGTAATACATGACAATTTCTCGGACTATGATCCCCTCGTACCAATAAACGTTTGTTTACACCGACTTCTATCGCTACGCGCCGGCTCGGCGCCTTGCGTTTAGGTTCGCCGCGATCCCGTTTCGGCGTGCAGTGGTACAGGGGCCGGTATGACCTTTTATGCACGGTTATTTGGATTCTACCATAGCTGTTATTTTTGAGAATTTTAGAAGCGTGTGTCTTAAAACATATGAACTAGACCCCGCACATTACTATACCGCACCCGGATTGAGTTGGGACGCCATGTTAATATGTATATGTTAATAAATGTAGGGTCTTTAACAGACATTAATAAAATTGCCGTTAATTGCAAATAATATTCGAGGTGGTATATCTCAATGTAGTAACAGACATGCTAAAGCAAATAATATATCCTAAACTATCCTCCTTTCTTATGTATTTAGATGCAAATAACCTTTATGGTTGGGCTATGTCGCAATGTCTTCCTACAGGTAATTTTGAGTAGGTTGATGGGAATACAAATTTCAATATTCCAGATGACACTAGTCATAGTTTTATATTGGAGGTGGATTTTGAATACCCAACTCAATTTCATGATTTCCACTCCGATCTACCGTTTCGTCCTGAGAATGCATGTTTTGGTCATAGTAAAGAAAAGAAATTGGTGCCAAATTGACATGATAAAAAAATTACGTTATTCATTATAGAAATTTAAAGCAATGTTTAAAACAAGGGCTTCGATTAATTAAATTTCAACAATCAGCATGGTTGAAAAGTTACATAAACTTAAATACTCAGATGCGTTCTTTATAAACAACAGATTTTGAGAAAGATTTTTTTAAACTAATGAATAATTCAGTTTTTGAAAAAACTATGGAAAATATATTAAAACGAGTAAACGTTAAGTTAGTAAATCACTGGAAGAATCGTGGCAAATCCCAAAGTGCTCAATGTTTGATAGCAAGACCTGAATTCCATAGTAGAAGTGTATTTTCTGAAAGCTTAGTTGCAATTCAATTAAACAAAACAGAAGCTTTTTATAACAAACCGATATATCTCGGATTTAGTATTTTAGATTTGTCAAAAACACTCATGTATCAATTTCATTATGATTTAATGAAAGAAAAATACAATGAAAATTTTAAATTACTGTACACAGACACTGATAGTTTTGTATATCAAATATTTACAGATAAATTTTATATTGACATTAAAGACAATTTGAAAAAAATATTTGATACATCTGATTATCCCTCTGATAATCAATATGGTTTCCCTTTGATAAATAAAAAACGTTTAGGTTTTTTGAAGAATGAAAATAATGGTAAAATTCCAAAAGAATTAGTAGGACTTCGTTCAAAAATGTATGCTATGGATGTACAAAACAAATTTATAGCCAAAGCAAAGGGAGTCAATTAATGTGTTACATTTTTTTTTCTCTCAATGGTTACAAAACTTGTTTGATGAGAAAAAAAATATTTTATAATGTAATGTTTAGATGTTGTTCATTGAAACATACAATTCTTACCCAAAAAAATTATAAAATTTCACTTTTTCATCAAACGTTTTGTATCATTATGTGAATAATGATACAAAACGTTTTATCGTAGAAAATGGTATTGACTCTTATAGTCTTGAGATTTTGATAAAAATGTAACATAAATTTTGGATAAATTGTAAAATGTACACATTTCAGTTGATTATGACTAAAGTATAAATTATATGTTAGAGAAATGTATATCGTAAGACCTTACTATAACGATATAAATATCACTTGCACCTAATATGTAAGAATTTGGAAATAAAGCCAAATACGAGTGTTTGCCATTAGAATGTGCTTTTGGAAAAAGAATTATTACAAATCGAATTAAATCTGAAATTAATGACAATAACAGATTTTGAGAAAGTTTTTTTTTTAAACTAATGAATAATTCAGTTTTTGGAAAAACTATGGAAAATATATTAAAACGAGTAAACGTTAAGTTAGTAAATCACTGGGAGAATCGTGGCAAATTTCAAGGTGCTCAATCTTTGATAGCAAGACCTGAATTCCTGACCTGAATAGAGTAGGTTTTTGTTTGGAATATTATAATTTTGATTGGATTAATAATGTTGTTATATTTGTAGATGAAAAAACTTTTAAAAGTGATAGGGATGGAAGAAAAATATTAAAACGAGCAGATAATGAAAGATATTTACCACAAAACGTCATCCCAAATAGAGCGAGTGGTCGGCTGAGCCTGGAATTCTGGGGATGGATGAGTTTTGTTGGTCCTGGCGAACTTGTAGAAATACCTGGTCGCCTAAATGCCGAACAATATGTGGACATATTAAGAGATGTGATGGTGCCGACTGTGCGATTGCACCATCCGGAGGGCACTATTTATCTTTGCCAGGACAACAGTGCCATCCATAGCTCCAGAATTATTCGTGCGTGGCTTCAAGCTCAGCCGGACATTGAATTAATACCATGGCCTGCGAAGAGCCCTGACCTCAACCCAATTGAGAACCTCTGGGGACAGATGGTTCTCAATTAGGATGTATCAGAAGAGAGCAACGTAGAAAACTTGCGGCAATCAGCAATGCAATCGTGGGAATTGCTGAGAGGCGATTCACGTGATATGTGTTGGAATATGATTACTGGAATGAGAGGCAGGTTGGATGCAGTTCTAGATGCTAATGGCTGTCCCACCAGGTATTAATTCTGTAGCCTTCCATGTTCTGTCTCGTGCATTCTAGTAATATATTTCAGCACATATCAACCTTTGCCAACATTAATGCCATTTACCACCTTGCGTACGCCGATATTAAATTAAAAACATGTCATACATGTCAATGATAGCTTTTTATACGCAGGAACGAAGAAAACGGTTTATAAAATAGAATATTAAATAAAATGTTTTATGAACACGTGGAATCTGGTTTTTTTTTAAACGTTGCAGTTAAAATTATGAATAATAACTAAAAAATAGACTACTAATTTTATCATTTCTTCCTGTACTCACATTTCTTGTGATTTCTGCTGATGTTGATGGAGCTTCAAGATGTATTCTTTTCTCCGTCTCGTCATCTGATCTTGTCACTGGTGCTGTTTCGTTTCTTACCTCGTCCAATTTGTTAATATCTAAACAATAAAAAAAAACGATATATTATAACCATATTACTATCAACAAAGGTTAACACGCACATTTAACACAGAAGTTGAATACTAACGTTTTTAACATATCATGCAATATGTCCGCATTTGTATAGGACCGTCAATTTCATCTTCACCATTAGGTGGTACAACCGAAGTACTATGTCCCCAGCAAGGTTCGTAACACGAATAAATTTTAATATCAACATCACCCAACATAGACTCCGGAAAAGTTTTATTTATATACCTCAGTCTAATTATTCCATGAAATTTTCGAAAACTAAGTTTTTTACTTTAACTTTCAATATCACTCTGAGATAAACTTCTCAAATCAAAAAGCGAATACATTTTCAATAATACATACTTGACTGCATGTAAGACAAAACAAAACGGTTCTAAATGTCAACAAATGAAGACAACAAATCTACCCCTCCTCTTAAACTACAATTAATATTTAACTTGTTGTGACATGCTTTACATGTCACAACAAGTTAAATATTAACAATACCATAGAGAAAGCAAAACACGTATCAACATGATCAACATTGATGTTAAAATGGTAAAAGACAGCGGTATTGTCTAGTTAAATATATTTTTGAATGAACAATTACTCACGTTTGAAAACTGCGGTGTTCCACTTCTTCTCATAGTTCGAAGATTTGATGATCAAATTCAGAATTGTGTAGATCACCGCTTAGTGTATCCATCAGTGAATACAATCAAATTTATTAATTAAGATATATGTATTCATCATTATCAGTCCAGAAACGTCCACTGAAGGACATAGGCTTCACCAATCGATTTCCAAATCGCGGTTTTTGGCCGTCTGAAACCAACGACTCCCCGCGATCTTGACTAGATCGTCCGTTCATCTAGCGGGAGGCCGTCCTACGCTGCGTTTGCCAGTTCGTGGTCGCCACTCTAGGTCTTTTTTGCCCCAACGGCCATCTGTTCTTCGAGCTATGCGTCCGGCCCATTGCCACTTCAGCTTAGCGATTTGTGTTATTAGGTGATTTAGGTATCGCATTCTTCACTTTGAAGGCAAGAGTACCCTCTCCCTCATCGCTATCTACGTCATGGTCCTGTGCATAATAATAATTCTTGAAAGTATTCTCAGAGAACTGGAACAAAATGAACACCGCATTGTAAACTCACATTCAAGAACAAAAACATGTAAAAGAATGGATGGTATTTAAAAGTGCTTCAATTTATTCCCATATAATTTCACTAATTTTGCCTTTGTTCCACCAAATATACTGAATGTGCACCAAAATATGTTCACTAACATATTTCATAGTGAGCACCTTTTAAGAACTGTTGCAAATTTGTAAAAATAGTACTACACCTATTTTAAAAACAGATTGATTCTAGCATGTGTTATGGTCGCAGTTCTAACCTAACCTTACCTACTACTTTACCCATAATTGACCTATGCTATAACTATAGCTTTTATTTTGTGTAACAATCAGGAATATTTGGTGCACGAGAAGTATTTTTCGTGCACAATAAAATAATTATTGTTACAATAGAATATTTGCAGCGCACTAGAATAAAAAAGTGTTATATCTTGGTGATAATTTGGAATTTGTTTGGTGTAACATATTTTGTTGGCCGAGTAGTTTAATTATAGCAAAATAATGAAACGGGTTTAAGAATAATATTTTAGAAATGCGTACATAGGTGTACCTTTAGATTTTTGGTGAACACAAAAATATTATCCTAAAAGAATATACCTAAATGTAAGAGTAGAGACAGAGTTTTTAACACAAACACAAGTAATAATAAATCAATTGAAAATGGTAGATGCAATACAACGCATTTTAAATTCAGAAACACAAAATCTAATGTGATGAATACTTACAGCCATTGTTCACAAATAGTATCACTACTTCAAAACTTTCTTGAAAACCACTAGACTTTGCACAAAGCAACTACAACTGCTGTCAACACCACGAAGGTTTGCACGATACTGATTCTCGATGTATAACACTTCAATAAGAAATCTCTCCTTCCCCCAAAACCTGAGATCCTTATTACCTGCGACTTGCTTTCACTTATTGGAAGACCCAAAATATACAATAGCCCTTGTAAACAATAGAGAAACAATAAATTCTTTAACACAAAAAGAACAAAAGGGGGTTTTTTCTTGAAATTAGACAATACTACAAACTAAAACACTTTATAACGATCCCTTTTTAATACGAACATAATAGTACCCAAAGCGCATTCAAGTTCAGACAAGTTATTATGAGTTCTTGTATAGACATGTTTCATGAAATATTTTACAAACATTAATGTTATAAAAATTACCTTATAATATGTTAAATACCATGGTAATTTAAAAAAAAAAAGATTACATAATATACCTATGGTTTGGGCAAGGCTATATATTTTCTAAAACTTTTAATTGGTAAATCGTACGCTTAGGTTAAGTTAAAAAGTTGTGTTAGCTTAAAATCAGACACCTTAATTAAATAGATATTTATATAAAAAGATACTTACGTATATTAATAACTGACACATCTTTTTTGTACCCTATAATGCTATAATAATATAATTATTTAATAATAATATAATTTAAATTTATAAGAGGAGGGGTATTTTCTCGAGTAAAACTATCTTCATTACTCATGGTTTGTTTATTATATAATAATAATAAACACAATCTCAAATAACTTATTATCGTTGGTAGCAACTAAATAGCAAATAAAATCAAAGCAACGTTATTATCGAGGTCTGCTCGATTCGAGCGCCAACAAACGAATGACCCGCTCACAGGCTGCGCACGCCTTTTATAAAGCCGTTTGGCAGGTGGGAGCGATGACGAGTTGTTTGTTACAAGAACACCTGGCGTCGTACGATGAATCAGGCGTTTATTACACTGTTTTTGAGTTGTTTTCGATGCGTTTAATATTTGCGCCGATACGGCCATTCTGATGATAGGTGCGTCCCTGCGCCTGCATCACATAATAATCTGAAAATAGAATAATATTAATTCTCATGTATCGATCTGTAGGTTGCGAGTTTGTGTACCTCATAGCCTCAACGCTAATTTTGGTACCATTCTCATTACACGATAGGTCAACCTCATAGCCTCAGCGCTAATTTTGGTTAGATTAAAAACATATTAACCTCATAGCCTCAGCGCTAATTTTGGTTAGATTAAAAACATATTAACCTCATAGCCTCAGCGCTAATTTTGGTTAGAATAAAAACATATTAACCTCATAGCCTCAGCGCTAATTTTGGTTAGATTAAAAACGTATTAACCTCATAGCCTCAGCGCTAATTTTGGTTAGATTAAAAACATATTAACCTCATAGCCTCAGCGCTAATTTTGGTTAGATTAAAAACATATTAACCTCATAGCCTCAGCGCTAATTTTGGTTAGATTAAAAACATATTAACCTCATAGCCTCAGCGCTAATTTTGGTTATATTTGGTTTAACATGCTCGATAAAAATTAATCCTCTGACATAGCATGTTCGTTTGTCTATTGTTACTCACAGTCATAAGATTATTAGAAATAATTAGTGTAGTTCAATCAATCAATCAATCAATCAATCATCATTTATTTGCTATAGTTACAGTTCGACATCTATTCCTCTTCTAAGTCTCTGTTCATCGCCGATACGGCCACGTCACTTTGGACTCCAAATTTAGGAGCGCTTCTTAGTTGTTCATGACATACTTTTCTCGATCGACCGCGTCCGTTAATTCGTCGAATTTCATACCGGTCATGAGGTAGTACCTTTCTGATTTCAAAAGGTCCATCATATTTTTGGCTAAGTTTGGTACCAAGTCGCGAGGGTTCTTTTAACAAGACAAATTCACTTTTTTCAAATCTTTTAACTTTGGCTTTGCTTTTATCGTATCGAATTTTATCTTTTTCAGCTAGTTCGGTCATCCTGGTTAACACAGCTTTTTTCAACATTTCCGGGTCTATGCGGTCATTACGTTCGTCAATAAGATTCAAGAGTTCAGGAGGAACACTTCCTCTTTTTCCGGTTAATAGTTCAATAGGGGTTTGACCTGTTGTTTTTGAGAAAGTTGAATTAATAGCTAGCTGTAGAGCGCCCAATGATTTCATCCAATGATTTTTATGCGTGTTGTGAATGACGGTCAATCCATTCTTTATTATTCTCATAATTCTCTCTACTTGACCGTTGGCTCTGCTTGTGTATCCAGCACACTGATGTAATTCAATCCCGTATTGGTCGCAGTAGTCCTTGTAATGGGATATGAATGCACCATCACCATCAACAATAATGCGCCTTGGAGCTCCAAAAAGGAAAACTATTTCTTGTAGATGTTTTAATGCACTGGCTTGAGTTTTGTTTTTGGCATGTTGTAATATAACAAACTTTGTGTAAGAATCAATTGCCACGAAAACATATTCCTTTTGAGAAGCATTTCCACTAAGTTTCCCAGAAATATCGATGTGAATGGTATGAAAAGGCTCCGGTATCTTTTCTATTGTATGCAAGCGACTTTGTGTAGCTCCCGATGAACCTTTCATTGTTTTGCATATTACACAGTGCTCTACAAAATATCTGACAGTTGACGACATCTTAGGAAACCAAAAATTCTCTCTGAGTTTTGCTAATGTTTTTTCCCATCCCATGTGCTTGAGTGCTTCGTGGTAAGTATTTATGAGACTCCATCGATAAGATTGAGGTACAACCTTAGTGAGTTTTATCTTATCGTTCGATTTTGTTTTGTAGTGTAAAACATTATCCTTGAGTACATGGTCTGGATGCAACTGGTTATTTGTATGCAGTTCATTAATAATTTTACTCAATTCGGTGTCGCGACGCTGCTCCACAATTAGCCAATCGTCTTTAGTTGATAAGTTCATTACCACTTGAAGTGGGTTTCGGCTGAAGAAATCTGCGTGTTTTAGTTTTTCTCCTTTTCGGTATTCAACTTCAAATTCAAAATTTTGTAAGAAAGCCCACCATCTGTGTATTCTAGGCAGTAATTCTTGTTTATAGCGCGATGCTTTCACTGCATTACAGTCTGTCATAACAGTGAATTTTCTTCCATACAGAAAGTGACGAAAGTGCTTGATCGCTCTTACTATTGCCAGTGTTTCAAGTTCATAGCTATGGTACTTGGATTCGGCTGAAGTAGTTCTCATACTAAAATAGCCAATGACGTAACGAATACCATTTTTTACTTGAATCAGCACAGCTCCAAATCCCATGGCGCTGGCATCTGTATGGAGTTCTATCGGATAGTTTTCTTGAAATATAGTCAGTAACGGTGCCGATGTCAAGTAATTTATTATTTTTGCTCGTACAGCTTCATGTTTTACCGTCCAGTCCCATTTTGCACCGGTTTTAGTCAAATTGTATAACGGTATCATCATAGTTGAAAAATTACATATAAAACGGCGAAAATAGCCCGCCAAGCCATTGAATTGTCTTAGCTGCTTTACATTCGTTGGAGGCGGGGATCTAGCCAATGCGTCAACCTTAGACGAACTAGGCCTCACCTTCCCATCGCTTACTATGAATCCGAGATATTCAACAGAATTTTTTAGGAAGGAACATTTCTTAAAGTTGATAGAGAATCCACATCTTGTAAGTGCTTCTAGAACTTGTGCCAAATTATTGATTCCTTCATCAATCGTTTTGCTTGGAATAAGCACATCATCCATATAAACAAGTGCCACTTTGCCTCGAAGGTCTCCTAATGCCTTATTTATAGCCCTCTGATAGACTGACGGTGCATTGGTTAAACCGAAAGGCATCGTTAGGTATTCGTATTGGCCATCTGGGGTGACAAATGCAGTCTTCTCAATAGACGTTTCTAATATTGGTACTTGATGGAAACCCGCGGCCATGTCAAGACAGGTGAAGTATTTGGCATCAGCGAGCTGATCTAATTGTTCAGATATCAATGGTAGAGGATAATGGTCTCGTACAGTGTTCGAGTTTAGTTCTCTGTAATCCACACATAATCTGTCTTCTCCATTCTTCTTTTTTACCATTATAATAGGGCTTGCAAACGGTGAGTTACTTTCCCTTATAATATTTTTGGCTTGAAGCTCCTTTATCATAGCTATGACCTTTTCGCGTTCGACAGGTGCCAATCTGTATGGTCTCCGGTTAACTATTTTATCGGGGTTCTTAAGTCGGATAGCTAGTTCACCAGTCGTTATTCTAGACTCAGAAACGCCCTCTCTGAAATAATCTTCGTATTTATTGAGCAAATTCATCAGTTTCTCAATTTCTTCTTTATTTTTTAAATCTGTATTTATAGAGCTTGAAGACAACGCACATATTTTGCCAGTCATTTTACACTGCTCATCTCTAGTCATAATAATTCCACTATGTGAAAGTATTACTTTTAAGCCTGGTATATTCAAAATATCTCTTCCAATGAGAATATCTGTAGGTAGCTCGTGGTCTAAGACAATGTGCAGGTCAAGTTCAATATGAATGTTGTTTATATTACAAACTGATGTTATTTGGCTGAAAGATATGACAGGAATCGGTCCGATACCCTTCAGATACGTGGTCTTGTTTGTCTTTGATCCAGGAAGTGAAAGAGCTATAGATTCTTTTACCAGTGAACAGTCCGCACCACTGTCAAATATTGCTTGAAATTGTTTATTTCCAATCGCAATGGAAATGCCATTTTTCATGTCATTGTTTTGTACTTGGCATAGGTTAATGTTCTTTTCGGCGTTAAGGCGTTTAAAACAAGTTTCAAAAGTGTGTCCAGGTTTGGAGCAGAAAGAACATTCCTTTTTCTTTTTATCCTTGTTCTTGTTTGCATCCGGCGATTCAGAAGTAGATGAAGATGGAGCAGATTGTTGCTGTTCAGTGCGAGACCGTGCAATAGCACTTTGATTACACCACCGGGCTCGATGGCCTTGTTTGCCACATACAAAACATGTCACGGCCTGATCTGATCTATTTCCATCAGTCTTGATTCTTTTGTTTGGTAAACGTTCTTGTGTTGATGAATGTTTACGTTTACGCATTGTTTTGGCAATAGCAATGAGCTCTGGAACGGTTTGACACTTGGAGTTAAGAAGTTCAGTTCGAAGATCGTCTTCTTCAATACTACCGATCACAAATTCAACAGCATCCTGTTCCGTGGGATCGGGCTTCACGATCTTCTTGAACATTTTCCAGACATTAGATATGTACTCGGGTACGCTTTCAACATCATTAATGGAGTATCGTCGAAATTTCAATACATCTGAAAAATATCTTGACTCTGGTTCGAAAGTCTGAAGCATGTCTTCTCTCATTTCAGCCCATGTGGTCGTTCGTAGTAAGCAGTCATCGGCCCATGTTTGTGCTCTTCCTTTCAAGACACCAGCAGCTTTTAGACGCACTTCATGGTCCTTTAGTTTGTACTCCACTTGAGTTCTAGTTATCAGCTCTACCCATTCTCTGACGTCAGTGCCTTTGTCAGGGTCAAAGCTTGGAAAATAGACGTCAGAAATGCGGACTGATCGAGTATCTTCAGAATTGAATACTTTCATAATTTCAGTAAGTGCAGCACGATTTTCTTGAGACATTTGTATCATCATTTCACACATTGTATCCTTAAATGTGTTAGCCAAAAGTGTCATGGTTGCAGTATTTCCCGACACCGGTTGGAGACGTTGGTTCATGGTTCCAGAATTTCCTGGTTCTGGTTGGTGGCGTTGGTTCGTCCCCTCTTCTGATATAAGAGGAGGGGTATTTTCTCGAGTAAAACTATCTTCATTACTCATGGTTTGTTTATTATATAATAATAATAAACACAATCTCAAATAACTTATTATCGTTGGTAGCAACTAAATAGCAAATAAAATCAAAGCAACGTTATTATCGAGGTCTGCTCGATTCGAGCGCCAACAAACGAATGACCCGCTCACAGGCTGCGCACGCCTTTTATAAAGCCGTTTGGCAGGTGGGAGCGATGACGAGTTGTTTGTTACAAGAACACCTGGCGTCGTACGATGAATCAGGCGTTTATTACACTGTTTTTGAGTTGTTTTCGATGCGTTTAATATTTGCGCCGATAAATTTAGTTATTTAATTCTACTTAACTATAATATGAAACTATAATTCTATTATTCTTTTGTATTTTATCGTATTGTGTAAGTTTTTAAATGTGCATGATGTGGCCTTCTGTAAGTGAAGGTACACATACAAATTAGTTTTAAACTTATTTATTTAATAATTTAATTTAATTTATATTTATTTATAAAATTTAATTTTTTTAATGAAATTGTTTTATTTTTGTTTTGTCTAATTTCTAATTTCATCTTATTTCTTTTATTATAGTGCATGTTGTGGATGTATAGCTATAGGATGGTTCAGTGCAACTTAACAGAGATAAAAAGAATAATGTCAGGGACAAAACTACTGCCGAGAATGAGGCATGATTGGACTTCTTAGTTTTTGTATAAAACTAAGAAGTCCAATCATGCCTCATTAATGTAACAGTGTACTCATTGTTGAAGAGCCAACTAATAAATAAATAAATACAACAATGTGTAAACCCAAAATAATCCCACTAACTGTATGACATCTGTGTATCTTTGTTGATGGTCCTAAATAAAATAAAATAAAAATTATCTTACACTAAGTTAAATTAAATTCAAAGCACAAACCTAAATATAAACATAGTGCGCACTTGTTTATAGTCAACAAAGGTGTAACATGGTATTTTTTACCGTAGGCTAAGGTTAACTTAAAAGATTTTATTAAATTACAAACAACATAACATACCCATCGTAACATCACGGCTATAATTATTACCCTGACGGGTATTGTAGAGGTGTATAATACCCACACTTCACCTGTTATAATAATATTAGGTTAGATAAGGTCAGGTTAAAAATATTTATTAATCGAATAATAATTATAATATAACAATTAATCGAATTGTTGATATAATATAATTCTATGTTTTTATTATATTAAATATTTACAATGAAGTCAACTTCTTACCAAAAATATAACATATAATTAATAAATTAAAAAAAAATATATATGCGTCAGAAATTCCTCCGCATCGCTGTCCACAGCAGATACTGTGGCCAAAAGGCTGGTGTGCCACGTTGAATGGCAATGCTTATTCGCTGGGCAAAGTAAAAACCAGCCTTCTGGTCGCGAGAAGCGTCGATTAGGCTAAAAATTAGATACCTAATTACTTAGTTTGAAGAATGCTAGGTTAGATTAGTATGATTACATTAAAAATAAGTTAACTAAATACTAAGGTTGAAAAATGTTAAGTTAGTCCACATTTAAATCGTGGTATTTTACTAAAAACCCATATAATATAACATAATTAAGTTTAAGTTAATCCACAGAGTAGAACTCATTAAAAAAAATGTTCGGTTTATCTTTTCGCTTGAAAACCTATTGTTATCGTTAATTAGGGTCGTGCATTGTATAGATAATATGGACTATATAGGACTACTTAGCTTAGGATAGAGATAGACAACGATTATGTACTGCATTCATTTCAGCGTAATAAAAAACACCTATTTACATACCTTACCAATAGCTTCACCTGTATGTATGTATGTAACCGACTCCTTTGGACTCGATTTTGACCCACTTTAAACGGACAGATTTCATTAAAATTTTGCACACCTGTCAAAGATCGATGACAATGCAATAAATCGAAAAAAAATAAAAAAATTAAATAAAGAATAATTTAAAAAAAACGCTCTTATAAATAAACCAAACTAAAAAGTAGAAAAAAAAGTAGAAAATAAATAATAGTTTAAAAAAACTAAAAAAAATATGGTACAGAGCGCCCCACGCTTTTCTTTCACAATAATACTAGTATTTTTTGTTCATTACCATTTTCAGCTTATATTAGGAATTATTTTTAGTTAGAAGTACTTTAATAGCGTGTTTTTTAGTTTTTTAAACTATTATTTTTCTTACAATTTGTCAAGACGAGGGCCATTGGTCCCACCTCCAGTGGTCTTTCTATTGTGTCAGTATCGCAGAATCCTATCTACTCTGTACAATACCCACACTTCACCTGTCATTTAGGTCTCATGTGATACGAGGTGAGCCTAGCGCCATCTACCGGGCACAATTCCAACTCCGTGCTGCTATTGTGAATTTCCTGGCGGAAAGTACACTTTGCCCGACCCGGGAATCGAACCCGTGTCCTCGCAGTGAGAGGCGTGCACGCTAACCACTAGACTGTCGAGACAGTGTGGAACTATGGAAACACTGTTGGTTAAAAAGTTTGGGGTAATCGGCTCTTAGCTATCCGCGTATCGGACAAAATGTTATCTCAGATATTTTCGCGTGGCATGTTTTTTCTTCATGTAAACTAGATTGTTTCTCCATAATTGTCTGCACGTGTGGTGTAGTGGTTTAAGCAGTCGCCTCGCCGCTCTCTACTGCACTGGTGTTGTGGGTTCGATCCCCACATGGGACAAATCTTTGTGTAATTCGCAAATATTTGTTCTGAGACTGGGTGTGCTTGTGTGAGTGAATGAGTGTATTTGGCCTTGTCATTGGGACCATTGGATAGTGTAATTGCTTCTGGCGTTCTATCTAATGTAAAAAATCATGTAGGTAAAGGTAAATAGACCTTAAGTCTCGAGGCCAGATTTGAGAGAGGCTCAAAGCCTGGATATATGTAAAATATTCATAGACTTTTAATATGGGTCAGTATAGAATTGGGGTTATAATGTCGCCCATTTTCGTCCCAAATGACTAACATAAATTCTCTTACAGGTAGTTTATAAAATGGCGAAGAGTGTTGATTTACTGTTACATAAAACGTAGCGTATAACCTATATTAACAAGTGAATAGGTTAGTCGAGCCAGTGGACTGATAGACCAGGGTAGATCCCTTTGAAAATGATAAAAAGTCAAAAAAATAATAGTAAGATGAAACCCATTAGAAAAGAAGGAGAATATTATAAAAATTTAAGGAAAAATAATTTACGGGCGATCTGAGGTCGGGAAGAGGGGGAGGAGTGGGCTTTAAGGGTGAAAAATGTTTTTCTCGATTTTCGGCAAAACTAAAAGTCCTATGGAAAAAAGTAGAATAGTAAAGTTGTTGGGAATAAAAAGATCTAAAACTTTTGTTTTTACACTTTTTTCATATACAGACCTATGTGAAAAATTCAAAAAAACTAAATTTGGTGATAACTTACTGACTACTCTTCCCCTGCCGGACCTCAGATCGCCCGTAAATTATTTTTCCTTTAATTTTTATAATATTCTCCTCCTTTTCTAATGGGTTTCATCCTACTATTATTTTTTTTGGTTTTAAAAATTATCGACACTGCAGGGCTATGACTTACATCATTTTATTAAAACTGAATCTTTCCCTGTGTGTGTCTCTTACACAGGCAAGAACGATCAATAAATTTAATATTGAATATTGGAGTGCACGCAGCAATAGGGTTCGAACCCACGGCACACACCTCTGTCAATAATTCGTTAATAATCGACAAATACACACATAATCTTTTCGAAGATATGTGTGTATTTGTCATATAAATTATCGCTCGCTAACGGTGAAGGAAAACATCGTGAGGAAACTTGCATGCCTGAGAGTGCCTAAAAATTGCTCGAGGGTAATGTGAAGTCTACCAATCCGCACTTGGCCAGCGTGGTTAGACTATGGCCTAACCTTTCTCATCATGAGAAGAGGCACGAGCCCAGCAGTGGGATTTGTATTAGAGTAGTTACAGTGGTCGCCTCGCCGCTTTCAATAACGCTGCCAACCCACATGAGACAAATGTTAGAGATTCGCAAATAAAAAAAAAAGATTGAAAGAAAGATTTGTTCTGGCTCTGGGTGTGCTTTATGTGTGTGAAATGTATGTTTGTGAACACCCCCGCGACACAAGAGTTATAACTAGTGCGAGCGGCATAAAAAAAAAATCTCGTGGTGGCTTTAGGTGGTGTCTGGGATTAGAACCATGTTTGTAAAGTGTCTGTCCACGGTGGGGATGATTTTTACCATCGCCATTAACAACCCAGACCATATTATGCAATATGTACCAAATTCTGCTATAGCCCTAAAAAAATAGGTCAGTGCAATTCAATCTAAAAACTATTTGAAATATACGAGTACTAAAATAAATTGAAATGAACTGTTCAAAGGTATTGTGGAGTAATGAATTCTATCAAAACATAAATGTTAAAAAAGGTCCAAGAACTTTTATAAAGGCTTTGCCTGAGCTAACTCAAAATTAAATAATTAATAATTATGTAATAACCAAATACATAAATCATAGGTCTGTCATCCATAAAGTAGACCACATATTGCAGTGTTTTTATTGATGTTACAAAATATGCTTTTAATGACATGAGCCCGACAGTTATATAGTGTATGTATTTATAATATTATTTATTTATGAATAAGGCAACACGTGTTGGTTTTACTAAACCGATTTCAAAATATGGTAAAAAGTATCCTGAAATAGTTCCTGTCATGTGAATTAATAACTCACAAAATATGCAAGCCTTTTTTTTTTATTGGTGTTATTTCTGTTTTTATTTTATTTATAGATATAAAAATGATCATTATCTTTTGAAATTGTATATTTAAATAATATTAAGCAAAAATAATTGCATGCTGTTCAGTGAAACATGTTGGACAATTTACTATGTAAGATCATTATGTAACCATATTTTCGCAAATAAATATCTATATATTGATTCTTCTTCTTCGTCGTGTCGAAATTTTATTGGTCCAATAAGTGGCCACTGTTATGGCGCTCTCGTCAGCGTTCATGAGCGCCTCTCTTGTGTAGATGGTAGGGCATTTTGGACAGTCAGTAAGGTGGTCAAGGTTTTGACATGCCATCGTGGTGAAAGGATTAGCCAATTCGCTTTTAAGAACTCGCGAATTGCCCAGGGTGCGCCGGACGTAGGGAATTGTTGTGTACGTCACTCGGGGAGGCTCCTTTCATGCAATATATATATATATTGATTGATTGATTGCAAGTTATGTTGAACTTGGCCTAACGCACTACCATGTTCCAATGTGATATACAGTTCAAAGGAAATTGTTTCACATATTATGTATCGTTTATCGGTATTATGAATCGTTATTCAGAGAAATAAAAATGAAATTTGACTATCAAGGAATTGTGTAACTAAAGAAAAATATTGTACACTTTAAGGTGAGCTAAATAGCACTATATTGCTGAGGAGATTAAGTCGATATTGCTTTAAATGTTTTGCTAAGAAATCCTTCTTCTTCTTTTTATTCTATGCTAAGAGTTGAAAAGTCGAGCAACTCGGGAATTATAAATAGCGGGTGGTTTGTGGTGCGTACATTTTTCATTTAGATCAAGAATAGAATGCTTTTTTGCTTGTACCGAGGAAATTACTTTTCTTGCTGCAACACTATTACTTATTCTGTGGTGCAAATAATACATAAATTATACTCAATCAAGTATTCCAATAATCAATCACACTGCAGACAAATATATTCTTGTTGTGTTTTTAATATTATTGCTCTGCGCTCACTGTGATCGCTGGTTTGAACCCCGGGTAAGGTAAAAGTGTTGCTTGCGATTAGGGTTGCCAGATGTCCGGTATTTAAGCGTACAGTCCGTTATTTACGAGGCTGTCCGGTAAAAAATAAATGGTCATACCGGACAGAACAATGTCCGGTATTTTGAAGAAAGTCGGTACTTCTGGTCACAAGCGCCTATAAAAGTAGGCATATGAAATCCCTCAAAAGCAAAACTCGCGCGCGCTCCTCGCTCGCCGCTATCTGTACTGTATGAGCATTTGGGGCTCTCACTTCTTCACCACTGTATACCCCTCGCACTCACTCGTACTTGCTGCCTTTGTCCACCCCCACCCGCGTGACATAGCATACCCCTCCCCCCATTTTTGGGATTGTCCGGTATTTTTTCGCGACTCATCTGGCAACCCTACTTGCGATATAGCCATTAGAAATTGTTTGTATTTCCCTATATCTTATTTATATATTCAACAGTTTACTAGAACTACACCTCCACATTACCCTCGGGCCTCAAATTGTTTTTAAACCGCGCCATTTTTGTCCCAAAATAGCTTTTTATTTTTCTAAACAGAAGACATTCCCTAAAACCGAGTTCAAACTTGCTAATGCGATTCTAACTTCCTAGGCTTTATTTCATACCAAATAAAACCTTGTTTCAAGAGCTACAAAGCTTAAATTAGGTTGTCGTAGATGCTTTTGTATAATGCACTAGGACCATTATCTTTTATTGGGAATCAAAAAGTTGGTACCTTCTTAGACTGGAATTGTTAGTAGAATGTGTTTGAGAGATGTTTATGTTTATCCTATTTTGGTTAGAAAAGTTTTATTTTTAAACAAAACAAATAAAGGAACGTTGTTATTGTTGTTTAAAAATGTGAGACTAGAGAACGAAAAATAGAACAATGTGTGTGTGTGTGTGTGCGTGTGTGAGGAACGGGGTTTGTTGATCCTCCACCTTAAAAGGAGGATCCTGCGACCAGGTTTGGAGGTGCTGTGTCGATCAGTATCATCCTGGAAGTTGTATTTGTGTACACTCGCTGGGAACACTTCGTTATCGCGATTCAGAGCTCTTTGATATTTGTGACGAGTGTGACATTTCTGTCTTGTGTTATGTGTCACCTGCTTGACGTTATGTTAATGTCATCCGTCATTTAATATGTGCGCTTACCGCTTGGATCCGGATGATGTCAAGTCACTCCCGATCGGCCGGCTGCTCCAATTTATGGAGGCTTTTGGCCTAAAGAAAGAAAAAAAGAAATAACACAATAAAAAATACTGACAAACAATACTGACAAACAATAATAAAAAACACTAATAGAAAATAAAAATAAAACATACTAAACATGAACTTTGTCAGAAAAAGAAGAAAAATTTATGGAGGCTTTTGGCCTAAAGAAAGAAAAAAAGAAATAACACAATAAAAAATACTGACAAACAATAATAAAAAACACTAATAGAAAATAAAAATAAAACATACTAAACATGAACTTTGTCAGAAAAGGACACCATCTCAGAGTGCTGCCGAGCTACAAAGCTCACAATAGACCCGAGGAGGTCGACGTGCGATAAATATTTTTCCATCTATGTCAAGAACTAGGTCGTTACAAAACAGTCTCCTGTGCGTTACCTGAGCTTCCCTGGAGGATGTGGCGTCAAAACTACACGAGCTAAAAGCATTGGAGGAGAGAATAAAAATCTCTGCACGGATGTAGTGGCATGTTCCTAGACTGAATTGCATTGGAGGTGAGAATAAAAATCTTAGAGTCAATGGTGTAGCGAAATTTTTATTTGGATTTAGTTTTATAAAAAAGTAGCTTTTAACTGCGGTTTCACTTACATGTTGGCTTGATCAAAAGTATCTTAATGTACCTTTCCAAATCATCAACTATCTCCAAAGCAATTTTTATTCATATTGGTTTAATAGAAAATAAGATCCGGCTCGAAGTACCACCATAAATATTTTCCCATCTATTTCAAGAACTAGGTCGTTACACAACGGAGTCCTAGTGCCTGTGAGTTACCTGAGCTTCCCTGGAGGATGCGGCGTCAAAACTACACGAGCTAAAAGCATTGGAGGGGAGAATATAAATCTCTGCACGGATGTAGTGGCATGCTCGTAGACTGAATTTTGAAATTATCTGGTCTTGTTTTGAGTTTGCAATATTTTTGATATGTATGTTGAGAGATACGTATATTACTGTCATATTATAAATAATTACGATATCAATACCTTTTAGGTTAATCCAAAAAGAAAGAAAAATTATATGTAAATACAAGCTGATCCGGCAGACGTTGTTCTGTCTTAACTATGCATACATTCTCTGTAACGATATTTGCAGCACGCATTATGTCAATGTTATGTCAAACCCCATAAAAAATCTATAATTCAAAAAGTTCATATCGTCAAAAGCGCTAAGGTTACTAAAATGGCAATTAAAAAATAGGGATTGGTGATAAAAGGGTAAAAATTTACGGTTGTATGTATTTTTTAATGCCACATTATAGAATAATAAAAAACAAAAAAATTGTCAGAAATTTAAAAAAAAATGTTAAGGGTGAACAACCCTTATCACTTAGGGGTATGAAAAATAGATAGTAGCCGATTCTCAGACCTACTGAATATGCATATAAAGTTTGGTAAAAATCAGTAAAGCCGGTTAGGTTAGGTTATAATATACATTTTATATATAAGATAACTTTTCTAGCACATCAGTATGTCCATGAACTTATTTTAAATATAAATAACTAGTTTTTAAATCGTCAATATAATTTTAAGATGAAGATGATTATCTTATTCTTATTCTTTATCCTTACTAATATTATAAATGTGAAAGTTTGTAAGAATGGATGTATGGATGTTTGTTACTCTTTCACGCAAAAACTACCGGATCGATTTTGATTAAATTTTGCACACATGTAGCTTATAGCTTGGATTAACATATAGGCTACTTTTTATACAAAATAAAGTAGTGCATCAAATTTACGCTAAGGCGGTACGAAGTTCGCCGGGTCAGCTAGTATGTAATATTTTAACACATAATCTCAATAGAATGTACTACAATCTTAAAATATATAAAGGTTTGGCTTAATAGTAGTATAATCATGAATACAAACTTATACGAGGCAAACTTTAAAATACGACGAATCTTTGCAGCAAGAACTTTCTCCATTGGACTGTTGCTAAGATTTCCGCCGAAAAACTTTCCTACATTAAACCGCAATATCTCTTACCAAACTAGATTTAACTTATACTAAGTAACAGTTGAAAAAAATATGGGGCCGGCAGGATTTGAAGATAGGAACAAATGGATGAACGAGACGTCACGAAATGACGTAACATACAGTTGAGAAATTTAAGTAACTGATTAAGTAACTACCCGGTGTGTAGAAGGTCGCAGGTTCAAATCCCGCCAGTTCTTTAATTTTTTCAACTGTTTCTTGGTATTATTTTTTAAGCAATGCTATAAAAATAATCAATTAAGAAGTAGATTTAGATAAAATCTAACGGGAATTAACGCGATCATGCAGTTATTTACCTTTTAGGCTTGACGTTTCGGCTAACGGGTTACACTGGCCATGGTCGCAAGCAAACTAGAAACGTCAAGCCTAGGTAAATAGCTGCATGCAATAGATTTTATTCAATCATGCAACGCGTAAGTTTAAAGTTAATAAAGTAGATTTAGACTTGGTACATTAAATTACACCTCTAAGCAGCGTATAGGGTGTAAAATAAAAGGCATTTGTGCTTCCGCGCTCCGTTACCTTGAGGAGCTCGTGGTTAAGTCGAAGCCTCGCGAACCGATCGGTCTTGCAGGTTAAGGGTCTACCCACATTTATCGACGCGGAATCGGCTTAAGCCGAGTGCGTATCACCACACTGCTCGACAGTGCCGTACGGATGCGATCAGCTACTCGACAAACGGCTCGTTTCGCCGTCGGCCGGTGTCGCGTCGCGTCGGCCGGGCCGAGCCGATGCGAAAGGTATTAGTAACACCCTTATTCCGTCGGCATAAAGACTTTTTTTACCGGCGTTAGCCGATTCCGCGTCGATAAATGTGGGTAAACCCTAAGCAATGCTAACTGCCGTCGGCCGTGGATGGGTTCTTAACATTAACACGGAGAGCACGTTAAGTTGGTCCCAGTTGCCATTTTAAGATCTATGGCAGTCGTTAGTAGTTAGAGGCCAGAAAGTCTGACAAATTGTTTAACAAGGAGTATTGTATTAGCTCGTACTGGGTTGTGGAGGTCTGATGACATTCGCTCTTCGTAAAATACTAATATTCAGCTAAATCTTAGACTAGTATCAACTCCAATGTAATTGGAAAAATGGCTCAGCAGATTTATAGTTAATAATATTATTAAAACCAACGTGAGGTGAAGACATTATTATTGAGAATACGGGTTACTCACGTTACTTCAGCCGGGATATGCCAACTAGTTTCGAATCTAGTACGTAGATTCATCAACTAGGCTATTATTATTATTATTGAAAATACGGGTTACTCACGTTACTTTAGCCGGGATATGCCGACTAATTTCGAATCTAATACGTAGATTCAGTGCTAGACGTCGCGCGGAGGTGATGACACGCGAATAACAGCCCAGTTGATGAATCTACGTATTAGATTCGAAACTAGTCGGCATATCTCGTCGCGTGGAGGTGACGACACCTCCGCGCGACGTCTTAGTGCGAGTGATCCGTTTTCTCAATAATAAGATTTATAGCTCCGTAAACTGCCTCGTTGTTCTAGTTGTAAGCGTATTTGGCTCGCAAAGGAGTGGGCAAACGTGTTATTTGGTAAATTTTGTCAGGAAATACTCAATAGCAGCGGCTTAATGTTAACACTTAAAAAAACCTCACCATTTTATTTAAGTGACACATAAAAAAAAATATCATATTACGTTTTGCGCCATTCATTTAATAAAATTGCATAGTCCTAGAGTTTACTAGTATTTAAATACGTATCTAACTGACTGTACAAATAAATTAATTAATTAAGTTTAAGTTACCTTTGTAATAAAAAATTGTAACCAATTCATCAATATGTAACGAAATCAAGTAAAAACATTTATCAAAAGATATCTAAAGTACAATCGAGAAAAAATCTTTTGCGAGGAATCTTCTAAATGACTTATGCTTAGTAAAGCGTGAGGTGACGGATTGACTTTAGATCTGATACTCGAATACTGTCAACTGGAAGTGGATACCAATGGAAATGTATTTTTAAAAGTAAAAAAGAAATTTGAAACGGTATCAAAAATCAATCGGACGTAGATTTATAATTGTTTTGTTTTTCAGTCGAGTCCATTATGAACTTGAAACTAGTAAAATAGGTATGCAAATCTATATATAATGCGACTTCTTCTTCTTCTCTGCTTAGTTTGGGACTAGATGGCGTTGTGTGTGAGTTGTGAAATATTTATTTATTTATTTATTTATTCTCCCCGCGAGGCCGCAACTATCTCCCGCTTGCCGCTTTGGTGGCAATCACCTGCCTTCGGCGCATTTCTCAACTCCTCTCCTTTTTATTCCACTTTGGCAAAACTGCGCCTACAGGTAACTCTTAAGTTTACTCCGTTCTACCTCTAAGATGAATAATTCAAGAGACTAGCGTTCAGTTTAAATAAATTTAGCTATCACCAAGCCGCTTAAAGAAAACAGACTTTAAAACTTGCTAAAGTGTAACTGAAAACTATCGCTAAGTGACTCTTAAAAGGAAAAAAGTACTTGAAAGTTTTTTCACAAAGTAAACGGCGAAATTCCAAAGTAAGGAAAGAATTCAAGTGATATTGAAAGAGATTGGTTTTTACGATCTTAACGTTAAAGTCGAACTTGTGATGGTCTAGTGTCATGAAAAATGCGTTTTAAGCTTGAGGACTTTGAAGCTCGATTAAAGAAATACTTTTCCGTTGTAATTTAGCCGACTTCAGAAAAAGGAGGAGGTTCTCAATTCGATTGTATTTTTGTTTGTGTTTTTTTTTCTTTTCTCCGATTACTCGAAGCTGCTTGGACCAATTTGAAAAATTCTCAAGTCAGCCAAAAAGAAAGAAAAGATCCCATTTTCACCTGGTCACGACATGATGACCTAGAGAATTCGAGGGCCTCGAATTTTTCAAGGCTTCAATATTGTTTTTCGTATATTAACTAAAACTACTCGGATATTAGCATCTAGCAGTCAGCATTTCATGTTGCTGAGCTGATGCTGGAAGGTACAACTCCTTAACCTTAAGGCCGTTTACTGTATTTTTTCAAGTTATACACAGATGAGGCGAGACGTTGAATATTACTTAAGTATTTCTCACTTTTTAGTGCGTCGGTTTTTTTTTGGAAAAAAATTGGTCTTCTGATCT
This sequence comes from Hypena proboscidalis, assembly GCA_905147285.1. NCBI lineage: Eukaryota > Metazoa > Arthropoda > Insecta > Lepidoptera > Erebidae > Hypena > Hypena proboscidalis. The sequence goes on from LR990152.1 coordinate 10,137,852, forward strand.
GATATTTAAAAATAAAATTGGGTGACCAACAGATGGCAAGTGGCAACTGCAATTCCTAAAAATTAACAAATAATGTAAGAGTACTGATGCTTCGGTTTTAAAATTATAAGGCTACGATAGTATATTGCCAGTAATATCAGGGACTTCTCTCAGCACCAAACTGAAAATAAATATTGAAGGCCAGATTATTTTACAAGAATTAGCAATAACATCTCTGGACTGGTGATGGATGACGAATTAATATCCATCAATGAACTAATTTCTACCATCCTCCAAGGTGACTTCGTTTATACCTTCGTCTTAAAATGGAGAGCCAAGAACAAACCTCTATAAAAGTCCTCTATAAAAACGTATTAACTCAAGGGTTGGGATAAATCAATGTCTATCAACAAACTTTGACAGACCTAACTCTGCAGTGACTCACCTGGTGAACCAAACAACGATAGCCCTCATTGAATTGCTTCAATCGTGCTTACTTCCTTCAAAATCGGCTGGTATCGTTCAAAATTTGGTTATTCTTGGTCGCATGAATCCCAGCTTTATTTCTATACCTTCGTCTTCACTACGTGGCGTTGCAACTTTTATTTATAATTCAGAACGAACCCCTTCGGCTTAGTGTTCAATTTGGCATGCCGGACGGTAGCCGGGTATGTCCGGGTTTCGGATTATGCCCGGACGTGTGGCCGAGACCCGTTATGCAAACCGGGACAGCGATGCTCTAAAATCTACATTGTGGTGATGCCGAATTACTTATTTAAGGATCGAGGCATATAGTAAGAGAGGCGATTTTGCACCTCAGATATGTTTTGCTACAAATACAACATATTTTTATACAACGTATGCAACGAGCATGTAATCAACCTGATGGTAACTGGCTTTAAAGTACAGCTCATGAACAATTCCAAATCAAAAATGCAGATTGTAGATGCTTCATTGCATCTGAGGTCTTCAAAGATATGCTTCATGTGACAGTAATTTCAGGGAATCATTTACCCATCGAGCCAGAACTCAGTAGTGCAAGAACGACTTTTTGATGGTTAAAGGTGAGATGATAGGACCTTCTACTACTAAACTTTTTGTAGTAAGCTCATGGTGATAGGTAAATACAGCCCAAGAATAATAACAAAATAATAAAAAGTTAATCGTTATAGAAATGCTGGCTTATATTTCAGCCAGCGACTTAGTATCGCAATCCAACGCGGTAATGTTGGCAGCATTTTGGGTACAAGGCAGACAGTGACTTATTAAGTTATTAGAGTGATAGAGAAAACTTTATTTGCTCATCAAATTTGTAACAAACATACAAAGAAATAGGTACTTAAAACTATTACTTACAAAGAGCGGCCTTATCGCTTGACGCGATCTCTTCCAGACAACCTTAGGATGGACATAATTGAAAGGGATATTTGCGGTAGTTTTGCTCGAATTTGTTGAAATTATTTATGATATTAATTTAAGATACAATAAGTATTTGTTTCTATCAAAAGGAATAATTATTAATGGTGATAACTAAAGACCCTTCAGGGCATAGAATTAGGGTTTTTTACTTCTCAAACTCAATTAATTAAAGGTATCTGAACATTTTGTCGCATATCTTCTACTGGAACACGACCCTAACCTCAGCTCGGACTCATTAAGTATACAAACGTCGAAGTATTCCCAAGGCGGAGTGGATACAGCCTCAAATGCCTCAAAATATAAGCTTTGTTTAAGACGGACCATTCTGTTTGCTATTACATTGCTGGAATCACGGGATTAGTGACTTCTTTACCTTTCTGCTAATAACGTTGGTCCGGCTAATCAGGTATTTCTTGTTTGTTGTAGGGAAAAATATATTACGGACGGTATGTTACAATTTTTGTTATTTCTGTCAGGAAAAGAAGTACATATTTTTGCATTATCTTCATTTTTTGTGTTAATTTGATGTAAATAAGTAGACATTTTATTATAATTTTTTTTATTTTTTTTTTATTAAAAAGCTTACTAGCAATTTGCAAATACAAATTACTAGTATTCTTGTTAACCCCCTCCAGCTAAGCTTAATTCGCTTGTGTTAATTTAAATAACTGAAAAGAAGTACTACTAAGATTAATGTAAATAAGTGAAATCAGCGATAGCTGAGTAGGAGACCGTAGGACTATCAAGCCAAAGGTCGAATAGAATCAGGTCCAGTAACATAATAAACCCTATACATAGTACAGCTATAAATTTATCAAAGTATAGAAAATTACAAAGTTGGTTAATCTGCGAAATTGTTGGCAAGAAAATAATTAAAATTCAATACACTATAGCTTCATCTTTTCAACAGTTTTTTGATGTTATTCCCAAATCAAGTTAGTTATCAAATTTATTTGTTTAACTTTTTGCACAACACAACGTTGTACACAGGCGGACTTAATGCTAATGGCATTCTCTAACAGTTAACTTAGGGTGATGAGAAACAAAGTTAGGTGCGTTTCGTAAGATAGTACTAATAGTACAGTCAGTTTCGGCAGTGTACCATTTTGGATATACATATCGGTGACTGTGGGCTATTTGAGTTTTAGAGGGTACAAATAAACTTATGTTATCATACAGCCTATCATAAAAAAACTGAACAGCACTGTTGATATCACTTATGGTTGACAAGTCTGACCAGTCTAATTCGGTCAAAGCGCGATACAAGCCCTGAAAATCTGCCTTGCGCCAGTTCCAATCTGGGTTGGATTCCGTGCGAGGTGTCTCTTGTTGTGAAGATGGCGCTACAAATGTTATTCCATTGCATGGCAACGTTATAGTTATATCGAGCATTGGATGGTACTGGTCAATATTGACTAATGGGTCATCGCTACGAGATACTACTATCCGATCGGCTTCAAAATTGCCCAGCACGAGATCAAGCATACCACCATGATTATTTAAAACTGTGTTATATTGCTTCAGCGAACAAAACTCACAAAAAAAATCGAAACTTGTTTTTACATTGGCACTACAAGAGTTTAAATTAAAGTCGCCTAGGATTAGAACATTCATGTCAGGGTAAGTAAAAATAGCGTTTTCTATACATGTCAAAACATTCAAATATTGCTCATCCGTATAGTTAGGAGGCAGATATACGATACAACACAAGATTTTTACATTTTTATAGGTCACTATAGCGAATATTAATTCTTTGTCATCAGTCATGCTAACAATGTCCGTAACAAATTTTACATGGTAATAATTACGAATTGCGAGCAGTACTCCGCCCCATCCACGGTCACCTACTCTATCTTTACGAACCACATGAAAGCCCGGAGGAAAAAGTTCACTGTCAGACACGGAGCTCGTAAGAAAGGTCTCCGTTACTGCTATGATGTCACATTTCACATACACAGAGCACGTATTAATGTACCCCACTTGAAATGAAAATAAAAATCCGTACTTCTTATTTTGTTCCAAAATATTCAAAACGCCTTAAGCCTCTATATTAACTCAATATTTGGGATAAATCAATGTCTGTCAACAAAAACCTTACTCTGCAATGCCGCCACCTGATGAACCAAAAAACGATTGATATCATTGAATTGCTTCACTCGTGCTCACTTCAAAATCGACTGGTATCGTTCAATATTTGGTTATTCTTGGTCGCATGAATCCCGGCTTTATTTATATACCTTCGTCTTCACTACGTGGAGTTGCAATTTTTATTTATAATTCAGAACGAACCCCTTCGGCTTAGTGTTCAATTTGGGATGCCGGACGGTAACCGGGTATGTCCGGGTTTCGGATTATGCCCGGACGTGTGGCCGAGACCCGTTATGCAAACCGGTACTGCGATGCTCTAAAATCTACATTGCGGCGATGCCGAATTACTTATTTAAGGACCGACGTGTATGTTTGGCGATTTTGTTGAAATATTTAATAATATTATAATTTTACAATAAATTTCCTTTGTTATACATTGGTCATACTTCCGAGTCTTATTAAAAAAAAAACACAATTTCTGATTAGATTCGCCAACTTTTGATGCTATTTGCCTAACTCGACTAATACAGTTATTTTTCAGTAAGTCAGCCAAATACCAGCTTGAGGCACTCGAGTCAGTCGAGAGGAGGGACAAGAGAACCATCTGCGACAACGATTTGACGGATGCTCGACTACAAAGTCTAGAGCACCGTCGCAAGGTTGCCAGCCTATAGGTCTTTTATGGAGGAACTACACAACCTTATCCCTCCGTCCCCATTTTACCATCGGACTACCACTCAGACAAACGGCACTCAGGCACCGCATCACTGTAGATATTCCACTAATACGCACTAAGCGTTTCGCCTCTACATTTCTTATGCGAACTGCCAAATAATGGAATGTCTTGCCCGAGTCTGTGTTTCCGCATGAGTACAATCTGGATCTCTTTAAAGCAAGAGATAATAGGTATCTCATAGGTAAGCGTGCTCCACCGTAGACCGCATTACCACTTACCATCAGGTGAGATCGTGGTCAAACGCGTGCCTTTCCACCATAAAAAAAGTACAATCAGTCAAAGGTGGGTTATGAATTAACTTTGAATCTTTGGTTGGTCAAAAATTGACAATTACTTCCAAGTTGCCAATTAAATTTTAAAATTCTAGACCAGAGCTTAAAAAAAACAGTGTTGTGTGTTTTTTTTAAATATAAATATCTCTAGTAACAGGAGCAAAAAGTCTATCATAGGGTGTAATGCTCTTAGATTTTTTTAAATAGCCATTATTTCGCAAATATGTAACTTGGAATTATTAAAATATTTTTTTTATAACTGTCATAATTTCCCCTTAAACCTGATTTCGGCTTGACGTACTAAACTAGGACATCCTGTGTATTATTATTCTTTATAATAAGTGATAACTATTGCCCAAGTTTTTAAATCTTAATTTACTTCAGATTTCTCATCATCACTTCGCATATCTTCTACTGAAACACGACCCTAACCTCAGCTCGGTCTCATTAAGTATACAAGCGTCGAAGTATTCCCAAGGCGGAGTGGGTACAGCCTCAAATGCCTCAAAATATAAGCTTTGTGTGAGACAGACCATTCTGTTTGCTATTACATTCCTGGAATCACGGGATTAGCGCCATCTTTACCTTTCTATTAATAACGTTGGTCAGAATATACTAATGTAAGTAAATATAGAACTGGTTTTTATTATTTTTTTTGGGTAAAATGAAAAAAATAATTATGTAACCATGTCTGTGATTTGATCATTGGATAGTGTAATTGCTTCTGGCGTTCTATCTAATGTAAAACATCCAAATTAATTAATTTTTTTTTTTGTTTTAAAACGACGCCCGCACTAGGAATATCTCCTGTATCGCGGGGGTGTTCACAAACATACATTTCACATACACAGAGCACGCCCAGAGTAAGAACAAATCTTTGCGAATCACACAAAGATTTGTCCCATGTGGGGATCGAACCCACAACACCAGCGCAGTTGAAAGCGGCGAGGCGACCGCTTTAACCACCACGCCAACCGTGCACTCCGTAATACACCGTATTCCTTAACTACAGCCACGAATCTACAATAAAATTTATTTGTGCATTGTGAATATTTACGGGCTTTAGCTATCACTTACCATCAGAAGGACATACTTACGGCCACTATTAATCTTCTTTTCTTCTTCTTCTTCTTCGTCGTTTCGATGGCTCTATCGTGGTGAAAGGATTAGCCAATTCGCTTTGGCGAACTCGCGAATTGCCCAGGGTGCGCCGGATGTTGGGAATCGTTGTGTACGCCACTTGTGGAGGCTCCTTTCATGCACCCCCACTATTAATTAAGAACTCTAAGTACATTCTAACTAACTAGCGTAAACTAAATATCATCGTCACCTAATGGTAAGATGTGTCTTTTTTTTAATAAAAAAATAAAAATGATTTACATATTACCAAAAAGCATGAACATTCACAAATATCCATTGGTCCCGCACTAGGCAAGCCTGTCCTGTGGGTACCATAATAACGATTGCCAGTTGTATTACATAATGCACTCAGTTGAGATCGTTGGTGACAATATTAAATTCTATAAAAAAATAATTATTAATATTACATGCAATAAAATTATATAAACAGAAAAAAAGTATACATTATTTATAAGGAGTTTCAGGAGGTTAAATTATAATTATAATTGGTAATTTAAGGTAATTTTATAAATTTACTAATACTAGCTAGCTTCCGTTATTTTTGAAGCCTGGAACTATCCCCACACTGATTTTCATTATGATCGCTTTACACAAAAATGTTCGAATGTACTAGACATTCTAACATTTTTGTGTACAAATGTATCTTCGTATAATCCCCAGTACACTGCAGTGCACATAAACGTATAACAGCAAAATTATTCCATGCGATAGCGCCGGAGCTTGTATCAGATAACTGACTGCAATAGATATGCAAGTTTGTATTTCATATTTAATAAGTGTAATATACCCACTATTTAGATATATAACTCACTTATCCATAACTGGTGTCGTAAGTCTTTACTATGACTTAGAAGTTTTGCCCTGCATACCCAACTCATTGGCTGACTGTACATAAAATTCTCTTAGATGATTTCCCATAATCACTTTTCTATCTCTAATACCCACAATCCTCCGTACAGTGTAGTGCACACCACAGTGCACAGCATTTAGCCGTCACTGAACACCCTTACACGTCAGTGCAATTATCTGATACAAGCTCCGGCGCTATCGCATGGAATAATTTTGCTGTTATACGTTTATGTGCACTGCAGTGTACTGGGGATTATACGAAGATACATTTGTACACAAAAATGTTAGAATGTCTAGTACATTCGAACATTTTTGTGTAAAGCGATCATAATGAAAATCAGTGTGGGGATAGTTCCAGGCTTCAAAAATAACGGAAGCTAGCTAGTATTAGTAAATTTATAAAATTACCTTAAATTACCAATTATAATTATAATTTAACCTCCTGAAACTCCTTATAAATAATGTATACTTTTTTTCTGTTTATATAATTTTATTGCATGTAATATTAATAATTATTTTTTTATAGAATTTAATATTGTCACCAACGATCTCAACTGAGTGCATTATGTAATACAACTGGCAATCGTTATTATGGTACCCACAGGACAGGCTTGCCTAGTGCGGGACCAATGGATATTTGTGAATGTTCATGCTTTTTGGTAATATGTAAATCATTTTTATTTTTTTATTAAAAAAAAGACACATCTTACCATTAGGTGACGATGATATTTAGTTTACGCTAGTTAGTTAGAATGTACTTAGAGTTCTTAATTAATAGTGGGGGTGCATGAAAGGAGCCTCCACAAGTGGCGTACACAACGATTCCCAACATCCGGCGCACCCTGGGCAATTCGCGAGTTCGCCAAAGCGAATTGGCTAATCCTTTCACCACGATAGAGCCATCGAAACGACGAAGAAGAAGAAGAAGAAAAGAAGATTAATAGTGGCCGTAAGTATGTCCTTCTGATGGTAAGTGATAGCTAAAGCCCGTAAATATTCACAATGCACAAATAAATTTTATTGTAGATTCGTGGCTGTAGTTAAGGAATACGGTGTATTACGGAGTGCACGGTTGGCGTGGTGGTTAAAGCGGTCGCCTCGCCGCTTTCAACTGCGCTGGTGTTGTGGGTTCGATCCCCACATGGGACAAATCTTTGTGTGATTCGCAAAGATTTGTTCTTACTCTGGGCGTGCTCTGTGTATGTGAAATGTATGTTTGTGAACACCCCCGCGATACAGGAGATATTCCTAGTGCGGGCGTCGTTTTAAAACAAAAAAAAAAATTAATTAATTTGGATGTTTTACATTAGATAGAACGCCAGAAGCAATTACACTATCCAATGATCAAATCACAGACATGGTTACATAATTATTTTTTTCATTTTACCCAAAAAAAATAATAAAAACCAGTTCTATATTTACTTACATTAGTATATTCTGACCAACGTTATTAATAGAAAGGTAAAGATGGCGCTAATCCCGTGATTCCAGGAATGTAATAGCAAACAGAATGGTCTGTCTCACACAAAGCTTATATTTTGAGGCATTTGAGGCTGTACCCACTCCGCCTTGGGAATACTTCGACGCTTGTATACTTAATGAGACCGAGCTGAGGTTAGGGTCGTGTTTCAGTAGAAGATATGCGAAGTGATGATGAGAAATCTGAAGTAAATTAAGATTTAAAAACTTGGGCAATAGTTATCACTTATTATAAAGAATAATAATACACAGGATGTCCTAGTTTAGTACGTCAAGCCGAAATCAGGTTTAAGGGGAAATTATGACAGTTATAAAAAAAATATTTTAATAATTCCAAGTTACATATTTGCGAAATAATGGCTATTTAAAAAAATCTAAGAGCATTACACCCTATGATAGACTTTTTGCTCCTGTTACTAGAGATATTTATATTTAAAAAAAACACACAACACTGTTTTTTTTAAGCTCTGGTCTAGAATTTTAAAATTTAATTGGCAACTTGGAAGTAATTGTCAATTTTTGACCAACCAAAGATTCAAAGTTAATTCATAACCCACCTTTGACTGATTGTACTTTTTTTATGGTGGAAAGGCACGCGTTTGACCACGATCTCACCTGATGGTAAGTGGTAATGCGGTCTACGGTGGAGCACGCTTACCTATGAGATACCTATTATCTCTTGCTTTAAAGAGATCCAGATTGTACTCATGCGGAAACACAGACTCGGGCAAGACATTCCATTATTTGGCAGTTCGCATAAGAAATGTAGAGGCGAAACGCTTAGTGCGTATTAGTGGAATATCTACAGTGATGCGGTGCCTGAGTGCCGTTTGTCTGAGTGGTAGTCCGATGGTAAAATGGGGACGGAGGGATAAGGTTGTGTAGTTCCTCCATAAAAGACCTATAGGCTGGCAACCTTGCGACGGTGCTCTAGACTTTGTAGTCGAGCATCCGTCAAATCGTTGTCGCAGATGGTTCTCTTGTCCCTCCTCTCGACTGACTCGAGTGCCTCAAGCTGGTATTTGGCTGACTTACTGAAAAATAACTGTATTAGTCGAGTTAGGCAAATAGCATCAAAAGTTGGCGAATCTAATCAGAAATTGTGTTTTTTTTTTAATAAGACTCGGAAGTATGACCAATGTATAACAAAGGAAATTTATTGTAAAATTATAATATTATTAAATATTTCAACAAAATCGCCAAACATACACGTCGGTCCTTAAATAAGTAATTCGGCATCGCCGCAATGTAGATTTTAGAGCATCGCAGTACCGGTTTGCATAACGGGTCTCGGCCACACGTCCGGGCATAATCCGAAACCCGGACATACCCGGTTACCGTCCGGCATCCCAAATTGAACACTAAGCCGAAGGGGTTCGTTCTGAATTATAAATAAAAATTGCAACTCCACGTAGTGAAGACGAAGGTATATAAATAAAGCCGGGATTCATGCGACCAAGAATAACCAAATATTGAACGATACCAGTCGATTTTGAAGTGAGCACGAGTGAAGCAATTCAATGATATCAATCGTTTTTTGGTTCATCAGGTGGCGGCATTGCAGAGTAAGGTTTTTGTTGACAGACATTGATTTATCCCAAATATTGAGTTAATATAGAGGCTTAAGGCGTTTTGAATATTTTGGAACAAAATAAGAAGTACGGATTTTTATTTTCATTTCAAGTGGGGTACATTAATACGTGCTCTGTGTATGTGAAATGTGACATCATAGCAGTAACGGAGACCTTTCTTACGAGCTCCGTGTCTGACAGTGAACTTTTTCCTCCGGGCTTTCATGTGGTTCGTAAAGATAGAGTAGGTGACCGTGGATGGGGCGGAGTACTGCTCGCAATTCGTAATTATTACCATGTAAAATTTGTTACGGACATTGTTAGCATGACTGATGACAAAGAATTAATATTCGCTATAGTGACCTATAAAAATGTAAAAATCTTGTGTTGTATCGTATATCTGCCTCCTAACTATACGGATGAGCAATATTTGAATGTTTTGACATGTATAGAAAACGCTATTTTTACTTACCCTGACATGAATGTTCTAATCCTAGGCGACTTTAATTTAAACTCTTGTAGTGCCAATGTAAAAACAAGTTTCGATTTTTTTTGTGAGTTTTGTTCGCTGAAGCAATATAACACAGTTTTAAATAATCATGGTGGTATGCTTGATCTCGTGCTGGGCAATTTTGAAGCCGATCGGATAGTAGTATCTCGTAGCGATGACCCATTAGTCAATATTGACCAGTACCATCCAATGCTCGATATAACTATAACGTTGCCATGCAATGGAATAACATTTGTAGCGCCATCTTCACAACAAGAGACACCTCGCACGGAATCCAACCCAGATTGGAACTGGCGCAAGGCAGATTTTCAGGGCTTGTATCGCGCTTTGACCGAATTAGACTGGTCAGACTTGTCAACCATAAGTGATATCAACAGTGCTGTTCAGTTTTTTTATGATAGGCTGTATGATAACATAAGTTTATTTGTACCCTCTAAAACTCAAATAGCCCACAGTCACCGATATGTATATCCAAAATGGTACACTGCCGAAATAATAAAAAATATACAATCCAAACACTTCCATCATAAGAGATTTAAAGAAGAGGGCAAAGAATTTAATAAGGCTATGTTTATATATTATAGAGACAAAGTAAAAAAGCTGATTGATTATGAATATAGAAGATATATGACATTACTGCAAAATAATATCATTGACGACCCGGTGCAATTTTGGAAATATGTCAAGGAGAAAAAAAAGGATAGAAGGTATATAGATACGTATATATTTGAAGAGAATGAGGTAAAGCATCAGGCCGCAGCCGACGCCTTTGCCAAATATTTTTCATCAGTATTCCATGCAGCTAGACCTGCGTTGAACCCAGATATGGCTTCTAAAGCAGCTAATAATAACCGGGATGCAACTTCCGTTTCGATCATAGCAGTTGATGGGATCGATCTCAGAAAGGCAGTGAGGCGCCTCAAGCCGCGATCGTCTGGTGGACCCGATAACATACCTGTATTTCTTGTTAAGGATTGTGTGGCAGTTCTCAGACGGCCTTTACTACACCTCTACAATCTTTCACTAACTCAGATGATATATCCTGAAAGTTGGAAGTTATCCAGAGTAACCCCCGTACCTAAAGGAGAGGGTGGTACGGATGTTTCTTCTTTCAGACCTATCGCAATCCTATCTGTTTTTGCTAAAATTTTTGAAGCAATTCTGAGTGATCGCATCAACAGCCAAATTTGCCATCTATTACATAATAGTCAGCACGGATTTCGCAGCGCTCGCTCTACCACCACCAACTTGGTAGCGCATGTAGACTATGTATTCTCGCAAATGGATAGGCGTAAACAGGTCGATGCGGCTTACTTCGACTTTCGTAAGGCCTTCGATTTGGTGGACAATGATTTACTACTGAAAAAGTTGGCCATCATTGGCTTTACGCCAAAGCTTCTCAATTTTTTTTCTAGTTACCTTGGTAATCGTCGTCAATTTGTGAGGTTAAGTGGATACGATTCTGGGGACTACTTCACAAGGTCCGGAGTAAGTCAGGGCAGTACATTGGGGCCGTTGCTATTTGTGATATTTATCAACGATTTACCGGAAGTTGTTCTGACCTCGGAATGCCTCCTTTTTGCGGATGATCTTAAGTTAAGTCTGGGCATAGGAACTGAATCCGACGCAAAAGCATTGCAAAGAGATATCCATGCAGTATCTGTATGGAGTCAAGACAACAACCTTCCTTTCAATAATCAGAAATGTAAAATTATATCATTCTCTCGAAAATTGCAACCTATGTTTATTAACTATAAATTGTCTGACGATCCTATGGATAGAGTCTATGAGATTAAGGATTTAGGTATAGTATTGGATAGCAAATTAGACTTCCACACTCACATAACCAAAATGTGCAAGTCAGCACATAAAACTTTAGGTTTTGTCATGAGGACTGCATCGCAATTCGATAGCATACGGGTGGCAAAAGTTTTGTACAATGCTTATGTGCGCAGTAAACTTGAATATGGTAATATTATTTGGAATCCTTATGAAGAAAAATACGTTCTAATGATAGAAAAGATGCAACGGAAATTTGCCCGGTGGGTATACAAGAAAGAGTACGGATACTATCCCTACCTCTATCCCTCTTTATTCGTTTCGGGTATGGTGGACATGGATACGTTGAGGTTAAGAAGATCTATGTCTCAAATAGGGCATTATCTATCAATCATCCGTAACAGAATCGATAGTCCTCAAATAGTAGAGCGAGTTCGTATCGTGGTCCCCGGAAACATATCAGCAGATTTGGAGGGTCGGCAGGTAGCGCCGCGCCGCCGCCCTCGCCTGCTGGAGCCGCCCGCCGCGCGCACTGAGCGTGGCCGGCACGCGCCTACCAACCGTGCACTCCGTACTATCGGGGACACGCTTGCCCAGCACCACGAACTTGACTTATTTGCCGATGGATTAGGACATTTGTTTAATCAATTTTACATTTTTTTAAATTACATAAATTAGACATTTATTTATTGTGACATGATTATTATTAGAATTATGTACAATTTTTTTATTTATTTTTTATTACTTGATTTGACATTATACTGACATTATTATTCTTTATATTTTTTATTAATTTTATCATTTGTATCTATTGCTATTATTGTTTTAAAATTTGTATTTACATTAAAATTCTATTATTTGTTATAAAAATCCTTTGTAAAAAGCTTGTAAATGTGTTATAAATGTTATAATTTTTCTATGTTTAATATTGACTTAACACTAATCTTGTAAGCGTTTTGGATGTAACATCTGTTAGCTTGTAAGATGAAATGAATAAATAAATAAATAAATAAATAAATAAATAAATAAATACGTCCGTATCTTTTGTGTTCTAGTGCGTTCTTTGTCACTCGTAAAAACTTAGTTTTCAGAACGGCCTAAACAACTGTGCCTCTATAGACGCTTATAAACTCAATGCCCACATAGCCAACCCGCATATAGTGACATAATATATGACATTTCGAAGACCTCGCACTACACAAGCACCTCTAGCGGCGAATACAAGCGAATTATTTTTTTTAAATTACCCAAATCCTTCAAAAATAAAAAATAATGCATACTTTCACACACACGCCAAAATAATTACTACTTGACAAGTGTTACTATAATATTAACGACTACCTCAAGGATAAAACTTTAAAATAAATATTCCTTACTAATATTATAAATGCGAAAGTTTGTGAGTATGGATGTATGGATGTTTGTTACTCTTTCACTCCAAAACTACCGGGTCGATTTCGATGAAATTTTGCACACATGTAGCTTATAGTCTGGATTAACATATAGGCTACTTTTAATTGACATACCACGCGGGCGGAGCCGCGGGCGGAAGCTAGTATTCTATATTTTTTTCTAAATTACGCACTATAATACAATAAAATACATACCTACAATAATTACTACTTGACAAGTGTTACTATAAATTAACGACTACTTCAAGGATAAAACTTTAAAATAAATATGTAAATATGAATACACAATTGCAACCAGAATATTTTATATTACAGCTATAAATAAAAATATTATCCTTACTAATATTATAAATGCGAAAGTTTGTGAGTATGGATGTATGGATGTTTGTTACTCTTTCACGCCAAAACTACCGGGTCGATTTCGATGAAATTTTGCACACATGTAGCTTATAGTCTGGATTAACATATAGGCTACTTTTAATTGACATACCACGCGGGCGGAGCCGCGGGCGGAAGCTAGTATTCTATATTTTTTTCTAAATTACGCACTATAATACAATAAAATACATACCTACAATAACTTATAAAAATATATTTACACAATTTTAAAGAGCATCAAAAAACTACTCCGCATCGAAGTCAAAGGGTGACATCGTGCCCTGAATGCTGGCAGCATTGCCACGTTGTATGGCAATGCTTATTCTTTGAGCCAAATAAAAACCAGCCCTCTAGTCACGAGTCGCATCGATAAGTCTTTTTGATATATCCTTAAAAATATATATAACTCCTTATTCTATAATTTAAATATTACGTAAATTATCCCTTCCTCTCTCCTAGTTTGCTTGCCTGACAGGGCCCACGATGATCTAATTTTCGAATACCTAAAACACTTGTAAATACATTATGGAATGCAATAAAGTATTGAGGCATAACCGTTACTTTGAGTGTAAGCTATCGAATGGACGAGAATAAATCGAGTAGCGCTGGAGAGCCGCACTCGATTGAATGACATTCGATTACAGATGTCTGCTCACCTCACTGGGGATTGCTAGCTTGAATTGAGTTTAATGCTGCTAAATCTGTTGACTCATTGGTCTAATGTTTAGAGTATGCTTCTGTTGATTGGGGTACTGCAAAAGTGGTACAATGGACCGCCCCGGTTAATCCGAAAAAAAAAAATGCAGAGCAATGTCGCAATTGTCGGATTACAAAGTAAAAAAACAAATAAATTATGGCTTAAAGACTTAAATTATAACAATACAGAAGAACTCATGAATATTCTTTCAAAATGTTATTTTTACCAAACCCCATCTAGTATAGTATTTTAATAAAAAAAATATATAATATATTTATATAAACGCTAAAACACCTAAATAACCTGCAATGTATATTTTTTAAAATATATCATTTTTACTTTTATTACTATAAAAACATATCATATTTTCATAATTTAAGAAGAGCGGGGTCTCCTAACACAGGTATTCTTTACTTAAAGGGAGATGTCCTAAATGTTATGTTAAACTAGCATATAAGAAAAAGTAAATAAACTTTATTTAATATTATTTATCATTTACTATAACTTTGAATAACAAGATAGTTACCCACACTTCCTCTAAGGATTGTAGGCCGATATTAATCTAAGTTAGAACTAAGTTGAGTTAACCGCCCACAAGACTGCGTTTGATTGCTTGGTTGAGTTGCATAGTTTTGTAACCAAAGCATGGCAGAATTATCCACTGCCTCTACCGGGCGATTTTGGCTTATTAAGTTTTACATCCTCGTGGAGCTGGACGCTGTGCACCGACTTGAAGTTGTGAAGGCAAGAGTTCATTATGTATGAAGAATAACAATTACTGTGATTTTTTAAACCGACCTCACGACAAAAAGGAGGAGGTTCTCAATTCGATAGTATTTTTTTTTTATATGTTTTTAAACTTTCGCGATGTGAGAACATTTTTCAAAAATTAGACAACGGGTCTGAATCGCGTAATTATTATAAAGGTAAATAAATACCAAATAGTTAAAATGCTCGACGTTTTTTATTTACCTTTATAATAATTACGCGATTCAGACCCGTTGTCTAATTATTGAAAAAAAAAATATGTTTGTTTCCCGATTACTCGAATACGCCTGGACCGATTTTAGAAATTCTCTTTCAACATTCAAATTACCCTTTATCCTCTGATATATAATGTTATTGGCACCCTGTATAAGTAGTCACAAGTTTTGTACAAATACGCAAACCAAGCCATCCGTACAATACTATATCTAGAAACAAAACTCGTATTTTCATCAAGCTAAAGCTACCTACAATGGATATTTTCTTTTTTTAACTCAAGCTTAGATTCTAAGCACTATACGTCCGGACGGTGTCCAAGAAAACAGCTCAATAATAATGGATTATTAAGGATGGGGATATATCAAGATATAAAACATGTCAAGCTATAGTCAAACTATATTATCCCCAACGAAATTAGGGTCAACGTAGCAGTATCAAACGAATATAGCGATGCAATTTTTCTAGTCTATTAGTCATGTGATTGAAATGTTTTTATTTATAGAGAGCTACTATTAAAAATATTTTTGGAATTTTGTTGACAACGATCATTGTACGTGTATATTTGGTTGGTTTTAAAATAGGTCATAGGCAATTTTTGACGTATCACGCATCAATGAAATTTAAATTCTGACCCAAAACACTTGTTTTGAACAGTAAGTAGAGTCGTCAAGGCGTACGTTTACAGCTACAAATTAAAGCTAAGTATAAGAATGATGGTCTAGCATTGTATAGACATAGAAACCTAGTTAGGTTTATATTACACTGTTAAGCATGTCATTCTTTGTATATTAATTCAATTATTAAATAAATAAATAAATAAATAAATACAATCCAAGACAAGTTTATACTGGGAAATGTCCTTTTTTTTCTTCCTACGACTCCCGTACTAAGAATAACTCCTGTGTCATTAGATCCCACCTAGAGTCAGAACAAATATAACTAAATAATTCTAACTAATATGTAGCTTAATGTGTAGCCGTGTGCTAGTCAGGTCCTTAGACAACCGATCCTCATTAATATTCAATAGCTTTATCGCTAAAGATAATATGGATGATATACCTAATCACCTTATATTTTTTCTATTTTAGTAACAGCGATCTCTTTTATCTTAGCGTCAAGTTGCGGTTTTTTAAAAATGCATTAGTGGACTTAATAATAAATGCATTACACTGATCAGTAATTAAACACAGCTTAGTCTTGATTTAGACATAAATTAATCATTCAGTATTTGTACGAAGAGGCTTCGAAACTACTGGACTGATTTAAAATTGGTGTGGAGATAGTTCAAGATCTTGGAAAAAACAAGGGCTATTTTATTTCAGAAAATATAATAAGTTCTCTATTTATATTTTTTTTTTTTTTCAAATAAGGAGCTTTCTCGTAATTTTGTCTTATATAACGCATCCGTGGCGCAATACAACAAACATGTTGTTTTTTCAATCTATAATGTTTACGTAAGTGCGGCTTTGGGAGAACGGTTTGATTTAAAGGTCTCTTTTGCTATATAATTTTATCTAACACAAGAAATGAAAAAAAGTAAAAAGTCTAAATCTCTCGCAAGGAACACTTTTGCCAGGCATCAATCTGTAAAACTTGTAATTTTGAACGTCAAAATTTGCAATAATATATATCGGCGCAATTACAACTGTTCGTCGATAATAATTAAGATTAATAATTGTTGTTGTTCTAAACTTAGTTAATAACCATCAGTTGATTATTTTTGAGTTGATTACGATGTAAAAATAATGTTAAGATAGTAATTTCAATACTTATCCTACAAACTTGTGAACTCGTGCACGTGGCCGAGTCTAAGCAGCCGCGCTGTGGGCGATCGACACAGTCGCTCCAAAGATAATGTAATGCTACCGTAGAAGACCTCTCTGTGACGTCATAACGCTACGCGTTGAATAAACGAAGGTTATAAAAGTACTTGGCATTTTTCCTTTAAAGACCCTGAGTAGGTAATCATGAAGACAACTATTGTGACGTCAGCAATGATGACGTCACACTTTTTAAAAAGTGCACTCCGGAGATACCACGGAATAGGAATACCAAAGGAAATGGTATAAGACACAATTAGTATGGAAACTGCTGTCGCCAAACTCACACAAATAAACCAATAATCATACTTCGCACTACACACAAACAATTCATTTGATTGGTCGTTTTTATTTTAGTAAAAATAAGCAAAAAGCACATGCTATAAATTTGAAAATATACCTTCACTGCTATTGATAAGCTTTATTTTAATAAACTGCAAAAAGTACTTACGACGTTTTGTTATCTTAGTAATGTATTACATTTGACTGACGAGATAGTTCCGCTACTTGACTAGAGATGGCAGTATTTTAGATGGACGCAATTTTAACCTTAAACACGTACGACATAAGGATGAGATTTTGTTTCATAGATTGATTTTTAGCGCTATTCACCCAGTGATGCGCAATATTGAATTTTATAATTACATTATCGATATCGATAGATACATGATTTCTTATTTGAGCTAACGAGTTTTATATGTGAAAATGTTGCATTTAGTATAATATAGTTTCTTACTATTTTTTATTAATAGACTCGCGTTTTTTAACTGAATCTTTTTGTAACAATACTTAACATTTTTTTTCTCAATCCATTTTTCTTCAATATTAGCATCTTTTGGAAACCTTAAAATATTTGAAATAAAGTTAAGAAGCCTAACATAACAAAGTGTTATTCAACAAATAATGCTCATTGTAATAAAAAAATTGGTGAATTTATGTGGGTAAATACTAGCTTTGCACCAAACTTTCACCTGTGTGGTAAAATGTACTAAATCACTGCTGATGATGAGAAGTAGCCCCTGGCTGTCCTCAGGGTACCAGCTAACTCTATGTCAGATCAGATCAGATTTAATGTAAAAAGGTAACACTGTTTGTTACCTTTTTACATTAAAAGACAGAATAACTATCGAATTTGTAATATTATATTGTGATTACTTTTCTTTTTTAAGTCTATCGATAAACTCAGTATTGTACGAACTCACACATCACTAAACGAGTAGCGTAGAATCATGGTACAAAAAACTCAGATATGCTCAAGACTGACATATGTCACCATATTTGTGCCAGGTTCTATGAAAATTTGACAACACTCATACATTCCTGGCACAACATACTGAACTATCATCGTGGTGAGGAGACCTATCTTATTATATCATGCGTAGAATATTCTGTAGAATGTTCTAGATGTTTTTAATAAGTTAACGAAACATGATTTTTATAAGAAATCATACTTACCGATGGTATGAAACACCTCCATTCATGAGATTTTTTCTTCTACTATCATTTTTACACTCCAGAATAGCACAATACGGCATGGTTAAAGAAATATAAAATAAATACGCAAGATTAGCAACTTGACGCGCTGTCAGAACACGACTGGTCATAGACATGGATTGATTAAGCGTAGCTACGCTTAATTGTGGCACGCGAACCACGCCTACTTCACATTTCCTTTGGTATTCCTATTCCGTGGGAGATACCTTCTCCGTCATATACAAATACAAATTTTGTACTTCAGAAAAGCACTTACACAAAGCTTTAGATTCAAATAATGATTTGAAATTCTACCCACATGATTATCAAAAGCCACATATCATTACGTTTCATCAATAAAATAATAGCAAACCCACAGCAATGTTTCCGGCGCGGATTCCGGTAAATCCTGCGTAATTCCGATTCCGCTATCTGCACTGGATCACCGCCGGAAACGGATTCATTCCCGGTTCTATAATAGATAAGGACATCAGTTTGGTATATGAAGCCTGATTATTTAAATAAAGTAGTTCTCGTTGGCCAAAAATTAACTATAACACAATCTGATTTGTAGTATTTGCATAATAAATCCCCAAAAAATTCATAACTATGCAAAAATTTTGTAGTGTACAATAAGTAAGTATATTTTTTTATGTATATGTATCTATTGTATATAGTACATTTATGTATTTATGTATTGTATGTATTTTTATTTTGTGTAGTGTGTATTTAAGTGCCTATGCACTCAATATTTTATGTTTTATTTAGTATTTTAATTATTTATTTATTTATTTTATTAGTCTTTAATCTTGACAAGCCTTGAGCAAAAAAAAACAAGCAACAACAAATCCAATGCATTAAACTACCGCAAATATCCATTCTATTATGTCCATCCTAAGGTTGCCTGGAAGAGATCGCGTCAAGCGATAATACCGCCCTTTGTACGTTATAGTTTTAAGTACCTATTTTTTTGTATGTATGTTACAAATTTGATGTGCATATAAAGTTTTCTCTATCTATCTATCTATCTAAATTCCTTCTGACGCACTTCTTCATACACTACTACACCTTAACCGCCGTTTTTATGAACTGGCAGGATGGCACTGATCCTCTTGACAGACTATGTTTCTTTTTTATTTTAATTTGTAAAAAAAATATGCATTTTCATAATTAAATCCTTACATTTTATACATTACATTTATGGCGGTATTTAAGTATGTTCATAATAATATTCGGTACATAATCTAATATTAACATCTTATGAATAAGTTATGCTTTAAGTTAGAATTATGAGATCGGCATAATATAGGTACATTAGAAAATCACAGACTGAAATATTATTATCATCATAAAATATAATTATCATAAAATATAATTATCATAAATAAGTTTAATATTATAATTATAACAGAGGCAGGAATATTCCTGCAGTATTTGTCAAGTAAAAATTTATATTGGTTCGAATTAATTCAACATCCAAAAACATAACAAAACCACATTGTTAATTAAAATCTCGAGACTCATAATTATTTCATATTCGGTTTTATTTAAAGCAGAAATATACAAATGTTTTCTACCTCTGACATTTAGAAGCTGAGGCAATGAGTGTTATGTTGAAATATAATAATAATTGGGGTGTAGGCATTTTAATTAGAGTTAGTTAATAAAATAAATTAATAAATTTGGATTTTTTTACATTAGATCTTCTTCTTGCGAGTCAATGGTCAAAGTTTTTATACCACCCCGGCCCAGTAGGTGGCCACATTAATAGCATTCTCCGTGGCGTTATTCAAATCGCTCAAGGAGCAATTGTCAGGGCAATTGGGGCATTCAAGGAGATGTGTCATTGTTTGCTGAGTAGCACCACAATCGCAGTGTGTTTCGCCTGGTTGGATTATTCCCCATTTTTCCAGATTATGTCTGCAGCGGCCAACCTGAGCTCGCAACCGATTTAAGGATTTCCATATGGGCCACTGCAGACCGGACCCAGGGGGCAAGTGCTCCTGCACGTTTATATAGTTGGCTGGTGGAGGAAACTTTTGTTGCCACAGTTCTGTTCTGGCGATGGCTGGCTGATTTTCAATGGCGACTGTACATTTCAAAAAACTTTTGCGGCTTTTCAATCGTACTGGAGGTGGCTTTATGCCATAAAGTGGGTGTCGGGCATCACATTCCTGATTCGATTTTTCGATCCTGCAGGCAATGTCTCTTCGGACACGCGGTGGGGCAATACCTGCCAGCGGATATAGCCTGGTAAGCGGAGTGGGTTTCAGGCATCCTGTCACTATTCGGCAAGTATCATTTAGTGCGGAGTCAACTTTTCCGGTATGGGCAGATCGATGCCACACTGGACACGCAAATTCACCGGACGAGTAGCACAATGCTAATCCGGTAGTGCGAACAACATCTGGTGCCGCCCCCCAGTGTGTAGATGTTAAACGCCGAAGTAGATTATTACGGGTACTGACTTTTTGCTTCACCGATTCGCATTGCCTCTTATAGGTCAGCGCTCTGTCAAGTGTAACGCCCAGGTATTTGGGGTACACGTTGTGGTCAATTTTTGAACCCTGCCAAGTAACACTAAGCTTCCTATTGGCTAGGGAATTGTGCAAATGAAATGCGCAGGCCTGTGTCTTGGAAGGATTGGGTCTAAGGGCATTACTTTTATAGTAGCTGCTAAGTTCCTCCAGCGCTGTCATCAGGTGTTGTTCAACCTCCTCGAAAGTAGATGCTTGGGCTGTTAAGGCTAGGTCGTCAGCATAAAGGAAGCTTTTCGTGTACTGGCACTTTGGTTGGTCGTTTGTATACATATTAAAAAGCATTGGTGCCAAGACACTACCTTGCAGAAGACCATTTTTTTGATAGCGCCATCTACTCTTAGATTGGTGGATTGGTTTACATTAGATAGAACGACAGAAGCAAAACTATCCAATGGTCCCAATGACAAGGCCAAATACAGTCTCAGAACAAATCTTTGCGAATCACATAAAGATTTGTCCCATGTGAGGATCGAACCCACTACACCAGTGCAGAGGAGAGCGGCGAGGCGACCGCTTAAACCACTACACTACACGTGCAGACGATAGTTATTCAAACACAGCAGCAGATAGCCGAGTTGGAGACCGTAGGACTACGAAGTCAAAGGTCTCGGGTTCAAACCTATGGCACATACCTCTGTCAATAAATCGTTAAGATTCGTCTTTTCAAAGTGTGTGTTTATCATATAAATTATCGTTCGATGAAGGAAAACATCGTGAGAAAACCTACATGCCTGAGAGTGCCTAAAGTACTCGAGTGTGCGTGAAGTCTACGAATCCGCACTTGGCCAGCGTGGTGGACTATGGCCTAACCCTTCTCATCATGAGAAGAGACCGGAGCCCCGAGAGATACACTACTATTCTGTTAAAATGTTTTTAACAATAAACCAAAAACTTTAACAGACTTACATTTGCAAAATAAAACCCTGAACTGAAAAACAGTGCACCACCCATTTTGAAATCCTAAAAGCATTCGACCGCGTTTCTACTTCAATTTCTCACCACTAGATGGCATTATTCCCAACTCATTTCCTTCCAAATAAAACACTCACTCGGTCACCATTTACAGGAAAAAGACATTACTGTAAAGGGCAGACCACAACCTGCTTCAGGCAACATTTTATCGACAAAAACTAGTGATGCAACAAATACTAATTTGCCGAATACTTTCATAACCTTCCTAACTAACTAACTCCTTGTACAATTATATCGATCCTAAATGTGTGTAACATGTACACGAAAACTTTAAAATCATTTTTATATATTATACGGGGTGGATGCGACATAGCGACATTTATTGAAACCACAGCTTCTATACATGGTAAGTATCAATTTCCACCGGATAAAAATTCTCTGGCGAAAAAAAAAATCACGTTCTCCGAACAATTTGAACATTGCGATCGTGCAATTTGTTCGGAAGACGTGGATTTTTTTTTTCGCCAGAGAATTTTTTATCCGGTGGAAATGCATACTGGCCATGTATAGAAGCTGTGGTTTCAATAAATGTCGCTATGTCGCATCCACCCTGTATACATATTTTCTTAATTTGTCTTGCATTGTTTGTTTATTATAGATTTGTTTAGTAATAATAATATGCATGCTTTTCAAAGTTTGTAATCTCAATATCTAAAGTTACAATGTGAATGCTATGCACACCTATTATTTGTAGAATTACATATAATTTAAGCAAAGTAATGTTAATATTGTGTATGTTTGTAATTTCACTGTTGGTCTTATGAATAAAAAAATAAATAAAACTTCATATTATCTTCCTTTTCCCAATAAAATTGGCATTTATTTACCTAAATGTCAATCTTTTACTTAAGGCCAATTTCAGAGGGGATCTAGCTCTATCTGCTCCATAACATATAACGTGACCTATTATAATAGTCACATAAGTAACACTCGAATAAAGAACACTAATTGTCATTTATCTTCATCTCGGGTCTTCATCAGGTCTTGGCTTTATCATACCAAAGTTTTATCTAACACCTGAGAAATTAAGGCTTAGAGTATCTGCTATTAGACCTCCACAACCTAGTGTGTAACTATACAATACGCATAGTTCTTCTTCTTATTTCGTGTCAATGGCTTTATGTTATATGGTTTCGCCCAAAAAGCAGCAACGTCTACTCCTTTTTTCGTAGCTTGCATAAGATCTTGACGCGTACACGTGGCAGGAGACAACGGGCATGATAGCAGGTGAGCCATATTTTGTGTAGGGAACCCGCACTCACAATTGATGGTATTTGTTTGTGTAAATCCCCACTCAACCAGGTTCTCCCTACAGCGGCCAACTTGTGTCCGGAGGCGGTTAAGAGACTTTCAAATTGGCCACTGTAGCCCGCTAATTGTTATTGTATTGTGTTAGTCGTGTAGTCAGATACCAGAAAGCCTGTCTAATAAGTGACAGGCTATCAGGTGATTGAGTACTCGTAACAACGACTATCATTACAATAATAGCTGCACACCTACCTTTAAACCATAACCACTACCAACGACATAAAGTGCTCTCGTCACGGTAAGCATTGCGGCTTTAATTTAGCCATGAGGTTTTACGAATAAAATAATAAAATAATTCTTATAATTATAATTTACTTAACTTAATACGCATGTTTAAATGTTCGCAGGCACAGACTGGCAAAATAGACGAATTGTATATTTTAAGAACCATTGTAACTCTATTTTGTGAGAATAAAATGATCTTTATCTTTATAGGAATATTCATAAATGAAATGAAATTAAATAAGTTTAATTGTCTGAATATGGGTAAACAAAGATGATTATGCGTACGAGCCATATTCTACCATTATTTTTCATTTATAATTTATTTGATTTACATGCTGTGTCATAATTTCTTATCGTCTAAAAAATCCATAACGCTATAGAAACATTTGTCTAATAACAACCTAAATAACTTTTGCTTCAAAAAATGCTTAAAATTGCTGATATATTTAATGAAGTAAAATGATGCAAAGTATTAGGAATACGCTTGGAACGGCGACAACAAATATTTGTATTCGTCGTCACATCACTAACTAAAACTTTTCCATTGCGGCCACCAGAAGTTTGGTGCGTATTTTAACGTAATTAGTGGTACGACCCTTAGGGTAGGTTCTGTAAAGGTTTTTGTACAACTTGTTATGCGACAGGTTTACGCTAATTGGCTGTATTGTGGTACTGTTTAATCACTGAATGTTTATTAATTTGTGATGAACGATGAATGAATGAAACTTTGTGAGAGTTTGGGAAGATATTATGTGTGTGTGTGTGTGTGAGTGTGTGTGTGTATATAAGTTTGATACTTTATCACAAAAATACCAGGTATTTTTTTTTTTAAATAAGTAGACCGCCAGATAAGATGGCATCCCTGTTGAGCTACTGAAGAATATGGGAGTAATGGGTTTCGCTATAATGGTGGCAATTGTAATGATGTGTGGCGAACAGGAAAATGGCCGATAGGGTGGACGGAATCAGTGCTCATTCCCCTAAACAAAAAAGGTTCCACTAAGACCTGCAGCAACTAAAGAACCATTGCTCTGATTTTGCACGCAAGTAATACTTCTGCACATTATTAACCAACGTATCAACCATTTCTTTAGATGCCAGATACCGAAAGAACAATGCTCGATCGTCAGAAATGCGACGAACAGAAACCGGTTGAGGCAGATTATTGAAACCAGGCCATCCACATCCACTGATGACCACGATCCTCAGCCACGAGGGACCGGCCGCAGAAAGAGAGACCGCCAGAATCAATTACACTATCCAATGGTTCAACACACATTCAATCAGAAGCTCACCCGGTCTCAGAACAAATCTTTGCGAATCACACAAAGATTTGTTCGGGGGATCGAACCCACAACACCAGTGTAGTGGAGAGCGGCGAGGCAACCGCTTAAACCAAGGATCATAAACACGCATAAGATACGATAAAGTAGTACGCTTTGTTAATTTTGGGAGTAATTCACCCATATTAGAAAGGGAAAAACAAAGAGTATTATCGGTAACGTTCCAAGCCACTCCCAAAATACGGACGCTCACTGCGGTTGCATCTGATTTGCAGATATCTACTGGAACAGCTGAAAGGGCCTCCTTAGAGTTTGATACCCAAGCTCTCATGTCAAGACCGGCCTGCGCGTGGACATGAACTATATCGAGAAAGGGCGACGACGAGAAAAGGCCCCATTAGGAAACAATACCAAAACCAATTATATATAAACGCACACAATACTGCGCTTTATGAGAAAAATGTATTGGGTATGGCTACTATCATTTACAATAAAGTACCAGACGTTATAAAAAACGAAACGTTGAAAGATGTTACTATTCAATTAATGATTTTTTAAATGATAAGAATCTGAATATAATAAAATCTTAATTATTTTTTCATTTGTAATCCTAATTTGTTTTAATTGTAATGAATGGTCTTATAATGATTATATGTGTATGAAACTGACATTTTAATAATGATATTTGTTAATGACAATTGTATAATGTAATCAAATCAATTTAATCTTTATGTATAATTTGACATTTGTTATAAGCTATTATTATTATTTTTTTGCATGCTTATTTAAAGCAGATTGTACTTGGCTTCCAGATTTTATTATGCTAACACCTAATTTTATGTACCTACATTCTATGCAAAATAAAGACATTCTATTCTATTCTATTCTATTCTATCGACAGCTAAACGAGCCGCTTCTTCCTCCACACGTGCAGAATGTTGATGCAATTTTGTGTGCAAGTTAAATAGCGCATAGTTCGGATTAATATATCATATAGGTTACTATTATCAACGTACCCGTGGGTGTCTTTATACAGGGTGGATATTACTATGGCCATTTATTGATTACACAGATTATAGATAAAAAGAAAATATCACCCAGTGATATTTTTTTTTATACTACGCCCACAGCGACCGAACGTGTAGTCCACCTGATGGTAAGTGGAGTACAGCCCATGGACATAAACAATCGACAAAAGCAGATTATAGACGCGTCGCTGCACCTGAGGACTACGGTGTTATGCCTCATGTGTCAGTAATTTCACACACAGGAACACAGTAATGGAAGCACTACTATTTGGCGGCAGGTTAAAGGTGAGACGGTGGTGCTTCCGCCCTTGAGCTCATTCACAAGAGCTCTACCACCAGTAATACTGATCATAGTTGCCCCTTTACTTAACTCATCTCTACGTATATCACTATAAACGCACTAAAACTATAGGTAAATTCATACCAAAATAATGAAACTAGAGTTGCCGCGAATACTCGCTATTATTCGGTATTCGGCATTAATCGTGATTTTTTTGATATTCGTCGAATACCGAATAATAGCTAGTATTATTCGGCATTCGGCGAATAGTCGTCGAAAATAAACTTTTAACGAACAAAAGAACTAATGAGTTAAAAATAATCATTTTTTTAATTATTTTCCTTAATAAAACAATACACAATATCTATTATTATCTGTTATATTATGTGCCTGTGCCTATCATATTCATGAAATTAAATTAGTAAGGTAATTAATATTTAAAATCCAACAGAGGCTGATTGTGGTGCAAAAAAAAAATTTTTTCTGCACGTTCTGGAGCAAGTCGGTTTCGTTTTTCCTCGTAACGTGTGCAGTTTGTTGAATCAGCGCATCTTTCATTAGGTATCTGATTAATGAAACAGTGCTAGGTATCATAACTGATATAGGTGACTAGGAACTCGTGATTTTTGTTATGAATTAGAAATATTTTTAATGTGTTTAATGTTTTTTTTTATGTCGAATAGTAATGTCGAGTTATTCGACTATTCGCCAAAGTGAATAGCGATTAATCGGTATTCGACTATTCGCTATAAACACTATTCGCGGCAACTCTAAATGAAACACTCGCGCGTGTTAAGGGTGCCCACCCTGTAGACATATGCTTTGTCAGCCAAATTCGACTTAGCAACAAACAATAATGGAAACGACTCAGCATATACTTTACACGTGTGGAAAGTGTACAAACAAACAAATCTAGAACAAATAATGCTGATGCAAATAATGCCGACTGCGCATTACCGAGGTTTCCATTATTCTTGTAAGTAGTTATTAATTAATCCTGTTTAGGTCTTTGCTCTAAGAACATGTAATAAGGTTTTATTGAAAATAAATCTTTTTTAAATAAAACCGCTTTTCAATCTCTTGTCTCGCGTCAAAAAGTTTATAAAATATATAATTTATTTTAAACTTTATTAACTTTAATTTTTAACTTAATTCTATGGTTAACCAGTGTAACTAACGTCCAGTTTCACACGTTCCGTATAAGTTCTTGATAAGCCTATCCGGCACTGTTTTTGACAAATTACATGACTAATTTGTATACAGTTATTAGGCTATCTACAAATTTATCAAGAACTAAAAAATTTTCGTCGTGGGTTCGATTCCCACTTAAGACAAATCTTTGTGTGCATGAACATGGGGGTTTGTCTTAGTCTGGGTGTTTCTATGTATAATAAGTATGTATTTACAAAAGAAAAGTATATATGTATTAGTATCAGTTATTCTAGTACCCATAGTACAAGCTCTGCTTAGTTTAGGACTAGATGGCGTTATGTGTGAGTTGTGAAACATTTATTTATTTATTCTATTCAGATGAATAATGTCAATCGCGTCTCACTGGGTTTGACAATGACAAATTGAAATACAAAATACGCCGAAGGACAGGCGAGTTAAATAATTTAGCCAGTCTATAAACAGACCGAGAGATCATCCAAATTTCAAAATAAATTATTAACACAATTTACGACGTCCAGATGGCGAAAGTCTCCACCTGTTTCGAACCAAACCTTGTAGCTTGGGAGGTAGTGTTGCAAATATTTATTTATTTTATTTATTTACTTATACATAAAAAGACAAAATTTCGCTGTGTACATCCAAGCCAAAACAAATAGATCACATTCCGATTTTGATGTCATAAGGTTATTGGACACTGTCAAGGAACGTATGAGCGGCGAATTGGCGTGAGCCACGGTGCGTGCGTGAATATAAATAAAGCATTGCATAACTGAGTGTGAGCTGCTCAAGTAGCTGTGGTAGTTACAGTCGGCGTACTAGTTAATACTTTTTTTACAACTTCCACAACGTCCCACACGCAAACCCGCCGCAAAAAAATAAAGAAAATCGGTTCAAAAATCGGCAAAAAATAAAAAAATTGGTGTAAGGAAGAAAACAGTGATGGTTGCTCAGCTTGGATGCTGTGGAGTCAGCTGCTTCCGCGCTTTGACCCGCTTTGAAAACTTATAGCATCGCACCCGTGGAATTCATCGTAACGTACGTAACCCTTTCTTAATAATTAGACTATCAAATGCAAGAACAGTAGTTTCTAAAATTATTGTTTTGACATTAAAAATAAACACTTCAATTGATTTATTTGTATTGATTAATACAAATAAATAAACAAACTTCTGAAATCGCAACGCTACATCCCGGACTATAAAATTTCCATTACCCTTTCAACTTTAGATTACTTCAGAGAATTGAAGGCATTCAGAACTGTTACAAACAACAGTTTCTAAAACTTGTAATGAAGAGAATGAAATAAACTAAGTTCTGTTTTATCTCTATTGACTTATTTGCTGAAAAATTTGACGAGGATTAAAACTTAAACCTATATAAAACATCACGCCTATATCCCCCAGAAGAATGTGGCAGTGGTGAACAACACCCACATTTTACCTGTTATATTTAAGTCCCATGGGATAGAGGGTCATCACCGTAAATTTCCTGACGGAAATTTCACAAAAATCACTTTGCTCGACCCGGGAATCGATCCCGATACCTCACGGTGAGCAAATTTTAGCTTTGATTTTAGCAAAGCTAAAAATTTACTTTAAAATATTACAAGTATTTGATGAAAATGCGTCATCTCTCGACAGTATTGTGTTGATCTTAATTCGAACTTACTGTATGTGACTAAGTGACTAATCACTCATCGCATAGGTGGCGCTTAAACCAAGTAAGGTTCGTCTAGCTAAATATATATACCTATGACGCTGGCACAAAAGAGTTGAGAAATTTCGAATCTAGCAGCATACGAATCCATAGATGAATTGTCAAAGCACATGGAGCGTATACCCAGGGGGTGCAGGTTCGAGTCCTGCTGGATTCAGGTGTCAAAAATACGTCCGCATCGAAATAAATAAATTTAAAAAAATACTTACCTTGGGTAACACTTATTTTCGTATGTAGGTAACATAGCACCACGCCTTTATTATCCAAAAGGGTATAGCAGAGGTGTATTACACCTACATTTGATTGTTTAGGCTCCATTTGATAGTATGAGCCTATCGCCATCCACCGGGCACAGATGCTATTGAGAATTTCCTGACAGATAAATCCCCAAATAACACACATATACGCCAATCAACAGACCAACAAGGCATTTTTCAAAGTATCTGGCTAACTTCAAAGTTTATAGACTAGAGATCAGAACAAAGAGTTTGCAGTACTAATATAGACGTAGTGTTCGTTAGCTTTTGTTGGCTTTAAGATTCAAGCTCTGAGAGATGGACTCTAACAAACTTTTGTACTAACATTTTATTTGAAAGCTCTGTGAGTTCTTGAACGGTTTTAAATTATGAGCTTGAACATTTTTATCTTGAAGACTCTCGAGTGTCATATTCGAGGTTGATTTTAATCTATGCTGTATTTCTGTTTTAATTACCTTGATTTAAACTATTTTTAAAATGATTTAAAACAAATGCATAGTTATATAAAGATTGAAATTGAAAATGAAAAAGTTTTTTATTCATTGTAATTAATATTATTATTTATTATTTACCGTTTACACTTAAGATACCAACAACTATCTTCCTTTCTTGTTTAACTCAACTCAACCCCCAAGTTTCAGGATATTGTTATCAACTGAGTTTTTAGCGTATTTTGTCGCGTTTTAATCTGTGTTTAAAACGTACGTTAAAACATTGCCAACCCTATGTTATTAGGTTAATTAAATGTGTTGAAATATGATTAATAATTTAACACAAAACAACCTAATTGAAAATATTATATTTACAGTCTGCCTCATTGATAAAAGTGTGTAGTATGCGACTGCTCATCGCCACGTCTCGGCTACGATGCCCGTCGGGCAAAAATGTGATTTGGGAGTATCTACCCAAAAAAAAAGTATATTTAGCTACTACAGCATGTACAAAAAAAGAAATATAATATAGAATAGATAAAACGTCGTATCACACATTCCAATATATTTTCTTACCACAAACATGTGAAGTATTCACGTGAACTGAACGTTCTAGATATCGTATTTTTATTGGAATACCGAAGCCAATGCGGTGGAATGTAGGTTATTTGATACAATGCGATGTCAAACAAATACTGAGATACGTCTTATTGGATTTAGGAGCTAGAAACGAATTATACGCGTGGTGGTACCCGCACATAACAAATGACGGATGTTATTAACAACGTCAAGAAGTGGCACACTTGTCACAAATTTCAAAGAGCGCTGAATCGCGATAGCGA
The DNA here is from genome assembly GCA_905147285.1 of Hypena proboscidalis. Taxonomy (NCBI): domain Eukaryota; kingdom Metazoa; phylum Arthropoda; class Insecta; order Lepidoptera; family Erebidae; genus Hypena; species Hypena proboscidalis. Next base: position 10,168,494 of record LR990152.1, read on the forward strand.
ATTTTTCACAGCATGTGTACATAAATACAACTTCCAAGACACTAACATTGGACAGCTGTCCGCCAGGCAATACCACCGAGCCTGGACGGAGGATACTCTCTTTGTGGTGAAGGAACATCACACCCCGTTTCTCTAAATATGAATGGAATGGATACGGTTTGAAACAAAAATAGCTAGAGTATTGTTGTAAGTTGAGATTTATATATATAGAGCAAAGTTTATTGTTCACCAATAATAACAAAGGTAATTTTGCAAACAATTGCTTTTAAAAATTATGTTGCACAATGGGTGGCCTTATCAGCTATAAACAATTTCTTACAGGCAACTTTAGGATGGATAAGCAAGTAATGAGCAAAGTTACGGGCAGTTGTTGGTGCGTTCGTTAAAAAAATATATAAATGAAAATAAAACGTCATGATAATGACATTGATGCAAGTAAACGAATTATTAGTATTTGAGTGTTTTGATAATATAGTGAATCTTCACAGTAGTCAAATATAAAGTATATGAATAACGTTAAATGTTGTGACAGTATTATGCTCGTAAGCATACGGTGATTCTATCGTTAAATGTACAGGTGAGCTAACAGACGTATAGACCATGTCAAGATTCTAGGCAACCCAAGTGCACTGTTAAAATGCGCGCTATTTTTATTTTATTTTTTTATTCATTAACTTTAACAAAAGCCATCTTGAAAAAATGAACATCTTAATGCGTTGCTAAAAACCACAAAGGTTTGCCTGCAGCGCAATTTTATCTGCAATCTAGTACAGCAGTCGCAAACGCTACTAACAAATTATTATTACATTTCAAGTAAAAAACATTATATTATTAACTTAGGTATAACAATATTTTATCTTCTTAAATATTTAAGTTACAAGAACTAGGTGAATGCATTTACTTTATTAGTTTATTTATTAAATAAGACTTAAGCTTGGATTTTATTTTTTTTTATATGTTAGACGCACACAGTACATAAAACGTGAGAGTGTCTGAGACAGTACGCATTTTCGCATCTCAATTAAGCCGCCTAGAAACTTGATTTTATCTATACCTTCAAAGCAACTAAGAAATAAGATTTCCAGCTCCTAAAATTATTCATATCCTTGTATAGTGTATCTGGTGACCGCAAACATATGAAGTATTCACATAAACTCAACGGTTTCTGGATATCGCGTATCTACCGCCATTTTTATTGGAATACCGAAGCCAATGCGGTGGAATGTAGGTTATTTGATGCAGCGCGATGTCAAACAAATACTGAGATACATCTTATTGGATTTAAGAGCGAGAAACGGGAAATATGTATGGAACTAGATATTTATTAGAACAGTTCGAACAAAATAAAAGCTACAGTATTTGTTGTTATTATTATTTTGAATGAATTATAGCCCAGAAGTGCGGACGATCGGCCATTTTGAAAATTAAAAAAAAGTCTACCATGCTCGTCTTATAACACTAATAATATGGTAATAGCGAAGATTGAATCAATTTGGACACATTTTGGTATAAAGTTAGCAAATATCTTCGATTAATATACATTAGAAAGACTTCTTACTATTATTTGAATGATATGTTATGATTATGAGAGATGGGGAATGTTACTATGAATTGTTAAATAATGTACTCTTGTTTCAATTTAAGCCTATATATAGAATTTTATATTTTTTTTTATTTTTATCAATTTTTAATTTTATTATGTTATTCACTAATTATTGGACATTTTACCTGTTGACATTTTGTATTGTGTATTATTGATCCTAATTTTTTGACATTAATTGTAATATTTTGCTGATTCTATTTATTATCGGACTTTATAATGTTAAATTAATTTGAAATTGAATTAATAATTTTTGCATGTCATGTAAGTGTGATAAAAACATGTTGAACATTATTTAATTGTAAGACCTTGTTGTACCATGTTTTAGCAAAATAAATGATCTTATCTTATCTTATCTTATTTCGACGAAAAGTCAGGATACTAGGCGGGTCAAGTGCGCTGTAAAATGTGTGCTGTCGGTTTGCCAAGTAATAAGTTTATGCGGCCTCCCGTCGCAAGGTCTCGGGTTCCATTCTTTAGTCGAGCAAAAGTATTATTTGTGATTTCCCCGTCAGAAAAATTTGATTGGATGGATTTTCCTGTCTTAATAGCAGAGCAGAGAGGGTTATTATTCCTTAGCATAACAGGTGAAGTGTAGGTGGTATACACCATACACTTCTGCCAGACCATTGGTAATGAAGGCGTTATAATATCATGTTTCATGCAAAGATATATTGAACTTGTTTCAAAGTGGATTTATGTTCTTTATTTTAGTATAAAAATGTGCTGTTTGTTGATGCATAAAGTGAACTGAGCCAGTGCAAGTATTCCGGAAGCATGCTTCAGTATCGACTGTCAGTTATGAAGGATGATTTATTTTTCAGTAGTTCCTGCTAGCTTTAAGTTTTCATACATTTGTTATTCTATACGCAAACTTGATGGTGGTAGAACTTTCGTGAAAGTGGTCGAGGGAGGTCGCAACACTGTCGTACCTTTTGTCTGCTCCTAGTGCTTGCAATACTGTGTTCCGGTTTGGTGGTGAGATTAATACTGGCACATTAGATATATATATTTTTTTTTTTAAATAGCTTACTATTAATACAAATTACTAGTATTCTTGTTACCTCCCTCCAGCTAAGCTTAATTCGCTTGTGTTAGGAGGAAGTTCACGTCCGTGGTGTAATGGCCAGGATTCGAACCCACGACCTCTCGATCGTAAGACCGATGCCTTATCCATTTCGCCACGGCCGCTTCTATATATATAGGTTAGGCAGCCCAAGCTTTTGCACATTCCTCTGGTGAGAAGCACATACAGGCAAAACTCATTTTTCATTCGAGTATGTAAATCATACAATCGCTTAGCACGTGACTATGACTTGGATCTATTTCATACCAGTGTTTCTCATCTAAAGCGTAGCGTATTTAAATTTGTATATATATCATCTTCTCCTTGAATTTTGTAATTTGTAATTTTTCATTCTAGATTTGATATGCTGTTTATTTTAATTTTTGTATTTAATATTTTGTATTGATGTAATCATATATTTTATATTTGTTTATTTATCTGTTATGCCAAACTCTGTACCGACCAGTATGTATCTATTTTCTTTACTTATATCTGTGGAATCTTGTAAATGGTCTTTATTGTGTTTATTTTTCTTTTAATCTGCAAGTTTATAGCTGTAAGTTTTCCAAATAAAATAAAATAAAATATGAAAGGAAAAGGAGCCCGTGGCTTCGTAGACGTAGCGCGTATCGATCAATCTTGTAGGTTAAGCAATGCTAACCGTGGTTGACCCTGGGTGGGTGACCATCTTTACATAACGAGTTTTTCTTCGTGTCTCAGAAAGCACGTTAAGCCGTCGGTCCCGGGCGTCATTTGGAGATCTATGGCAGTCGTTACGGGTTGTCAGAGGTCAGAAAATGAACGAAGAGTATCGTATCACCTCGAATAGGGTTGTGAAGGTCTGCTGGCACTGCTCCACGTAAAATACTGATATTCAGCTAAATACGCCTAATGTGATTAGAGAAAGGTTCGGCAGACAATGATGATGACATTAGATATAATATCGTGGTCCTCAGATGAAGTGTGCGCATCTACAATCCGCTTTTGTGGACTGATGATTTCCATGGACTGTAGTTACAATTTACCATCAGGTGGACTACACCTACACCTACAAAGCAGCTGCCCGGTATGCAGACGTCGTTGGTAGAAATCCTGCCGATCCCACATTTTTTTCAACTACTTCAACTAATCAGAGTAATGGAAATACTGAAACCTGATTGGTCACTTAAACATAAAGAAAGAAAGAAACGTATTTATTCTGACAAAAGAGCTAAATATAAAACTTATAATACTAAACAATAAATTGTTTAATATAATAAGTTTTATATTGTCAGAAATAGACACCACCTCAGCCATATGCTGCAGAGCAACCAGGGAGAGGTTCCGACCTCTCTCTGGCTCCATCAAATATATCATACGGTATTAAACTGAATTAAATATAGTTTATTAAGCACATATTACAATATAAATAATAGATTATTAAAGAACGAGTAATGATAATATAATTCAAGCCATATTACTCGAGCTAAGTCGAGCGTAACAGACTGTAAAATACTACTATTAACAAAACAAAATAATTAATTACAAAAAACATATCTTCTCTCCGCTATCACTTATCATAAGGTAGACAACAAGTCTGTTTTCTACATAAAAGTTGAGCTTGCCCTCTTGGTCTAGGTTTCAAAAGATTGTTTACCATTCTATAGATTCTTCAAGTTTTAAGTCTCAAAGTTTTCTAGTTTAACCTAGCCAGTTCTATCGCAAAGCACTTGATATATATTCCAATGTCAGCCATTTTGGAATTTTCACCATATAACTTTATGACGTCATGCATATTTTATAGCTTAGAATCTATGCAAAACTGAATTGGTTTGATGTTGTTGAATGCACAGGAATTATGGCTATGTTGTTGCTAAAGCTTCGAGTATTTTAATGTTTTTTTATAATAAACTTCTCTGGGACTGTCGTTACCTCACCATATGGATGACGCAACATCCGCAGGGCGTATAAGGTATTATCTGCTTTTTAAAATCCTTTTGCTATACAAAATAAGGTCGCTGTAGAGGAACGGGGTGTAATGTTCCTCCACCACAAAGGGAGGATCCTCCGACCAGGCTCGGTGGTATGGCCTGGCGGACAGCTGTCAAACGGGACTGTAGTATTGGAAGTGGTATATATGTAGTAGTATATACTCGCTGTTAACACATCGATCGTTATCGCGATTCAGCGCTTTTCGACAGTTGTGACAAGTGTGTCACTTCTTGACGTTGTCATTGTGTGCGGATACCGCCATAAGCAGAGCGGCTTGTGGCGAGCTAAATGAGTATCGACAGTGCGGTTCTGATTCCCAGAGAATCGGTCAGGGACTCGTCTCATGTTTGCTTTCATTGGCCCGTCGGAGTGGCAACCCAAGGGCAGGACTCTCAAGCTTTATTCTTGCCTTGGTCAGCTGGTCAAAAAGAGGTTGCCAGAGCTGAGATGTTTTGGGGGTGGAAGTGTCATTTTCAATGGTATAACTACAAGGAAAACAGCTCAGGCTTATTGGGCCTATACCAAGTGCAAATTGTAGATTACGTCGCAACTTCTGAGAAGTACGGCATTATGCCTCATGTGCCAGTTATATCATGGCATTATTTCACCACCAAACTGGAATAAATTAGGACATGTACTATATGATGGCAGGTTAAAGGTGAGACGATGGTACTTCCTCCCACGAGCACGATGACAAGAGCTCTACTAAAAGCGCGTACCAGAAAACGTTGCGTCACAAAGCATAACATAACTTCACGCCTATATTACCAAGAAGGGTGTGACCAAGCTGTACAACACCGACACTTCACCTGTCACGTTTAGGCTCCATGTGATAGAGGGTGAACCTATCGCCATCTACCGGGACATTTCAAAACTCCGTGCATCTATTGAAAATTTAAGTGAAAGAAAACCTCAATAACACTTTAGCACGACCTGGGGCTCAAACCCAAAACGCGAAGGTCACGTAAACAACATAATGGATTTAACTCCGTGCACTTCGCCTTTTACGTCACCAGTTTTCCAATAAAAAAGTAACAGAGGTAACAAACAAATCATAAATCTTTAAGTATCAACTTTGGACTGGCTGAAAAAGTAAAATAAGTAAAAACTCAACTTCGATTAATTTTGAACTTCAGGAAAAGAAGTAAAAAAGTTCACCCATAATTTATAATAAGGTTTTATAACGATTTCTTATTAGATTCAGGTAAAAACGTGTTAATGGTAACTTGTGAAATGAAACCGTCCGAATTTTAAATTAAGGGGTGTGGCTTTGTACTATATAGGCGAGGAGCTTGTGGCCATAAGTAGTGCACTTATCAAAAATACAAATACAAATACATTTACAATACAATTATTATTACAATTGATACTTTATAAACGCCATAAATAGCAAATAATTTCATTGAATATTCAGATGAAACTTAGTTCAAACACGCTGTATAAATACATTTTGCTTTGAAGGTAGATATAAATTTTATTTGTGAACGTGCGCGTTGCGCTGTGTCTACTCGTAGATCCGATAGATTTTTTTGCATGTACCGTCGACGAATTGGTGTACGGAAAAACCTAAACTGGTTTATGTTGTATACACTATGTTGTTGTAATTCTTGTAAGACTATTGTAAGTAATTTTTAAATAAATAAATACATTTATTGTTTACCGCATGTGGTACAAAATTTATTGGGTCTGTTGCAGTATACCTAATAGGCGTACAATATTTTAATTAAATTAATTAGAAACAATAAATGCCATTAAACAATAAGAATTAAACATTAAAAATAGTTTATTCTTTCTTTAACTTATAAAAATCTTATTAATAGGTGTTGGGTTCGTTCTCCTAAATTTAATGATCAAAATGATATTCATATATTTATTATTATTATATTATTCAAATTTATATTATTTAAAACTATATTATTATTTCATATAATAAGTTTTATAAGTTTCAAATTCAAATTCTTTATTTACCAAAGTAACCTTAAAATTAAATACAGAGTGCATGAAATTTACGAGTACATACTTATTTACTTAAAACTAAGGTTGTTATAACTATTTTGTTCCGTACCCTCTGAACTAGTTGAGACTGTATCTCAGAAGGTAACTGTTCATCAGTTATAATAATATTTTATCTTACAAAAAATATGTGGAGATGGTAAGAAATATATTGATATTAGGAAACGTTCGAGCAATCTTTTTAGAATACAGAAACAAATAAAAATAAAATAAAATTAAAATAAAATTAAAATAAAATTAGATCTAAACACAAATGATTTTTGAGGTATCAAGAAAGGACTAAGTAGCATCATACTTTAAAGTTTTTAAATATTTAAATATAGCTTGTTTACAATTTATTTTAGATAAGTTAGGCAGGTTAGGTATAATTTTAGCAAGTCTATTATATAGAAAAGGTCCGAGAAAAAGCGAAAAACGTTGTGCAAAAGTAGTTCTACATAATGGAGCTATAAATATTTTGTCTTTTCGCCGTTTACTACTTAGGGATGCAATAGAGAAGGCATTTTTGTGTTGGGCTAATGCTGTTTGTAGAATGAACAATTGCCTTGTTGTTAGAACCACTGATAGTTCATATAGTTGTGATGTAGGGAATTGAAAAGGCTTAAAATGCATAACTTTTAATACGGCGCGTTGAGCTCAGTTATATTGTTCCGTTTATTATTATTATTCAGTTTATATTGTTCCTAACACAATGGATCTGCTGGTCTGACAATAAATGTTTTTTTTTATTATTATACAAAAAATGCTTCATGTCATTTCAATAAATAGTTATTAAGTTTATAGTTATAATAAGATATTATAAAAAATAAAATAAACAAAATAAAGTAACATTGATAGAATGTAAAATAATTTAATTAAAATCTAGATTGTAAAAATCACATTTTGATCAATAAATTTAGGAGAATTGTATTTATAACAGTAAGTTTTGTCGTTAAATGTCAAAACGTCAACATAACAACACGCCGATATTACCCAGAAGGGTGTAAAACCAATTCCTTCGAGAACAAGCTTGATAGCAAATATCTAAACTATGTTTAATTGCCGTAAATATCTAGTAATTATGATAAAATATCTGAAATAGATGGTAAGAAGTCTGAGATAGGAAATTAATTAATTTTATCGACATGATTTTACATAATTTACGGTTACATAGGACAACATGTACTATTTTCCGGTTGTATACAACTCAAACTCTGGTATAATAATAGGTAGACCTATATAGTAGCCATCACATTACTACACGTGTAACAAATTACAATAGTCTATTAGAATCTGCTTCTAATCATAAGGTATTATTTTTGAGGTACATAACTAAATATACTTTGAACCAAAATCAGAGTGGCACAAATCGTTACAAAAATGTTATTTACAAATATGTAATCATGTGATTTGCACAAATAACAAGTATTCTTGTTAACCCCCTCCAATTAAGGTTAATGAGCTTGTGTAAGAAGGAAGTTCACGTCCGTAGTTTAATGGCCCGGATTCGAACCCACGACCGTAAGACCAATGCATTATCTATTGCGCCACGGCCGCTTTTTCATTCCATCCATTTGTTTTGTAAAATTAATTAATTATGCAGTTAATGTACATTGACAAAATCTCAATCAGTCAATTCGTTTTAACTAACTTAGATAATATAATATAAGCGCAGTTTTGCAATTGTTTACATTCAAACATTTATTTTATCTCGAAAACCAAAGCAGCGGACGCGGCGCATAACTTAGAACAATTGTCAGAATTAATTCAAGCATCCTTCTGGAACAATGGGACCAAACAAGGAAACTACCGCTTGTCCTATAAATTTGTCTTATCGCACATAAGTCGTGGGCTCCTAGACTATATTTCGTTCAGTAATAATGTGGTTTCTTTTATCTTTTCTTATCTTTTCCTTATTATCTCTCCCTGTTTATTTGGCATATTAGAAAATGTGAAATAGCGAAGAGAGTTTCCCTTTTTCTTGAAATGTTTGGATTTCATTATTTTGTTTGGCTTAGTTGTTTTAGTAAAAGGTTACAATGATCGTTTGCGTCTATTTGTTTAGTCAAATAAAATTTTAAAGCAATTTTGCTGATAGAAGTCGTTTTTTTTTTTATACTACGTCCACACCGAACGAACGTGTAGTCCACCTGATGGTAAGTGGAGGACAGACCATGGATATCAACAATCCACAAAAGCAGATTATAGATGCTTCGCTGCAGCTGAGGACTAGGTGTTATGCCTCATGTGCCAGTAATTTCAGGGCCTGATCTCACCTCTAAACCGGAACACAGTAATGGAAGCACTACTGTGATACGGTGGTGCTGCCGCCCTCGAGATCATTCACAAGAGCTCTAACACCAGTAAAAAAGTTCTACCGCCAGTAGGTTGATTTTACGATTTTGCGTAACTATAAAATTCTGAAAAGCTAACGCGATGGTCTAGCATGGTGCCTAGGTCTTGAGCACCAGACAGCGGCGCGGTGCTCCTTCGGATAATGGACGGAGCATTACTCATTCATTTGTAACCAAAATAAATCATGTCTGGATTTAAAACTTGAGCTATCTGAGCGGTTATTTGCGTGTGTGCTGAGGCCCTTACACAAACTCATATGACATTTTATTTTACTTAATAATAATAATAAAGGCAAAGAGCCTCGACCAACACCTTAAGAGGCTCACGTTAGGCGGCTGGACCAGGAACCAGATGCAAAAGGCGGTCCTTTTGGACACGGCACGCATCGTGAGGAGGTTCCTCTCTCTGGAGCCCTAACCATCGGCAGCTTGGTCCCTGCACCTGATGACGGTGGGACACTGTTTTTTATATTTTTTAATGTTTTTTTGTATTTTTTATAAATCATATTTAAAAATATATAAGTTAAGAAATAAATAAAGACAAATAATAATAGCAGCCCTGTATTTCATACATGCCCCACACTGCAGGGCTCGGGCCTCTTCTCATGATGAGAAGGGTTAGGCAATAGTCGAATTGGTAGACTTCACACGACCTCGAGTACTGTTTAGGCACTCTCAGACATGCAGGTTTCCTCAATATGTTTTCCTTCACCGTTAGGAAGCGACAATTTATATGATAAATACACACATATCTTCAAAAAGACGAATCTTAACGATTTATTGAAAGCGGTGTGTGCTGTGGGTTCGAACCCGAGACCTTTGACTTCGCAGTCCTACGGTCTCCCACTTGGCTATCGCTCCTATTTTTAAATAACTAATTTTTATTGAATTGGGCATAACATACGAGTATATGTAATAATAATAATAATATTGTACACATAATATTAAAGTTGAAAAAATTAAGAATCCAGCAGGACTCGAACCTGCACCCCCTGGGTATACGCCCCAAGTGCTTTGCCAATTCAGCTATGGATTCGTATGCTGCCGGACTCGAAATTTCTCAACTCTTTTGTGCCAGCCGAAGATGTGCGATTATGTGAATAAGTAACTTATTACATCGCATAGATGGCGCTAAAACCAAGTAATGGTTCGTCTAGCTTCGGCTGGCACAAAAGAGTTGAGAAATTTCGAGTCCGGCAGCATACGAATCCATAGCTGAATTGGCAAAGCACTTGGGGCGTATACCCAGGGGGTGCAGGTTCGAGTCCTGCTGGATTCTTAATTTTTTCAACTTTAATATTATTTTTATTTTAATTTTATATTTACAAATCAATTCATTTTATTTAAAAACACTAAAGAAATATAAAGTTACATTAAATAAATTGAAAATATATACAAAGGTAAAAATAAAAAGGCAAATATTTACATTAAGTTAGGCGTCATAGTATTCCTCCGCATCGATCTCGGTTGTGGGGACCGTGTTCAGAAGGCTGACAGCATTGCCACGTTGTATGGCAATGCTAATTCTTTGTGCTAAGTAAAAGCCAGCCTTCTGGTCACGGGAAGCGTCGATTAAGCGTTTGGAGAGATCTTTATATAATAAGCGCGCACTCGGACCCCACGGACCTAGCGTCTCGACCCCTAATGGCTCAAATATGTAATCCCCTGAAAGATTACTGTATTTGCGCCGCTTGAGAGTCTCCGCAGATGCAGCAGCAGTGCCGGCGCAGCCAGCTGTGCCTGGAAGGTGTGATGGCGCAAGGGTGTCGACACACGTTGCGTCCCACACCAAAGGCCTACCCATCTTCCATGGCAGTAATGACATACCATCTGGTCTCTTACCATCGTCGCGCGCCAAACCATTAGGTTCCAGTACGGCAGGCACACCGGCGATACCAAGAGCTCGACTTTAATATTATATAAATACAAAAAGGCATAGCAAAGCTAAAATTTGCTTTAAATATTACAAGTAATATTGTACACCACTAGAACATACAATGGGAAAGGTACATAGAATATGTTGCACAATCAGCGGTCTTATCGCTTAAGAGGGAACTCCCGGTATGGAATTCTCATACAAAATGAGTATGGTTGTATCTTTTACGTTTTTCATCACAATGTTATAATTTTTGCACAGTCAATTTAAAACATGATTATCTATGTTCCTTCGATTTCAAATTATCTTTAGTCTGCCTATTTTAAAAATTATAGACATCCAAACATCCGTAGTTTTGGACGGCCTGACAAATGCGACTTTTTTAGTATTATACAACAGATTATTACAAGTTTTCGAAACGAAGAACCCTCGTAAATATAATGTACTTTCTATTTTATCAATAATTTTCATCAAAGTACGTCATTTTAATTCATCAAATACCATATTACAAATTAAATAAAATTACAATATCTATCTCAACTCATTGAAGGGGGCTGAGGCAACCATTCGTTAGCTACTCGGAAGTGTGGGGGGGGGTGCCAGTGAGATACCGAACCAAGCCGAGATATGACATACCATAGTCTACCGACCAGAGAGTATGCATTGAACTGCATCGAACCTTTTTTGACATTCACGACTGCAACAAGTTATAGTCCGAGATCTAGCTGCAGAATCTTTTCATTCTTAATAAATATAATTGAATTATATTTTGCAGGTAAATAATCGTTTAGGGACTAAGCTGTATACATGGCATATAAGTTAAAAGTACCAAAGTCTAAGTCTAAAAAGGTAAATCTGTCTGTAAATGTTAAAACGATTGACTGTTGTAATGTTCAAATGTTTGGCTGATAATCTGTTTTTGATTTTCATCTTGTACCTAATCATCCCATACTTTCAAGAGCTGTTATAAATTAATAATCGGCTATATATGCCAAGCCGAGTATTAGAATTATAGAAACATGTCACATTATCTTCGAAAAGACAACGTTTAATTGTCTTATTAATTTATCTTTGAGTTGGGGTAATAATAATAAAATAATAATAAAATAATAAAAAAATATGTTGAAAGATATATTTGCAGCATATAAACACACTAAATGGTCATAAATACTTTTGTCATTTGAGTTTGTGCTGAGGTAAATTATTTACATTTCTGTATTTTTAGTGAACCGCAGAAGTGAAAAGAGGAGACTTGGCCCATTTGTCAGCTTATACTTCACGAGAGCGAAAAATGAATAAGGTTAAACGTAAAATAGAGCTGAAGAAAGTAATTATTATTAGATAAATAACGAATGCCATGTTGCAGAATAATGCAATTCTTTTATCACTGTCTCAAGAGAAACGCAATGTGCTAAATATTAGCGCAATATTATTAAATATTATTAATAATACAGTATCATTTCTAAAACTGTGTTTTATTATTTAAATAAAGAAAATACACAGAATCAAGAGTTAAACAGTACTATCACTATTATATTATAGTACTTAATGTTTTGATGCAATTACATACTATCGACATACTACGTTGGTGGCAGAAGAAACTAGTGATATTATAAATCCCAAAGTAACTTTGAATGTCTGTCGGTCTGTTGTTCCTGCAAAATAAAATCGTTTAATCGATCTTGATGAGTGTTAATGTTTTTTTGTTGACAAAGCCCGCTTAATTAAGCGGCCGTGGCGCAATGGATAAGGCATCGGTCTTACGATCGAGAGGTCGTGGGTTCGAATCCTGGCCATTAAACCACGGACGTAAAACTTCCTCTTATCACAAGCGAATTAAGCTTAGCTGGAGGGGGTTAACAAGAATACTAGCAATTTTTATTTGCAAATTGCTAGTAAGCTTTTTAAAAAAAAATAAAAAATAAGTCTAAACACGCAAAGTTTAATTGATATCAAATTTGTGTCTATAGCCTCTATTTTCATGCGTGGGCGTCGGGCAAGGCTTGACGCCTTGACGCCTTGACGCGAACTCAAATTGGACGTATTGCGAAAGCGACAATAATTACCCTTGCTGTAAACCTCATGGCAATTTTGAACTCGACTGTACATCATCATCAAAATCAAACTGAATACGGATGCCAAAATTAAATCATGTTACAGAATAAGGACGCGCTATATCCTTAGGCTCAACTCACATCGACTAGCTAGCTTCATATTTATCTGTAATCTGTGACGTAGACACAGAAGCACTGCGTCGTCGCGTTGCGTCCAGTATATTTGGCCTATTTAGCACAAGATAGATGTAGACAAATTGTATGGATAAATGCAAATGAACCTGAAAAGCAACAACATAAACAAAATCAGCTTTTTAAGTTCATTAAAATCATGATTATTTTAAATTGCTGGGCTAATCTTTAATATATTTCCAGCAGGCCGACATAATGAAGATATGTATAAATATAAATATTATTATGTAAAAAAACCGATGGCGTAAAACGCGACGTTAAATCTTTTATCTCTTTTAGTTGCCTGCCCGCCTGTTAAAACAGCGTCGTAAGTTCTTAGTCTGAATTATGCCTAAAGGTATAGAATATCTATATTTAGTAGATCTTTAGTCGACTAGTTGGTCGACTAGTGCATAATGCAACTGACTGTGGAACAATAAACATCCTTGTTCCACATACAAATCTCGCCATTGTTACCATAGCAACAAAATTTTGTTGAAAATCGGCAGACTTATCAAACAACAAATCCTGGGTATTGAACCGTTGAGTAACAACTGAACATCAACATGTATTTTCACTCACACATTTATATATAAGACCGATAGAGACAGCAATACCTTTATATGTGTGCAGAGTCTACCCTTAAGCAATTTCTTCCAGACAACCTGGATGGACAAAAAACATAGGAGACAATTTATAGCCATGGCATACATAAGAATTGAGAGAAGAAAAGAAATTTCATAATAGTTTACTTACATCTAATCACTTGTACTGCGTTGTACAAAGATGAATATATACGCATATCTATATTATTATATACCTATAAAACTACATATACTATAAATATTATTTTATATGAATATTGTAATACCTGTCGGTGGCCGCACTGCTAAAATTTCCTGACAGAAAGTTCATAAATAAAATTATGTCCGACCCGGGAATCGAACCCAAGACCTCGCGCCGAGCGAAACACAAATTTTACCGCTACTAGACCAACGAAGCAAAAAGTTTGTAGCAAACATTTCACAAAAATGGGTCAGCCTTTTTCATTAAGCTTCAATCTCTTCAGCATCGAAAAGTTGGAATCACAGATATAGATCTACATAGATAACGCAAGTATCACGATTTGTATTGAAACCAAGCGTGCCGACTTTTTAATACCTACTGTGACGTCACAGCCGAAATTTAGTGACGGGAAATCCAAACCGATTCAAAGACACCGATGCCGCCGATGCCCATCCGCCCAGTACGATACAAACGGCCGTTCGCTATGATTTTCTCTAACAAAAGACGCGCGTGGACTGAAGTTAGCGGCGACCAACCTTGACGCTTGGTCGGGGTTCGGACACGCGAAGTACATGCATTTGCGTTATCTATGTAGATCTATATCTGTGGTTGGAATATATTTTCATAGTTTTACACTAGAAGCCAAATAGCCGGTTCATTTTAAAAACTATTTTTCCAATCCCAGTTGAAAAGACTGTCAGTTTCATGGTTTTTATCGGATTTAAGAGGGAACAATTGCTTGGCTGTTTTTCATACAAAAGTAATATAGGTTTATACTAAGAAACAGTTGAAAAAGATATGGGACCGGCAGGATTTGAACCTTTGTATCCTACCTAAGATAGGAACAAATGGATGAACGTGACGTCACGAAATGACGTATCATACAGTTGAGAAATTTAGGGTGCCGGTAAGAGGCGACCGTAGCTGGATGGCTAAGAGCGACTGCCCGGTGTACAGTAAGGTCGCAGGTTCAAATCCTGCCAGTCCCATATCTTTTTCAACTGTTTCTTAGTATAAACCCATATTACTTTTGTATGAAAAACAGCCAAGCAATTGTTCCCTCTTAAGAGTTAAGCATAGCTAAATGCTATAAAAATAATCAAAGTTATAATATTATACTATAATATACTTTAATATTATTAAGTTTTATTGTATTTATATAGACAAATCATATCTTAAAAACTAAAAATCATGTTTTGCAAAAATATTATTAAAAAAAAATGGTTTGTATGTTTGTTAATTAATAATTGCATGCATTATAGTGTTTTAGTTATAAAATTATAAAATATATTTATTGATTAAAAAGGATAACCCATACTTAAGCTAAAATATAAACTAGGTAGGTAAACTTACAAGGGTATGTGTGTGTCCTTAGGTCTGTGATCCAATCAAAATATGCAGGCATAGGTATTAGGTGATTCACGGTAAAAATGATATACTTTTGGCACTAATCAATTAGGTACTATGCGGTGAAAATAAGACTCGAAAGTTATAATAAAGTTATAACAATGATGCGGTCAAATGTCACTGACCGTGGACAACTCAGCACTCGCAAATATACATCTAATAAATTAAATAAACATAGTTAAGTATACTGGCAATCTAATATAGCACTGTTGTTTATAACACGTACTTAGCCAATGCTATGATATCATTTGTCTATTAAATTACACAACAACTTAATCATATTGAAGTTAAACCTATTTTACGTTAGTATGAAAACATGGCGCCCGGGAGTCTTGCCTTTAGTACTTCTATTTGTCTGTCAGAGTTAGGATGTAATAATAATATAGCCAATTTCCACTAGAAAAGACGCCGCTTTTTTGTAACGTCATGTTGTCAGCGATGACGTTATTCCATTGAAATATTCAGTCATTTTATTCTGTTTCCTATACGCTTAGTGCTGTAAGTGAAAAGGGCTGTAGAAACAATCTAGTGGAGTAGAAAAATAGTCTGCCAGTTGCACATCTGCTGACGTGAAATATTGATTTAGTGTTTGATAACCTATTTATCGATTAATATTAAAGATGTGTGGACTAGTCGGCCACTCTTATGGGCTTCACTATCATCAATCTGCCGAGCCTTTGTCCAATTACAACATATTTCACTGCTGCTCCACTCCTATTAATCTTAGCGTGATGTTATATAGCTTATAGCCTTTCTCAATGAATTGGCTAGTCAACACAAAAATATATTTTCAGTACAGACGAGTAGTTCCTGAAATAAGCGCTTTTAATCAAACGAATAATATAGCAATATTTTATTAGTTCACATCAGCGCTTTGTTGACGACAACTTTTTTTGTAAATGCTTTTTGATTATTTTCACTTTACATCAGCGCTTTGTTGACGACAACTTTTTTTGTAAATGCTTTTTGATTATTTTCACTTTACATCAGCGCTTTGTTGACGACAACTTTTTTTGTAAATGCTTTTTGATTATTTTCACTTTCCACAACCCAGTACGAGGTAATACGATACTCTTTGTTAGAATAGTTATCAGTCTTTCTATCCTCTGACTACTCGTGACGACTGCCATAGATGTTTAAATGGCAATCGGGACCGACGGCTTAACGTGATCTCTATAAATAACAATAATCTTGTTTATCTAATATAACTTGTACTGCTTTGAAATATATTGCATGTGGTAGTGCGACAAACAACACAAAATATAACGAATTTTAAATGCATTGAAACATACTTTAGAGTGTTATTCTTGTAACACCAAAAACGATCGACCGCGCGTTGATTAAAGCTTGCAGCTGAAAGCAAGCGTTAGCGTCAATGCTCAAAGTATGTTAACATATTTTCATAGAAAAAAACATTTGCTTCCAATTGCAATGCTATACTATACTAAGAAACATTTACGCGTTCATTCTTTACAACATTTGTGCTAAATGTAACTTCGCCATATTAGTTTGTATCCTAGAAGATACGAACAAATGGATGATCGTAACGTCACGAAATGACGTAACATACAGTTGAGAAATTTAGGGTCCTTGCTAGAGGCGACCGTAGCTTAGTGGTTAGAGCGGCTGCCTGGTATGCAGAGATTTTTTCATCTGTTTGAACTTAGTATAATTTGTTAATCATAGCTTAATGCTATAAAAATAATCAATAATAACTAAAATACTACCTAGAAATAACTCGCTACAACTAAAAATACTACCGTCCAATATGAAAAAACAATGTTAGTAACAAATATTCTTCCTAAATGTTAGTAACAAATATTTCAGTCATCTAGGTCAGTTATTTTCATGAATTGTCGATCACTTCAGCGTCGAAAAGTTGTTTTTTTTTCATAGTTGCCGAACAATCCAAATAAAAGCTTCGTTTTAATACCTACTGAGTTTTTATCCTGCAGTTATAAAACTGTAACTGTGTAACATTTATATGTCCAGCAGTGGACTACGAGCGGCTGAATGATGATGATGATGAATACTAAATTCACGCCTATGTCTCCTAGAAGATTCTTTTACAATAATAATAAGTTTCGTCACAAAAGAAGGTAGTTGTCATAAGTTGAATTCGCACAATTTCCCGTACTAGTCACTTCATTTCAAAGTCCTTTATTTAATAAATTTACAGGAAACATAAAATACATTGCAGTTTTAATACCGTACTTATGTTTAACATGCTTTAACACTAACTATATCAGGCTCAGTGCCTATACAAGTTTTATTAAGTAATATGCTTAAAGCTGCTTAGTGATAAGACAATAGTTTCAAGTAAATCACTATTATATTTAAAGAGCGTGGGTAGTGTGTAAATAATTACCGTACTAGTAAGATTTATTTATTCTTATTCTTGTGTAAATTTAATAATTTGATATAAATAGTTTGTAAACAAATAATGATGAATAGATTTAATTATGATCTGTTATTGCATGCCTTAGGGTAAAATATGGTGGTCTTAACTATTTTATAACATCAATGTATACACATCTATATATATAAAAGAAAGTCGTGTTAGTTACACCATTTATAACTCAAGAACGGCTGAACCGATTTGGCTGAAAATTGGTGGGGAGGTAGCTTAGAACCGGGAGAAGGATCAGGATACTTTTAAAATATTTTCGAGGGCAAAATTTTATCGAGGGCGAAGCCGCGCGGGGCAGCTAGTTTGCAATAAAAATATTGAAGTTTGAAGTTTGAAGATTACTGTATTAGGGTGGAATGTGGTGTGACAGCAGTGTATATCACCCACACTTCACCTGTTTTGGTCCCACGTGATAGATAGCCTATCGCCAATCACCAGACACATTTCCAACTCCGTGCTACTGAGAATTTTCTATCGGAAATTCCCAAATAATAATCTTGCCCGACTCAGGGATATAACCCGAGACTTCGGTGAGAGGACGCATGCACTAACCACTAAACCAACGAAGCAGCCAATTGTAATAGTACCTACTTTAACTGTCTGTCTGTTTATTTGTTATGCTTTCACGGCAAAACTGCTTAGGCGATCATGATGGTACTTGGTATGAGGATAAATAAAAACCTAAAAAAGTATATAAGCTATTTTTTATTAACTTACCACGTGGATGAAACCGACCGCAAAAGTTAGTAGACACGTAATAAATTATCCATAAGCCCACCAACAGTTTTAATATCAAACTATCTCGATAAATTGTTGAAAAAAAAGTTTGCAAATTGCCTTACGAACAGTGTAATACCTAAAACAAAACACTAAATACAGCTCATTACTATAAAGACTGGTGCCCACTGCGTCGGTGGTATAACGAGCCGCTCAGAGGTATAATTTAAATCAATAAACTCACACGACTACTTAAGGCAAGAGTTGCAAATTAATGTTTAATAATGCACGCTTAGAGTTCGGTGACTATGATTTTGAAGCTAAGTTTAAAGCGATGAGGCCGAACATTGACCTCCTTTATGCAATTCAAAATTAGAACGTTAAGATAAGATAAGATAAGATAAGATAATTTATTTATTTGCCCAAACACATGTGTACATACAATAATAAAATCGCATGCAAGTTATAAAGATACATGAAGTTCAAGACATGTTTGCCATGTAGAATGGCATGCAAATATGTAGATACAATTTTATTCTCATTATATAATGTACATTTTCACCAGCAATCCATTTCTATTACTACATACGTTACATTGTCTTTTGTTCGGCGAACTGTAAAAACTAATCAAAAATATTGATAAAGATAAAGATGAAGATGATTTATTTGTCACAACATGCGTAGGTACATTAATTCTGATTCTGATTCATAATAAAACGTGTCAAATTTTTGACAGTTCATTGCGTTACTGCGCTGTGTCACTCGTTTTTACAATATATTTTACTGCAACTTCGCTCTTAATAATCATAGAGTGATGTTTAATACCCTTTACAAATACCCATTATCAATAATAGTTCCTGAATTAGCGCAGCATTAATACACTCTCACACTCACAGATTAGCGCGCTAATCTGTGAGACAGTTAGTCGTCTATCTCATAATATGTATTATTGTAAATATTGCTTTTCGAATATTAAAGAAACGCGTTTTAAAACTGTCACAGAATCTAAATATCATAAATTCACTGACTGTCGTCAGCAAAGCGCTAATCTGTGAGACAGTTAGACGTCTTTTTGTAAATAGCTTTCCGAATATTAAAGAAACGCGATTTAAAACTGTCACAGAATCTAAATATCCTAAATTCGGTTATATCTTTGTAGTATTCATGGCTAGCTGTACTGTGTACTGTGAACCTAGCCATTCATTTGTAGACCTCAGTTTATGATCGTGGTTTGTTGACATCGTCCGTCTGCACAACTTATGGCAGTGGTCGGTACTGAATTGTGTATATGCTGTGGCTAATATTGCTGGTTGTGGTGATAGATAGTTGTTATTTAGGATTGTTACACAAATTACGATCTGACGTCAATGTCTACTTGTTAAAACTACTGAAATTAATGAAATTTGGGGCAAAATCTCACAAGGAAAAAAAACTAAGTAAATAGCACTCTCTTATAATCTATATGTAACTAAACAACAAACAAACATAGCTAATAGTTACCAATACCAATTTGCCGTACATTCACGGTTGGCGTAGTGGTTAACGCAGTCGCTTCGCCGCTTTCAACTACGCTGGTGTTGTGGGTTCGATCCCCACACGGGACCAATCTTTGTGTGATTCGCAAAGATTTGTTCTGACTCTGGGTGTGCTTTGTGTGTGTGAAATGTATGTTTGTGAACACCCCCGCGACACAGGAGCTATTCCTAGTGCAGGTATCGTTAAAAAAAAGGTTAAAACTCTGTCACATCAACATAATAAGATTTAAATTCTCACAGAAACTAAAATGCAAAAAGATTTATAATTACAGCGTTGCTGAATGTAGAAAAACATGATCACAAAAGCTCGTATACAACTACTACAAGGATCCACCATTATTTCTTACTACAAGACTAATAAAAACAGTTCGCAACATTACACATTATTCGGTAGCAACAAGCTTCAAATAAAAATCGTATCAAATAAATAAAACCAATAATTGGAGTCCATAAATCTTATTCGACAAAAAATAAGGACTGTCCCGACGAACCCGTAAAGGCTGGTCACCCCACAGTAATGATGGCAGTTTGAGGCCATAAAATGGATTGATGACCCTTTAAACGGAGGAATATTAAGAAGTTGTTATTTTTTCATGTCTAATTTCGAGAATTCGCCCGGGTATAATTTTGACAAATTATGTGGTAGATATTTTGCTGTGATTGTAGTACTTAGCACGTTGAAAACCTATTTTTTTGATGATAAATAATAATAGCAGCCATGTATCTAATACATGTCGCAATGCTGGGCTCGGCCCTCTTCTCGTGATGAAAAGGGGTTAGGCCATAGGTACTCCACCATGCTGGCCAAGTGCGAATTGGTAGACTTCACACGACCTCGAGTACTTTTTAGGCAATCTCAGGCATGCAGGTTTTCTCACAATGTTTTTCTTCACCGTTAGCAAGCGACAATTTATATTATGATAAATATACACAATTATCTTCTAAAAGACAAATCTTAACAATTTATTGAAAGAGATGTGTGCCGTGGGTTCGAACCCAAGACCTTTAACTTCCCACGGTCTTCCACTCGGCTAACGCTGCTTGTTGAGTAGTTGGATAATTTTATGCTAGGCTGTGGTATTTTTTTTTTATTCAACTAAAGAGGCAAACAAGCACACGGCCTGCCTGATGGTAAGCAGTTACTATAGCCTACTATGGACACATGCAACAGCCTGGTGTTATTTGTCCTGGAGCTTGCGTTTCCGTTCCTTTAAAACTCTATTTGCACTCTTTTTCAAGAACCCCGTGCAGTATTCTCTTGGGAAAACCTTGGCAGGAAGCTCATTCGGCAACTTGATCGTGCGTGGAAAAATAATCTCTGAAACCGTATCGTGAGCGACGACTTCGGTTTCAGCCTGTAAGGATGATTGTTTTGTATGCATGACAAAAAATATCATGAGGACATAAACATATAATTACGCCTATATTACTCAGAAGGTTACATCATATGTGTTATATGGCAAAGGTGTTGGCACCCACACTTCACCTGTTATGTTTAAATTCCATGTGCAAAAGAGGCGGTCGGCTCCATGACATTTCCGAAGTAAATTAAATTAAACTTGGTTTCATTTTTTTATTTTTTTTATACTACGTCCACAGCGAACGAACGTGTAGTCCACCTGATGGTGAAGTGGAGTACTGCCCATGGACATCAACAATCCACCAAAGCAGATTATAGATGCGTCGCTGCAGCTGAGGACTACGGTGTTATGCCTCATGTGCCAGTAATTTTGGAGCCTGATCTCACCACCAAACCGGAACACAGTAATGGAAGCACTACTATTTGGCGGCAGGTTAAAGGTGAGACGGTGGTGCTGCCACCCTCGAGCTCATTTACAGAGCTCTAGCACCAGTAAAATTCTAATCAGTAAAGTTAATTGACTTCTAAAACTATATTCCTGCATAGTATTGCTTAACCTCTGCCGCAACCCTACAATACACTAATGACCTCATCTCACAATATGCAATAGCCACAACGACAGGCATATTGGCTGTTGCTTA
Organism: Hypena proboscidalis; assembly: GCA_905147285.1. Taxonomy (NCBI): domain Eukaryota; kingdom Metazoa; phylum Arthropoda; class Insecta; order Lepidoptera; family Erebidae; genus Hypena; species Hypena proboscidalis. The sequence goes on from LR990152.1 coordinate 10,190,434, forward strand.
CCACCGCCGTATTGCTCCGTAACTTATATTGCTCGCCGACGGCAACGAGTGCGGTGAAAGTTAAGAGCGGTCGCGGAAGTTGCGGAGGGTGACAGGAGTGGTTTATTTATTTATTTATTATTTAACACTTTATTGTACAAAAAAAACAGAAATATTAACATATTAAAGTAAGAGTATACAAAAGGCAAGCTTAACTCAGTGCTTGAGTTCTCTTCCAGCAAACTTAGAGCAATAGAGGAGACGATGATGCTATATAGTGCAAGATAAGTGTACTACTTAAGTAGAAAATACAAAAGATAAATATAACTACATACACATATTTAGATCCTAGAACTTATATATAAATTACATAAACATAACATAAAGATAAAAGATAAATTTGGATTTTTTACATTAGATAGAACGCCAGAAGCAATTACACTATCCAATGGTCCTAATGACAAAGCCAAATACACACATTCACTCACTCAAGCACACCCAGTCTCAGAACAAATATTTGCGAATAACACAAAGATTTAAACATATACATACATAATATGATTCATGAATGATATATTTGAGTTTGGTTATAGATAGCCTTGTTGAGAGTCTGGTTTTTGTCTGCGACTGACCACCTGATTTTAATTGGTAACTACAGCCAATGGACATCAACAATTCACGAAAGGGGATTTTAGACGAGTCGCGTCGCTTCAACTGAAGACTACAGTGTTACACGTCATGTGCTAGTAATTTCCTGCCCACAACCTAGCTACATAATATTATTGTTTCAATATTTTAAAGATACATTATTTTCATTTAGTGCTTTTTATATCCAAGACTGGCATAATTCGTGCTACTACTTGTCATATTTACAAGTTTTCGTCAAAAATCTCGAGATCTATGACTGAAAATAATATGACCTAAATTCTATTGCATTACGTATTTAATTAGTATTTTATGACATACATAGTATTAAACAGTTATTGATTTGTTGTATAACGTCAATCTGAAGTAAAAAAACCTTTTAAATATCATTATTTTATCTCGCCAAAGTACAAGAAATCACTAAGAAACTGCTCCATGACCAGTTTCCGATTTTGACATAAGGAATTGCGTTACTTGCCTGTAAGGCTGTCAAATCTGCAAGAGGATAGTAACTGGCAAGCTGTCAATTTTTTTGCCAAGCAGTTATCAACCGTATATGTATGGAAATAAGGATGCTCTAAAACCGAGATGAACCGGTTACGATCGAAATTCTTAGTCGATTTCGAAAGCGACGGGAAATTAGTCACATTTACAGAATAGCATATCTGATCTCACCAAAAACCGGCACATACAACACAACACATGCAAGCACTACTATTTGGCGGCAGGTTTTAATATTTAAAAAAATTAAAACCCTTTAAAAGTTCATGGCTCACCCCACCAGCCAAAACTTTCGCTCTATTCGGATAACTGCACTAAAATCATCTAGCCAGTCTGTAAAATCATCTAGCTGGTTATTGTTATACGGAACAATAACTGGACGCCCAAAGTTGAGTTGTTTGAGGAGTTTTGAATAATTAGGAGTAGACGCGAAGCGCCGTGTTTTCATACTTACGTAATATGGGTTTAGCTTCAATATTATTAGGTTTTAATCTTTTCATAGACTACTTAACATAACATCACGCCGACATTTCACCTGTTATGTTTAGGTCCAATAGGATAGGGGGTGAGCCTATCGCCATCCACCAAATTTCCTGACGGAATATTCACAAACTTAAATTTCAAAAATTTCCTGACAAATCTTTTAACCACTAATTACCATTGCGTGGCAGATTATAGGTGAGCTGTTGGCACCTTGCTGGTAAATTAGCGAACCATATAATTCCTCCTTTGTCTTGTAGTGAGCGTAAGCGGCCTCTCACCATAAAGTCCCTGGTTCGAATCACGGGTGGGACAAAAGTATTTTTTTAGGATTTTGCCATCAGAAAAAACCCAATAGCAGCACGGAATTGGAATTACAAGCACATGAGTCATAAGATCATAGGCTCAAAGTTGAGTTGTTTGTGTAGTGTTGAATAACGAAAGAGCTACAATACAAAGGCTATTTTGCAGTTTCCATTACTAGTAAACATTGAAGACTAAACTTATTTACAAAAGCTTTGGCTATACGCTTCACCTTGTTTGTGCAAACCGTAGTCAAGCTGCATGCTCCATCTTGTGCAAAAAGGTGGTTGCGCCGGCTGGACGCTGAATCATACTTGCGTAACTTGAAATTCGCATCACTTGTTTGCACAAACTGTTTGCGCAAGTAAGAGATATTTACGATATTTAGATAAGGATTTAAGAGCGTGTATTCCTTTTCAAAATGTAACTGTCGATTTTTGTAGTGTTTTGGGAATATTTCGTAAAAACTGAATGAAAGTATGATTTTATTCAACTAACTTTTTAGAATGCAAGTTTTGAAAGGTAAATATAACAATTTCATTCGTTATTATTGAAAATACGGGTTACTCACGTTACTTTAGCCGGGATATGCCGACTAGTTTATATACAGTGAGCTCGGCCGATACAGTGAGCTCTTTTCACACCACGACACGGTCAACCCACCACACAAACAGTGATGACGACGAGCCGCACTGTACAACATCAACAACAGAGCATCTTCCACTCCCCACTATCCCCACCCCCGCTGCGACATCAAGCCGTGCGACGCGCGCAGAGGCGCGCAGTGCTAGACGTCGCGCGGAGGTGACGACACGCGAATAACAGCCCAGTTGATGAATCTACGTATTAGATTCGAAACTAGTCGGCATATCCCGGCTAAAGTAACGTGAGTAACCCGTATTTTCAATAATAATGTCTTCACCTCACGTCGGTTTTAATAATTTCATTCGTAAATACAGCATAATTTTGTAATATAACAACTTAACAGTTAATACTCTTTCAACTGATAAAATAGAAAAGTATGCTTTAGTTATTAAATGTAATTGTCATATTTACCTTTTAAAGCCCACATTCTAAAAAGTTAGTTGAATAAAATCATACTTTCATTCAGTTTTTACGAAATATTCCCAAAACACTACAAAAATTGACAGTTACATTTTGAAAAGGAATACACGCTCTTAACGTATAGCCAGTATAGTCACGAAATTGTCATACAGTTATAAACTAATATTAGAAAGAAAGAAAGAAAGAAACGTTTATTCTGGCAAATCTAAAGCTTAGTACACTTTTAAAACTACTTATAATAATAATTATATTGATGTGCTAGAAAAAGTACACACCTCAGCATAATACTACAGCACTGGTATTTTGGTGGGTACTGGGGGTTTTCATACCACAAGGCGTTCGCACCGCGGTATGGATCGCCCAAGGACTTTTTTTGAATGGGTCCGTTCGCACCACTGTCGTCGAGTGGTGCGAACAACCCAAGACTCTTTTTGAATAGGTCGGTTCGCACCACAAGATTTGATGACAACCCAGTGGTTCGTTTTTTGGATCTGGATTAGATGGACATAGGAAATAAATATAATTTCACTAGGAGAATAATAAAGCGATGTTTAGTTTTCACTAGTTTTATAAATTATTAGTATTTTACTAGAAGGTTATTAATAGGTATTTTTGACATGTTCAGTGATTATTTTAAGTAATTTTAATATGTTTATAGGAATGTTTTGTGAAGATTTTACTATTTATGTGTATTATTTTAAAATATTTATATAGCGATGCTTAGTTTAAATAATTAAAAATTATTAAAATATTTCGCTGCTGCCCCACTGACTAACTAAACGGATAAACTCGTTGTCTCGTTGGGTACTGTTTTGCGGATTTATTCCTCACGGACAACTGCTAACTTTGTGTGCTATTTAACATTATTTTCATGCCTCACAGATTAACTTTTAGTTGTTGCTGGATGTTTTCGTAGTTTTCTTCATTGTGTTTTTGTGAATTATGATGATGATTGCTTAGTGTTTGGATGGTTTTAGCAAGTGTTTATATGATGATTGCTTAGTGTTTGGATGGTTTTAGAAAGTGTTTCTATGATGATTGCTTAGTGTTTGGGTGGTTTTCGAAAGTGTTTATATGATGATTGCTTCGTGTTTGGGTGGTTTTATCAAGTGTTTATATGATGATTGCTTAGTGTTTGAATGATGTTTGGGTGGTTTCAGAAAGTGTTTCTATGATGATTGCTTAGTGTTTGAATGATGTTTGGGTGGTTTTATCAAGTGTTTATATGATGATTGCTTAGTGTTTGGATGGTTTTAGCAAGTGTCTCTATGATGATTGCTTAGTGTACGGGTGGTTTTAGAAAGTGTTTATATGATGATTGCTTAGTGTTAAAATGATGTTTGGGTGGTTTTATCAAGTGTTTATATGATGATTGCTTAGTGTTTGAATGATGTTTGGGTGGTTTTAGAAAGTGTTTATATGATGATTGCTTAGTGTTTGGATGGTTTTAGCAAGTGTCTCTATGATGATTGCTTAGTGTACGGGTGGTTTTAGAAAGTGTTTATATGATGATTGCTTAGTGTTTGGGTGGTTTTATCAAGTGTTTATATGATGATTGCTTCGTGTTTGGGTGGTTTTAGAAAGTGTTTATATGATGATTGCTTAGTGTTTGAATGATGTTTGGGTGGTTTCAGAAAGTGTCTCTATGATGATTGCCTGATGTTTGGGTTGTGTTTGCGAATACATTAAGTGTTTGTTTTGACTATCGAGGTGTGGTAATCATATAAGTTAAACAGTATAAACGACTAAAATAGAGTTTTATTAACATAATATTATTAGAAAATCATTACATTTATACAAACAGAAACAAGAAATAGCTTAACGAAAATAAAAAATAACTTAATTGATCCCTACATGTAGGGCATGGATACCGGAATTCCGGGACCTCAGAATACCGTAATCTCGGTCAATATTTTTAAGATTTATTACCGGAATTGAACGGGTGCAATTCCGCCATTATTGTATTATAAAAAACAAATATGAAGAGAATATTTACAAATAAGGTCTGTTGCCTGTATTTTCTTGACTGCCGGCTTGCACTAATTGAACACGTTTTATTAAGAAAACTACTGTGTTCTCATTATGTTTGTTTTTTATGTTTGTTTCTCATTATACAGTTGGTGTGGGCCCTCAAGGGGGCAGTGCCACTCGCGTTGGAACCTGTGGTCTAGTGGTTAGCGTATGTCTCTCACCGCGAGGACTTGGGTTCGATTCTCGGGTCGGGCAAAGGTGTTATTTGAGATAGTTTCGTGAGGGAAAATTCTTCATAGCAGCACGGAGTTAGAATTGTACACAGTAGCGATGGGCTCAGCCCCTATTACATAATATAACATATCATCACGCGTATATTTTGGAAACGTAATAGTGAAATTTTTATTGTGAAGCACAGCTTTCGTTCATGATGGTTCATACTGTATCTTTTTGTAATACTCTACAAGTAGAAAAATTTCATTGGCTAACTGTAACTAACTTTGATTATCATGAAACTTTCTATAATTATTCTTTAATATCCTGGGCACTACACTGAGTACTTTTTATCCCGGCAAAGTACCCAGTATATTTAAATTTGCGGTTCGGGATCGAACTGCAAATAATAAGTTTGTCGTAGGTTATTATTAAGGTTTATTTTTTAATGATTAATAAAATAAATAAAATAATAACGTACCTTAAACCTACGTAACCGTGATACGCGCAAAGAGCTGTTTCTTGCGTAGCTGATTTACTGAACTGTTTTAAGGCATATACAAACCTGTTTAATTTATTACATATTGTGTTTATGTGTGAGTCCCAGTTGCAATTGTTGTTTTATGTAAGTCCTAGGAATTTGATATTATTTTCGTTACCAATTTTTCGCCATCATACTTAAGTTCAATATGTTGAGGTATTTGTTTATAGTTTGCAAATTGTACATATTTAGTTTTAGAAATCTTAAATATAAGCTGATTTTTGGTTAACCAATTAATAACATGTGTTGTTTGAAAGCTTTGTTAGAATTTTAAATAAAGTATAAAAATTGATTAAACTAAATAATTGCATTTTTTTTCTTGGTGACAGGTTTAAATGGTTGCGTAATATCTACGAAGAACGCATAGTTTCGATATCTCTCCGTTGTTTAACGTCAAAAGTAATATCACCCCCTAAACATCGTTACAGCACCACAAAACTATTCCCCAAACATGTTAGAATGACCCTTTTAACATCGTCACATCACCACAAAACTATCCCACAAACATGTTAGAATGACCCTTTTAACATCGTCACATCACCACAAAACTGTACCACATACATGTTAGAATGACCCTTTTAACATCTTCCTTTCACCACAAAACTATCCCACAAACATCTTAGAATGACCCTTTTAACATCGTCACATCACCACAAAACTGTACCACATACATGTTAGAATGACCCTTTTAACATCTTCCTTTCACCACAAAACTATCCCACAAACATGTTAGAATGACCCTTTTAACATCGTCACATCACCACAAAACTGTACCACATACATGTTAGAATGACCCTTTTAACATCTTCCTTTCACCACAAAACTATCCCACAAACATGTTAGAATGACCTTTTTAACATCGTCACATCACCACAAAACTGTTCCACATACATGTTAGAATGACCCTTTTAACATCGTCACATCACCACAAAACTGTTCCACATACATGTTAGAATGACCCTTTTAACATCTTCCTTTCACCACAAAACTATCCCACAAACATGTTAGAATGACCTTTTTAACATCGTCACATCACCACAAATCTGTTCCACATACATGTTAGAATGACCCTTTTAACATCGTCACATCACCACAAAACTGTACCACATACATGTTAGAATGACCCTTTTAACATCTTCTTTTCACCACAAAACTACCCCACAAACATGTTAGAATGACCTTTTTAACATCGTTACATCACCACAAAACTGTTCTACATACATGTTAAGATTACCCTCTAATCATCGTCATAGCACCCACAAAATTGTTTTACATACAAGTACCATGTACATAATTATCCACTCCTCAAAAAATTACCCATAAACATCGCGATGGTCTCGCGATATACGTTCACTACCATATTTTTTTTATTCAATTAGTTTTTGTTGATGTCTTGTATGATTTCATATCGGGTTACTGTGCTGTGGTGCGAACTTACTAATTCAAAAATAGCCTTGGGCGATCCATACCGCGGTGTGACCGGACCCATTCAAAAAGAGTCCTTGGGCGATCCATACCGCGGTGCGAACGCCTTGTGGTATGAAAACCCCCAGTACCCATTTTGGTGCGCCCTGATTGTGAGTAAGATAGTGTGACATTCATCTTAATGATGATAATTCCATTGTCACAATAATTAGGCATTTTTTTAACAGAAAATACAATATCAGTTATAGAACCAAACAATACACAGGTTTATTTTAAATTACTAAATCTAACTTTTACTACCAAGTGAAACGGTTCTAATTGATTGGAGTTTACGTTGGTTTAATCTGCGAAAAAAAGTAACCGGATTTGAGAGATATATTTTGCATTGGATAGTATACTTTTACGAAATACACTAACTATGTACGCCTTTTTAATATTAATATGTATATTACTTCATTAATGTATTTTTCAGTGGCAGGAATGGTAATAATTAATCATTCTTGTATTAGATCCGATTATTTTATCTTAGCCATATTGACATGGTACCTTAATAATTGGATATGATTGTTTATTATAATGACATTTATTTTGACATAATTTAATACTAATCTGCTAATCATTACTATAAATCTAGCTTCTCAATTGACATTTTTTATTATCTACCTGTTTAAATTAAAAATAACAAAAACTTTTTGTATTTGTAAAATTTGTATGTCTACCTAGGCAAAACATAGTGAAACAAATTTACCTTAAATACCACCATGTTATACATATTACCTATGTTATACAAATAAATTATTTTGAATTTGAATTTGAATTTGAATTAATTGACAAAGCGGTTGCCCGCAACTACGTCCGAGTGGAATTCCTTTTAATTTACACTCTCTCCTTATGAGAAGAGGCCCAAGCCCAGCAGTGGCAACATGTATTAGATACAGAGCTGCTATTATTATAAACAAACAATTACTTAAACAATATTATTAAAACCGACGCGAGGTGAAGACATTATTAATGAGAATACGGGTTATTCACGTTATTTTAGCCGGGATAGGCCGACTAGTTTCGAATCTATTACGTAGATGCACTCTCGCACTCTCCACTCCAGTGCGAGACGTCGCGCGACGACGACGAAACACGATTTTTCGCCCAGTTGATGAATCTACGTAATAGATTCGAAACTAGTCGCCATATCCCGGCTAAAATAACGTGAGTAACCCGTATTCTCAATAATAAAATCACTTAACGAAGCAGTAATATTATAACGTTAAAAAGAACAACTAATAAAATATATCGTTTACTACTTTACAAGAAATATACAGTTTTCAGAAGCTGAATTTCAAATTTACGAGGTTTCAGTTTTACGATTTATAAAACATGATTGGTTTTGTTCAAAATGCAGAACAAAAGTTTTCCTTTTGATTGAAAAATTGTAACAATATTTTTATTGATGATTCGTGCGAACCAGCTTTGTCAAAGCGCTTTATTAGCTTTTGATACTGCAGGCTTTGTTATTTGATTTTGTTATAAATTTGATACAATTATTTAAATACAATAAATATATTTTGAAGCAAATTTTAGGTTTGCTATGCCTTTTTGTATTTTATATAATATTAAAGATGAAAAATTAAGAATCCAGCAGGACTCGAACCTGCACCCCTTGGGTATACGCCCCAACTCTTTGTGACGCTGGCACAAAGAGTTGAGAAATTTCGAGTCTAGCAGCATACGAATCCATGGCTGAATTGGCAAAGCACTTGGGGCGTATACCCAGGGTGTGCAGGTTCGAGTCCTGCTAGAATCTTAATTTTTCAACTTTAATATTATATAAAATTATTTAAATACTAACGTTTTGAGAATGTATGAATGATTGTTATTTTTTACGCATAAACTAATAAGCGACGAAGCATTTAGGACACAGGTATTTACTAGGAATTGGTATGTACCATCTATTCCTAAATTTGTGTCCCTACATAATTGCTGCCCCAATGGTATAGTGCGAATGCGCCTCTTACCGCGAGGTCTTGGATTCGATGCCCAAATCAGGCAGTGTTATTTGTGAACTTTCCATTAGGAAATTCATAATAGCTGCACGTAGTTGGAATTGTGTCCGGTGGATGGCAATAGGCTCTACCCCGATCACATAGGACCTAAACATAAAGAGTGAAATGTGGGTGTTTTTATACCTCTGTCACACCCTTCTAGGTAAAAAAGGCGTGATGTTATGTATATATCTAATTGGTTTAAAAAATTACTGGCACATGAGGCATAACACCGTAGTCCTCAGCTGCAGCGACGCATCCATAATCTGTTTTTGTGGATTGTTGATGTCCATGGGCTGTACTCCACTTACCATCAGATGGACTACACGTTCGTTCGCTGCGGGCGTAGGATAAAAGAAAAAAAGAAAAATATTATTGTATCACTCACACTTTTACTCTATTAGTGATTGATATTATTAACCAATCTAGACAAACATCTAGGCTACTTTTAAGACGGTCTAGACCAACAATTTCAAAGTAGGTATTTCATCTTAAAAGTGCATGAGGTCACAGGAGAAAAGAGGAAAAAGGGGGCACTTTTAATATAATTTCGCCACAAAGACAAACGATTGCGCTAAAATGTTACTTCTTTCCGTCAATGGTTTCATTAATTTTTGCCACCCCATTCTAGAGATGTGGCGAAACGGTACTTTATGGTATTAGAATACTTTGCAAATGACTTGCCATGAAAATAATATGAAGGCAGCAAAAGAATTTAAAAACCAAATTTCACTTCTTACTTCAGTAATTGTACCCAATATTTTTGATTAATTGTATGTTATATTATAGTTTTATTAGTAGTCATTCGTTATTTTGTTTTCTGTAAATTCTTGGTAATTTTATTAAAGAAATCGTATAATATTTAAAGAAAAGAAAAATATTTATTTAAAATTAAAACTTATCAATCTTACTCTCATCTAAAGACAATGAGAATGAATGATCGAGGGACAGTAAAATATATTTCTTAAATATGGTTGACGTCAATAGTTTGTGAAGTAGGTAGGTTAGTAAATTATTTAAATGGGGGCATTTAAAACTTATTTGAAAGCGCACATTCTAAAAAACGAATGTTTAATAATATTTACTGAGCATGATGTAAATTGGTGTATTTTTTAATGGCGTGCTAGCAAAACCGCGGGATGAATTTACTTTGTTTGTTTAAAAGCGCTAATCTCGATTGAATCGGATTTTAATATCCTTTTTGTGTTTCATAGTCTAATTCCAATAAAAGGTTCTAAGGTATTTAACAATACGCTAAACTCCAAGAGAGCGGAGCAGTAAGCTTTAGCACGGGAGCAGCTATTACTTAATACAACGAATTCCCCAGCAAAAGTTCAACTAGCTTTTGACCGCGTCATTTACCTAATATTCGTTGTCGTCCCATCACTAACCTCTCTACCCCAGATCCTCTCCCCTCAAGGACTTTAAGGGCGTGAGATAAGATATCATTAATCTTTTGTCATAAAAGTAACGCTTATATATTTTTGTCATTAATTGCCTGTCATCTTTCGCCAGTTACCGTCGATATTAAATAAAACGCCTGGAAGTTATTGGTTGAAAAAACACTCTTATTTTTACTCGAATATGGCGAAACCAAAGGGTGTTATTTTATTTTTATTTTATTCATTGAGGGATAATAAACAGCTACAATATATATATTTATAACAATGTTTAGTTGTATAGGATGTTGACAATATTGCAGACCACTGCATTATCCTCAGATTGACAACACAAATAAGCAAATAATTAATTGACAAATAAAAAGCTACTTATAAATTAAATAAAAATAATTTAAATTGAGGGTGTTGAAGAGTTCTGTAAGTTTAAGGGCCAGTTTCTAAGGTTCCGGATAGATCTTATCCGACCCATAAATTATGATCTGAGCAAATTAACAAGTGACATAAGTTACACTTGCAAAAATAACACAGCTGTTACTTTTATTTCTTATAATTCATAATTCATTTATTCTCATAAGATTATAGGTTGGTACTAGCATGCATTATACAGATTTTCTTAGGACACTAAGTTCAGCTATGTTTCGCCCTTAAGGCTTTCTATGTGTTATAAGCCAATAAGGTTTTTCTAACACATGTGTACCATCACTATAAACAATATATCCAAAACTTAAGCTTTATGATATATAAGCTTACTTTTTAATGTAATTTTTTTACAACGTTTTTAAAATATGTTTTCAAAGCCAAATTCCATATTTTGTGATCGTTCCTAGCTATGTTAGAAGAACACACAGGGAAACCTTCAGCTTATATAAAACAACGTAATTGATTTTACATGTGAATTTGTAAATTAAAATTAGTTTCATGTATTAAGATTCCGAATGTAAATTAGGCTTTAGATTAAAAGAGGCTTAGCAAAATTATCAAAGCTTTATCAGTCAATAGCACTTAAGAAGAACTGGAATTTTTTGTGCATATTAATTAGTTATGTACGGGAACTTTAGAAATACCAACAACCTCACAGCCTATTCACACATACCGACTTAAAGGAGATTGGTAATAAGGACTATACACCATTATGAATGACTTTTGTACGACTAAAAATAATACCTTATGTTTTCATACAAAAATGAAATATTGAAATCGAGGGCGCAAATCATTCTTCAAACCTTATCCAAATTTCAATATTTTACTATCCACTGCTTCTATTGAGATAGCAGATCGTCACAACAAATTTCATGTAGCCCGAGCGCTTCTTGACTGTGGCAGCCAACGTTGTTTAGTAACTTTACCTCTATGCAAAAAATTACAATTACCTTTATTACAGTCCACAGTCGAAATAAGAGGGGTTGCTAGTGCTGTCACGCAGTCAACACAAAGCTGTGACGTTTTTATTCGGTCGCGAAACGGGCCTTATAACAAGCACATAAGGTGCATCGTTTTACCTAGTATTACGTCACCACTACCAGCTGTTCCTTTGAACTATAAACAATTATTAATTCCTAATGAATGTCAATTAGCAGATCCATTATTTAATTTGCGGTGCAAATTTCAATGGCACTGGCTGTTAGTCCCACGGATTTGACTGAGAATCAGTATTTTACATAGAGCGACTGCCTCACCACAAATTTCACAGCAAACTAACTCACCAAAAAGGCACACATAAAATATCAGTATTGCCATCAATTTGCACCGCAATATCACCCAACATTTACGGGGAAAATAAAAAAATATAAGTAAATAGTTGATTCTCCACCGACTCGCGATAGTGTGCGATAGCTTGTAATATATTTTGATTTAGTGAGGCCACGATAACACCATGAAGTTTTTTCTGGGATGCTTTCTTAGTTTAAAAGCGACAAGCGTTTTTTAACTATCTCAAGAGCGGTGATTTTTAAGAACTTCTTAAGAACGAAGGATGTTTTTGGGCTAATATTTAATAAAACATGTGTGGCAAAACCAGCGTGTAGTTTATCTGATGGTAAGTGGTCATTAAAGTCGCTAAATGTGAGAACTAACCAGTAAAATAAAAATTTATTCAGTGGTTGAGTCGTGAAAGCACACAAACAAACATAGTCCGTTCAAATTTAAAGCATTAATTAGTTAGAATTCACACCATAGGCCTCAAATGGAGCGACGCATCCTCCTACTTTTGTAGATGGTTCATGGTCTATAGTTACCACTTACCATCAAGTGGACTATACGTCCGTATATAAAAAAAAAACTGTGTCATTCTAATAATTTCAAGTGATTTGTTTAAATGGGTTATGTGCTCCAAGACTGCGAATATTTGTCAGTAACGTAACGTATTCGTTACAATTTTTAGCATAACGTTACAATATTGATTTCCTGATTGAAGAGGATTAACGTGTAACATAACATCACGCCTATTTTACCCAGAAGGGTGTGGCAGAGGTGTAAAACACCCACGGGGTCGAGTCTATCGCCATCCACCGGGCATAATTCTACCTCCATGCTGCTATTGCGAATTTTTCTGGTAGGAAATTCCCAACAAAAGTTTAAAATACAAATCACGATTTATATAAATACAGGTAGCGCACTGTGATGCTCGGTTCTCGTTCAACACTGGTGTAATTTTCGAAAATGTAACGTAAAAAAAAAAAACTAAAAAACACGCTTTTAAAGTACTTCTAACTAAAAAGTGCTGAAGCTGAAAAGTGTGGGGCGCTCTGTGCCATATGTTTCGTCTATCGAGCAACCCACGCTTTTCACAATAATACTAGTATTTTTTGTTCATAATGGTGCTCCCACACTGCCGTTAGAAAATGTTTGTAAACATTTTCTAACATAAAAACATTTACTCACAAATGTTGTCAATTGTTACTTTTTGTTAGAAACTGTTAGATGTTATAAGTGCTCCTACACTAATAGAAATGATTACTTATGTTTACTAACATTTTATAACATTTAAATCTGGTATTTGCTCGCTGTTTGGTTTGCGTTCTGAGAGCGTCTACACGAAAATGGAAGAGCATTTGCTCATTAGAATAGCTTTTATTTTTTGTTTATAAAAGAAGAAAAAAATTGGATGCGCCAAACGCTAAAAGGTAACACATGTTTTATTTTGTTATAATTTGTTAAGTTAACGTTACTAAACATTTTCTAACATGAAAACATTTTTTAACATTTGTGATTAAATGTTTGCTAACAAATGTTTACTAACGTTACTAAACATTTTCTAACGGCAATGTGGGAGCACCATTACCATTTTCAGCTTATATTAGGAATTATTTTTCACTTTTTAGTTAGAAGTACTTTAAAAGCGTGTTTTTTAGTTTTTTTAAACTATTACTTATTTTCTACTGTTTAGTTTGGTTTATTTATAAGAGCGTTTTTTTTTAATTTTTTTTTTATTTTTATTTTTTTATCTAATTATTGCATTGTTATCGCTCTTTGACAGGTGTGCAAAATTTTAATGAAATCTGTCCGTTTAAAGTGGGTCAAAATCGAGTCCAAAGGAGTCGGTTACATACAATACATCATACAGGTGAAGCTAATATAATAGTGTTAAAAACTATTATTGACCTCCGTCGCCGCGTCGCTTGTACATTAAACCACAAACGTAACCTATAATGGCACAAACCATTACTCTTTTTGATAGATTTAAGGGCAATTTATTACGTATTTCGCCATAAGCTGTCTATTTGTCGATATTTGAGTATTTTTTATCATTAGATATGACGCCGTTTTGGCTCAATTCGCTTCCGTACAAATATGATTATAAATTTATGGCGGTAGGTCTTTCCGGCAGTAAGTAGATATGTAAGTATATCTCATGTTGGGGTAAGCAATAAAGTATGGTAATCAGTTTAAGAGCAAAAAAACGAGTATTTGTATAGGAGCCCTCCTATAATAACTCGTTAAAACCTTAAGTATTTATTATTTATTAATTTATCTGGGACGAATGCACAATGGCGCATATACGTGCATCATATGAAGGGTAGAAATTTTCAGCAGGACAGCGAAAGGCCATCACTTTAACTATTGCTGCTTCAAGAAAATTATTAAAACGTTATTTTCTAAAATAATAATATATTTAAAATTAGGTAAAATAATTATATATTTTCTAAAATAATTGTATTTCAGGTATTTTTAATTTTTTCAGACGACGGGATGGCAGAGTGGGTAGTGTACCTGCATGCGACGCTGAGATCTCGGGTTCGATGCCTGCTCAAGAAAAATCTTTGTATGCATGAACTTGGAGGTTTGTCTTGGTCTGGGCGTTTCTATGTATAATAAGTATGTATTTACAAAGGATTATATGAATTAGTATCAGTTATTCTAGTACCCACAGTAAAAGTTTTGCTTAGTTTGGGGCTAGATGGTGTTGTGTGTATGTTGAGTGATATTTATTTAATTATTTATTATTGCCAAGTTTTCCTTAAAATGTTGATCCCTATTTTCAGATTCAAAAAAATGTAGTTAGCAAAGAAATGTCCGAGAAAATATTTTATATCGATTGATTCCAAAGAGATTCCAGTTAGGTCCTATTCTTCTTCTTTCGACTTGCCATCGTGGTGAAAGGTAGCCAATTCGCTTTGAAGAACTTGCGAATTGCCCAGGGTGCGCCGGACGTAGGGAATCTTTAGGTACGTCACTTGGGGAGGCTCTTTTCATGCACCCCAGGTCCTATTGATTTAGTTTCTTGTACTGATCAATAATTGTATTACTATTGGACCAGCCATTTTCGGAGTATACAATACATATTGTTATACACCTCTGGCGAACCCTTCTGGGTAATATGTCATGGCGTAATGTTACATTATATAATATTTAATTGTACTATCAATTTTTTTTGGCCGGAAGTTGAGCATTTTGGGAACGTAGCCCACTGGTAGCGGTCTTTTAGACTAGGTTTGTACATAGATTTAGATGTAGTCATTTATTTTTAGGTTAATAGGAATTTTGTTTTATTTTTAATTTTTAATTATTAATTAAATAAACTCTATCAAATAGAAATAAGATAACACTCTCCACCATCCCCAACCTTAACATAACATATAAAATGTACCCAATATACATGGTGTATATCAACCGATATATACACACATCTACCACACCTTTTTGGGTAATACAGGCGTCGTTCCTGCCATCATGTGGGAGAAGGGCAATCGTGGTAATCTTAGTTAGTAAGCCAGCTTCAGCTTTGCCGAAGAGCCCGACATAACCTCTTTAAAAATTAGACAACGGGTCTAAATCGCGTAATTATTATAAAGGTAAATAAATACCGCAGGAGCAGCGATAGCCGAGTGGGAGACCGTAGGACTGCGAAGTTAAGAGGGAACTCCCGGTATGGAATTCTCATACAAAATGAGTAGAGGAAAAGGTGGTAATGTGGCCCCTGCAGATATATTGGCCCCCTTCAATATTTTAATGTTTGAACAACGTCATCTAGTATGTTTTATGCGCTACGGGATGCTTGCGGCATGATACGTATTTAGTACCTTACAAATCCACCAGAGCCTGTCACGTTTGATTGTCATTCGAACCAATTGAAACTCGTTACCGGTAAAACTTTAAACTACTGTTATTTTAATTCGGTAATTGTTTATAGATAGAGTGTTTTGGCTATTGTGTTCGGAAATTGGATACGTTAAACTGTTCTTCCACGGGAATTAAAAGGTAAATACAAAATTTGACTTGTAATAATTATTTTTGATACGTTTGTTTAAATATTCTCAATAGTTGTAATTTGGCCCCCTCACATTGGTTGTATTATGGTCCCGGGGGCCACATTACATGTAAGAGTGATTCATAATTTTTTCTCAAGTTTTCCTCAAGTTTTCACAGAAATCGATTATTTAACCAGCTTAATTTAGCCAGCAGTGGCTCTGAAAGTGACGAAGACGCAGTGAATACCGATTATGTCGAGTCGTTTACAAACGTGGTTCCTGAAAACACGAACGTGCCGTGTATGTTCTGCGAAACCATTTATTGCAATGAAAGACCTGGAGAGCCATGGGTACAGTGTCAAAGTTGTGATTTATGGGCTCATGTAGCCTGTGGAGGTTCTGAAGGTGACAATTATATTTGTAATTTTCGCCGTTAATTTTTAACTGTGCAATACATTTAATGTGACCCCCCAGGGGGCCACATAACCATCACTTGATGTCAAGATGCCAAATTGGAATAACTTAAGAATAAATAATATTTTTGCTTTCCTGTACGCGTTTCATTTATTTAATTGTCAGACATGTATAGACTAATAAATAAGAAGTCCTATAATGTATCTTTGAGGTTTGTCACTCCTATATTTTTTAAATAAAACTTAAAAAACAAAGTGGGGGGCCACATTACCACCTTCTCCTCTATGGTTGTATCTTTTACATTTTTCATCACAATGTTATAATTTTTGCACAGTCAATTTAAAACATGATTATCTATGTTCCTTCGATTTCAAATTATCTTTAGTCTGCCTATTTTAAAAATTATAGGCATCCAAACATCCGTAGTTTTGAACGGCCTGACAAATGCGACTTTTTTAGTATTATACAACAGATTATTACAAGTTTTCGAAACGAAGGACCCTCGTAAATATAATGTACTTTCTATTTCATCAATAATTATCATCAAAGTACCTCATTTTCATTCATCAAATACCATATTACAAATTAAAGAAAATTACAATATCTATCTCAACTCATTGAAGGGGGTGAGGCAGCCATTCGTTAGCTACTCGGAAGTGAAGGAGGGGTGCCAGTGAGATACCGAACCAAGCCGAGATATGACATACCATAGTCTACCGACCAGAGAGTATGCAATGAACTGCATTGAACCTTTTTAGGGTTCCGTAGTACCTACAAGGAACCCTTATAGTTTCGCCATGTCCGTCTGTCCGTCTGTCCAAGGCATAGCGACGAAACCGTTGGTGCTAGAAAACTGAAATTTTTCATGAACATGTATGTTAACTAAACAAAGAAAGTCGTAGAATAAAATTTTTCAGGTAGCTCCCCTACATGTAAAGTAGGGATGTTTTTTTTTTGTCGCCTACCCCATAGTGTGGGGTATTGTTAGATAGGACTTTTAAAATCGTGTAGGGGTTGCTAAGACAGTTTTTTGATTTAGAGATCCGTTTGCGAGATAATTAACTTTAAAGAGCAAATTTTTGTTCGAGTAGGGCGTCCCCCCCCCTCTAAAAGCTAAACTACTAGATCCCAAAATCTGAAAAAAATTGTGTCGGTAGTACATGTAATGAACTTTAAAGGAAAACTATAGCGGATAAGTTCACTTCATTAGTTCAAGAGGAATAGGGGTCCGAAATGTCAGATGCAGTTACTCAGAATATTTCGTTCAAAATTCTTGAAACATAAATAAACATACATAATACATATATAAAATCACGCCTTTATCCCACGGGGGTAGGCAGAGACGATGGAACGCCATGTGCTTCGCTCCTTACATACTTCTTTCGCTTCCTCAACATTCATACATCTCGTCATACGTGCTAGCTGGTTTCGTGTACTACAAACATTTCCTTTCTGAAGGACGCCATTTAGTTAAAAAGTAAAATTAAAAATATTTTTCTACGGAACCCTACTGCGCGTGGCCCGACACGCACTTGGCCGGTTTTTTGACATTCACGACTGCAACAAGTTATAGTCCGAGATCTAGCTGCAGAATCTTTTCGTTCTTTATAAACATAATTGAATTATATTTTTATGTAAATAATCATTTAGGAACTGAGCTGTATACATGGCATATGGGTTAAAAGTACCAAAGTCTAAACGAATAACAGAAATAAAAACAGTTAGTTGAAAACAATGATTTTTTTTTGTATTAATAACTTATTAATAGTTATTTATATATTATTTCAAAAGACAATTGTATACAATTGTACTATTGTGACAAAGTGTAAATGTTAAAACGATTGACTGTTAAAATGTGTAAATGATGAGGCTGATCATAATCTGTTTTTTTTATTTTTATCACGTCCCTAATCACCCCATACTTTCAAGGGCTGTTATAAATTAATAGTCAGCTATATATGCCGAGCAGAGTATTAGTATCTATAGAAACATGTCACATTATCTTTGAAAAGACAACGTTTAATTGTCTTGTTAATTTATCATTGAGTTGGAGTAATAATAATAATAATCGTTAAATGCTTTCGAACCTAAAACCTTCTACATGCATAATAATAACTATGCAGATACAATATTCATTTAAAATGCATAGCTCTTGGCCTAATTACAGTGTCATTCATTGCAATTCGCTTGTGTCATATGTCACACTTGTATTTTATAATGTTGATTATAATATTTAAATAGTTTCTCTGGACTTAAATATGGGTAAACAATCTTTACATTGTGTATTGTTAATTATTTACATAGTAAATATATCATTATATCTACGAATACTTAAATTGTAATGTCATTATATCGTGCATGTCATTTTTGTTCTTTCATATGTACAATGAAACACATAACCGTTTCAGCAAATTTGAACAAAAATAAGATAAATATATTTACAGCATATAAACCGCATAGTAATAAAGATTTTTGTCATTTGAGTTTGTGCTGAGGTAAATTATTTACATTTCTGTATTTTTAGTGAACCGCAGAATGAAAAGAAGAGACTTGGCCTATTTGTCAGCTTATACTTCACGAGAGCGAAAAATGAATAAGGTTAAACGTAAAATAGAGCTGAAGAAAGTAATTATTATTAGATAAATAACGAATGCCATGTTGCAGAATAATGCAATTATTTTATCACTGTCTCAAGAGAAACGCAATTTGCTAAATATTAGAGCAATATTATTAAATATTATTATTATATACCCTAAATAATACAGTATCATTTCTAAAACTTTGTTTTATTATTTAAATAAAGAAAACACTCAGAATCAAGAGTTAAACGGTACTATCACTATTATATTATAGTACTAATGTTTTGATGCAATTACATACTATCGACATACTACGTGGGTGCAGTCGCAGAAGAAACTAGTGATATTATAAATCCCAAAGTAACTTTGAATGTCTGTCGGTCTGTTGTTCCTGCAAAATAAAATCGTTTAATCGATCTTGATGAGTGTTAATGTTTTTTTGTTGACAAAGCCCGCTTAATTAAGCGGCCGTGGCGCAATGGATAAAGCATCGGTCTTACGATCGAGAGGTCGTGGGTTCGAATCCTGGCCATTACACCACGGACGTAAAACTTCCTCTTATATCAAGCGAAATAAACTTAGCTGGAGGGGGTTAACAAGAATACTAGTAATTTATATTTGCAAATTGCTAGTAAGCTTTTTTTTTAAAAAAAAAAAAGTCAAACACGCAAAGTTTAATTGATATCAAATTTGTGTCTATAGCCTCTATTTTCATGCGTGGGCGTCGGGCAAGGCTTGACGCCTTGCCGCCTTGACGCGAACTCAAATTGGACGTATTGCGAAAGCGACAATAATTACCCTTGCTGTAAACCTCATGGCAATTTTGAACTCGACTGTACATCATCATCAAAATCAAACTGAATACGGACGCCAAAATTAAATCATGTTACAGAATAAGGACGCGCTATATCCTTAGGCTCAACTCACATCGACTAGCTAGCTTCATATTTATCTGTAATCTGTGACGTAGACACAGAAGCACTGCGTCGTCGCGTTGCGTCCAGTTTATTTGGCCTATTTAGCACAAGATAGATGTAGACAAATTGTATGGATAAATGCAAATGAACCTGAAAAGCAACAACATAAACAAAATCAGCTTTTTAAGTTCATTAAAATCATGATTATTTTAAATTGCTGGGCTAATCTTTAATATATTTTTAGCAGGCCCACATAATGAAGATATGTATAAATATAAATATTATTATGTAAAAAAACCGATGGCGTAAAACGCGACGTTAAATCTTTTATCTCTTTTAGTTGCCTGCCCGCCTGTTAAAACAGCGTCGTAAGTTCTTAGTCTGAATTATGCCTAAAGGTATAGAATATCTATATTTAGTAGATTTTTAGTCGACTAGTTGGTCAACTAGTGCATAATGCAACTGACTGTGGAACAATAAACATCCCTGTTCCACATACAAATCTCGCCATTGTTACCATAGCAACAAAATTTTGTTGAAAATCGGCAGACTTATCAAACAACAAATCCTGGGTATTGAACCGTTGAGTAACAACTGAACATCAACATGTATTTTCACTCACACATTTATATATAAGACTGATAGAGACAGCAATACCTTTATATGTGTGCAGAGTCTACCCTTAAAGGTCTCGGGTTCGAACCCACGGCACACACCTCTTGTCTTTTCGAAGATATGTGTGTATTTATCATATAAATTAAAATTAAATTATCGCTCGCTAACGGTGAAGGAAAAACATCGTGAGGAAACCTACATGCCTGAGAGTGCCTAATAAGTGCTCGAGAGTGCGTGAAGTCTACCAATCCGCACTTGGCCAGCGTGGTGGACTATGGCCTAACCCTATGGTCAAAGCTGTCTACATATAAAAATACGTAGATTTACATTTAATTAGATTTATTTACGGCGATGATGACATAATTCATTGCAGAATCTTTTCTCTTCTAAGAATACTAGGTAATACAAGGACAAATACACTCGTCAAACATGTAATCCCTTTTTTTGGTTCGTAGGTCTTAATGCTTACCTAAATAAAGAAAGAACAGCAAATAAAAGTGTTTGCAATATCCCGGAATAACACACGCAGAAACTACTGTGTGCAATAACGGTTTTATACGCGTGTTTTATGTGCGTGTATTGTCGCAATACCGCCACTATTGGACGACGTATTATTTACGATTCCTACGAAGCGAATTTCAAAGAAAATTTCAACAATTATGCGGTATTTTATATAAATAACGCATTATTTATTGATTAACTTAATTTATTTTGTGGATAACGTCGTCGATTACGCAATTGTATTTTGTTTTTATTATTTAAGTTTAGTTTGCTTTAAAAACTTGTATTTCTTATTGTGTAATTGTTTGTTATTCCAAATAAATAAAATAAAAATAAAATAAAAAAATAATAAAGTCTGGTCCATAAGTGCCCTCAACCGTTTTTTAAGGTTATATAATGAAACTTGGTTAAGTCGGTTATGGATAAGTGTGAAACCTCCATAGCTGGAACTCATACTAAGGTCCCGTCACATTAGCACCGGGTACCTGCAACTCTTGGCAAGTGGAACACCTCTTTAAGTTGAACACTTCTTTAAGTGAAACCAATTTACAGATCCTTTGATGATCTCAGTTATCCGTTTTACTATATAGTATTTAGACGTTGTTTTCTAATTCGAATCTAACGAATGAGTTGTATAATGTAATATACCTATATTGCGAAGTAATTGTTATTGTTTGTATTCTAGGTGCAATATATGTCGCAAAATAGATGCTATCTAGTAAAGAATCAATAGAAATACAATTTAATTTGTGTTTGCAATGTCCCAGAATAACACACGCAGAAACTACTGTGTGCAATAACGGTTTTATACGCGTGTTTTATGGGCGCGTATTGTCGCAATACCGCCGCTATTGGACGACGTATTATTTACGATGCCTACAAAGCGAATTTTAAAGAGAACGCCACCATTTTTAGCAACTGCAGGCCCAATACCAAACAAAACTACTGCCATCTAATAAGCACAGCATGGTGGAAAAATTGCAGCACGGAATTGTGCCTGGTGGATGGCGATAGGCTCACCCCCTATCCCATGGGACCTAAAAACATAGCAGGTGAAATATGGGTGTTGTACACGTCAAATAAAAAGTATTCATCATTTAAACTGTTCAACAGCGTTAAACAAGTAGGAACTTGTTGAATAGAAAGAGACTGAAGAAAAAGTTTAAGAAACCAATTCTTTTCTCCTCCATTAAAATCAGTTTCCGCCACTTCATTACCAACAAATATGGCGCCTGTTATGGTTTGGTTTAAATCATTTATTCTCAAAAAGACAAAGCCACTTACATGAGAATATAATGTTATCCCGAAACTTAAGCCAATTTGTAATTGAGATCGCAGGAACTGCGCCAAAATGTGCAGTTAGTATGCCTAACAACATGCGTCGGTGCTGTGGCCGTGACGTTTCATGTGTGGTCTAAGGCACGAGCCTAGAAGATTTTCTTTTTTTATCATTGTTATCTGCTAATTATAGAGGAACAGGGTGTGATGTTCCTCCACCACAAAGGGACGATCCTCCGACCAGGCTCGGTGGTATTGCCTGGCGGACAGCTGTCCAACGGTAGCATATTGGAAGATGTATTTATTTACACTTGCTGTAAACATTTTGTTATAGCGATTGAGCGCTCTTTGACAGTTGTGACGAGTGTGTCACTTCGTGACGTTGTTAATCACAACCGTTATTTATTATGTGCGGAGACCGCCACACAAGTTACTGTTTGTAACCTGCCTGAATTACTGTGTAACTAGGCCAGTCATTAAAACCAAAACCCGTAAGTAATTAGTAATACGCTCAAATTTTGAGGTTTCGTTAAAGGAGGCAGAATAACTTACCGTGTACGGAAATGGTTGAAAAGGTCACCCCTTTTCAACCATTGTCGTACACGGTTTTTTGTTAGTAACATTGTCAAAAAAAGTAGTAACACGCTGCAAATTAAGAATTATGTTGTTCTTACCATTTTGAAACATATATTAAATTTGCAGCGTTTTGCAACATACGCATTATTTATTATTAAAAAACAATGAAATTTGTTAAAAACAAGGGTAGAAAAATTAGTAACACGCCGCAAATTAAGAACTAAGTCAGACCCAACAACAAATTCACCTTTCCGTCGTTTCTCTGCGCACTGCATTCTCGTATCTTTTCAGTCCTTGGAAGGCTCCAAGGTATATAAACTCTTCTTGCATCCTCCAGCAACCTTTCCCTTGCACCACCGTGCATCGTACGTGACGCTCACCAAAGTAAAATGGAATTCCCAAACACGTGATGGCAAACACTTGAAACTGGAAACTTTTCCTTTATACAAACCTTTTCTGTATTCTATTTGAATAATAAATTTAAATGTACGCTATTTTTCTTTATCTGTATTGGCTGGATGAGAGAAAGAATCGTGTTTGTTGTTATAAATGTTTGTTTGTAGCTGGATATCTCAAAAGCAAAGATATGCTGTGATTATAGAGTGTTGAATATTTTAATAAATTGAAGTGAGTGTTCCATAAAAATGTGTAAAACCTACAATTCACTAATACAGAACCAACCACCGACAGGGGTGGTTCCAACTTCATAGCTAGGTGAATGGAGTCACAAGGTCAAATTCCAGTCACAAATTTTGTTAGCGTTTTTTTTTAAATATTTTTTTCAGGAAGCGAATTTTTTAAATATTTTCTTCAATCAAAATGAGAAAAAAACACGCATGGGTTATGTTATGTAAGAAGCAACACTGAAGCGCCTTCGTTCTCCAAAGTCGGGGAGCGCCTCAGTCGCCGAATTTTGAAGCATTTTCATCAATAATAAAACGACGCAACAAGCGAATTTAGACTTAAGTGTTTTGAAATGTCTATAAAAAAATTGTATTAAGGTGGATCATAAATAAGCTTTGTTGATAGTAGGTACATTCACACCAGTTTTGCCTCTAAAACAATCTTGAAATTTCATTTCCTTGCATTTGATTTAAACCCTCGCATTCAGCCTATTCTAATACCTGAAACGCCTGTAATTAGATTTCCTTAGTACATAGGTTATTCAAATGTCCAGACAAAAGATACTGTCATGGCATCCGGCCGGTGATCGATGCTACATAATTATGTACCTGCAATCTATTCCGGAAACTCTCAATCAATCACGCGGATCGCAAGCTAATGCAGTAATGAGGGTATGTTTTGGAGGAAGGAAAATGGGATAGGTAGAGCTTTTGAGAGAAGCGCGAGGAAGGGATTACGTTTTTATAGCCAACGGGCGTGTAGCCTTATTTTAGGTAGCAACTACATATTATTCCGGATTCATGGTCTGCTTCCTACAGCTATCTTAAGCTCTGAACTTACCTACTAATGAAATATTGCGTTTATGAAAATGGTTTTGTTACAAAAGTTGCTATAAATTGTGTGGGAAATTTAATGATAAAATTATTTTTGAATTGTTTCGTACTTTAAAAATGGAGTCGCCCAAGAAACTTAAAATGACTTAGATTTATAGTATGTAACAAAAAATCTTGCATTTGGTTTATGTCTACCTATATTTTTATAAGGTACCCTATATTTTAGTATCGGATCAGCCTCCATGCCTATTCTAAAAGGAAAACTGATCAACAGTTTTTATGCTAAAATCATATTCCTTCATCTAGAAATATTTCCTAGCATAAATATGTGAATGCACAGGTCATTTCTGTGATTAAACTAAACCACTATTTTTTCTGAGTAGTCGACATCTGGAAATATAATCTTACCGCTTTGACTGCTGGACGTCTTTTGAGGTGTGTTACATGCAATGAGCGGCAGCGATTATGAAATGGGTCTTGGTTGAAAAAAAAAGTTGTGCTAAAGAGAGGTTATCAACTTCTTATTGATTATTTTTATAGCAATTATCTATACTAAGCAAATTATACTAAGGAACAGTTGAAAAAAATATGGGACTTGAACTGGATTTGAACCTGCGACCTTCTGTCTTCTTAAGTATTGGAGCACATCAGTTAATGCACTTCTATTTGGTGGCATGTACTGAGGTTAAAAATGTCTTTTTCACCTCAGTAACTCGAACATGCGTGCTTTGTTGTGTGAAATCAGTGTCAAGTCAACATATGCCGGGCGTTGACGCTGACACTTGCTTCCAACTGGAAGCTTTACGCGTCGTTTAAGTAAATCTAGTTATAGCACCTCTACTCTGTTTCTGTTGTTGTACAGTCGGCAAATGAGTTGGGTATGCAGGGCAAGAACTTCTAAGTCATAGTAAAGACTTACGACACCAGTTATGGATAAGTGAGTTATATATCTAAATAGTGGGTATATTACACTTATTAAATATGAAATACAAACTTGCATATCTATTGCAGTCAGTTTTTACTATGGCGTAGAAGTTTTTGCCCTTCATACCCAACTCATTGGCCGACTGTACATAGCCACTTGGCCAACACTGCGTGTTATGTCGCAGCATCTTTTCTCTTGTACCATCCACAAGAAGGGGAAACCGGGCCAAGTGTTGCGGTTAAGGCTTTTCAACGTCAAGCGGTGTGAATACATTTCATAATAAATACGTACTGAAAGACTGAGGACCTATTTCACAGTCGACAATTAATTAATAAGCAAAAAGTCGAGTAGTATTTTTTTTTAATACTACGCCCACAGCGAACGTACGTGTAGTCCACCTGATGGTAAGTGGAGTATAGCCCATGGACATCAATAATCCACAAAAGCAGACTATAGATGCGTCGCTGCAGCTGAGGACTACGGTGTTATGCCTCATGTGCTAGTAATTTCAGGGCCTGATCTCACCACCAAACCGGAACACAGTAATGGAAGCATTACTATTTGGCGGCAGGTGAAAGGTAAGATGGTGGTGCTGCCGCCCTCGAGCTCATTCACAAGAGCTCTATCACCAGTTAAGATGTATATAAGCATAGAAGATGCGGCAAAAGTATTATTTGGGATATTTTCGTCAGGGAATTCTCAATAACAGCATGGAGTAAGTATTATACCTATTGGATGGCGATAGGCTCACCCCGGTGAAGTGTGGGTGTTACTAACCTCTGCCATATCCTTCTAGATT
Source organism: Hypena proboscidalis (assembly GCA_905147285.1). Taxonomy (NCBI): domain Eukaryota; kingdom Metazoa; phylum Arthropoda; class Insecta; order Lepidoptera; family Erebidae; genus Hypena; species Hypena proboscidalis. The sequence continues at coordinate 10,216,744 of LR990152.1, forward strand.
CTAAGGCGTAATGTTATGTTTACGTCAAGCTAAATGTAAAAATAATAAACCTTAGCGGGTCGGATAACTTTGCAGTTAGTCTATAAAAATGTCTAAACAGCTTTGTCTGTTTACTTGGAATATGTCTACTTATGTTGGCAGCACTGACACCGGATGCTGTCAAACGTTCAGCAAACTCACTTATTTGGAAATAGAAGTCATATTTCCGGTTCCGGCGCCCCGGAAATGACATTCAAAGGACGCGGCCAAAGTATTTCCGGATATTCTAAAATGTGTTTCGCTAATTTCATAGCTAGAGATATTATGTTTTTGTAAGTCGTAAATTTTAAATTGAGGTCCAAGAGAGTGCTCTAAATATAAAGTATTAGAAGAGTTACTTATCAACATGTAAACTATTATAATACATTATGCTATATACTTAAAGCTAGATACTTATATTTATTCAGCTAGCTTATAAAATGTTCACCTTAGCAGCTCAAAAAATCGTTCTTTGTTGTTTGAAAACAGTTCTCAGTGAGCAAGACTCAACTTGGCTTCGTTTTTCTCACTGCTTGCCTCTTCTCACAGCTGAGGTGATAAGATGCATTTGCGACATGAGATCAAATTGTGAACTTTCCGTCAGAAAATTCACAATAGCAGCACGGAGTTGAAATTGTGCCTGGTGGCTGAAGATAGGCTTACCCCCTATCCCATGGGAGCTAAACATAACAGGTGTACACCTCTGCAACACCCTACTGTGTAATATAGGCGTGATGTTATGTTATGATACTTATAATAATTTGTAATATACCTACTCACTGAATAACTTTTACTCAACGATAGGAAAACAGGTTATTAACGAGAACATACCCGTATTTTAGTTTGTACAACTAAACATGGCAGTCAGACTACACAAAAGCAAAGTTATGCCAATTACATGCTATATTCATTATGACATAAGCTCAGCCAGCGCTTGCCATAATCGATTTTGTACTAGCGGTACAACTTTGGACATTATCGCAATGGATTGCACTGCATTCTCTAGTGAGTCCATCCACCAAAAACAACCCTGTATGGAAATTGAAATATCACACAATGACATTTAGTCCCAAACTAAGCAGAGCTTGTGCTCATTCATACTGAATCATTAATAGGTACTGTAAATGCATACTTATTACATAGAAATACCCAGAACAAGAAAATCCTCCATATTCTTAATTCTTAATTCTTAATTCTTTATTGTACAAATAAAAAACAATACAATAATATAAAATACAATTTTAAATTTATGTACAAAGGCGAGCTTAACCACTAAAATGGGTTTTGTATATTCATTCATTTCATGTGCACAAAGTATTTCACTTGAGCGGGAATTAAACCCGCGAACTGTGCGTAGCAGGCAGTGTGCTATGGCGTATAGTAGGTAAAGTTTAACTAAATTACTCTGCATTCATTAATGCAGAGTATTGCACTTTACCCTGTATATCTAATAGTTTTTATCTAGTAACTGCCACAATGGTCTAGTGGTTAGCGTATGCGCCTCTCACCGGGAGGTCTCGGGTTCGATTCTCGGGTTGGACAAAGTGATATATGTGCACTTTCCGTCAGGCAATGCACAATAGTAGCACGGAGTTGGAATTGTGCCCGGTGTATGACGAAAGGTATACCCCCTATCCCAGGGGAACTAAACATAGCAGGTGAAGTGTGGGTGTTGTATACTTCTGCCACACCCTTTTGTATAACATAGGTGTAATGTTATGTTATGTTATTCACAATTTTCCCATCTTTTTTATCCTGATCGCAAAATTCAGAAATAGTTAAAACCTTTCGCTATACATTGAATTCAAACTACACGCTGTTCACACTGAGGGTTTACATTTATATTGGAAGTTCTGTACGTGACTCTAGGCAGTCTGTAAACTAGAGACTGCAATAACATTCCATTGCTCGGCTAAATCTAACGGAATATGTGGAATATTTGAGAAACTGAAGAAAATGGTTCCGTTCTTATAAAATTGTCACATGAATAAAAGATTGTATAAAGTGTGGGAATTTTTGCAAGACAACACATATTGTTAACCCCAACGCTGTTTGAAGGGGTGCTGTTATTTTGATCGCTATGTTTGTCTAGAATAAGAGGTTTCCCAAATAATACTTTAATTCATACATATTTAAATTTCTGCCGTGGTATAACTAAATGCTCAAACCATTTTTTTTGGATACCAAATAAAAACCGCAGAAAAATTTAAACCGATGTAACTTTTCGATGACAAAACTTATTTTGGTTATAGTTTTGGTATCTTTGAATCTCAAATAAGTTTTGTCATCGAAAAGTATGTAACGGTTTTAGCAGATAACGGCATTTTAGTTATACCACGGCAGATATTTGTTCATCGGTATTTGTGATTTTTTTATTATTTTACTTTTATTGTATTTTATTATATATGTTTTGTCATTGAAATACCTACTTACTTTATGTAGTTCTTGAATAAAAATATGTTTTTACAAAAAGTAAATAAAAAAATGCGATAAAGTTTGTAAATTGAGTAGGTTTACATTCCTATTCGTACCTAGCTTAATTGTGAAACTATAGGCTGACCGTTTAACTCGCGTATCGCCCGCGCGGTGAGAAGGGGGTGGGGCGTGATATTACCGGGTGGGTGAGAGGGGTGCGCGGTGCAAAGAGCTCACGTCAAACGCGGCAGTGCGCTGGCTGTGCTCGCAGCGCACGGTTGGTATTTTTGTTACGGACGCTTGGACATAAACGCACAAGGTAAACGGTTTGCCAAGATTAATCCCAAGATGAATCGCTCTTCCTGTTTTGCAAAAAAAAACAACAAGCAAGCTAAACAAATAGCATATAATATGTATTCCTTTTTTAAAGCCAGAAAACAAGATCATAGTTCTACGGAGTATCTTCAAGAACGTAAACGTAAACAAACTTGTTGCTGAAGCTACAGGACTCTCGATGACTACCATAAGTAAAATAGTAAAAGAAGGAAATGAACTGAGAGATGAACAAAGTCAAGAAAAGTTTAAATCACCAACAAAAAATAAACAAATCCGAAAGAAAAAAAAGAAGTAGACGGTTTTAGAGAGGGACACGTACTTTTGGACACAGCACGCATCGTGAGGAGGTTCCTCTCTCTGGAGCCCTAACCATCGGCAGCTTGGTCCCTGCACCTGATGTCGCTGGGACACTGTTTTTTATATTTTTTAATGGTTTTTGGTATTTTTATAAATCATATTTAAAAATATATAAAATAAGTTAAGAAATAAATAAAGAGAAATAAAAATAATAATTGTAAAATTTTGATAATATTATTTTTTCTTTAATAAGTTATTTTTTTCTTAAAATGTTCATTTTTCTTCAAAAATACAGATACTACAATTATATTTTTTACTTTGCCTACAATGTCTATCTCGAGATAAATCTTTGGATCAATGACTCCGTGTGTAGCCGTAGTAGTCCGTTACCTACCCCCGCTCACTTCTTACGTCGCAGGCGATACGCGCGTTAAACGGTCGGTCTAGGTTGGTACAAAACACAGCATTTGTTATTTTAAAAACCAGCATTACGTATGTCCTTTTATAATATAATTATTATGATTTCTTTTGTACTTATATGAAGTATCCTACTGTTTCATATTGTGTGCCAAATAAAGATTCAATTTAAAGTCTACTTCTTTTTTTAGGTTCCGTAGCCGAATGGCAAAAAACGGATACCTAAAAGATTCGTCATGTCTGTCCGTCCGTATGTCACAGCCACTTTTGCCGTAACTATAAGAGCTATACTGTGGAAACTTGGTAAGTAGATGTATTCGGTGAAACGTATTAAGATTTGCATACAAAAAAAAAACAATATTGTTTTGGGTTTTTACCCCATACTTAGAACTAAAACTCATTTTTTTTTTCATCAAACCCTTCAAAAATGATATTGAGGTTTCTGATATTTTTTTTTTCTAAACTGTATAGTTTGCGCGAGAGACGCTTCCAAAATGGAAAAATGTCCCCTCCCGTAACTTCTAAAATAAAGGAATGATAAATGTATAAATAATATATATGATGTACATTACCATGCAAACTTTCACCGAAAATTGGTTTGAACGATATCTAATAATTAGTATTTTTTAATACGTTATAAATCGTTAACCGCATTTTACCTTTCATTCAATCAACGCCAATATAATAAAGAATAAAGAAAAACATTTATTTAGAATGTATAGTGGTACGGAACCCTACGTGCGCGAGTCCGACTCGCACTTGGCCGGTTTTTTATTTAAACACGGTTTCTGGCAAGGATTCCTAGATACGTTTCGTCAAAATCAGTTCAGCCATTTACAGAACATGGAGGTGAAAATATAATACTACCCCACAATTAGCATCGCGAAGCCTCAGGTCTTCGAAAAGCACATTTTGGGAATGACTGTTCTTATACATTTAATATCAAGCTAGCAACAACAATTGGTATCAAAGTTAAATAACAATATGTTGAACGTGCCTCGGAACCACGGACAAACTTCATGAACTTACTAGTTTGGGAACTAAAATAGAAACCAGTTGCGGATTGGAACGTGTTGGTTTTCGAATCATTAACCGACTTTAAAAAAAAGGAGGAGGTTCTCAATTAGATCGCTTTTTTTTGTTCGTCGATTACCCGAAGGCGCCTGGACCAATCTAGAAATTCACTTTTGTCTTAAATCTTGTCATTTGGTCCTATTCTCATCAGTCACGATCTGATGATAGGATCTTAGAGAAATCGAGGTCCACCCTCAAATTTTAAAGGCTTCTATATTGTTTTTCGTATATTACCTAAAGCTACTCGGATATTTACATCTAGCTGTCGGCATTTCAGCATTTCAGCAAGTCAGCACCTTAATATCGTGTACTGTATTCTTTAAGTTATGAACAGCTGAGGCGAGACGTTGAATATTACTTGAGTATTTTTTTCCATTCTGTGCGTTTACAAGAGTATCACTATCTTTCCGTTGCAGTCTTGTTCCAGAATAAAGTATTAAGGGGAATCGTGAATGCACCCTGGTACATCAGAAATGAGGATCTCCATCCTGACCTGAAGGTGAACCTTGTCGCCAGTGTAATACAAAAGTACGCTGAATCTCATGAACGACGACTTCTTCAACACGTGAATGTCGAAGCCATCCAGCTCCTTGACACCACAGACATAGTAAGAAGACTTAAAAGGACGAAACCTTTTGAGCTAGTTCAGTGAAGTGGTTTAGTGCTACTTTAAAAGAACACAAGAACAAAGTGTCATTTTCGATAATAGAGACAATAAGGACACATTCTTAGCATAAATTAATTGTCAAAATTAAATTACTCTTTAGTCTCTAATGTTATATCTAGACTAGATTGTAATCTTTATGAAGTATCTAATTGTTTAGAAACATCATTTAAAAAAAAAAACTATCATTCCGTTTACGCCTAAACCACTGGACTGAACATAATGAAAATTGGCATGAGAATGGTTTAAAGCTTCTAGAAGAAAATAGTTACACATTTATATTTATTAGTAACTACTCCCGCGCTTTAACTCACGTTCAACCTTACTGCCCCACTCCCGTGGAGTTTAGCGTAATGTTAAAGGGATATTTTATATTGCATATCAAATAAATAATCGCCTATCAATACATACTCATCATTTATATTCTTTTTTAGATCAAATAACTTACCATACTGCAGATAAACTAAATGTTTAACAAAACTCAAACTGCAGATAATTCGAAATTACACATCAATATGACATTCCTTTTTTCCTCTTATTGCAATACAGTTAAATTTATTTTTGTACAAAAATACTACATGCATAGCATAAATACTGACTGCACATCAAATTTACCATATTTCATAGCAAAATAACTATCCCAGTCGCATATTAACCAGTAAGTACAACAAAATCTGTTCATCATATTTATCTTAATTTTCAAGAAGCCATGCTCGGCAAATTTAATGATTATTATAACAAAAAAATCCTTTTACATTGCATTATTTCTAAAAGCAGAACAACTTAACTGAAAAACTTCGCGCGTTTTTTCGTCACTGGAGTGCAGAGTGGCGCGAGCGAGTGAGATAGAGATAGCGCTAGGTCGTGTCGTCGGGAGTTAGCCGTATATCTCGCGCGTAAGAGCGAAATAGAAATATTTTGAGCGAAATAGAAAAATTATGGGTAAAGTAGTAGGTTAGGTTAGAACTGCGACCATAACATCTAGAATCTATCTTTGTGATACTCCGACCCCTTTTTGAATCCACCCACTTCTTCTTACGTATCAATGGCATTGTGGTTTCTCAAATAAATAAAATAATAAAAAAAAAAAAATAAAAAAAAAAAAAAAAAATAATAATATTATACTACCTACCAATTTCTTATTATCATAGATCGTAACAGACGACAGTACGTGGCGCCACCTGCAGAAGCTAAAAATGTGCCTATTGGGCAAAAAAAGAAGCGTGGACGCCCCGCGAAAGCAAGACCCGCTTTAATAATTCAATAAATTACAATTTTGTATCTAATTTTATATTTTTTTGCTGATCTCATTATGTGATAATTAATAAATAATAAGATGACTGCGACTAATAAAATGTTGTTTGATTTAGAAAAACTGCTGTAAATATTATAAAAATAGAAGCTATATTTAAAAGAAAAAGAGTTAACATGTATAATGTGCATTAAGATTATTAGCTGTGCATTGATAAAAAAGCTTTTGCTTTAGGAAAAATTGCTGTGCGCTGTGAAAATAAATTGTAGTGTGTTTAGTGATATTTTGAGTGGAATATTTTGTTGTGCAATCAGTAATTTTGATGGGAATTCGGTATTTAATTGCATAGAAAAAGGATATTTTATGATTTGCGTTTAAATACTACCCAATGTTAAATACCTTAAGACCTTTATTTTTCTTCTTCGTCGTGTCGATGACTGAGTCAAATTTTATTTTGACTTGCCATCGTGGTGAAAGGATTAGCCAATTCGCTTTGGAGAACTCGCGTATTGCCTATGGTGCGCCGGACGTAGGGAATCGTTGTGTACGTCATTCGGGGAGGCTCCTTTCATGCACCCCAAGACCTTTATTGAGAGTCAGACTATCAAACCCAAAAATAATTATCAAAATGTGACCAGTATATTTCTCGAGATTAGCGCTATCAATCAAATAATCCATAAAAAAAATATGTTACTCGCCTTGTAGTTAACTACTGGGTACTAAACTGTATCAAAAATTTTATTAAAATCCGTCTAGCCGTTTAAAACATTAGCCAATACAAACAGACAGACAGACAATAATTAAAAAAACTGTATTTTAGGCAAAGGTTACATAGTGCAAACAACATTGTTATTTTGACATTGAAAACAGAGTCTTCAATATTTTTTTGTATTGATTCATCAAGTTCTCTACCATCAACCAAAAAACACTTCTACAGTATGTATTAAAAGTTTGAATTTTTTGATTCCACTGCTCTGAAGTGCTGTTAATTAAACTGCTACTGCTTAGCTTACAAAAGAGTTATAAAAATAAGTAATACGAAGACATCCTACACTTTACCTGTTATGCTTCTATCCCATTTAGAAGCTACTGAAAATTTGTGCCAATGTGCGTTGTCGTAAATTACGTCGCTGGACCACAAGGCACTCAATTACTTATTCCCTCAAAATACGGAAGAAGATAACCTCGAAAAAAGCCGGTAATATGATTTAGAAAACATAAAACAACGGCGTCCCGGCTTAGTTTCTCATTAAGGAAGGTACGAGAGTGCAAAAGGCAGTAAAATACTGCCTACTCTGTAATATACTGTGACGTCACACGTCGATCGGCAGAAAGCTGATCGTAAAATACACCCAGTATATACAAGCAACTGCCTCGTGGAAAAACCGTTTAACACATTTTTTTGAAAATTTCGTTGCTATAATGTTTTTTTGTTTAAAACTACGCCCGCTCTAAGTATAACTTCTGTATCGCGGAGGGGTGTTCACAAACATGCATTTCACAAACACAAATGTACTAATAATAAATATAAATACTGCCTGCCTCGATGGTCCAGTGGTTAGCGTACGCGCCTCTCACTGTAAGGTCTTGAGTTCGGGTCGCGCAAAGTTTATAAGACCTTGTTAACCCATATTGATAGCGAATAAATGATTTGATTTGATTCGAAATAACACTTTTCCCGACCCGGGAATCGAACCCGAGACCTCGCGATGAGAGGCGCATACGCTAACCACTAGACCATCGAGACAGGCATCGAGGATTAACATTTATGTTACTTTTTTTTAACGTACTATACGAGTGGAGCAACAGGCGAAGGCTAGCTTAATTGCTTTATTTAATGTTTAAAATAATCTTGTAAAGTGTGAGGATCAAACCACAGCTGTGAGGCGACCGCTTTAATCACTACGCCAACCGGGATATAATCCCACCCACACGCCCACCACTGTGACTCCTGTGACGCCAGGATCTACAGCGGTAACCAACTGAAAGGCCCCGTGCATTACACACGGGCAATCCCAGGGAGAGTTTAATCAGAAGTATAATACTTTATATCTAAGATACAACAAAATAACAGCAATTAAATTAAAATTAAAATAACACTTAATATAAGGACAAATATAATAACTAAAAGGAAAATAAAAAAATATGAAAAATTACCTGACCATAATACAACAATATAATGAAATTAAACTTACAGAGCATTTTTAAATTTGTATGATCGACGTGAGGTGAAGACATTATAATTGAGAATACGGGTTACTCAAGTTATTTTAGCCGTGTGTAATATCGCCAACCATCGGGCAGAATTCCAATTCCGTGCTGCTATTATGCATTTCCTGACGGAGAGTTCACAATTAACACTTTGCGGACCCGGGCAACGAACACATGATCGCGGTGAGAGGCGTTTACGTGTTTTTATCAAAAAGATATGGGACCGGCAGAATTTGAACCTACGACCTTACTGCACACCGGGCAGCCGCTTTAGAGCTCTACTGGTGGTAGAGCTCTTGTGAATGAGCTCGAGGGCGGCAGTACCACCGTCTCACCTTTAACCTACCGCCAAATAGTAGTGCTTCCATTACTGTGTTCCGGTTTGGTGGTGAGATCAGGCCCTGAAATTTCTGACACATGAGGCATAACACCGTAGTCCTCAGCTGCAGCGACGCATCTATAATCTGCTTTTGTGGATTGTTGATGTCCATGGGCTGTACTCCACTTACCATCAGGTGGACTACACGTTCGTTCGCTGTGGGCGTAGTATAAAAAAAAAGAAAAAGCCATCCAGCTACGGTCGCCTCATACTGGAGCCCTAAATTTCTCAACTGTATGATACGTCATTTCGTGACGTCACGTTCATCTATTTGTTCCTATCTTAAGTAGGATACAAACCAACATGGCGAAGTTACATTCAGCACCAATGTTGTAAAGAATGAACGTGTACGTTATTTTAACTTCTAATTGATTATTTTTATAGCATTTAGCTATGCTTAGCAAATCCTGCCGGTCCCATATCTTTTTCAACTGTTTCTTAGTATATTTGCTAAGCATAGCTAAATGCTTTAAAAATAATCAATTAGAAGTTTTTATCAAAAGTTCTCCAAAACATATTTCAATCCAGAATATTCGAAGCTCTACTTTGTATTCTATATCCGTTTTCAGGGTTCCGTAGTAGCAAGGAACCCTGTTACTTTCAACACTGGTATCATCCGCAAAAAGGACGAGATTAGTATCTGGTTGAACACTTTTTATATATGCGGTTAGATCATTCACCAATATTATGAAAAAGATTGGACCGAGAACTGAGCCCTGCGGAACACCTTTGTTTACTGTAATTAGTCTAGATTTATAAAATTGTTCAATGTCATTCTTAACTGATTTTATTTCTACATACTGTGTTCTATTAGTTAAATAGGATTTAAATAGTTTTAAAGTATTTTCCCTGATGCCATAGTGTTCCAGTTTATCTAGAAGAATAGAATGTTCCACCGTATCAAAAGCAGAGCTTAGGTCAAGGAATAAGCCTGCTACTTTTGATTTAGCGTTTAGATTGGTAACTACGTCATTGACTAATGAGTCTATAGCATCCATTGTTCCTATACTTTTTTGGTACCCAAATTGATTTGTATTTATAACATTTTCACAATATAAGTGCCTAATAAGTCTAGATTTAATAACATTTTGACATAACCGGTAGTAATGAGATAGGTCGGTAGTTTGCTGGGTCAGACTTATCACCCTTCGTATAAAGTGGCAAGACTCTGGCTATCTTAAATATCATAAATATCATCTGGTCGTTATCTCTTATATATGTAGAGGAACAAGGTGTAATGTTCCTCCATCACTAAGGAAGGATTCATCGATCAGGCTCGGTGGTATTGCCTGGCGGACAGCTGTCCATCGGTAGCGTATTGGAAGTTGTGTTTATGTACACTTGCTGTGAACATTTTGCTATCGCGATTCAGGTCATTCTTTGACAGTTGTGACGTGTGTGTCACTTCTTAACGTTGTCAATGTTATCCGTCATTTATTATGTGCGGAGACTGCCACATATCTTAAATCAAACACTTGCCAGTAATCTATTTTATTATTTTATTTATTTATTTATTTTATTTTAAAATACAGAAAACTTACAGCTAGCACGAAAGGTATAAAAATATGTATGTTTTGTGATGGTCAATTACAAGTTTTCACTTATGATAAATAAATGATTATGTAATCCTATACTACACTAAAGATATTATTATGCACTCACTTTAAAAAGTCACAATAAATAATTAAACCAAACAGAAAAAAAAAGATGAGACGTCAACAAAGTATACACATACAATTATTTACAAAAGAAGTTGTTACAGATGGTTTTCCTTAGTGTAGTTGCAAAGATCGATGTCAACTCTCTGGCACACAGTGTTGTATGATCGACAGGCTCTTATTGTGAACGTGTTTAGCCTGTAGTTGCATTGAATTGCAGGAAATCTATGCCAGCAAACTCACAAACTCATGAGGAATTTAACGTCGCATCAAACTGGTATTAAGAATAAACACAAAATTCTAAAAAACGGACTTATGCCACTTTTCCGCCCCGCTGCACGTAAAGGCTGTGTTGGAAAGGCATGCCAGCGACAAAATATTTACTACACGAATAGTTAGTGACATTTTTCGCAATATTTCTTATACATTTTACATACGAATTTCGGTTTTATGGTGATCGAATGGACTCGGTTTTTTAGAAAATTGTACCAGCATTAGAAGATTGGAAACCTGGTCAAGTGCGTGTTGCACACAGTGTAGCTCCGTACAATATATGGACGATAATAAAAAATAAATATATATCTCACAACTTACACACAACGCCATGGGTACAAGAATAACTGATACTAATAAATAAATACTTTTCTTTTGTAAATATACATTTTGATAAATACATAGAAACTTCCAGACCAAGACAAACCTCCATGTTCATGCACATAAATATTTGACTTGAGCGAGAATCAAACCCGCGACCTCAGCGTCTCTCGTCAGAAAAAAGAAACTTGACAATTGTTCAATGTTTTAACACTACTATCCAATGACATTCGACACTATAAAGAGCCTAAGCTAGAAGAAATCATGCCCCCTTTACGGAAATAGCTATGCATTTTGCATTCAGCTTTCTACCACCATCAATCATTGAGATAAGTCTGAACGGACAGCCTGACGGACATGTGGCGAAAGTAACAGGGTTCCTTGCTACTACGGAACCCTGAAAACGGATATAGAATACAAAGTAGAGCTTCGAATATTCTGGATTGAAATATGTTTTGGAGAACTTTTGATAAAAACTTCTGATTGATTATTTTTATAGCATTTAGCTATGCTTAGCAAATTATACTAAGAAACAGTTGAAAAAGATATCGGACCGGCAGGATTTGCTAAGCATAGCTAAATGCTATTATAATAATCAAATAGAAGTTAAAATAACGTACACGTTCATTCGTTACAACATTGGTGCTGAATGTAACTTCGCCATGTTGATTTGTATCCTACTTAAGATAGGAACAAATGGAAGAACGTGACGTCACGAAATGACGTATCATACAGTTGAGAAATTTAGGGCTCCGGTAAGAGGCGACCGTAGCTGGATGGCTAAAGCGGCTGCCCGGTGTGCAGTAAGGTCGCAGGTTCAAATCCTGCCGGTCCCATATCTTTTTGATAAAAACTCGTATACGCCTCTCACCGCAATCATGGGTTCGTTGCCCGAGTCCGCAAAGTGTTAATTGTGAACGTCAGGAAATTCATAATATCAGCACGGAATTGGAATTCTGCCCGATGGTTGGCGATATTACACACGGCTAAAATAATTTAAGTAACCCGTATTCTCAATTATAATGTCTTCACCTCACGTCGATCATACAAATTTAAAAATGCTCTTAAAGTTTAATTTCATTATATTGTTGTAATATGGTCAGGTAATTTTTCATATTTTTTTTATTTTTCCCTTTAGTTGTTATATTTGTCCTTATATTAAGTGTTATTTTAATTTTAATTTAATTGCTGTTATTTTGTTGTGTCTTAGATATAAATAATTGTTAATAATAAGAAGATTTGTAACTTTTCTTACTTTAACATTGTATTTGCATGCTGTTTAATGGCTGAATATGCTAGGCTTATATACTATGTACCATCTCAATGTACCATATTCTTGGCAAATAAATATTTCATTTCATTTCGTCGGTTTTAAAAATATTAACATAAAAACCTTCATGGTTAGATTAGCAACACGTATTACTGTATTCGGGTTGTATCTCTTATGATCTTGACATGAGCTACTCTGGAGTCTGTAGTGATTATGTAATTTATCTTATGTGTTAGTTTATCCAGGGATTTAACGTAGTAGCGGCAATGATTCAATGTCGGACTGAATGAGGAAAGAAGGAGATAACCCCGATAAATTAGAAAGAAAGATCTCAGGACATCTTTTCTCATCTCATTTTATGGTACTCGCAGTAACGGTGTTTATTAACGACAAGAACAACATCAGGCACACTACACAATGCATGAAAGGAGCCTCCCCGAGTGACGTACTCATCGATTCCCTACGTCCGGCGCACCCTGGGCAATTCGTGAGTTCTTCAAAGCGAATTGGCTAATCCTTTCACCACGATGGCAAGTCAAAATAAAATTTAACTTACATTGACTCGACGAAGAAGAAGGACATCTTATGACAGTGATGGTCACACTGCATATAACTGTCGGCTAGAAATCTACGACGCCGCTATTTGACGACCGGATGGCGGAGTATGTATTTACAAAAGAAAAGTATATATGTATTAGTATCAGTTATTCTAGTACCCATATTACAAGCTTTGCTTAGTTTGGGACTAGATGGCGTTGTGTGTAAGTTGTGAGATATTTATTATTATTTATTATTTATTATAGTAAAAAGTATATCAGTTATTCTAGTACCCATAGTACAAGCTCTGCTTAGTTTAGGACCAGATGGCGTTGTGTGTAAGTTGTGAAATATTTTTTATTTTTTTATTATAGGCTCAACCCCATCCGCATTGGACCTCAACATAACAGGTGAAGTGTGGGTGTTGAACACCTGTGAAAACCCTTTCGTTTTTTAGTCCACCTGATGGTAAGTGGAGTACAGCCCATGGACATCAACAATCCACAAAAGCAGATTATAGATACGTCGCTGCAGCTGAGGACTACGGTGTCATGTGCCAGTAATTTCAGGCCTGATCTCACCACCGAACCGGAACACAGTAATGGAAGCACTACTATTTGGCGGCAGGTTAAAGGTGAGACGGTGGTGCTGCCGCCCTCGAGCTCATTCACAAGAGCTCTACCACCAATAAAAGTACCCTTCTGGGTTAAAAAGGCGTAATGTTAAATGTTATAATGAGAACAGATTGCGTTATATTATTTTTCTTAAAGGCAAAAACCATAACTACATAAATGATAAGAAACCATACTACTTTCCGAACGCAATAATCATAAACAATCAGCAAATAGAAGCTCGATAACAGAAATACCTATAATAAAACATTCCAACTAATAGTCAATAGTACGTGATTTTGATACAAATTTGTATTTGTATTTATATCTCACAACTTACACACAACGCCATCTAGTCCTAAACTAAGCAGAGCTTGTAATATGGGTACTAGAATAACTGATACTAATACAATATACTTTTCTTTTGTAAATACATACTTATGATACATAGAAACACCCAGACTAAGACAAACCCCCATGTTCATGCACACAAAGATTTGTCTTAAGCGGGAATCGAAACCGCGACCTCGACGTCGCAGGCAGGTACACTACCCACTCCGCCATCCGGTCGTCAATCGTATCCGGTCGTATTGAAATACAAATGCACATTTACACTTATTACATCAGCATATCATCACGCCTGTAACCCAGAAGGGTTATGGCTGATTTTCTTTTTAAGGTGTATCTCACCTGATGGTAAGTGATGATGCGGTCTACGGTGGAGCACTCTTACCTATGAGATACCTATTAACTCTTGCTTGAAGAGATCCAAGTTGTACTCACTTTATTATTGGTATTTCACCCCCTCGTTTCACTTGTTATGTTTTGATCCCGTGTGATTAGCGGTAAGTGCATGAAAGGAGCCTCCCCGAGTGACGTACACAACGATTCCCTACGTCCGGCGCACCCTGGGCAATTCGCGAGTTTTCCAAAGCGAATTGACTAATCCTTTCACCACGATGGCAAGTCAAAATAAATTTGACTCAGCCATCGACACGACGAAGAAGAAGAAGTAAGTCAACCACTATCTACCAGGCACCTTTCACGAAAGAAAATATCTTTCGACCGACACGTACGGTTCTTTCGAGTGCGCGGTTGGCGTAGTGGCATTACTCAGTCTCCCGCTTTGCTTTGGAGGGAAGTAAAGATACATACTATACATACTATACTATAAACATCGAACACGAACACAGTCATACACAAACTCAAACATACAATCACAGACACACGCAAACACAGACATACACAAACACAGACATACACAAACACATACATACACAAACACACTTACTTAACTCAACCATAATTAACAAATATGTAAAGTAGAAAAAAAGTAACAATGTACTATAACAATATTATCTGATATTACTCAAAATTTTATAATTATTTCTTTATTATATATATATATTGAACATGTTACTAAATTAATGTTAGTACTATACATGTAATTTTTTAAATTATTAATTTTCTTTTTTATTGAATCCTTCTATTACTTGATTGAGCATGGAGCATGATTCTTGTTTTCTCTGGTATGTACACGTCCACAACTATCTTGTCAAATAAAATGTTGGGTGACTTACGACACAGGTTTTCCTAGTGTAGGCATCCACTTAACAACACACAATCGTAATGTGTATACTATTCTAGATATTAAGTCATTGGTTATTTTGCTATGTAAAAGAAATTTTGTATGCACCTTATTTGAAAATAAATTGATTTGATTTGATTTGATACTTTCCAACTCCAACTATTATAATTCTGAGATTATACTCCCTGGGATTGCCCTTGTGTCATGCACGGGGCCTTTCAGTTGGTTACCGCTGTAGATCCTGGCGTCACAGGAGTCACAGTGGTGGGCGTGTGGGTGGGATTATATCCCGGTTGGAGTAGTGGTTAAATCGGTCGCCCCACAGCTTCCAACTGCGCTGGTGGTGTGGTTAGATCCTCACACTTTACAAGATTATTTTAAACATTAAATAAAGCAATTAAGCTAGCCTTCGCCTGTTGCTCCACTCGTATAGTACGTTAGTAAAAAGTAACATAAATGTTAATCCTCGATGCCTGTCTCGATGGTCTAGAGGTAAGCGAATGCCTCTCAACAAGGGATCTCTGGTTCGATTCCCGGTTCGGGCAAAGTGTTATTTTGCAGCACGGAGTCAGAATTGTGCCCGGTGGATAGCGATAGGGTCATCCCCTATCCCATGGTACCTAACTAACTGCCTAAAATGTGGGTGATATATAACTCTGGTGGTAGAGCTCTTGTGAATGAGCTCGAGGGCGGCAGCACCACCGTCTCACCTTTAACCTGCCGCTAAATAGTAGTGCTAACAACGTAGTCCTCAGCTGCAGCGACGCATCTATAATCTGCTTTTGTGGATTTTTGATGTCCATGGGCTGTACTCCACTTACCATCAGGTGGACTACACGTTCGTTCGCTGTGGGCGTAGTATAAAAAAAAAACTCTGCTACACCCTTCTAAGTAATATAGGTGTGATGTTATGTATGTATGTAACATTACAAATATTACAATATAACATTAGAAATCGACCCGACAGTTTTTAATGCGCTTTTAACCCATAATCCACAATAATATTTTTTTTTTTATGTTTTTCCATTATGTTGCGTTTGGTTTAAGACTGTGAGTAATATAAGAATCATTGTATAATAAATAAATAAATAATGCCACACATATTCACAATTCGCATTTATTATATTAGTGGGATTTGCAACTTTGGTTAACCAATACAATTAGTATTATTAATTTATTGTTTGAAATCCGATGCCATTTATATTTCATTATTATCCGGTTACAGGTTGAACTTAATAGTGTCGATGAATGTACAATAATATTAATAGTGAATTGTGCATGGTCGTAGGCTGGCCTGAAAGCCTAAAATGAAGGGAGGAGGGCTCTCCCTCCCTCTAATTCTAGGCTGCGACAGATCTTGGCTGAGACTGTGCTGTCTACCTCAAACTCGATCACATATCATCGGCTGGACAGCTCGCTCGCTCACTAAATACATCGTTAAAATAAATAATAGTTTAAAAAAACTAAAAAACGCGCTTTTTGTTCATTACCATTTTCAGTTTATATTAGGAATTATTTTTCACTTTTTAGTTAGAAGTTCTTTAAAAGCGTGTTTTTTAGTTTTTTTAAACTATTATTTATTTTCTACTTTTTAGTTTGGTTTATTTATAAGAGCGTTTTTTTTTTTATCGAATTATTGCATTGTCATCGATCTTCGACAGGTGTGCAAAATTTTAATGAAATCTGTCCGTTTAAAGTGGGTCGAGTAAAATCGAGTCCAAAGAAGTCGGTTACATACATACATACATACAGGTGAAGTTAATATAAGCATGTTAAAAAAACCTCACGCCACTATAATACACATATGCCTTACCAGATGGGTGTGGTACAGGTAGGGTTGCCAGATGTTCGGTATTTAAGCGTACAGTCCGGTATTTTCGAGGCCTGTCCGGTAAAAAATAAATAGTCATACCGGACAGAACAATGTCCGGTATTTTGAAGAAAGTCAGTACTACTGGTCACAAGCGCCGACAAAAGTAGGTATATGAAATCCCTCAAACGCAAACCTCGCGCGCGCTTCTCGCTCGCCGCTGTCTGTACTGTATGTGCGTTTGGGTTGCTATCTGGTTTTAGGTGATTTTATTTTTTTCAGAAGTTCTTACCTTTATTTTGTTAAGTAAGATGCCTGCATTATATTTTGTAACTAGTACTAATTAAGTTGATTTATGTGTTGTAAATTAATAAATAAAAAATATTAGTTGTAATATTTTTAAAGCAAATTTTAGCTTTGCTATGCCTTTTTGTAATTTATGAAATATTAAAGTTGAAAAATTAAGAATCCAGCAGGACTCGAACCTGCACCCCTTGGGTATACGCCGATAAAAATGCGTCATCTCTTGACAGTAACCGTGTTGATCTTAATTCAAACTTACAGTATGTGAATAGTGACTTATCACATCACATAGATGGCGCTAAAACCAAATAAGGTTCGTCTAGCTAAAAGCTGGCACAAAAAGAGTTGAGAAATTTCGCTGAATTGGCAAAGCACTTGGGGCGTATACCCAAGGGGTGCAGGTTCGAGTCCTGCTGGATTCTTAATTTTTCAACTTTAATATTTCATAAAAAAAATATTAGTATTAAAAAACGTATTTTTTGCGACCCCCCCCCCCCCCTACCTACTATACCGGAGTTGTCCGGTATTTTTTCGCGACTCACCTGGCAACCCTTGGTACAGGTGTATTACACCCACATTCTACTTCACCTTATATACTAAAGCCTACGAAACAAGATAAATTTATGTTATTATAAATCACACGAATATAAATTCTATTGCTTTGTTATTTAAGTTGATTTTCGTATAATAAAAACTGTTAAAAATGTCCCAAACAATCTCAATTGCAATAGAAATTAAACTTTATGGCCTGTAAATTGGGTTTATAATTGGAAATCATGAAAATTATCTCGTTTCGTTGTCTGAAGTATACATCAGTTTATTATGACGCTTGTATTACTTAGAGGCGTATGACAGATGTAATAGCACTCACATTTCGCGTGTCTTTCGTTACTACCTCGATGCTTTAGTGGTTAGTGTATGCGCCTCTCACGAGGTCTCGAGTTCGATTCCAGATCGAGCAAAGTGAATTCACAATAGCAGCATGGAGTTTGAATCGTGCCCAGTGGATGGCGAAAGGCTCACCACCTCCTATTCCATGGGCCTTAAACATAACTGGTGAAGTGTGGGTGTTGTATGTATTTAGATCCCAGGCACAGTTACAGGCTTCGTGCTGCTATTGAGAAATACCTAATGGAAAAACTAGTATAAATTGCAACTTTTACTACCCAAGCCATTTCAAAACGTTCGGCCGTCATTCGATAGTGAGATATGGTTCCATCCGACGTCTATTATTTATGGTTTACACTCCAAAGCTCTATGGAAAAGGTGACCAACTTCACATAGAAAGTGTTGTATGGATTTGTATGGGTTCTTATTGACGGGTATTAAGAGGATTTAGAGTGCACTGAAAATAAAGAAAGAAAGATTGAAAATTTATTTACGAACGGGCGCGGGCGTGTGGTAAATGATAACTATACTCTGTACCAAAGTCAGTGAGACAAAAATCGAGCTCCAAAATGTCAAATTCACAATAATAATAATTTAAATATAGGCACCCTAAGGCCGTTTACTGTATTCTTTCAAGTTATAAATAGCTGAGGCGAGACGTTGAATATTACTTAAGTATTTCTTACTTTTTAGTGCATTTATTTCATTGAATTCGTTGTTTTCTTGGTAAAATTAGTTTCGGTTGACGTCGCCAAAATGTTCTTAGATGTCTTTCTTCACGTCTAATTGCACATACCTAAATATGTAAGTACGGTAGTATATTTATGTTTGTTTTAATTTTGAATTTTTATAATTGTTTTTTGTTCATTTTGTTTACATTTGTTACTTAATACAATATTTATATTTATTGATAACATGTCCTATATTATGTACCTAATTAAGTTAATTATTGTAATTGGCTCTAAGCCGTTGTAATTAACTATAAAATAAATAAATCAAATAAATAAACGTATTTACATTCAACTCATTAATTCGTTTGGTTATAAGATTTCATTAATAATTTCTAAGTCATCACGCAAAGTTGAATAAATGATAATGAAGCAAATAATTATTTTCGAAGAAACCGCTGGCACAATGCGTGGCATGAACCGGTCTTAACCATCATGAGTGAGGAGTTATCAAGCCGATCTTTATTTGACAAACCAATAGTTCTAATCAAACTTGGGGATTGCACCCCACAATATTCGATGATCCCCTTTGAATTTGCCTTTTACCCTTAGTTAACAAATTCCCATTAAACAAACGGCAGGGTTAGCAAACTTACTGTAACAAATATAATGTCAATCCTAGCACAGTGTAAACATGTCTATCTTCCAACAAAAGGTTTACAATTATATAGAGGGGATATAGTAAAAGGACATTCAATGAAAAACACAAATTCTAGAGACGTGGTCACACTGATCAGTTTTCATTATCATTTCGAACAAATCAAACATTAAGACCAGTTTAGAAATATGTATATATTTATGTTTTATTTCATTTCAACGACCGGATGGCGGAGTGGGTAGTGCACCTGCCTGCGACGCCGAGGTCGTGGGTTCGATTCCCACTTAAGACAAATCTTTGTGTGCATGAACATGGGGGTTTGTCTGGGTGTTTCTATGTATAATAAGTATGTATTTACAAAAGAAAAGTATATATGTATTAGTATCAGTTATTCTAGTACCCATAGTACAAGCTCTGCTTAGTTTGGGACTAGATGGCGTTGTCTGTGAGTTGTGGAATATTTATTTATTTCATTATTAATGCCTATTCATAATGGAGATATGTCATGTATTTATAGATGTGTGCATCTATGTGCATTCCTTGATTTCTATGAAGAAATGGAAAATCTATGAAAGCTATTTCAATCATGTATTTATCCCTGTTTATACCATTCGTTGAATGATGTTTATTAAGATTATTTGGTTCAACAGTTAAATGCTGGAGATGAGTCTAACTAACAGAAAATCACGCCTATAATATATATATATATAATACCAAGGTGACAGGAACAGGGTGTGATGTACCTCCACCACAAAGGGAGGATCCTCCGACCAGGCTCGTTGGTATTGCCTGGCGGACAGCTGTCCAACGGTAGCGTCTTGGAAGTGGTATATATGTATACTCTCTGTGAACATTTCGTTATCGCGATTCAGCGCTCCTTGACATACGTGACGTGTGTGTCATTACTTGACGTTGTTCATGTCATTAGTCATTTATTATGTGCGAATAGCGCCACAAAGGATATCGCAGAGGTGTGTAACTTATAAATGACATCTGTTTTGTTCAGATACCATGAGATATTAATTCCTACAACTGGTTATGTGACTTAGAACAAGGGACAGTGGAGAATGCAACATCCTTATTTTACACTAGGCTAAATAATCTATGCAATATATATATTCCCCTTAAAACTATAAAAGCTTCATCTAGTTATCCGCCGTAGTATAAAACCCCTTTAAATAAAATTTTAAAAGAAAAAATTAAATATTTCTCAAAGCACAAAAAATATGGCAATATTGCTGACTACGAATGCTTCTTGACTTTACGTGACCGCGCCAAAATACTGGAAAAGGAAATGTTTGATAGTTACATTAGTATCATAGAAATTAATATTAACAAATCACCTAAAGCTTTTTGGACCTTTATCAAAAGTAAAAAATCGTCTAATACTTATCCCTCGACTATGAAATACGGAGACTGCTCTTCTGGACAAGGGGATGTTATTTGTGATATGTTTAGTGATTTTTTCCTCTGCAATTTCCTACAAAAGGCCGCCGCTGAGGATGTTGGACAGGTCAAGACTACTCATCACCATTATGACACTCCCGCAGACGTTGGTTCGGTGGAAGTCAATGAGGTAAATGTACTTAAATTATTAAAATCAGTAGACCTTAACAAATCTGCGGGACCCGATGGTATTGCACCCGTGCTTATTTTTAACTGCGCGAAAAGTCTCTGTCTACCTCTAACATTGCTATTCCAGCGTTCTCTTCGGGATGGCGTAGTTCCTCAAATTTGGAAAACGGCGTATGTGACGCCAATACACAAAAAGGGCCCTAAGGACCTTGTCGAAAACTATAGGCCGATATCCAAGCTGTGTATTTTTGCAAAGATCTTGGAAAAGATCGTTCATCATCAGGTGTACAGTGGTATTCGATCGTCACTTAGCAACCAGCAACATGGATTTTTCAAAAATAGATCTACCACATCCAATCTTTTGATCTGTGCCGACTACCTCACACATCACATGTCTCAACCATTGCAGGTAGATGTTGTATACACGGATTACAGTAAGGCGTTTGACAGGCTGGATCACGACATTTTATTACGTAAGATTCTTGCGGTGGGTATCAGAGGTAATTTATTCAGATGGTTTACATCTTATGTTATTAATAGATGTCAGACAGTTGTCTTAAGTGGTTACAAATCTAGGTCTGTGAAGATCCCGTCGGGAATTCCCCAGGGATCGTTATTGGGACCCTTATTATTTAACATCTTCATTAACGACATTGATTCCTGTTTCAAGAGCTCTAAAACTATCTTGTACGCTGATGACCTCAAAATCCTGTGTCCTATATCAAATATGCAACATTGTCTCGATCTCCAACATGACCTCGATAGCCTACAGGAATATTGTGCAACCAATCGACTAGAACTTAATGTCTCCAAGTGCTTTACCACAACATTCACCCGCAAACCTAGCCCAATCATATTTCCCTACAAACTACATAATACTGTCTTAAACAGAACTAAAGAGGCCAGGGACCTGGGTGTTAGCTTCGACTCAAAGGTGCTATTTGATACCCACATAGAAAATATAGTTAAAAAAGCCACCAGAGCCCTCGGTTTTATACTCAGGTTTTCGGCAGAGTTCAAAAACATTAAAACCTTTAAAATATTATACTGCACATTTGTCCGCAGCCACTTAGAATACGCATCACAAGTGTGGAACCCTAATTATAGTACATACATAGACAGGTTAGAGCGAATACAGAAGCGTTTTCTTCGTTTTCTGCAGTATAAAACGCGTAAATATACTCCTAATTATTTGGCGAGATGTAAACGGTTCCATATACTACCACTACATGAACGCAGGCGCATAGCTGACATTATATATCTCTATAAAATAGTAAACGGTAAAGTAGACTGCCCTGAACTATTGGAGAAGATCGGTCTTGTTACTCATCCGACAAGGTTGAGGCAGCCCAAGCTTTTGCACATTCCTCTGGTGATAAGCACATACAGGCAAAACTCATTTTTCATTCGAGTATGTAAATCATACAATCGCTTAGCACGTGACTATGACTTGGATCTATTTCATACCAGTGTTTCTCATCTAAAGCATATATTGGTGAAAAGCTTTTTCGGCTGATGTCTGCGGTATTAACTTATTTTCCATTTCCTTTATCCACAATTTAAATTTGTATCTGTCATCTCATCTTCTCCTTGAATTTTGTAATTTGTACTTTTTTCCTCTGGATTTGATATGCTGTTTATTTTAATTTGTGTATTTAATATTTTGTATCGATGTAATCTTATATTTATATCTGTTACTTTGTACCGACCAGTATGTATCTATTTTCTTTACTTCTATCTGTGGAAACTTGTAAATGGCCTTCATTGTGTTTATTTTTTCTTTTAATGTGTATGTGTATAGCTGTAAGTTTTCCAAATAAAATAAAATAAAATAAAATAAAATAAAATATTATAGAGTGCTTATCTTTCACACAGTTTTTCCTCGGTGTTTGTCTTTCACACCGCCAAAGATTGCAAATGTCTCGCTCCGTCTGAGGACTACAATAATGCCTTACAACAAGCCTTTTCCTTCCTTTCAGTAAAGTTTACAAAGCAAAGTTAAAATGGTCGACAACTTCAAGTCTATAATGAAAGATATCGCAAAGGGTATCGCGAATAATTGCTCATCAAATCAAACTTGGAGAGGAAAGGCATAGTTTGTCCCTCTTCTGCAAAGATAGTCGAATACGAGTCCCTTTAATAAACTTTAACTATTATTTAGCGAAGTTACTGGTGTGTACTAGCGCACTATAAGGGCCGTAGCACACACGTGACTTTTAGAATCGGTTATTGGCGATTTGGCGACTGTTTGCCACCAAAATGCCGCTACCGCCGCTATCTGAAGATGCGCTCCCCACTGCAGACCCCTGTGGGCTATGTAAAGGAGATGCGCGAGCGATGCGACCTCTTGTCTGCGGTCATCAGCCAGTAAAGTGTCTTACCAAACTTCGCTTCGCCAGGACTTCGCCGAACCAGTGCACCACCTACCTACGCCTTGAGCCTACCATTTAACTGTACTTCTGAGATATTGTTAGATAATATTGGAAATTGTTAATAATACCTTTGGTAATTTTCTATAGTTTTAATTTATCCTGTCTACCCAACTGGTCATTAGAAGACCACGTTATATGTTTCCATCGAAACGGATTAACCGCGGCATCAGCATCGCGCGATTTAGCGGGTCGTAAACGCCCGAGTGCACGCTCGAGTCCAGCGTGCAGCGGGGCGTGGTGTGCAGCGTTCATGTCAAACATAATGAAAACGTTCGTGAGTGTCCTGGGTGCGGTCACGCGGCGCGGCGGGAATAGCGTGCATGTTTGCGTGCAGCGGGGCGTCGCGTTTAGATTAAAACGCGTCATTTAGTTCGAGGACATCATAAAATTGTTGAAATTCAAAAATAAACTAGAGAACAGTTATGTATAAATGTAATTCCCTATAATCTTCTATACCTACTTATATAAATAATTGTTTGCCCGACTGACTGATTCATCAACGCAGAGCCTAAAACTGGGGCTAGGGGCTAGAGCTAACTTGAAATTTTCCATGAAGGTGCCTCATATGGCGTAGAGGCGCACTAAGAAGAGATTTTTGGCAATTCCATTTTGAAGAGGGTAAAATGAGGAAGGAACGGTTGTATATAAGTCCGTAATTTTTGAAGTTACAAGCATGAAATTTCGTATAGTAAAACTTTAATCAAAATAAATGAATTTCTGTAACGGGGCTTTTCTATTTTTTCCAAAGAGGGTGAATTGACAACATTTCAAAATTTGAAAGTGTCTAAAACAAAAATACCGTTTCTTTATTATCCTATCCGGAGTACAAAAACGTTTTTTTAAATTTTTTTGGATCAGTAGTTTTGGAGAAAAAGAATAAAAACGAAAAAATGCGTCGTGACGTCACATATACGGCTTAATAAAGTATTACCTTTGCCCATGCTACGACAGAATGAAGAGTAATCGAAAATGACAGTTGTAATGTCAGTATTGTCAGTTGCCTGTCAACTAACGATAAACACATATTTTGCAATAATGAAAATAGGTATAAGCAATATTTATTGATTGCAACTATTATTCTTCCTAAATCGAACTGAATCCAAGTGAGGAATATGCACCTACGATGGATTTAAAATATTGTTTTGTACGAACATGTAAAAACAAATTTAAAGACGCCAACTCAAACACGAAAGATTAGTGTAATGCATTGGATGTAGTTTGTTCGAAACGAGTTCTATATGTGTGTGAAGAAGCAATAGACTACATAACATTACACTACAACTCAAAGGAACGCAGCAGTAATGAAATAAATAGCAAAAACTGGGAACATTTCAGAAACGGGACTGGAAAAGTAAAACCTTGGGGATCATTTAGTTTAATGATATAATGTTACTAAAAAAATTAATTTACTTTTATGTTCTCATCAGTAATGTTTAGATGTGGACAAGACCTGGGCCATGTGAAAATAAATTATTTAAAATATTGTACAAGTATCATTTTATTTATGATTGCTGTTTCATATTTTGTTTATGAAAACTAACATACATGTATTAAAACATAACATCAACCCCATATCACCCAAAAACAAGTATTAATAAAAGTATTTATTTGTTTTTAACATGAGAGAAAAAGTTATGACATGTGTGAGCGAAGCAGTTACATAGCTACACATACACTGTATAACTAAAATACAATTGTATACATTGAAGAACACAAAAATAAATATAAATAAATAATCAAAATTTATTTAGCACTTTCTAAAATATTGTCAAATATAAATTGCTTCCAAAAATGTTCAGCTTCTTGCACAATCTTTGCTGTTTAATCTTGATCATACTCAACCTAGTATTTGTGGATTAGCTTGTTCTTCTCATAATCTGGATCAGCAATACAAAATAAGACCATAGGTTTGTTTGCAGCATGCATTTGTACCATTATTTGAGCTTTACATTTTTCTTTAAGTTTGCCATCCTTGATGTAATTTTTGATAGTGTTTTTGCTAATAGGGTTCTATATTTCTATAACAAAGTCTGCACAAAGCCCATCTGGTGAAACACCAATAATACCCCCTGTATAAGAATAAGACCTGTGCTTTCAATAACTCCAAAATCTTTTTCTAAAATATTAATGATGTTTTTTTAAAGTTTTACTCCGTCTTATGGCTTTTGTTTAAGGCACCTTGTAACCACCTAAAATGCTTTGCACTAATACACCTTGTTCTGTTTCGCAAGGGACAGCTTCATGAATTCTAGACCCTGTCACTCAACCTTGACGCATTGAATGCCATAGTTTGGAATCCACTTGATTTGTTGTAGCTTTAGCAACACTGTTAAATACTTCTTCACTGAGCTTTTCCTGGCAGAATCATATAAAATTATGTAAGTATTGTCTTGTTGGATGTGTACAAACTGCAGCATTAAGTTCAAAGTAGGTTGACGGTTACCACAGTACTTCATTTCCTGTCCTCATCTTCTGCCTGTTGCACTCTTCAGTAAACATGGATAAACTTATATTAACATTTCCATTGTCAGGGGTAATTTTCCTTTTGCCTATATTTTTGCTAAAATAAACTTCTGATCACCAGCACTAGCTTGTCTTGGTTTACCCCAATAACACGCAGTAGATGTGAAAGAAGGTTCATCTGACAGTTTTATCAGCCACATGGCAAAGCAGATAGCGTGTTTGCACCCTCCTGAAGACGCAGTATAATCATGACACTGAACAGAAATGATATTTTCCTTAGACTCGTCAATTTCAGCAGTTACCATGTACAACTTGGCTCTTACTTTAAGTTCAGGTGTCACCCTACATTTAATGGTGCACGAGTTGGTATCACGCTTTACTTCCACACATATCCTACAGCTGTGTCTACGTAAACATCCCTGGAAGCTAATAATGCTTTGGCACTACGCGTTTCGGCGGCATTGTAGCAGTCGTTTTCTACCATATATTCCAAAAGCATAACATAGTTAACTTTTGGCAAATTCTTGCTATCAGCAGCTTGAAATCCATCTGATACCTTCATGGTTGATGAATGAGGAGCAGAATAGAGAGAATAATACGATTTTTATGCAAGAAAATAAAGGTAAACAAACAAAGTTGTAAACAAGTATGACAATTATGACATATGTCACATCAACAAAAAAAATAATAAGCAAAGGCATATCATTATTCCACCGTATATGTGACGTCATTTGGCACTTACGTCTATTTAGAATGCACTAACTTTCAAAAAGGAAATAATGAATGAAAATAATAAAATTTCGCAAAAAGAAAAAATACGGGTCCGTTTATTTTACATCTAGTTTCAATTAAAATAATAATTTATATATGTTAAAAAAATGAAATGTTGTCAATTTAGGGTTTTTTAGTTAAAATTGAGTTAACACAAAAATTCAATAGATGGCGTTGTGAATATTTTTTTAACTTGTGGGCACCGGCCAGAATAACATTTATCGCGGGTAAAACCGCGCGGGGCATCTAGTACCTAATATAAAAATTGAATAATACAACAAAAAGGGTGGCATAAAATGGGAGTATAACTAGAAATCAAAAGTAGCTTAATAATATTATTTTTATACATTCATTTATTACAAAATCAATTCTATTTTCCCAAAAAGTGTAAAAGGTAAATTTAAAAAAAAAAATATGTGATTAAATCACACGAACGCCAACTCAGGCCGCTCGCTAACTTACTAAAAACTAACTCCTATAAACTAAATCTAGACAATTAAAACTGTAAAATAATCAAATAATTGAGAATGATTAAGAATGTTTGCTATTCGTAGAGGGACGAAAAGATTTGAAAATTTTACATTTTAATCTGAACTGTGAGACAATAAATATCGATGTCAGGTATTGGTTTATTTGTCTCGTTTAGCTCTTTGCACTTTATCTGCGTAGAAAATCCCATATAACCTTTTGCCCACCCAACCTTAGAATAATACCCTGGTCCTCATGCAAATAATATAACAAAACTCTTTTCTAATCAACTTCGTTCTGGCTAGAGTAAAAAAATCACAATAGTCTACAATTTTGACAAGTAATGTCAGCACAATCAAGAAAGCTAAATTTTATTTAGAAAACATATGAATTTATTAACATAAAGTATTATTCGTAAATCTAGTGTATTCATTTCGGTGTCAATCAAAATATGACTTGAAGATCCTATATTTTTTTGTAAGTATCAAAAATTGGTTTTTTTATATTTTTCGTAAGTACTAGAGAAGCCACGTCAAATAACTGAATTGTCCTATTCTTCGTAATTTGAATCTTTAGTTCGCTGCAGCGCTAAAACAATAACAATTCGTCTAAACCGTAACTAATTTACTACAGCACTAGATTTGCTGCGGAAGTGTGTTTATTCTCGGCAAAAAGGTCATAAGCGCCATGTAAATCACTGCACTTACGCGTTTTCTTCGACAAAGTGCAACTACATGTCTTTCCTATAGACTAATGACAGGAGTACTAAAGAATGGACAACGAAGGTAATTTGCCTACAGGGTTTATTTCATAAATAATAGACAATTTATTTTTTTGATAAATTTTATTTAGTTACCCTTAAATAAAATGAGTTTAGTCATCTTTTGCCTTTTTGTCGAATAATCAACGCTTTGATCTGTTTTTGCTTCATGTTTTAAACGAATAGTAGTATATTTATTAATAATCGCCCGAATCAAATGAATTATATGATTCAGTGTGTGTGAAAATGCCTCCCCCCCCTTCGTAACATACTTATCATCCTCACGAAAATGCAACGAACATATGTAGCTATGATCTGATGGTAGCCAGGTTTCTTCACAGCGATTATTTTGAACAAATTGGATCCATTTTTCTCTATTTTTATGACTTGGACGTGGAAATCTGGATAAGAATTTAAAATAATTAATTACATCCAAAACTAATTTAACATTAATGTAAAAACTGTCTGGTTAACTATGATATATACTATAGGAAAATTTATTAAACCTTTTTGTACCTAAATATATAATTATAATTATTAGTTTTAACAGGACTTAGCACGAACCTTTCATTTATTTATATCTGCTGACGTTTCGATGTAGTTACATCCACTGTGGTTGCGCAAGACTAGAAAAAATATATATAAATGAAAGGTTCGTGCTAAGTCCCGTTAAGGCATAATTATCTGATTAATTTAAAGTGCTATAGTTTAAAAAAATTAAATATTAATATCAACATTAAAAACACAACATACGATATTTTCACCGTAATGTCAGTCTAATCTACCTACATTGCACTCTGTTTCATTAGTCTTTGACAAACAATACAATATGGCGCGTGGTAATTATTTTATTTGTACAACAAGGAAATTAGTTTACTTACCGATGAAAAGTAATACCTTTGCACTTTGCCGTGTTCCTTGAATTATTAGTACAATATCTCAACACACACCAAGGCATTTTAGGACGTTTTTTTCTATGAATTAATTTAATTACTGTCGGAAGTACTAGGCGCTAAAGAGCTAGAAAGCGACTGAGTGAGGTGCGGCGCGATCGCCGCAGTTGAACGAGACAAAGAAGGAATTTACGGTGTCTTCTCTAGTACGTAGTACCTATATCTCGATGTGTATATTTGTTTTTTTACTTTGTAAAATACCTTCAGCTCTTGCTGAAGGTATTGTCAGTGTATATGATCTTATGCCTCGTGTGCCAGTAATTCCAGGGCCTGACCATTTACACACATGTGCAATAACTACTATTTTGTTGTTGGGTAAAGATGTGATGCTGGTGCTTCTTACCTTGAGCTTGTTCACAAAAGCTCTACCTACTTTATTTATTTATTTGCTTGCAGCATTGCCATACAACGTGGCAATGCTGCCAGCATTTTAGGAACGTTGACCACTGGCGATCTGTTGGGTTAGATTTGTACATAGTTGTATTATTATTATTATCAGGCCTTCAAATGTTTAGTTTTTTGTAATTCAACTCAAAATATTTTATTTAACAACTATTTAAAAATGTAAAAGTTCATGAAGTTGTCTAGGTATTTATTATTCTGCCATTATACAATTAGACACACATAGCTTGGAATAAAACATAGGCTACTAATTAGTCGCTACACTGCATTCGATGTATAGGTCCCTTAGGCTTAGTAATTCAGGGCCTAATATCACCACCATGTTACACAGTACAGCAATACCAAATTTACGGCAGACGTTAGGACCACGGTGGTGCTTCCGTCCTTAGTCATTCTCAGCTTTACCACTATAAATTATACTAAAATAATATACTAATATACACTATAAATATAATTAATTATACCTAAATATACATCGCAGTAGCTTACTCTTGCGTATTTGCAACCGCAAGCAACAAATCCTTGCTAAGACTGCTCCAAGATTAATGTTGCCTCATTTATCCTTAGAAAACTTGAAGCTTTGCACTTTGCAAGTACACGGCGTAGCTTAGTCAAGGACTAAGCTACTTTTAAGTTGATTGGTATGTTTAAAATACATTTAAGACATCTATCTATTGAAAACCAAAGGGACCAAAAAGTGGGCTTAAATATTACTGGTGAAATGAGGGTATATCTTACATCTCTATCTCACTCTGCTTGGTAATAAAGGCTTGATATTAGATAGAAGAAAATATATTTTATTTTGGCGTGATTAAAGTTCAAAGAATTGAATTGTGTTTGCAAAATGATGATATTTAATATTCAAACAATTTCACAAGGATAGTAAAGATTACCAGAAGTATGAAAAGAACATTTTTGGTTACAGAAGAGGCGTGGAGAACATGGGTAAGCCAACGGAAGATAAACTGAGAGAAAACGATAGAGGAACAAATATTATATTCAAAAAGTCAGTTAATACATTATACTCTCACACAAGAACAAGTTCTATGATGTCTGAATTTGTTTCACAAACCAGTAAAGAAACCAAAAAAGATCAAAACTTCTATTACTCAGACAGAAGAGATATGAGTACAGAAACAGTAATGTGTAAACTCCGTAGATATTGCAAAAGCAAAACGAACAAAATGTATAATCACCGAAGTTCTATCAAATCTACAAAAGAAGATACAGAAGTAGATACTATAGTAGAATACCCAGATACTAGCGCTTGCGGAGATAATGAAATAGCTGAAATAAGCAGTCGTTCACCAATAAACATACAAACCCTTCTGATAGATAATTTAAAGAATTTACTCAACAAATGTATTCAAAATAACTTGTTGGAAAGTAAGCATAGGCAACAAAAGCTTGAAACTGTTTTGAATTCTATACTTCATAACCTTAATAATAAAAATCATTATGATACTAATTCTATGGGCAAAACAAGTTGGAGAATAGAACAAGAAAATAAAAGTACAAAACAAAAGATTTCTCCTGCTCCATCTGGATTTTATCAACACTCCAAACGCAAGAGGTGTAGTAAAGCGAAACGACCGATCATGATTTATCAGAAAGATTCTTCATCTATCACTATTCCTTGTCATTGTAAGAATATACGAGGAATCTCCACATTAAGTATTCCAAGGAGTTTTCATAAACGCAGGCGTGAAAAGAAAAGCAAACATAATTTGCCATCTTTAAAATCCGGCAAAATAAAACCAAATGATATCATTCTATCCATTGGTCGGTCGACTAAAATATTAGATTCTTCAAGTTTTGATTTATTAGCAATTTCTACAAAATCTCTCACAAATCGATCTGTTAACTATGACTTCAATGTAAAGAAGAAGCATATTGTTTTTTTACCGAAAGCATCTCACAGTGACGTGAAAGAAAACACTACAAAAACCCTCGTTAAATCAACTAACTCTGTGGCAATGAACAAGGAACAACTATATGAAATGCCAAGCCTCCTAAGAAGCCTTTATGGCAATGACCCAGCTGCCGTTACAAACTCAGATAAAGGTACGGCTAAAAATGATAACTTCACTATGACTGAAACAGTTTCTAAGGAAGTTATAACACACAATAATACGTCTCATATAACAATGACAAAAAATATTAGGTTTGAAAATAATAAGGGGTCTCTTGATCGAAATAACCACACTGGTTCTTCTAATTCTGCTAAAGACTGTATTAAACCACGCAATGAATTTTCTAAAAATACTTCTTCTAACACCACTGAGCCAATAAGAATCAAGACCACCCATTATCCAAAAAGATGTATAAGAAAGGGTAGGACTACTAAGCGAAGACGTCATATTGGTTATAACTTGACCAAAGATACAGGGTCTAATAATACAGTAAACAATTTTAATGTTCTCTTTAAAAAAGTTAACAGCCAAATACAAAGACAACAAGAAAATATCCAGAAACAATTTGAGAACTTATTTAATTACTGTACTGAATACAATAACAGTAAAAAAATTAAGGTAGATGTACGAATAAACGTATTTCCTTATGAATACAAAACAAAAGATGTGAGCGCTGGCGTCAGGTATAAATCACTTGATGCTGTTGGTACAAATGAGGGGCTCAAGAGCGTAGAACCTACAATTTTAGAATCAGCCGAACCAAAACTCAAATTAAATCCAAATAATCAAAGCTCTAAAACAGATTTATTACCAGTCGTACTGGATGTACCATCTAAAAATCTTACTAAAACAAGTCTTTCTCATTGTGGCCCTCAAATATTCACATTACTAGACGGTGCTAACAGTCAGGCTAAATATATGTTTGCTGTTAGTTCTCGTGAAGAATCCGAAGGTAAAAAGTTTGTTCTCGCTGATAATAATTCAGTAATAAGCAAAGATGGGTTACAACAAAAAATAAGCGATAGCAAAACAGCCACGAAAGAAGTAATAACTCTCGTCAGCAAAAGTCTTCCTGCAAACAACACTTGTTCATCAGCCATTTTGAAATACGTGGCGATGAACCATAATCCATCTAAAGAAACTCAAGTCTTAATAGATATGAAACAAAAAGAACCCAATACAAAAGAGCGTAAAGATCCTACAAAGAAAGTATTCGAATTCTATAACAGACTTGGAAAGAAAAGCACATCTTACCGTATAATAGATAGCGAATCAATTCTTAAAGTGACTGACATGACATCTAAGGCTGATGAAATCAACAACGGTAACCATTTATATGACCAAGCATTAATGTGTTGTTTACCAAAATCGCGATCCCTGTTTGAGATGAAAGACAACACAAACAAGCTAATAGCATTCTTTTGTGGCAATCAAGTAAAACCAGATGGTAAAAGCGCTATGCCTTCACCATACGCCTGCAATATGTGTTGCACTACATCTAGCCGATCAAAATTCAGTGGACTTTCTAATAATTTATTCCAACAACAAGGCGATTCTTGCATCGTCTCCATTCTTCCTGATACTGATGGTAACTATAGTACCACATTCAGTGATCAGTATACATCCAGCTTAATTAATGAAGATGGCAGTGAAGAACTTTGTAAAGTCTGTAAAAGACGCAAAAGACGAGGTTGTTGTTTAGGCTTAACATTTTGCTTACTGATATGTGTGCCTATTATTATACTTGTTTACTTTTTTTACACATATGACTTGAAAGATTGGATGAAAATTTTCCAAACAGATACGGAAATTGAACCGGAAGAGAACGTCGATTCCGTAAAAAATCCGAATCGATCGTACGTGAAGCTTTCAGTTTTAGGATTTTAAATTTTATATGCAATGTGTTACTTATTTTATTTGTTCATTGTTTAAATAAAATGTTTTTTTGAAGTTCTTGAATATTCATTTTTATTCATATCGCTCATAAGACCAATTAATATTTCCTAATACTTGAAAATATTTAAATCTAAATCTTCAGTTACATTTCCATCATTTAATGTTTGTTTCAGATATATCATTAAGGCAAAATTAGAATGGAAAAACCAGTATCGAAGAGACTAAAAAGACAAGCATCTCTGACAAGATTCCCTACCAAACAAGCTAACACATTTGTTGTAGCATTTGCTATCCACGATCCACTTGATGATACATCCAAAGATGCAATACTAAATAAATGCAACTCAGATAAAGATGCCCTATACATCAACCCTATACCAATGGAAAGATCTGCTGCATTTTTAGCTGAGGCTGATCTATGCCAAGCAAATCTGAAGTCATTGGTCACTGAAGTAAAAATAAATATTTTAGAAGACCCAGAACACGTGCCAGTCAAATTGACATATGAACAGCCAGTTACCATATTTGATGCATCAAAAAACATGAACAAAAAACGCGGTCGTGTGTTTGAGAAAGAAATACCAAAAAGATGCAAACAAATAAACAAATTGAAAAATACTCAATTTAAATACGTAAATACCATAAGGAAAAAGAAATATACTAAAAGGATGAAAAAAGAATTAACAAAATTTGGAGATATAAAACACATTATGTACTCCAACAACATATCAAAATATGTTTCCCGATCACAAATTGTAAAAAAGGCATTAGCTAAAGAAAATTTACTTGATGATGATGAGAAGGATTCGATATTCCGTATATTTAGTTCGAGTGAGACGGATGGAACTTCACTGAATTCTTCGCCATCGACTGTCAAAAAGTCTTTTAGTTATGTTAGCGGCAGCACATTGGTTAATAATAGTTCGAGTAATTTGAGTAGTAACGATTTCAGCTCTACAAAATCAATAAACTCCGTAGGATCAGCAAGTTCTATCAGTACAGCATATAAAACAGAAATTATCAATGTGGCCGTCGCTTTAGGTTTTAAGTCATCAAAACATGATAATCAAGTTAATCAGCTTACTTTCGAAGAGGCATGTTATGATAAAGGAAATTTAACTAGCACTGATACTATAACATTCACTGGTATGGAGCTTACTTCTCAACCGGCATCTGAAGATAGCACTGGCAAGATAATTAGAATTCTTAACGATATGAATGCAATTGAAAAAGATTTAAGTAATGAAACCCTTACTGAATCTGATAGAAGTACAGTGAAAACTAGTAGTAATGATGACAGTCGATTTGTCATCGCTCAAACAAGTTCTGACTTCAATAAATCGAATTCATGTAATTCTCAATCTAAAATGGCATCCAACTCTGAAACAACGGCGTTCTTTGATAAAACGTACCAGGAAACTCCACAACCTATTATTAAAATAGACGAGTTCAGTACTAACTATTGTAAAAAAAATACTTTATTGAACACAGTAAAATATTTAGGATTTTACCCAGATAATAATATGTTGACACCAACCTCTAAGGAAAACTTATATAACGTTTCTGACATTGGAATAACAGATAAACATAAATTAACTTACACTCTGAGTTCCAAAAGTAGTGTTGCATCAACTGTAATCCAAAATGAAGGACCCAAAAATATATTAGTGAAACCATTTGAAGATCAAAATTATAGTGATTCTCAGAAAAAACTCAGTATACCCCATGAAGAAGCAATAAAATTGGCACTGAAAAAAAAGGACAAACCACAGAAAAAAACTGTGAAAGAAGCGGGCATAAACCACCTACCATCAGATTTATCAGACATATGGGAACGTTTAACTTTGATTTTAGATATAGCTGTTGCTAAATTAGAGAATACATTAACTGAGAAAATAATAGCAGAAATAAAAAAATCGTTGTCTTCCTTCTTGCAAGGTAAAAATAAATTATTGAAACAGGTCTCGCTAACTGAAATAAAAACTGAAGAAGGGTTAAATGCAATGAAGTGTGAAATTGAAATGCAACATAAAGAAATATCAGTAAACCGTGAAAGCTTTACTATCAAAACTGACCGAGGATTCCAATGCAATTTAGTACAAAACCAAGCTATTGACCAATTAATGCTCAAGTTAAGTGTGAAAGAACCGAAATCTTTGGCAGCTTCTGAGCATTTTTTAAAAAATTTGAAGAATCCTGTTGTGATCGGAGACTTGGTAATGAATCTTCCTACTGTTGATCAAGAAGAGGCTGAAAAAGGTGATCCAGTTACAGTTTCAACCGCTACAGCCCAGGTTCCTTTAGAAAAACATCGTCAAAGTCAGTGGCTTGCAGTCTTATATCATATGTCTATATTTTTCGTTAAAGAAAATTTGACAGTCATAGCGAGTGTTCCAAGTTTACTTATATTAATTTACTGTTTGTATGAAGTCATTATGCTGCTTGTAACCGCTCGGTAATTTTCTGTGAAAGAATTTGGAAGTATATAAAATTGTATTGTGTTATTCTCTGTTTTAATAAAGTCGTTTTTATTAATAACTTCTTTATTATTGATAAAATCATTAAACTAGTCTTTATAAATTTTCATCCAGTCTCCAATGACCATTTTTAGCTTATCAGGCCAACTGGCTGTGGGGACATTGGGAGTGTTCTACTTTGTGAAGTCATGTATGGAAGTCATGTATACAATCAAACCAGAAATGTAGCTGATTAAAGATTTTTCTTGAGAAATCTTATACAATTAGAAAACATGAAACGTAATAATTATTAGGAAAATAAAAATCCTTTTTTTTTGGCGGTATCAGAATAACAATTGATACTAGAACCAAAAATAAATTTTAACGGAATCAAAATATTTTAAAAAGTGCAACTATATAATATTGTTACATGAAGAAGCTGAACTGGGCAAAGGTGACTAGGTAAGTAGTAAATTAATATTCATGTGATGGTAGAGTTATTCTGAACGAGCTCGAGGGTAAAAGCACTGTCTCACCTTTAGCCTGCCACTGAATAAAGAGATTTCCATACAGTGTATCAGGTTGGTGGGAAGATAATACCCTGAAATTACTGTCACATTAGGCACAACAGCTAGGATCGGCAACAATAAGTCACTTCCTCTTGCGATAATACAAGATCATTAACCTTGTTCCAGAAATCCAAAAGAAAAACAAAAAGAAGAAATTACTTTAATTATTTGAAACAATGCAAGACACACTTGATGAAATTAAAATTGAAGATCTGAACACGAAAAAACATTCACACAAACCTGATTTATATCTAACAGAAAAAGATTCAATAGACAATGAAAACGTAGATGTAAATCAAAAACTAGACAAGGGTGGACGTATGACATTACATAGAATAGAAATCCCCATAATGGAAATTATTACTCCTAAATTTATGAAGGAACATGTTAAAGGTTTTAGACCAGATAAAACTGAAGATATTGAGACAGGAAGAGGAGATACTATAGTCAGAACTCCATCTAATTTAGGGTCAGATGATAGAAATAATAGCAGAAAAAGATTTGAAACTATAAATCGCATATTAGATGTCCCATTAGCATTCGTGGAAGCACATGCATTTATTTTGGGTATTCCTTGTTTTTTCGCAATTTTTATTTTTGTCGGTGAAATTATATCTATGATGGCATCAATCGAAAGAGGGTTTATGAGGTTAAATCGTGATGATAGATACGTGAGAATATTATAAGGCAGTAAGATTAAAGAATGCTTATTTCCTAAGAAAGCTACATTTCACTGAGTAACATAGGCTATATTTTATCGAGGTACTACGCGGGCGAAGCCGCACGGGGAGGCTAGTATACTGTTTAGGAAATAGTAAGCTCATCAGTACCACTACGGGCTAACGTCGCAGCTGTTCGCCAACCTTTCACCTCCTTTCTACCGGACGAGAAGGGAATGCAACAACCCGTTACGAGTAATATAACGGCAGCGTCAATTAAAGATGACAGGGAGGGTCGCCGTCGCAACGAGCAAAACAATAGGCATGAGTACAAATATTTATTTTCGTACGTAATTGAAACACCCCTCGATATTAGAAACATCATAAAAAGATATACTTTGATATCACATAAACTGTCTGAGATAATACTATTTTAAATTCACATAATAATAGACTCGACCAAACGTTCCAGCTACTGCGTGACGTCACGATAGCTATAGGAAATATTGCGTTTATGAAAATGGAAAAATATATTTTTAATAAACCATGAAACAGTATGCAACTAAAAAGTCTTTCATTTGGTTTCTGTTTACCTATAATTTGACAAGGTATTTATATTTATTACTATTACAGTATCAGTCCTTTTTATAAAAAAGTCATCATTATATTTAATACATTCAGTAAGATCGCAGGTTCAAATCCTGCCGGTCCCATATCTTTTTCAACTGTTTCTTAGAATATGTTAGTGTATACTTAAGTATCTGTGAGTCTATTCAATCCAAAAATAAAAATTAATTTAATTAAATTTATGATGTTTGCTATAGATAGATATACATCTATGTCTGAATAAAACACAGGTTTAATTCAAATACTTTATTCACTTGAAAATCATTATCATACATTTCGTCACATTTTATAAATAATTATTCAGTTTAATTCATTGTCTTTTTATTTATTTAATAGTAATGACCAGACTTGCCACAGCTTTAACCATAATTCAACAATACAATGAAATAATTTTGCTAATAGATTTAATATGGAATAAAGAAGTCATCTAAGATACATATAGATATATAGAAGTTATTGAACAGAACTCTTACTGAATTGTAACATTATAATATTTGACGACCGGATGGCGGAGTGCGGGTTCGATTCCTGCTTAAGACAAATCTTTGTGTGCATTAACATGGGGGTTTGTCTTAGTCGGGGTGTCTATGTGTAATAAGTATGTTATTACAAAAGAAAACGTATATATGTATTAGTGTCAGTTATTCTAGTACCCATAGTACAAGCTCTGCTACTAGGGACTATATGGCGTTGTGTGTATGTTGATATATTTTTTACCGAGTTCCCAAAAAGGAGGAGGTTCTAAATTCGGCCGGTATGTTTTTTTTTCTATGTATGTACATCGATTACGCCGCGGTTAATGGACGGATTCGCGTGATTCTATTTTTGTTCTACGCGAAATAGCTGCCAGGTGGTCCCATTAAAATTACTTTCAGTTTGGTCTAGTAGCTTTTTATATTTAAAGAATATAAAGGTACTCCCAGACCGCGAGCATTCGCTTATGATTTAACGTTACAGATTCAAATATTGCACCAGTGTGGGACAAGAACCGAGCGTTACAGTGAGCAACCACTTAGGGTCTACCCACATTTATCGACGCGGAATCGGCTTAAGCCGAGTGCGTATCAGAAAGAAAGAAAGAAAGAAAAATTTTATTGGCACAAAACATAAATAATAAATACAGGAAAAACGATCAAATACGGTCTGTACCAAAAGGCCAACAGCTCAGCATAATGCTAAGTGACTGCAATGAACTACAGTCACCTAACGCTGATTTTCAGCTGCAGCCCACGAGTGCCGTACGCTCAAAACTACTAAAATAAAATTTAACTATAATTAATATCCGTTGAATTTAAAAAGGAAAAAGAAAGGCCACATATCACCACACTACTCGACAGCGCCGTACGGATGCGATCAGCTAATCGACAAACGGCTCGTTTCGCCGTCGGCGTCGGCCGGTGTCGCGTCGCATCGGCCGGGCTGAGCCGATGCGTAAGGTATTTGTAACACCCTTATGCCGTCGTCATAGACCTTTTTGACCGGCGTTACCGATTCCGCGTCGATAAATGTGGGTAGACCCTTACTGGGACGGGGTGGTATGAAAACTTTGACCATTGACTCGTAAGAAGAAGAAGAGCGTCCTCGTACCAGAAACACCATTACGCGTTGAATAATAAGACATACAAGAATATCTATACTAAGAAACAGTTGAAAAAGATATGGGACCAGCAGGATTTGAACCTGCGACCTTATGGCACACCGGGCAGCCGCTTTAGCCATCCAGCTACGGTCACCTCTTACAAGAACCCCTTAATTTCTCAACTATATGATACGTCATACGTCATTTCGTGACGTAACGTTCATCCATTTGTTCCTTGGATGAAGGATTGTCTACGATTTGTTCCTATCTTAAGTAGGATCTTTTTCAACTGTTTCTTTGTATAATTTGCTAAGCATAGCTAAATGCTATAAAAATAATCAGTTAGAAATACAAGAATCTGTTCTTAGGAACCATCTAAGATCAGATTTATATATTATGTCTAATAGTTACTGACTTCCACATATCAATCGATATAAATGAGTCATTCTGTATACGGGGTGGATGCGACATAGCGACATTTATTGAAACCACAGCTTCTATACATGGTAAGTATCAATTTCCACCGGATAAAAATTCTCTGGCGAAAAAAAAAAAATCACGTTCTCCGAACAATTTGAATTTCTGAGGATTTTTTTTTTCGCCAGAGAATTTTTTATCCGGTGGAAATGCATACTGGCCATGTATAGAAGCTGTGGTTTCAATAAATGTCGCTATGTCGCATCCACCCTGTATAATGATTTTTATAAGCTTTCTTCCGCAAAAACTTTCACATATTATTATTATTCTTGTAGCAAAAAGCGTATTTTGTATTATGTGCCTAGTATGTCTAAGTATATTGGATCGCAGGCGCTGTCGTGTTTGCCAAATAGCTCTATTAGGGAAGAGCATCGCAGACTCACTTCCGTTGTGGACTTGTTTCACGCAACGAACAAATGCAATATAGTAAAGAAGAACAAGCAAAAAAGATAGTGTTATTTAACAAGTCTAATATGTTATGCCACCTTGTCTGTAGCAAATAATGCAGATATCCGAAACAGTGGAATACTTTATTTAAAAAAATACGGGTTAATTTTAAAAATATGTTCACACTATATACATATTTTACCAACCGCAAAGGCTCGAAAATCGTAAAGTTTCTGAGTATGAGATTGTACTATATAAAACTATAAAAGATAATTACTATTGTTCTTGGAGCAACTAAACTTATTAGGCAAACAAATGTGTTAAAAAAAAGTTGTACTGTATGATGTACGGAAGGGTGTTACACCAAAATCGATCAACATCGATCAATGTTAATCGATCGACGGAAGCACTATGTATGGTGTGTAGAGGAACGGGGTGTGATGTTCCTCCACCGCAAAGGGAGGATCTTCCGTCCAGGCTTGGTGGTATTGCCTAGCAGACAGCTGTGCGACGCGACTGTAGTATTTATAAATACTTGCTGTGAACATTTCGTTATCGCGATTCAGCACTCTTTGACATTTGTGACTTAAGTCTGTCACTTCTTGACGTTGTCAATGTCATCCGTCATCGTCTTATAAACGAATGCAACAATCGATGTCGACCGATTTCGGTATAAACACCCATTTGCTTGTTTCATGGTTAACATTTTACCGCCGTGTTCACTGCTTACCCAGGATTATATAC
Source organism: Hypena proboscidalis (assembly GCA_905147285.1). Lineage (NCBI taxonomy): Eukaryota > Metazoa > Arthropoda > Insecta > Lepidoptera > Erebidae > Hypena > Hypena proboscidalis. Next base: position 10,257,523 of record LR990152.1, read on the forward strand.
TTATTATTTTAACAAGTGTAACTATTTAACTAAAGTCACTGTCAGAAGGCCTCGTATCCAAAATGCTGGCAGCATTACCGCGTTGTATTGCGATACTAAGTCGCTGGCCGAAATATAAACCAGCATTTCGAGAACGAGGTGCCTCAGTTAGATGCGCTGACAACTCTTTGTACAGACTAAGTTGTACGGCCCCAAGGCCCTAATGTTTCGACTGCAAAAGGCGCAATCATGTAACAGCTATCTAGCGTGCTATATTTGCGCCTCTTAAGGCACTCAGCAGAATCGGCCGCCGCGACAGCCTTTACATGAGTCAAAAATTCTTCTGACAGTGACTTAGTAAGTTTAGATTAAGTTATTAAACTAATTTAATTCAAGATCCCACATGTATATATTTCTGACAATAAAGGCATATACATTATATCTAAAAAAAAAACTCTGGTTTATTTTTAACCATGGAAGATGTAAGAGACTGTTAGTGGATATGAATATTTTTAAAAAGACCTCACGTTGAAGTAAAAGTTCTGTTCAGTGACTAAGGTTTATATTTGACTTTGACTTTGACTTGGAACATGGCATTTATCTTCATTGAGCTTGCGCTAACACTAGGTGACCGGATCTATCCAAGGTGAAGATTGGACGGATTCTACTCCTCCTGCGAAATAAATACAAGAATTTACAGTAAATGAATGTTTTGTTCACAAATAAATAGGAATAATTAAGAAACAATATGTAAATAGTGTTTTTAAAATGATTAAACTATCTTTTAAGATAAAGTATTTAAATAATAGTATTTTTAAGGTGCATTATCATATTATGTATCTGGTATGGTTTGCAATACTACTCATCTATCTATACTTCTATAATTGTTTGCTCGACTGGCTGATTTATCAACGCAGAGCCTAAACCACTAGGACTATAAACTTGATTCCTTACATGCGAAGGGGCGCACTAAGAAGGGATTTTTTTTTAACTCTTGAATAAAAATAAATGAATTTCTACACCGGAGTTTTTAAAATTTTAATCCCAAGAGGTGAATTAATAGGGTTTTTCAGCTAGAAGTGAGTTAACACAAAAATTTAATAGATGGCGTTGTGAATATTTTTTAACTTGCAAAATTGCGCGGGGCATCTAGTACTAAATATATGCATAATAATGTATTTGCACACCGATTACACGGTAAAAGTTGGTAGTACACTACCTACTACTTCTGTTATACCACCTATGTAACCAAGTTCATGGCAAATAAATGATTTCTATTTCTATTTCATGATTCCCTTACAAAGCTATAGTCACACAGCTAAAATCGTTAGAATAAAAATTAAATGATTATACACAAAGATAACATTGAATTGAGTCCTAATGGGTCAGAAGAGTATTTCAGTTATCGAGGTGTATTAGCACGCTCATTTCACCTGTTAAGTTTAGGTCATGAGAGGGGGTGTGTTTATCTATCACCCGTTTACCAAAACGAAAAGAAAAATATTAACTCTTTCGCCTAACTCATGATTCGACACGAGACCTTGATCAGCATTCGCGTACGCTAACAATTGTCTTCAGGAATTTGTGTGCATAAAAATGGGGGTTTGTCGTGTGCTTCTATGTATAACAAGTATGTATTTACAAAAGAAAAGTATATATTATGTATGTATTAATATCAGTTATTCTAGTATCCATTGTCCAAGAATAGATTGCTTTGTGTGTAAGTTGTGAGATATTTATTAGATATTTATTTATTTATAATGGGTGTATGTTGTTGATATTTACCTGAGCTTAGCACTCTTCTTTCTTGTGCCGTCAGCAATGGCAACCGCCTGAGCAACAACGGGACCGTCGTCTGTGACATCCTGAAAATATCAAAATATTTTATGAAGTTATGTTTCAAAAATGGTGATGCACAATTCAGCCAAAATACGGAGAAAAGATAAGTGACTTATAATATTACTTTGATATTGTTAGACTCTTAGGCGTTGTCCTAACTGGGTGACAAGTGCAACATGACGTGATGCGACGCCAAATAAACGCCTTTGTTGCCATTGCAACCGTCTCGCCTGTCATCCGCGTGAAACGTGTGGATCGCGTCGCCCTTATCACTTAGCTAGGACAACTGGCAACAAGAGAGGTGCGAGTAGACGCGATGCGCTTTTGTATGATGGAGTTAAGAGTGGAGGCAACATCAATGAGCTCGAAAAAAAAAATATACGGCTAATTCATCAACATTTTAGCGTCAAATGCCAGCATTACAAATTTTGGATATTAGCACCTAGCAATTTTTTCCAATATCGTGAGCTGAATCAATGGTACTTTGGGATCATGTGGGCTTAATATTAGCAGCTCTTTATCTAATACATGTCCCACTGCTGGGCTCGGGCCTCTTCTCATGATGATAAGGGTTAAACCTTAGTCTACCACGCTGACCAAGTGCGGATTGGTAGACTACACACGACCTCGAGTACCTTTTTGGCACTCTCAGGCATGCAGGTTTCCTCACGATGTTTTCCTTCACCATTAGCGAGCGATAACTTATATGATAAATATACACATATCTTCGAAAAGACGAATCTTAACGAATTATTGACAGAGGTGTGTGCCGTGGGTTCGAACCCGAGAACTTTGGCTTCGCAGTCCAAGCTGTCCAACTCGGCTTTCGCTGCAGTGCTTACACACTGTTAAGTTACAATACAATTTATAGAGCAGTTCGAGTATAAAAGGGATTTTTACCTCAGCCGGAGATTCAGTTGTGGTCACAGGAGCTGCTTGCACTCTGGGCACGGGGTACGGCGCTCCGTAATGCGTGAATACACGCGGTTGAGTCCTGAAAACATATTACATTGGTAACTTATCGAGATTAATTTTGTACAAGGAAACCTCTGAAGTAATTATTTATTAAGGAAAAATATCCGTTACAAAACATGTCTAATTACTTGAACAACTTACTGAAATGTTTCTTCATTGTATACTCTACAAAAATATCTAGATTCCCAACGTGATAAGGGGTTGATATTTTATAGGTTTGTTGTTTGTTTGAAGCCACCTTCATTTATTTAAGAAAATATGTTTGCACGTATTGTAGTGGTATAAGCGGTCGCCTCGCCGCTCTCCACTGCACTGGTGTTGTGGGTTCGATCCCCACACGAGACAAATCTTTTTGTGATTCGCAAAGATTTGTTCTGAGACTGGGTGTGCTTGTGTGAGTGAATGTGTATTGGCCTTGTCATTGGGATCATTGGATAGTGTAATTGCTTCTGGCGTTCTATCTAATGTAAAAAATCTAAATTTATCTTTATCTTATAATACTATAGTGCTAACAATGATAATCACACCGGTCTGTGCATCGTCATATTAACATTAATATGAATAAAATGCGTCTAAGCTTATGGTTAAGCCCACGCATGCCTTACGAAGGTTCAGGAATCCATAGTCCCAACCTCCATGGGCATTCCAAAAATGGAATCGCACGAAATTTAAATTTCTGTCAATCAAATATCGACCGTATTTATAAGGAGGTAAGTATGTACTAAATTGGCGCAACCGACAGTTTTCCTAACAGAATCGCGCCTCCGAGTTATAAATAATCTATTTATTTATATAACAAAAAGTAAAAGGTTCTAGATAAATATCCATTAGGTCAGACGGTTGACCTAAAAGTCGAGCCTTCGAAGGAGTTCCAACTCGAGGTCCTACCTCATTGTAATGTACAGAATGTATCAAATACATCAATATTCAGAACAAATAGGGTAACGTCACCATTGTAAACGGGGAATTACCATTTACTACAAGTGTACGTGATCGGAAATAAGGTTAGGCGAATCGTTGTGATTCTTAATCGCAAGGACGATGAGCACTCTCGATTTCGTTGATAATAGGTTTTATTCTTAAATATTACCTACAATTTCCTAATCATCTTTTTATACAGCTAATCACAAAATATCTTCTTTTATGTAATCGTATTAACGGTAATACAAGCATTACAAATATAAATAAATATTAACGGTAAATACTCAGAAGTAGACTTGTTCTGTACCAAATTTAGCCAATTTCAATTCAGACCTGAGTCTGACAATATGCTGAATTAGGACCTGTTTAGTGCAATCATGGAGCATATTTCTAACTAAATGTTGTGTATTTATCATATATTGTTAACTTTCTGTGTCCCCTTTGTTGGCACTAAATAAATTTATTTTCTTTCTTTTTCTTCTTTCAATTTGTATGTTTATGTTTGTTATTTTTATGCGATTACCTATAACCTATGTACCTAATCTGTGTGTAATTTTTCATCTACTTGTATGTCTCACTGTGCGCATTATAAAACTGTAAGCACAGTGAGCAGCTGAGTGTAAAATAAATAAATTATTTAAAACTTTGTAGATCTTGGTACGATTGATAAGAAATGCATTGTTAATTAAAGTTCTCTTGCTTTATATTTTAAGTAAATATTATAACGTTTTTTAGTACATTTAGTTCGAAAATTTGTTAATAAAATCATACATCAGTGTTAGTAAGTCAACATTTTTCTCAAGCGTGTAATAAGACAAGTAATCTATTTAGAAATTAATTCAATACCTTAAAATCGCAGAAAGATCACATTTTGATCGAACTTCTGCAATTATCCTTATATATAGTACAGAATAAAAATTCCAAAGAAATTTTTACTAACCTAGTGCCAAAGGCAGTAGCGACTGCTGTGACTGTAGATCCTTCGTCCTGGCCTTCCTGCTCCTGATCTTGAGGTTCCTCCAAATCATTGCCTTGCTGGTTCACATCCAATCCACTTTGAAGAGCATCAGGTCCTTGGCTTTGAGGCTGGAACTGATTCTGCTGTTCAAACTGTCCTTGCTGGAACTGCCCTTGGAACTGAGACAGATCTTGACCGGGATAGTTTATTAATTGGGCCTGGATATAACCAGGCTGTTGTGGCAAAGGTTGGGGAGCTAAGAACGGAGCTTGGTAAATCTGGGGTTGGTAAGAAGTCTGGTCAATGTTTTCTGCATCTTGGTTGTTAGGTTGCGGTTGGAACTGAGCTGGCTGTGGTTGGAATTGAGCGCTCTGAATTTGGAACTGTCCGGGCTGAAATTGGGCGGACTGAGGCTGAAATTGGGCGGGCTGTGGCTGGAATTGAGCTGGTTGTGGTTGGAATTGGGCTGGTTGTGGCTGGAATTGAACAGGCTGTGGCTGGAACTGAGCAGGGTGAGGCTGGAATTGGGCAGCCTGTGGTTCCAACTGAGCCAATTTTGGTTGGAATTGTGTTGTTTGAGGCTGGAATTGAGCAGGCTGTGGCTGGAATTGAGCAGGTTGAGGCTGGAATTGGACAGTTTGTGGTTCCAACTGAGCTGATTGTGGTTGGAATTGTGCCGGTTGAGGCTGGAATTGAGCAGGCTGTGGCTGGAACTGAGCTGCTTGAGGCTGGAATTGGGCAGTCTGCGGTTCCAACTGAGCTGGTTGTGGTTGGAATTGAGCTGGTTGCAAGTTAGCCTGAGATATTGGTTGAGCAGCGTATTGTGAAAGAGGCTGCAACTGGAATTGTGGCTGAGGTTGCGCTTGAGCTTCCAATTGTGGCTGGTACTTAACAGGCTGATATTGAGTTACCGGTGCAGCAGGCTGTCCGTACAAAACCTGAGGTTGAACAGCAATCTGTTCCGTTTGGAACTGAGGTTGCTGATAAGCCGTAATGGGCTGAAGTTGGGGCACTGCTTGAGGTTGTTCAGAAATCAACAAAGCTGGGTTCTGGAAACCTTGCTCAGCGTTTTGCTGTTGTAGTTTCTGTTGAGCTAAGATTGAAGGTAAAGCAGCAAAATGGGTTTGAGCATCGAATCCGGCTTGTTTCTGTTCTTGAGCTGGTTGAAGATATAATTGGGCTGGAGCTTTGAGTTGACCAAACTGTAGAGGTACAAACTGGGGTTGCAGCTGCAACTGAGCAAGTGAACTTAAGAATAGTTCTCCGGGGTATTGTTGTATCTTCTGAGCAGAAATTTCAAGGGTAACCCTCTCTTTTTTCTTGGGAGCTTCAAGAGTCTCGCCTTCGTTTAGATTTACTTCTGTGGTAGATGGTATGGTAGTAGTTTCAGGAGTGGTAGCTTCTGTGGTCGTTGGAGTGGTTCTTGAGATAAACACGGTAGGTGCTTCGGGTCTTGGCAGCCTCTTGGAGTTGAATTGAGCATCTTGTTGTCTTTGCCTTTGGAACTCTCGATAATTTTGTTGTTGCTGTTGATACTAGAAATGAAAGTTTAATGTTAATTAGAAAACGGTTAGTACATGCTACAGGTGAACACTAATAAAAGTGTGCTTAGGCAATATAAATCATAAATATATCTCGATATGAACTGTAACAAGATTCTTTAGTATAATTTTATTTATAAAACGCCTGTCAAGATTACTTGTGCAATGTTCAAAAATGCAATTCAAAAAACGTGTAGTACGGTACTAGACTGATGCAATGCAAAAATATAATCAAAAATAAAAACAATAATTTTTAGTTTAATTGATGAATTTAATTTATTTATTTCAATTTACTTTTATTTAATATGCTTTTAACAAACCTGAATTTGCTGAAGGTTCTTATCCAATGTCCTGATATCAGAGTTAAAGGCGAGTCCAACATTCTGCTGCCCATTGATGGGAGACCTTTGGAAGAACTGCACCTCTTCTCTCTGTGGTGGTAGACCCTGGACTGATACGTCTTCTTCAGGAGTGCCGTATTCTACTTGAGGGGTGTTGGCTGGGTTGCGGGGGTCGAGAGGGGGTAGGTATTGAGCGGGCTGCGAAAAAAGAGGGTAATTATATTTTTTCTGATCTTTCGTCGGTGGTGAAATGAACTTCATTTTGTTAAAATAGCGAAACTTGAAATGTTATGAATTTGTATGTCATGGGCGTCATGGACATTGGGGTTGTGGACATTTGTTTTCAAGTAAATTTACATCACGCCTATATTACTTAGAAGGGTTTGTCAGATGTGTATAAAACGCCCTCACTTCACCAGTTACCGCTAGTTACATAACATTACGCCTTTGTTACCCAGAAACGTATGGCAGAGGTGTAACATACACGTATTTCACCAGCTATGTTTGGAACCCATGTTTTAATTGTAAGTCAAGCTATCAATGCCGTAACCTGTTATTACCTGTTGCTGCGCCTGTCCTGCTTCCGGCAGTTCGAAGGATGGTCCGCTAGGCCTCCAACCGCTGGGCGGGTAGGGCGCCGGGGGCTCAGCCACGGCTCCGCTTACAAGTAACGATATCACAGCCAGTAGCTCCTGGGAAAATTGTAGATATAATTAATTATAGATTCATTTTAAAGATGCTTGTAATGCGAGGGTCTTTTATTAAAACCTCTAAAAAAGAACTTAGCATTTAGTAAACACTTCCAAAGAATTGTGAAATTGGAGTTAGATTTTTTCGCTGCCTCGCTCGCAAGTCCCTTAATAAATGTGCTCATCCCAGAGATGGCAACCTTTAATCTGAGCCACATTACAAAACTACAGCGAATGCAACATAAATATATATTTATCTTTTGTATTTTCTACTTATGTTGTACACTTATCTTGCCCTCTATGGCATCATCGTCTCCTCTATTGCCTTAGGTTTGCTGGAAGAGAACTCAAGCACTGAGTTAAGCTCGCCTTTTATATACTTTTACTGTCATATGTTTATTTTTCTGTAATCTTTTGTGTACAATAAAGTGTTAAATAAATAAATAAATAAATCCGAGGGATTTTCCGCACATCCGATTCTTCGCAAGACGGTAAGCGTACATACACAAACATTTAATCACAATACCTACAATTTAACAACATAGCTGGAACATTACGATCAGACACCCATTGAATTCATGCTTATAAATAGCAAAATCTTAAGTAAAATGAAATATAGTGTGCATAAGTGGGTATATTGAAAAATTTCCGTATCAACGATCTATTAATGTGGAATAGTGGGAATGTTGTTTACGTTCTCTGTGGCACGTTGTCATCTACTGATATTCACAGAATGTTCATGATTTGTTGTGTTTGTATTTTTTAGGTAAGTAGTGTTAATTTATTATCCTGGGATTGCCCGTGTGTCATTCCCGTCAGTCTCAGGAGACATAGTGGTAAGCGTATGAGTGGGATTATATTCCATTTAGAAGATGGCGGTCGCGCGAAGGTATTTTTCGATGCCTACTCGAGGAGTGAGATAGGATTGTTAATGGTTAACAAACAAATATAAAAATGTTATTATTACAATTAAACCAGCTTAACTTTTAACTAAGCTGATCAACTGACCTTTGAAAAACCAAAGTTACCATAACCACATTGTACAGGGTCCGTTTAAAAGGGACCAAGTCTTCCCGATTTAATGCTCAAAAGGAATTATTCTGTAACAGAATTAACCTTTGGGTTAATAACGGTTAACAGACCCTTCCCGACCCTCTATTGCAGATGTACCTAGTTAGAGGTATTTTGGTATTCGAATACAAGTATTTAAACAAAAATACAAAATATTTTGGTACCCTCGTATAATATGTTGCCTATCTCCTTTTTCAACTTATAGCAACCTATTACAATTAAATATCCAAAATTATGTCAATGTAGCAAATTTCGACGCAAGAATTAGAGCCCAAAGTTTAACGATTGGAACAGTAAAACCTTTTCAGAATTGCCCTTTAATAAAAGTTTAGAATATTTTTTCCCGGTTATTCGTATTTTTCGATCAAAAATGTTTGCTTATTAAAATCAGGTACTTATCACTGAAAAGCGTTTTCGCAATCTTATACATTTACCATTTTCTTTTGACGTATATTTTTTTTCCGAGTATGTTTTTGATGATAAATGTACCAATGGTCTCAGAACCATTGTCTTTATCACTGGTAAGAGGCTTTGACGCAATGGAATAAAACAATCTGTAGAGAGTATAAAGTATGTGAGTACCAAATATCGGATATTCGGATTCCTTATGGTATTCAAGTAAATACTCAAACTCGGCCCATCACTACTTTCCACTACCCTCTTGACCTTACATTCTGGAATTAAAATAGGACAATAACGAAATACCCGCTAAGTAAGGGTATACCCGATGAATAGTAATGGTAAAGTAGTGGTCTGACTTTACTACAGGGTAAGAAGTAAGAACGATTCAACTTTAGATTAAATTTACTTTTAAATAAAAAAAAGTATTCCTGTAAAAAGTATCTGGTTCAAAGATCCTACTACAGTATTACAGAGTTTTTAACAGATACTTCTTAATACTTACGGTTATGACAATGCCTTACATGGTGGCAATAATGTTATGGATAAATGCATAATTCTTTTAATATTAATAATCTCGTTTTTTTATATATATTATTAAAGATGAAAAATTAAGAATCTACCAGGACTCGAACCTTTCAACTTTAATATTATATAAAATACAAAAAGGCATAGCAAAGCTAAAATTTGCTTTAAAATATTACAAATCTCGTTTATATTGTATTTTTTTGACTAATATTATTTTATCATTATAAATAACTTTTAATTTTATTTTATAATTTTATCACCAATTTGTTACTTGACTTTTATTGTATAACTAAAGGATTTTTATGTTGCTTAATTGTTTGTCAATGGAAAAATTAAATTCACACTTATTACATTTTGTACGCCTAAGATGGCAAAACATGTAGAACTTATACCCATATTTTTCTATCCTGCATGCAAGCCTTAATTCCAAATCTTTATCTGTTCCCAAATACTTCAACATTTTTTTGCTAAATATCTCTCAATGTACTATTAAAAAAGTTGATATATGACCCATTTGACAAACATTTCCTTTGACATTGTCAAAGTCAACAAGGTTGACATTTGTTATAGAACAAGCGAATTTAGACTTCAGTGTTTAAAATGTGTATACCTACATAAATAGAATTATGGTAAATCATGAATCTGCTTTGTGGAAAGTACAACAAAATTAAATTCTACACTAATGACAGAGTAGTTTAAACTGTATATTATTATGTAGTTTCAGTATTTTATTTGGGAAATAAAATGCAAATAATTTTATAACAATTAAAATCACTTGAACTTAATCATGAAAATTTTATTATGAACCAGAAATTCAGTATTCGGTTTTTAATGTAGGGTATGTTTTTATAGGGTTCCGTAACAAGAAATACTAAAAACCGAATAAAATAAACAATAAATAAATAATAAATAATTGGGGGCTCCTATACAGCAAACTTGATTTTTGCTCGTTTTTGCGCGATATTGATAACGACAACCGGTAGATGCTTAAAACATTTATAGAATATTTAGTTTTGTATTTACTTTCAAAATAAATAAATAAAATAAATATATACAGAAGGTTTCACAACAAACGTGTTTTTTTTTGCCGTTTATTATCGATGATGTTACAAAACCCATCGTGCGCCATTCCGACTCGCACTCGCGCCGGTTTTAATATTTTACGTATTTTTTTAAGTTCTTAATGACTTATTAAAGAACTATTCGTATTATTTGTAATTTTCCACAATTTTCACAGCACTATTCTTTCATTTTTTTTTGACACACATAAACAAACACACAAAATAAATAAAAGACACGTGTAATCACCTTCATTTTCGTTCAGATTCGATTACTGTAGGCGCGGATACACTGCTTTTATAGACACTAGTACTTGCGTTAACATGCGCTGCGCGTGCGCACACGACCTTATAGTAAGGGCTACTTGTGAATATATTATGTCAATTTGGATGTATTTTGGTCTTCAAACGATTCTGGACTTGAGATACTGATTTGCTTTAATATAAAAAAAATATATTTATTCAAAGAATAAGAATAAGAATAAGAATAAGAATAAGAATATTTATTTGCGAGAAACATGGTTTACAAAGGTGTTCAGTACATAAAGTTTTATTAAGCATGTTTCGCCGTCAATACGGCATGCAAAAATTTAGTAATGAATTAATATAGATTAATTAATTAATTAATACAATGATAAATTACTTTAGAATTATGAATAAATAACATTAATAACATATCCACAGTACACAAAACATTATTAAAAAACATATTTATTATAATTTAGCGTTATGTCAATTGTAATCATAATAATTAAAAGTAAATGTCAGAACTATAATAGAAATAATAATAATAATAATGAAGATACACAATTAAATTAATACATTATAACCTATAATAATATGGTACTTTATAGTCAAAGAACTCATTAATTGTGTAGAAGCATCGTTCTATTAACCATTGTTTTAATTTCTTTACAAACAGTCTTTGCGGTAGCTCACGTAATGGTTGTGGAATTTTATTATATATTTTAATACTCATTATAAAACAGTTCTTGTGGTGAAGCGTGGTTTTACATTTTTGCATCACAAGCTCTGACTAAACACATTGTTATCGTTATTTTTTTTAAACAAATGTGGGTGTTTTCTGACAAAAAGTCCAGTTTCCAGAATATAAAGACAGGTAAGTGAGAGAGTCTTTGTTTTAATAAATAGTGGCCTGCAAGAGTCCAATGGCCCGGCATTGCATATCGCACGCATACATTTTTTTTGAGCAACAAATGCTTGGTTGACTAGCGTAGAGTTACCCCACAGTAGCAGACCATATCTCAACACCGACCCCACGTAGCCATGGTAAGCCATGATTGCTGCGCTTTCTGAGGCTATCCTACGAAAATTCCGCAATGCAAAGACAAACTTATTTATTTTCTTGCACACGTTAACAACATGCGACTTCCAATTACAGAAGTTATCCACTGTGACGCTTAAAAATTTTAACTGATCTGTACGCTCTATTTCATTGCCATCATATTTTATGGAAATATCACCAACATTCATTTTATAATTTGAAAATTGAATGTATTTAGTTTTGGCAAGATTGACAGATAAGTTATTCTGTTTTAGCCATTTAACAACGTCAGATAGAGCATTGTTTACCACTATTTCGTGACTCCCTTCGAATTTACATTTATCAGGTATGACAATAGAAATATCATCTGCAAATAATATACACTGATGGTTAATGATGTTGGGGAGATCTTTAATGTATAAGAGAAACAATAGGGGTCCCAGCACGCTGCCTTGTGGGACTCCCCATGCGTTCTCCTTAAGGGATGACCTGTACATTGTAGAAACCAATTTGTCGTTAATACTGTTCGTCTCTACGTATTGAGATCTATTCGACAAATAGCTTTTAATCCAGTCTAGAGCTGGTCCTCTTATACCGTAACGTTCCAACTTATTGATAAGTGTTGTGTGCTTCACAAAATCGAACGCACTGGACATATCAAGGAATAACACAGTTACAGGAGTCTTATTATCTATGTTTACCGTAACCGTCTTCATTAAAGAAAAGCCAGCGAGGGTTGTAGATTTATTTTTTTGGAACCCGTTCTGTTCTTCCCTAATTATATCGAATTTAGATAAAAAACATTAACTTTTCATATATTTTAGATATTATAGGTATTATTCTGATTGGTCTATAATTGTGCATTTCTAGCACGTCATCCTTTTTATAAAGTGGTTTCACTGTTGATAGCTTAAGTTTGTCAGGAAATATACCTTGGAAAAGAGATAAGTTTATAAGATACGCCAGAGGCGTCGATATAGGTTCCACACATTTTTTAAGTATTATTGTTGAGATAGAGTCATATCCCACCGATTTCGTATTATTTAAAGATTTAATGGTCCTTTGCACTTCAGTTTCAGTACATGGTACCAAAAATATAGACTGATTTACATTTTTTACGTTACTTAGGTCGTCGTTAGAGCAGTTTCCTGGCGCTTTTCTTTGGACAAAGTGTTCATTAAAAGCATTTGCTATGCATACGGGGTCAGTAATAATTTTATCCTGAAATTTTATTGCATTTATAGATTGATAACACCTCATAGAGTCTGTGTTATTTTTAATAATGTCCCATGAAGCCTTGCATTTGTTTTTAGCTCTTTCAATGTGTGCAGTGTTTATTAGTTTTTCCGAACTAAGTATACACTTTTTGAGCAGTTTGTTATATCGTAGATATTGACATTTATCTTTGCTAGAATCATTAGTGTAGTAATTGTATCTTAACTTTCTTTTATTTGCGCATGAAATTTTCAAGCCTTTGGTGATCCACCTAGGAAGGACCTGACGATTTTGAGCTGATTTTAATCTTTTTTGTGGGAAAACATAGTTCATACACCATCGTGCATGTGTCATGCAATGATGTGTGTGAAACAAATTAAAAGCTATATTGGCATCAAATTCATTGTACACCTCAGACCACGACAAGTTACCTATTCCCTCAATAAATCTCTGTATGTTGTCTTGACTATAGTCTTTTCTCATTTCATACCAGTATTCTAGCCTATTTATAGGAGTGGAAATAGTAAAACTCAGAGTTTGGCAAGTGTTGTGGTCCGAAAGGATATTATGATAAGGATATTATGAGTTTGACTGATAGCGTTTTTAAAATTACTGTAAATATGGTCATGCGTTTTATTTCTAGTTGGTGAATTAATATACAATATTAAATTATAATTAAGTAATATTTCATTAAGATTAGATGTCAATTTATTAGCCTTTAGAATGTCAATATTTACATCCCCTGCAATAATGATTTTTTTATTCCTATATTTAATTATCAACTTGTGTAGAAGCAAATTAAATTTTTCTAAAAACACATCTGCATTTTAATGTGGTATTCGGTAAATGCAGATCACAATACAACCTAAGCTAGGTATCTCTACACCGCAACATTCAAATGTTATTTCGATCGAGAGATCTTTACACACTAGTATAATTTTAAAATCCAGATTTCTGCGCACCATTACACAGACACCTCCCCTTTTTTCATTTGCACGTGAGAAATGAGACCCCAATTTGTAGTTTTTCATATAAATATTATGTTCATCTCCTTTTTTAATGAACGTTTCGGATAAACAGATGATATCAATGCGGTACTTCTCCGACAGTTCGCTTATACAGATTTCCAAATTATTTAACTTATTGAGGGCTTCTGCTATGTTTTGATGAATAAGTGTTGTTCTATTATTTTCTGTGATTCTGTTATTATTATTGTTATTGTTGTTATCATTATTATTACAGACGAAAAAACGACTCGGTTACAGTGGTGTGTTTTTGTGGATGTTTGATAGGGAAGTAGAATGGAATGGTACCTTTGGTACCAAAGAAACAGTTGAACAATTATGGGACCAGCAGGATTTGAACCTGCGACCTGCTGCATCTCGGGCAGCCGCTATAACTAACCAGCTACGCTTGCTTTTACACAATAGCCGAATTTGTTTATGTCATTCGATTCTAGAGATAATGAATAATGTAAAGAGTGGAACTATTTGTTAGTACTTTTTTAACATATACATTTCTTTTTTTGAATTAGGTTAGTGTTTATTATAACTTTAATATAATATAAGTACTTAGATATAACATTGTATATTTTGCATACCGATTATCCGGTGAAACAAGTGTATTATTATTAAATTGTACCATCTTTTTGTCACCATGTATAAGGCAAATAAACGTTTCTTTCTTTCTTACGGTCGCCTCTTGCGTTTATTTTTCAACTGTTTCTTAGTATAATTTGCTAAGCATAACTAAATGCTAAAAAATATCAATAACAAGGTTAAAGGTTATTAGCAAAAGTGGACCAAATTCCTAATGGTTAAAAACAGTACCACCTTATCTTATATTGATTGGCAGACAATATGTGCTTTTTACCTATTTAACAATTTATCAAAGAATGGGACAATGAGATTCCCATCGCACGAAAACATTAACCTTATGGATAAACGGTTGCTATCATGCATAATTAGATTTTCTTAGATCACAACAAAATGTTGCCGCTGGTAGAGCTCTTGTGCACAAAAGAGAGAAAGTCACAATGCCTCTCTCGTTACATGTAGAAAGAATAGAGAAGTGCTCTTACTCAATTTCTATGTATAATAAGTATATATATATTTACGAAAGAAAAGTATATATGTATTAGTATCAGTTATTCTAGTACCCATAGTACAGGGTCTGCTTAGTTTGGGAATAGATGGCGTTGTGTAAGTTGTGAGATATTTATTTATTATTATTATGTGTTCATGTTTCCATAACGCGGGACTATGGAGTCACGGTACTTTAGAAGACATGCGTGGGGCTGAAGCCAACAGCGCGGAGGCCTAAACATTTTAATCTTAATCTGAAATGGGACACAAACCAATGACTATCTCTGTTTACACTATATAAATGCACGGAAGGACAGTACTCGGTTCGTGTAGAACTATTGCAGGAAATGGAGATTAGATAACCGGATCTATTGTAGTAAATTGCTCATTGAACGAAAACTGGTACTATGGATTAACTATGTCATTATAATTATTATTTTTACTCTCAAAGCCAGATAGGTACACGACCAACGGTAAACGGTAGAGCTCCTGTGAACGAGCTCGAGGGCGGCAGCACCACCATCTCACCATTAACATGCCGCCAAATTTTTGTTTGGTGGTGAGATCAGGCCCTGAAATTACTGGCATATGGGGCATAACACCGTAGTCCTCAGCTTTGACGACGCATCTACAATCTGCTTTTGTGGATTGTTGATGTCATCTCGTATCACATGTGAACTAAATTAATGGGGAAATGTGAGTTATAGGTATACCAAAATGATTACAAATAACTCTTTTACAACTAGAGATGCTTAAATATGAAGCTAGTAGACAAATGTTTGCACCTATCAGTGTCAAAATTTCACCTATTAATGTCAAAAATGTATCTATGAACGTCAAAAAACATTCATAATTTCTGTATTTAAATGTGTGGGTGGAGACATACTGAAGTTTCATATGAAATAGACAACCTGGACATTACACCACGGACGTGAACTTCCTCCTAACACAAGCGAATTAAGCTTAGCTGGAGGGGGTTAACAAGAATACTAGTATACTAAAAACAGTTGAAAATATTATGAGACCGGCAGGATTTGGACCTGCGACCTACTGCTCACCGGGCAGCCGTCAACCAACCAGCTACGGTCGCCTCTTGCCAGGACCCTTAATTTCTCAACTGTATTTTACGACATTTCGTGACGCCACGTTCATCCATTTGTTCCTATCTTAAGTAGGATACAACTTTAAACTGTTCCGTAGTAAAATTTGCTAAGCATAGCTAAATGCTATAAAAATAATCTATTTGGAGTTGAAGTATACTAGTAATTTGTATTTGGAAATTATTAGTAAGATTAAAAAAATGATATGCCTCTGTTAATATACGCTTTGCCATATCCTTCTCGGAGCAAACGAGTCCTGAAATGGAGACCGCAACTCAGCAACGACGACCTGAAGAAGGTCGCTGGAGGGGACTGGGTGCGGAAGGCGCAGGATCGGGTGTTGTGGCGCAAATTGGGAGAGCCTATGTCCAGCAGTGGACTACAAGCGGCTGAATGATGATATCCTTCTAGATAACAATCGTATTTAAGTTATAAAAGTACTATATATATAGTTTAGTAAACAAATATCAACACAATATCTTTAAAATGGCGAAGGAACAAAACCGTATTGTTCCTTACAGATATTAAATACATTACGCAATTCTATTGGAACTTGTGGTTATATTACGTTATATTCTACTGCAAGTGCCAAGCTGCCAAGACTTGTTTGGCGTGAAACTGGCAAATTAAAAGATTAATAAGTATCTTTTGTTGCGATAAAACAAGCAAATACAATATACTATATTATTATTTATTTTATTATATTTATTTATATTATTATTTATTTACTTATTATTATTTACAATATACAAATACATCATATTTGCTAAATACATAACATAACATCACGCCTATATTACCCAGAAGGGTGTGGCAGAGGTGTACAACATCAACACTTCATGTTTAGGTGCCATGGGATTATATTATATGAATATTAACAAATATAAAACAAGAAGAAAGCTGTAAGCTCCACTTTCAGGAACTTAAAATTATGACATTTCCTAGTCTATATATATATTAGAAATGTGTAAATTTGTACGCGAACATCCAGAATTATACACAAAGAGAGAAGAAATCCAAACAAAAATAACATTAAGGCATAAAAACAGACTTAACCTACCAACTTCACGGCTTACAGTACACTCTTTCAGTACCTTGGTCATGTCAATAAAAATTTACAATAAACTACCAGAGACTCTTAAAAATGAAAAAAAAACAAATATATTCTATAATAAATTAAAACAATTATTAATAAGCAAATCCTATTACAATATAAACGAATATTTCAATGAAATTAATATAATATATAATATTTAACTCAAAATCACATTTAATTATTATTCTGCTATCCTATTAATTCTAGTTTCAAGGGACCAGTATTTACACATAAATATTATAATAACACAATTAACATAACACATCACACCTACACAATCAAGTAAGTTTTTGAAAGTATAAAAATGTCGCCACCCATTTTGGTTTGAACAAGTTTATTTTAATTTATTAGATTTGAAAATAAAATGGCCGCCCTTCATCCTCTCTCCTACACTTTTGCTGTGCCCGACAGGGTCCATAATTTATACTATGTAATATTTTTACCACCTAACAAAACATTGTGGAATGCAATAAAGAATTGAGTATTGAGTATTGAGTATTGGATAGGGGGTGAGTCTATCGAAATCCACCGGGCACCTTTTTATCTTCCTATTTGTAAAAGTTTACAACACTTTGCACGACATGGGAATCGAACCCGAGACCATCGAGGCAGTTAGCTAAATACTTAGACTTAACTATCAGTAAATACCGCAAGTCTAGAGGTGAGCGAATACGACCTGTCACCGCGAGGTCGTGGGTTCGATCCTCTAGTCGAGAAAGTGTAACACTGGAATGGAATGGAATGGAAAGTGGACTCATTTTTCCGCACTTAGACTCTCATTTGGTCCATTGTGCGTGGAGAGTCCTGGCTAACATAGCCAGCCTAACTCCGCCCAGAAGCACAGAAGTTTCCTGGGGACTTCACAGGCTTCGCGGAGTGACCTCATTGTTCCGAGGATTTGTTCCCGTTGAGAAGCAACGGCCCTACATTCCAGGACTACGTGGGAGACCGTTTCTTCGGCGTCAAGACATCCTCGACAGAGAGGACTGTCAGTGATTTTTATGGTGTATAGGTGTTTGTTCAAGGGACAGTGACCCGTTATTGACCCTATCATTATTTTTAGATGTGGAAGTTAGAGGTAGAAGTGTAACACTGATCATCTATCTTAATATTTGGAGATTCAATCCTTAATTTTCCGTCTGGAAATTGTCAACAGCACAAAGTCTAGAATTGTTTCTAGTAGATGGTGACAGGCTCATAGCCAGCCTAACTCCGAACTAATAATGTTCAGTACGAACATTAAAACTCATTGTAAATGGTTTACAATACTTTTATTGTTGAAATTGACGTGGTAAAATATAGGAGCGCACACTGCGCATAGCGTAGAAATTGGTAGAAGAGTGGCGCCATCGACGCCATATTGGGAATAGTGTCGTTGCTGTGCTGTGATTGGCGAATGAATAGTGACGTGTGCGTGAGAGTTGTATGTATGTGAGCATGCGTGTGAAGTGTCGGTGAATGCGTTTTGTAACTGCTGTGGAGTGTATTGGAAGCGGCGCGAACATCGTCCCGGGCGTTGAAAGGCTACAGGCCTTTCAATGAAGGTCTTCACCTGCTGGGAGCAGGCACAAGCGATTGATGGCACGTCGCACGAGTCCTTGGGTTGTAGAGACGTCAGCGACGCGTGGCAGTCCATCACTACCAGGAAATAGCTTAGAAATCCTTCCAAGGCGCCAACACATGGGAGATGTGCCGTCTTCTTTAATGAGGACTAGGTCGTCTATCTTGAGAGTAGCGCATTGAGTGCGCCACTTGGTGCGTTGTTGAAGCTCGGCGATGTACTCGTTTGACCAGCGTTTCCAAAAGTGTTGTCTTGCTTGCTCCAAACGCTGGTAACGGTCTAAGCGGTTCATATTGGTTTCAAGAAGACTCGGAGACGGAATCGCAGTGAGCGGTCTACCGATTATAAAGTGTCCCGGGGTGAGCGGAGAGAAATCATCGGGCGAAGGACTGAGAGGACGTAGGGGGCGGCTGTTGAGGATGGCCTCTATTTGGGTAAATAAAGATGAGAGTTCCTCATAGGTAAGATGAGTGTTTTTTAGTATTTTATGGGTAAAATATTTAGCACTTTTGACTCCAGCCTCCCACAGACCGCCAAAATGAGGAGCGTACGCAGGCGAGAAGCGAAATTCAATACCCTGAGCAGCTGAAGCGTCAATGATAGCGTCTTTATTATAATTCAAGAAAGAATTGATTTCCTTCGCTGCTGCGACAAAATTTCTACCATTGTCACAGTAAATGGTTTTACAAATGCCCCGGCGAGCAATGAACCTGTTAAGAGTTAATAAAAATGCATCTTTAGATAGGTCGCTTACCGCTTCTAGGTGAATGCATTTGTAGCGGAAGCAAATAAATATGCACATATAGCATTTTGTTATTTTACACCCACGTCCCTTACGATCCGTTATTAGAAATGGTCCTGCAAAATCAGTACCTACTGTGTAAAACGGATAGTCTGGCTCTACGCGATCAGAAGGTAGGTTGCCCATCATTTGGCTCATCGATTTTCCTCTAAATCGACGACATACGAGGCATGTGTGGCATACGCGCCTAGCTAGGTTTCGTCCGCCTAAGGGCCAGTAGCGTTCCCTGACTGATGCGAGTAAAAGTTGTGGGCCAGCGTGAAAGAGACGGTGATGTTCGTACTGGAATATTAATTTAGTTAAATGATTGTCAGATTTTAGAACAATAGGATGCTTTTTATCGTAAGGATAAATAGAGGTGTCGATGCGACCTCCTACTCTAAGTATACCCTCTGAGTCTAGAAAAGGGTTGAGAGAATTCAGAGCAACATTCGATTTTAGTGGTTTATTAATAGTTAAATTGTAAATTTCTTTAGAAAATGATTGTTGTTGTGATAATTTTATTAGGTGAGTCATAGCTGCAGCCCTTTCTTCAGTTGATAGGGGTCCTACTATTTTAGTTGATGGAAATTTGATATTGTGAATAAATCTTAATATTCTAGCCAATACATTTTGTAAAAATAAAAGTTTTGAGTATTTTTCTATGTCTATGAATTTGCCACTGCTGGGCAGTGTAGTCTCCCCGATGAAAGCAGGATTCGCTTTCATTTCAGGCAAATCAATTACTGACGTAGGACCTGTAGGCCAACAGTCTTCGGGTTGTAATAGAAAGTCAGGTCCGTGCCACCACAAAGTAGATTTAACCTGATCGGGACTTACCCCACGAGAAACAAGGTCTGCTGGATTTTTTGAAGTAGGCACATGACGCCAAGAACTGGGATCGGTCATGTCATTAATTGCAGCAACTCTGTTTGCGACGAATGTCTTTGTTTTGTTAGGGGACTTAATCCAGCCGAGTACGACAGTTGAGTCAGTCCAATATACCTGACGATTGATTGAGCATCTTAGGGCTTGTAGCACTGTACTGGCAAGCTGAGCACCTAAGAGTGCGGCGGCCAACTCTAAACGTGGTATAGTATTTGTTGGTTTTATAGGACTTACTCGTGACTTGGCACATACTAGAGAGACATTGGCATTGCCATTAGCATCAAGCGATCTAAGGTAAATTGTAGTTCCATAGGCTCTTTGAGAGGCATCAGTGAAACAGTGTAATTCAATTATAGAAAAATTGTTAATTAAAATACATCTAGGTATTCTTAGTGAAGAGAGTTCTGAAAGCTTTTCTGTAAATTTTAACCAAGATTTTTCAATGTCTGGGGGTACTGGTTGGTCCCAGTCTAGTTCAAGTCGACAAATGTCTTGGAAAAGAATTTTAGGCTTGATTGTACATAGCGATAATAGACCAAGTGGATCAAAAATTTTGAATGTAGATGAAAGTATCAATCTCTTTGTTAGAATATTTGGTTTAGAATATTGAATATCGAAATGGAACTCATCAGAAGATGGAGTCCATCCTACACCTAAGGTACTAGTGGCGTTGCTGATCATCAGATCGTCATGTTGGAGATCAATAGAATCCGCAAATAATTGAGTAGGTAAGTTTGATCGGTATTTACGAAGATGAAAACCGTGATTGGCTAATTCTTTAGATACTGATTGTTGAATAAACTGCATTTCTTTCTCTGTATCTGCTCCTGAAAGGATATCGTCGACATACAAATCGTTTTTAATAACAGTTTTAATTGTAGGGTTGCTACACTGCTCCCCGACTTCAATTATGCAGCGAGTTGCAAGGAAACTAGCACTTGAGAAACCATAAGTCACGGTATTTAATTGTAAAACTTGTATAGGATCATTTTCGTTTTCACGCCATAAAATTTGTTGAAGATGACGATCTGAATCTCGTACTAAAATAGCTCGAAACATTTTTTCGATGTCAGCAGAAAATACGAACTTATGTTGCCGAAAACGCACTAGTATATTAAAGAGTGAATCTTGAACGATCGGTCCTACCATTTGCAGGTCATTGACCGATATACCTGAGGTGGTTTTGGCGGAGCCATCAAAGACAACGCGAAGACGGGTTGATTCACTATTCTGTTTGATTACCGGATGATGCGGCAGGTAGTAGGCATTTCTGTGAAGTTCAGTTGATTTAATTTTAGTTAAGTGCCCGAGGGCTTGATATTCATTTATAAAGTTGGTATAGGCTTGTTTTGTTTCTGGTTGCTTACGGAAGCGAGCTTCTAAACTAAAAAAACGCTTCTTCGCAAGACCATAAGAATCGCCCAAAACAATTGGGTCCTCGCGGAGAGGTAGAGCTACACAAAAACGACCATCTGGGTGGGTTCGTGTAGTGTTAGTTAAAAAGTGCTGCTCGCAAAGTTTTTCTTCTTTGCTGAGAGCTTTAACTTGTGGGAAGTTTTCGAGTTCCCAGAACTTAGATAATTCATCATGTAGATTTGGAGATGAGTTTTCATGTAATAGAAAATTGCACATCACTTTTTTGGAGCCTTTGATCGGCTTTGGATTATATATTGGACCAGCAATAAGCCAACCGAGCTTAGAGCTTCTTAAAATAGGATTTCTTGGCCCTAGGGAATGTTGCTCTGAACCCACTAAGTCCCAAAAGAGATCTGCTCCGATGAGCATATCCAGAGTAGAAGGTTCATTGAAGTTAGGATCCGCTAGGCTGAAATTTGATAGGTTGAGGTGCCTTATGTCAAGAGCAACCTTAGGTATTTTTCCTGAAATAGTAGGTAAGATTAAACAAGACAGTACAACATTGAATGAACTATTTTTGGATAATAGTTGTACTGAACACCGTTGGATATTTGTTTTCAGAGACATGTTACCTATACCTACTACTTCAGTATTAGATGACTGGGGAGATAGGTTTAACATCTGCCTAACAGCTTCAGTTATAAAAGTAGACTGGCTCCCACTGTCTAGGAGGGCACGCACAGTGGCTGTGTCCTTAGTTATAGGATTGGTTAACTGGACCTTGGCGGTACAAAGTAGAACTTCAGGAGAAGATATAGCTGACATGGTGATAGACTCATTGTTATTGTTTTCAGGTTCCTTATGAAGCAGTGAGTTGTGTTGCTTCTTACAGATTTTACAAGTTCCTAAAAGTTTGCATTGTGTCAGTTTATGACCACCTCGGAGACAGTTTTGACATAAATTGTTTGAATTAATAAAGTTGATTCTATCTTCTACTGACTTGCTCTTAAACACATTGCATCGATGCAGAAAATGTTTATTATTACAGACTAGACAATTCAGCGAAGAATTGGTTTGAGAAGAATTTGTATTCTCCCTAGAAGAAGTAGTAACTAATGCTTTAGTTTGACCCTTGTGGGTTTGATTGTTATGAATATATTTAGGTTTATCTTGTTTAGATCTATTGAATGAAGTTTCCAAAACATCAGCACGGCCTTTCAAAAAAGAAAAGAATTGTTCCAAAGTTGGTATGTCGGGTAAGTGATTCCTATTTTCTTCCCACTTAAGGTAAGTGTTATTATCTAACTTGCCAGCTATAATAAATATAATAAGAGCATCCCACTTATCTGTAGGTAGGCCTAGGCTAGAGAGAGCTCGAAGATTCTTTGTGACATGGTCAATAATAAACCTTAGCGACTTATCTGTTTCACGCACAGACTCAATATCTAACAATGACTTTAAATGGTTATTAATTAATTGACGTTTGTTGTCATAACGCTCACATAGAATCTTCCAAGCCTCAGTGTAATTGTGGTCAGAAATTTCAAAGTTAGAAATCACTCGAGAAGCCTCTCCGATGAGGTAAGAGTTTAGATATTGGAATTTATGAATATTCTTTATATTTTGATTATTGTGAACTAAAGAAGTAAATATATCTTTGAATTCCAACCATCGGAAGTAGCTGCCATCATAATTTGGAATTCTGAGCTCAGGCAAACGAAACCCGACTGATCCATTGTCATTATGATGACAACAAGAGTGTGCCGATGAATGTGGAGAGTTAGCACGTGGGTGTAAATCAACCTCGCTCTCTAAGAATGATTTAGCCAACGCTATGCAATGGTAGAAATCTTGTTCGATTAAATCTCTGATAGCTAACTCACTATCTTGCTTATCACCATTAATAATTTCTATTTGACACTGCAGCTCATCAAATTCAGTGAATAAAGCTTCAAAATTCGGTAGTTTTATCGCAAGTTTGCTTAGTTCAAATTTGGAAATGCTATCTAATGATTTTAAAATTTCTAAATTATTTTTAAACTTGGTAACGCGTCCTTTAATAGAACTACGTTTAGCAATCAAATCTTTATATGTTAATTCTTCACTACACATTTTGAACTAGCGATAAAATGCACTCGAATAAAGTAAACAAAGTTTTTATGCGTACGACAATCCTCGTTTTGACGTTCCACACTCAGCTGTCAGGGCGTTGACCGCTCAGCCGGGAGACGCTGCGTCGTCGGCAAGATAGACACGCTATCCGCGAACAAGGGCACGGCGCCGGCGCAGGCGGCGAACGACAGACAATATCACTGGAATAGATTGTTTCAACAAGCTTAGAAAGCAGCCATAACCAAACAAATAGCTTTGTTTACAAATGAGGGATAAATTTAAAGTTTGCTATGCTATTAAAACTGTTGTGGAATGCAGTGCAGTGAAAATAAGAGAGCTTTAGTGAGTTAAATTCGTTTAAAATTAGTTTTAATAATTGGATAAATGAAATAGGTTACTAAAAGTGCAACAGAATCACATGTAAGGCGTTTAGGTTACCTAATTATGGGCTAGATTCGTGCTAGAAAGGCTGTGCTCGGTTTAGGCACTAGAATGATGAATATTGTAATAGGCGCGGTGCTATGAAGTAAGTAGGTAGCATGTAGGCATAGGCATAACACTGCAAATTGGCACAATAAATCACCAAACCTTTTTGAGGCACACAAATCCCTAAAAAACCCAAATAGAAGCGGAAATTAGGTAGGAAATAGAATGGAACGGGCTCACAATATTATCGGGCAGACATGCGGTCACACCATGCGATGCACGTGGAACATCCTCTTTCTTGATAGCTATTCCTGGTAGTGGATGGATTTCCTTTTCATGTGTTCAGATTCTGGAGCATATTTTCGAGGATTGCATTGGATCTTCGTTGAGATTCTTCAAAGCATGGCAGAAATTGTTGTGAGAATCGCGACGGCCATTTCGTCCTCTCGGCGCGGCATTTGTCTGGCGCGATTCGCGTGGCAACAGATCTTCGAAGTCCGATATCCTGCAGTCCTGTCACGGTCGCCACTTAATGTTCAGTACGAACATTAAAACTCATTGTAAATGGTTTACAATACTTTTATTGTTGAAATTGACGTGGTAAAATATAGGAGCGCACACTGCGCATAGCGTAGAAATTGGTAGAAGAGTGGCGCCATCGACGCCATATTGGGAATAGTGTCGTTGCTGTGCTGTGATTGGCGAATGAATAGTGACGTGTGCGTGAGAGTTGTATGTATGTGAGCATGCGTGTGAAGTGTCGGTGAATGCGTTTTGTAACTGCTGTGGAGTGTATTGGAAGCGGCGCGAACAAATAATAATTAAAAATCGTAACCGAAATTGCTGAAATGAGGATGTTACACAAACTCCTTCTTGATAATATCAGTTGTAGTGTTATTATCTGATCTACCAATGTTCGTATCCACCTAATGACAAATTGAGCTTCAGTATTAATTATTCTAGTAACCTTGGCCCGATTTCATATTGCGACGTCTTCATTCTGAACCGCGTAAAAAAATAAAAAAGAATCTCAAAAATTTCTGAAATTTAAAGCTGGAGCAAAAAAATCCCTGTTATTTTTTCAGGTTTGACAAAAATTACTTCGTATTTTCACCCTCGAAATCAGTGACACGATTTTTTAGTACACTCAGACCAATTGATTTTTAACCGATTTACAAAGCCTCAGGTTTGAACATGTCACAGTCGATAGGGTAGACTTTGGATTGTATGGATGTAGAATGGATTGGATTGTTTGATATGTTGTTTCACCCGTGCTCAACTTTACTGATCTGCTCCCCTCGTAGTGTTTTTTTTTATACTACGCCCACAACGAACGAACGTGTAGTCCACCTGATTTTCAGCACAAATGTTGTTAGTATAATTTGATAAGCATAGCTAAATGCTATAAAAATAATCAATTAGAAGTTAAAATACGTACGCGTTCATTCTTTACAACATTTGTGCTGAATGTAACTTCGCCATGTTGGTTTGTATCCTACTTATGATAGAAACAAATTGATGAACGTGACGTCACGAAATGACGTATCATACAGTTGAGAAATTTAGGGTTCTGGTAAGAGGCGACCGTAGCTGGATGGCTAAAGCGGCTGCCCGGTGTGCAGTAAGGTCGCAGGTTCAAATCCTGCCGGTACCATCATCATCATATCAGCATATCAAAGTGTCAAATGGCCTTGGATGTTTTGGAACGGTACGCAAGATTCATGGGTCATAAGTTAGTTGGTCTGATAGTACCATACTTTTAGCGTTTCGCGTCTAGCTCCCAAGGGATGAAAGTCACATTAGCAGCTAGACATTTAGGTCGTACGTTCTCAGGCGTAAAATGTTACGTATTTCTAGAAATACAGACGAACTAATAGTAGTGCTTACAATAATATGGTTTGATTGACATTAGGTACTGACACTTTAGTCGTAATGTCTTAGGGGCAGGTCAAACAGACAAGACGTTGGACTAAGACGCGTCACAGACCGAGTATGGACACTTTAACTTCACGGTTAAAGAAAAGGACGGGGCACGGACGAGACGCGAACATCACAATCTGCATAGGCGTGCGTGTTACGTGATTGTAGTAACCTCTGCGCGTATCCCTGTTTTTTCTGCGTTTCGTCCCTTCTATATGTTGCCGAATAGGGCGCAGTCATCAAGCATCGTGTCCGTGTGTTGTCCGCGCCCTGTCTTTTCTTTTTGATATGTGTCGTGACGATTGTATATGTTCTATACATAAATTATGTATATTCTATACATATTAATGTAAAATTGTTTGCCCGACTGGCTGACTGATTCATCGACGCAGAGACTAAACCGCTCGGCCTACACACTAAAACTTTGTAAGAAAGTTCCTTAGGTATAGGGGCGCACCAAGAAGGGATTTTGGAAATGTCACTCTTAAGGGGGCAAATTAAGCGTTGAAAGGTTGAATAGAAAATCGTCATTTTTGTTAGAAGTTAGAAGCACTAAATTTCGTGTAGTTGATATTGAAAGTAAATAAATGAATTTCTGTATCGGGGTTTTTAAAATCTGGTGCCTAAGTGGGTTAATTTAGGGGTTTAAGGAAGTAGTAAGTTAACGCAAACAAAAAATTCTCACAGGAAGAGCCCCCTTATTACGATTGATGTTGATTGTGATTGAATCAGATTCATGTGGCGGGCAACTGCTAGTTTTGTATGAAACGCTTCCTCGGGCTACGACTTTTGCGTTTGTCCTGCCTTTTAGTCCTCGCGACGTAAGTAATAACAAATAGCTTAAAAGGAAGACTAACCTATTTTTAAACAGTTAAGAATATATCCAAAAGCATAATTTAGACGACTTCTTCATGTTATCTACGAGTTGTATAAAAACAAAAACATCCTGACGAATCATCAAACGAATTTTTCAAAAGTCTTCCTTAAACTGTAAAACTGCTTATTTTCTCTGGTCACAGACTATAGTCAGTCTTTAACTAAATAAAAACGTCAACAGAACACTAAGCAATCCTAACGCCTAAAGTAGTTTTCTAGGGATTGGTATAAAGTAAATTGGTACCCGAGCACGTCTCGAATCGAGCTCGACAATTTCTCGCTCGACTTCTATTCGATTTCTTACTTACAATTAGGATTCTAGAACTAACTTTACTGATGCTTTTGTTAAAAATATGTCTGAAGAAACAATCTTTAATATTTTTATGGCACATGCTTTTCGCCGCTTCAGTAAATTTTAGTTGACATTTGATTTTTAAACAGTGGCACTGGTTGATAACAATACGTGTGTGCACCGCAACCTAAATCTTTCCTGGGATCTTAATTTATCTCTTAACTAATTTTATCATGATCCGATAATTTGGTCTTAAAGACATTAATTTAGATATACATAAGATTAATAAATTTAGAATTAGACAGGCACAACTTTTTTGGCAAGCATCAGTTTACTCATTTAAATTTGATGAATTTCATAAAAATCATTTATAGGATCAAACGTACATCGGTCAACTTCAATCATAAGTTAATCAATTTATATAATAGCCTCTGCTAGTCCACTGCTGAACATAGGCATCTGCCAATTTGCGCCACAACACCCAGTCTCTTCCTGCGACCTTCTTCAGGTCTACAGCCTACCATTTGTCAATCATAATTTAGTCGATTAATAAATTACTTAGCCACGTTAAATCCTTAACAATCTACTTTAACAAAGCATTACACGTTTTTCCATAAATAAAATAAAATAGCCTTTATTAACTGACAAAAAGAAAACATAATTATAACACGATTTAAACTTTTCTTCACACTAAAACTTATATAACTACACTTTAACTAATTAAACTATATAGAGTCTCTTATCTCAGTGTGCCTCTTGGCAAAGGCCTCCTCTAACTCTCTCCAATGAGCTCTATCATTGGTGGCTCTCCTTCAGTATGGTCCCGCTGTCACCTTTATTTCATCTTCCCATCTATACTGTTGTCTACCTCTATTCCGTTTTGAGTCTCTAGAATACCAATTCGTAATAGTCTTACTCCATTTTTTCACTCTTTCCTCTCTTCCATAAATATTATTAAATAAATTTACATCAAACACGAGCGCATTGCACAGATATTAAAATGTGCATTGGCCGCGATCCAAGCTCGCTATTGTACTATTTGGCGAGTGCCCTGCATTGTTACTATTCGCCTCTATTTACTAGGATATTGTTACATGTAGCCAACATTGGTCATGTTGGTTAAGTACAGCCAATTCGTAAAATGCACGTTCTAAAATTGGATAAAGCCTGAAAGCATCGATCTATTCTACTAATATTATAATAAGCTTAAGAGATTATCTAGTTTAATATGTATAATTATATTGACGTGTAGTCCACCTGATGGTAAGAGGTAACTACAGTCCATTGACATAAACCATCCTCAAAAGTAGATTGTAAATGCTTTGCTTCATCTGAGGCCTCGTCTGCCAGTTATTTCAGGGCCTGATATCACCACCAAACCGGAACACAGTAGTTGAATACAAATAGTATTTGGCGTCAGTTTAAAGGCGAGACGGTGATACTTTCGCCCTCGAACTCATTAACAAGAGCCTATGGCCTTTCAATAAATGTCGCATGCAACTTGCTTATTTGTCTGCACGTGTGGTGTAGTGGTTTAAGCGGTCGCCTCACCGCTATCCACTGCACTGGTGTTATGGGTTCGATCCCCACATGGAACAAATCTTTGTGTGATTCGCAAAGATTTGTTCTGAGACTGGGTGTGCTTGAGTGAGCGAATGTGTGTATTTAGCCTTGCCATTGGGACCATTTGATAGTGTAATTGCTTCTGGCGTTTTATCTAATGTAAAAAATCCAAATTTATATAAGTCACAAGTAAAAAAACAGAAAATGACACACACACATGCATAAAACATACAGAATTTCCATTGGACCTTTATTCTGCCATGTACGATAGATATGTTACCTCGGGGTCGTAGTGATTTGGATTCGAGTCTTGTCGGGGTCAATATCGAGACGTGTGAGGACTGCTATTTTGTTTAATAATAAAAAAACATTGATTGCATCAATGTACGAGTATGGTGATTCTAATTGTTGGTTTTGGTGGTAACTGTCTCGTTGGTTTTATTTTCAATACAAGTTAATACTTAATTAACAAAATGCATTAAAAAAATATAGAAAAAAAAAACAATTCATTTGTAATGGGTATAAATTTTATTACTTGGTGTTTTTAACAATATACAATCACATGTGAATAACTCTTAAAATTAAACGGCTATTCTCTAGTAATTATAAAGAGGAATGATTTTTTTGTTTGTTTGAACCCAAAAAACTTCGAATCTACAAGACAGATCTAAATGAAATTTAGTATGAAGATAGATCAAGACCCAGGAAAAATATGGGCTACTTTTTAGCCGCGCACCAGACGAGTGGAGCCGTGCGCAGCGCAGAAAGTAGTATTGTATATTTTCAGCCCTGCCGATACATTTTACAAGACTTAAAAATATACTATACTAGCTTCCGTTAGCGGCTCGGCATAAAATTTAGCCTTTAATATTTCTGGGGCCTTGAACTAGCCCCACACCAATCTTCATTAAGAATGGTCCAGTAGATTCGAAGATTTTTGGGTACAAATAAAAAAACAAATCTTATCCTCTTTATAGTTTATATTATAATATTATATACAATATAGCTGCCGTGTCACCTGTCAATATCTATTAAAAGATGTAATGAAATATATCATTGAGACATAATAATGAGATGCATCGATATGTAAATATATTTTACATAATAACTGCTTTGGAATGCCCAAAACAAAAATGGATAGATAGATTTTATTTAAAACACAAGCTTCGATGTTGTGCCGCAACTAAACTAAATTTAATTACAGTAGGTTGGTTACTCTTTTTCCTAACATGACAGGAATAAAGACGAAATTTTAGTTGTCTTTTTTTTTTTTTTTTTAGAAACGACGCGACGCCCGCACTAGAAATTTCTCTTGTATCGTAGGGGTGTTCACAAACATACATTTCACACACACAGAGTACAGCTAGAGTCAGAACAAATCTTTGCGAATCTCACAAAGATTTGTCCCATGTGGCGATCGAACCCACAACACCAGCGCAGATGAAAGCGGCGAGGCGACCGCTTTAACCACTACGCCAAACGTGCACTCGAATTTTAAAATTAGTCAATTGTCCCTCTCTCATAAGTTAAGCGCCTTAGCTGACTTAGTAGATTAGGTGCTTAGTCGATTTAGTGACGATTTCACCCTTGTGTTAAACTCAAATTTGACGTTAAACTATAGCTATCGATATCTCTGTCCCGCACAAATATTGAATAAGAGAGAGAGATGCATAAATAAGAAGATTGGTACTTAAGCTTAGTAGCTAAGGCTATATATATATACCTATTACGCTGGCACAAAAAGAGTTGAGAAATTTCGAGTCTAGCAGCATACGAATCCATGACTGAATTGGCAAAGCACCTGGGGCGTTTACCCAGGGGGTGCAGGTTCGAGTCCTGCTGGATTCTTAATTTTTCAACTTTAATACTATATAAAAGAATAAAAATGAAAATTATTAATAATATAAAAAAATTGGTCTTTAGTAGATTAGATGGTGATTCAATAAATCTACAGCATCACTTATTTTATTATATTATTATTTCTTATTTATTTATTTTGCTTCGTCAGCTTGATTAGTCCCAGGACGAGCGAATCCAATCCGAGTGGTGGCCATCTTTTCCGTTAGTTATTTCCTCGAAGAATAAGTCACCTTTATTGCTGAAATCATTATTAACATAATTATAGCACTCTAATCTAATATTAAAAGTTTGTATGTTTCTTAGTTCTTCAAGCTCGAAAAGAAGGGCCGATTTCGATTAGTGCACAATCGTATTTTTCCTTTACTAGTATACCTGAAATGCCTGAAAACCGTTTGTTTAGAATCAGTTATTAAATACATTCCACCAGTTTTTACGAAAATACGAAAAAACATGTTTTGCCGAGCATTTTGACTTTTTGTATGGAAAACGTTAAAATGTTTTTGGATTGCCTCGATTGTGTTATCTCGTGCCTTAGTCATGTCAGAGCCTAGTCCCACCGCCAAATCTGAATATAATAACGAAAACACTACTTCTTATTGATTATTTTTATAGCATTTAGCTATGCTTAGCAAATTATACTAAAAACAGTTTTCACATTACGGCAGACATTACGGTCGCCTCTTGCCAGGACCCTAAATTTCTCAACTGTATGTTACGTAATTTCGTGACGTCACGTTCATTTATTTGCTCCTATTTTAAGTAGGATACAAACCAACAGGGCGAAGTTACATTTAGCACAAATGTTGTAAAGAACGCATACGTAATTTCAACTTTAAGGTTGAAAAAAACTAAACTGACAAACAAATATTCAATTTATAATATTGGCAAAGTCAGATGGCAATGGCATCGTCGTTTGTTAAAGCTGACATCACGGCAATGCCTCTGGCATACGGAATCGTGCCCTAAATACACAAAAATATAATTTATCCTGTCCTTGCTGTGTGATTCATGATGTTGAGAGGAATTCGTTACATTTTGTTCTTCACGCATTTACTGCTGATAGATAGAGGGTGGTAGATCTCTTGCTCAATTCAATTCAATTTATTTATTTTGTGAAACACAGGTGGATACAGATGTTTTCACAAATAAAATAGGTACAGTCCATTTTCCGCCTATACAGGCATACAAAGATTTCCCTCAAGGGTTCTTAAACTATTATACATTAATCAAATATAGTAAAATCATGAAGTCATAATAATAAGGTAAATTCAAAAATAATTGAAGATAATTATAATAGTAGTAACATGTCAAAAGTGATTTAAACAATATCCCATTAAAAAAGGGAAGAAACAACACTGTATCACATTTAATCTGTCTCCAGATCGTAGTGCTTGCATTACTGTGTTCCAGTTTGGTGATGAGATCAGTCGGACTAGTGTTGCAAGCGCAAGATAGATTTTTTCATGTTTTATAATGTTGTCCCACACAAAAATGCGTCGAAGTCAATCTAGCACCCGTTATACTCGACGACCGGATGGCGGAGTGGGTAGTGTACCTGCCTGCGACGCCTAGGTTGCGGGTTCGATTCCCGCTTAAGACAAACCTTTGTATGCATGAACATAGGGTTTATCTTAGTCTTGGTGTTTCTATATATAATAAGTATGTATTTACAAAAAGAAAAGTATTTATGTATTAGTATCAGTTATTCTAGTTCCCATAATAACGGGTGGCGCAAAAGTAAAGACCCTATTTGGTTCAGCTATAACATTTTTTCTAAATTAGAAAACTAGATTTAGATTTTTTTAAATGTATATTTGTGCCATTAAATTTCGTACCATTAGGATTTAAAGATGATGTCTTTTAAATGGTGACCTCCAGAGTTGATACACCTTGAAGAGGATGATTTTCCTTCAAAATTGGTTATGAGTGACGAAGCGCATTTCCATCTCTCAGGGCATGTCAATAAGCAGAATACTCGGTTCTGGGGCACTGATAATCCGCGCATTATTCAAGAAACACCTCTACACCCACTAAAAGTTACTGTATGGTGTGGCATCTGTGTTGACAGAGTGATCGGACCCTATTTTTTCGAAGACGCTGGAGGCAATGCGATAACTGTCACTGGAGAACGCTACAGAACCATGTTACGTGAGTTTTTGATACCCAGTTTGGACGAATTGGGGCTGGAGCACATCTGGTTTCAACAAGACGGCGCTACGGCACACACAGCGCGCGACACTATGGACTTAGTGAGGGACGCTTTTCCAGACCGAGTTATCTCTCGTTTTGGCGATTTGCCTTGGCCTGCAAGATCACCCGATCTGACCAGTCCAGACTTCTTTCTTTGGGGTTTTTTGAAATCTCGGGTGTATGTGAACAAGCCACAGACTCTCGCAGCTCTAAAAGAAAACATTCGTCAAGAAATAACGAACATATCGCAGGAAGTGTTACGGCAAGTTATGCAAAATGTCATAAATAGGGCTCAAATGTGTATCAACTCTGGAGGTCACCATTTAAAAGACATCATCTTTAAATCCTAATGGTACGAAATTTAATGGCACAAATATACATTTAAAAAAATCTAAATCTAGTTTTCTAATTTAGAAAAAATGTTATAGCTGAACCAAATAGGGTCTTTACTTTTGCGCCACCCGTTACAAGCTCTGCTTAGTTTGGACTAGATGGCGTTGCGTGTAAGTTGTGAGATATTTTTGAGATGTTTATACTAGTACATCAGGCCCTAAAATTACAAGTGACGAATCTACAATTACAAAAAATTGTGGATTGTTGATGTCCATCGCTGCATAAGTCGCATCAAAAAAATCTTCTATGTGATTCCTGCGACTGTGCGCGTAAATAGAGCATTATGTTGCTTACACGATAGCATATATTTTAACCAAAGCATGTATATTTAATTATTAAAATCGTTTAAGTAGTTTTTTAGCCTTGTAATTATAAACAAAGCCACTAACAAAAAAACAAAATATCTCCTCTTTATATTAATTAGAATACTTCCATGTAGAATTTACAATCGCGTCATAGACCACTCTGCATAACTTTGGATGCAACTCACACACTAAAGTGTGAGTTTGGCAAAAGTTTTAAAACTCGCCGAACTGGCACGAATTCCAACTTCTGGCATAAATTATAGTACGAATTTTAGTTGAAAACTAGTAAAAATTAAGCTAACATTTCCAATATAAGATGGTCTCGCACTGTACAGGCTTCTTGGGCAATACAAGACCAGCTCATACTGGATTTGGATTGGATTTGGATTTTGGATTTTTCACATTCGATAGAACGCTAGAAGCAATTACACTATCTAATGGTCCCAATGACAAGATCAAATACAAACATTCACTCACACAAGCACACCCAGTCTCAGAACAAATCTTTGCGAATCACACAAAGATTTGTCCCATGTGGGGATCGAACCCACAACACCAGTGCAGTGGAGAGCGGTGAGGCGACCGCTTAAACCACTACACGTGCAGACATACCCCTTTACGTAGAGCGACTGCCATCCGACCTTAACAACCCAGCACAAAGCGAATTAAAAGACACGATTTAGTCTGAGCGGTAGTGTTGTGTTTAGTTAAGTGAATTTAAATTGTGTTTTACATTTATTTGGTAACAAGATGCGAGGATTACTTACTCATTAACATCAAATTGTAAATCTGCAGGTTCTTCGGCCTGAAACAAATTTTCTAAATATAAGAATTTAAAAGGCAATGCCCAAATACTGTATCGCCAAAACCCTTGTGTCACGAATATAAGATAGTAAATAATTTCTAATTTTGTGTATGACGATTATCTAGTAATAAGAGACATAACTTAAAAAGCGGGATTTAATAAACAAAAGAGATTTTCTATTTAAACATGAACGATGAACTAGAAACTAATTTTGTTTTGATAGGATTATCACGTTTTTTGCACTTGTTTACTAACTTTTTCCATGACATCCCAGCTTACTATGAAAATATTCGGCTTAAAATTAAACTTTCATATTGTTCTACATACAATTCAGCAGTTTTTATCTTGACAAAGCCACGGAAAAGATAGCACAGCAGCGATAAACAATCCCATAGTCGATTGGTCATACGCCTTTCAATATCATATATTATATTTGGTATCTTAAGCGTGTTAATGTCTTAATGACAAGGGTGCTTGCCAGAGATTCAGGACATGGTTTTGGGTGCAAACATTTTTACCGGAAAATTCATGATAATTCTGACGCAAAATTATTTTTGCGATTTTTACGACTGATTATTGAAGAGTACCTAACGCTAACCTAAAGTCTAGCTTAACGTTAGGTATATGCATAGGAATAGTCTAGGTCCTAGACCATTCTAATTTATTTGCAATTTTTGCGTCGACTTTGGAATGTCCGATGAAATTTTTCCAATTTATAGAATTTTACGATCAAAAATGTCCGCAGCTAGAGGTTTAAATTCTTAATCACTGAAAATAAATTAAACCCTATTGTAGAATCACGAGTACTCAAAAGCACGAGTTGTAAATAGGGTCGCCAGATGTCCGGTATTTAAGCGTACAGTCCGTTATTTTCAGTCCTGTCCGGTAAAAAATAAATGGTCATACCGGACAGAATAATGTCCCGTATTTTGAAGAAAGTCGATACTACTGGTCACAAGCGCCTACTAAAGTAGGCATATGAATTCCCTTAAACGCAAAACTCGCGCGCGCTCCTCGCTCGCCGCTGTCTGTGCTGTATGTGCGTTTGAGGGCTCTCACTTCACCACTGTATACCCGTCTCACTCACTCGTACTTGCTGCCTGCTTTCATCCCCCACCCGCGCGCGCAAAAAAACCTAACCTAACATACCCCCCCACTTTTTGGGGTTGTCCGGTATTTTTTCGCGACTCACCTGGCAACCCTCTTAACTTTGATCTCGTGTCGCACATACAACTTTTCACCTCAGCAGCTAGAAAAATCGAGTTTTGCTCACCGTTTTCATACAACAAAGAACAACTTTTCGAGCCGCTGAGGAGAAAAATATATTTACCTGCAGGTGAGTGTTTTCATTCTCCGTATTAACAAACATATCTTCTAAGTATTGAGTTATGTGGTCAGCTCTATCAATGATATCTGGTTGATGTCCCTTGAAAACCATTCGCAAACGGACATCGTCTAAGTTCCCTGTAACACCACCAAAAACATTGAAATGTAAAATATTGCCCAGACAAGGTGAGGCTCGCACTGGTAAAAAGTTATTGAATCTCAAAAGCCAAGTTTCTAATTCTACAACCGACCATATTTAAACCGACCTTTGCATTTTTTTTTTTTTTTTGTAATTTTTTGTAATGTTTTGACGTGTTCAAGTGCCTCCTGGGGCCTATAAAAATAAATGATTTGAATTTGAATTTGAAATTTGCATTCGACAAGAATAGCTCGTAAACTTTCAAAAATAACATGGAAAAATATTTTTTAACGTTTGTTTATCGACGTCTTTGCCATGCATTTAGTCGGTGAGTAATGAACTGCCTATCCGTTGTTCCAATGGTTAGCCAGGTATTAGGTTATATTCCCGGTTTAAGCGAAAGTGATATTTGGGTGTTGTTCCGTCAGATATTTCTTTTGATTAAGCACGGAGTCTAGAAATACTCCCGGTGGATAGCGAGTGGCTCAACCACTTCCAAATGGGACCTAAACATAACAGGTGAATTGAGGCTGTTATACAAACTGTCATGCCCTTGAGGCTCAGAAGTTCTGGGTGATATACACACTGTCATAATATCACTGGCGGGATAATAATTAATATGAGTTTTGAGACTAAACATGGTTATTTTCTTACTAAATATTAGATATAACGGAATATTTTCCATGTATTGTAGCGTTATTTCGTTAGTTGTAGCGAGTTATTTCGATATTTTATCGTTTGATCGTGAACTTAGAGATTGCAACATCTATAAATAGGCCGTTATATCTAATATTAGCTCACCCGGTTAACTTTGTTTCACCTTAGAGGCAAAAGATGAGCAGGTTTTGGATTTCAATAAGTTCCATTTTTTATAAAGATAATAAGTCAGTTGCGTTTTGTTAAGGGGCGTCTAAACGGGCCATATTTTACGACAATTTGTGGCTGCAATACTGTGGCCGGCTACATTGCTAGCAATACCAGCCACACTATGCAATATTTTAAGGATGGCCCGGCATTATAGCCACATATTTTTTGGTATGTCAAAATGTTTTATGTGTTGCCGGCGTGTGGCCGAACGATCGCCTCGCAATCGAAAATACTGCAATATATCTGGGCCATCTATATTGTTGTTCTGTTTTACTGTATATGCGCGTCCCTTTCTCCCTGCGACGTGAAGTACTTTGCGTTTCACTTTCTGCGCGACGTGAAGTGTGCTGCGAGTGCTGCGACGTCCATCAATCCACATTCGTCTCCTTTTTTTTCGTTTTTCTGCCAAAACAATGTAAGCGGCTGCGATGAGCGTCATTTCGTCGGCCATTGTTGCTGGATTGTGTGGCTCGTTAAAGGGTTCTGAATCAAAGGCCATACTATTGCAGCCATATTGCAACATGTTGCATGCAATTGATTGCTCAGCCATAAAGTGCACTAAAATGTTTTTTTGATGGCTGGGCAATGTTTGCCAATAATTGCAGCCACAAATTGTCGTAAAATATGGCCCG
This sequence comes from Hypena proboscidalis, assembly GCA_905147285.1. Taxonomy (NCBI): domain Eukaryota; kingdom Metazoa; phylum Arthropoda; class Insecta; order Lepidoptera; family Erebidae; genus Hypena; species Hypena proboscidalis. Next base: position 10,294,894 of record LR990152.1, read on the forward strand.
TTTAGACGCCCCTTTAGACCATTTTTATCAAATGAAGGGCTAGACTGATGCTTTGACTAATACATTTTACGTCTTGCTGTCAGTTGCTTTTTGTTATACCACGTTTTATTAGACATCCCACGGTAACGGGATAAAAATATTCTATCCTGGCTCTAAGCTACGTCCTCACCAATGTTCAACCAAATCAGTACAGCCGTTGAGTTATAAATAGTGTAACTAACACGACTTTCTTTTCTATACTATTCGCTATAATAAAACAATAGAAGTTCTTTTATTCATTTTCAAAGATATTAAGTACATTTAAATATTCTAATAACTTAATCAAAAAAAACAAAATTGTGCTATATAGATAGAAGATTTAATAATAATGAATACTCACGCAACATAGTATTTAGCTCATCATCATACCGCTTCGCTTTGGTATTCCATTGCTCTGACAAATCGCTCGATTCTTTCTCATCGTAAATATCCCAATTCTTGCTATCCCTAACGACTCGGTTCTGAAAAGAATATTTTAAGTAGAATTAACATAACTACATAAGTACAAGGTTCTGACCGCGGCGCTGATTTCGCGAGCTACGCCGATAAAACGAAGCCTGTGTCCTTCCTAGTATCTTAAACTAAGGTCTATGTCAATTATTATTAATCTATATTAATTATACAACGATTTCTTACGTCCGGCGCACCCTGGGCAATTCGCAAGTTCTCCAAAGCGAATTGGTTAAGCCTTTAACCACGATGGCAAGTCAAAATAAAATTTGACTCAGCCATCGACAAGACGAAGAATAAGAAGAATAATTTAGCCGTAAATGAGTATCAAACGGACAAACTGTGTACTGTCACATGTACCTATCCTTTATTTTCTAGCTATTAGCCACAGCTCCATGAGCATGCGTGTGTCCTTCCTGCCTTGAACTATCCTTATTTTAATTTAAACCTAAACAGTTCGATTAAAATTAATCTAAGATTTGGTAATTCAACATTTTAATTTATTTAATTCTGTAGATTATTTTTCTCTGTATTTCTATTGTCTGTTGACGTGTTCAAGCGCCCCTTGATGTTTATGAAAATGAGTTGACTTTGACTTTGAATTATAGATCTAATGGCTTAATTGTATAAGTGTACCAGACAGATACACAGACATAGTAACTTTCTCATTTGTAATATTACTTAATACGGATTTCACTATAATAAGATACATTACTCACAAAATATCCATTTTGAATTGTCATATGGCTGGCTAATATCTCGGTTTTTATCATAGCCCAACAAAAGGTGGCGACTATTGGTATGGCCAACTGCAAAAAAAACAATTATTTTCTATTCAAAAACATTTTCATGAAAAGTGTTGCCAAGACGAGATTTATGGCTCGTACCGTCAATATCATTTTATTTTAAATCGACTTAAATTACAAAAAATGCACTAAAAGGTAAAAAGAGAGATAAGTATTATTCAACGTCTCGCCTCAAAAGTGTATAATTCGAAACAATACAGTGAACGGCCTGAAAGTGCCTATTGTGGCGGTATCCGCACATAATAAATGTCACGTGACCGCGAGTGCTGAATCGCGATATCGAAATGTTCACAGCAAGTGACTATATACCACTTCCAATACGATACCGTCGGACAGCTGTCCGCCAGGCAATACCACTGAGCCTGGTTGGAGGATCCTCCCTTTGTGGTGGAGGAACATCACACCCTGTTCCTCTATACCTATTTTTAAAGAATTATTCCCGTGCTCCCAACCATTGAGGAGTTGTACCTTCTAGCATCGGCTCAGCAACATAAAAATCTAACTGCAGGAAAATATCCGAGTAGCTTTAGGTCTAGCCTTGAAAGTTTGAGGGTTGCCATCGATTTCTTTAGGATTCCATCATCAGATCGTAACCTGATGAAAATGGCACCACATGACAAGTATACTTTTTTAGACAAAAAACCTTTTTTTCTTAAATCGGTCAAGGCGTCCTCGAATAATCGGGGCAAAACATTAAAAATAAAATTGAATGGAGAACCTCCTTCTTATTTTGAAGTCGGTTAAAAACTTATCGGATGTCATGTAGAGCCAAGCTCAACTGTACAAGCAATGTGGCTTGTCCATTTTGTTACTTCAAAGAACAGCACAGAAAAATAATGAACTGTAAATATATTTTTCACCCTACTCGGACTTATTACTTATTCTATGCAAATTTTTAATAGTAAGGACCTATAAAAGCTCCTTCGCCAGGAGTCTAAATTTTAATGTCATTTAATTAGTATCAAGTTGCACCAAGTTTGAACAGGACAACCAAGCACGGTAGCACAGTATAAATATGTACAAACAGTACGGAAACTGCCTACAAACGTGCGAAACGGCACGCACACATAAACATGCACACCGACGAGACCCCAAAGCGGCACTTACTACTGAGAGCACCGCAACAACCGCTTAGGGGTCTCGTCGGTGTGCATGTTTATGTGTGCGTGCCGTTTCGCACGTTTGTAGGCAGTTTCCGTACTGTTTGTACATATTTATACTGTGACGGTAGCGAGACAGTCAAGTCACAATTATTTTTTTGAATAAGGAGTATAATTGAGTTGATTTTGACAGTATTATTTCAACCTAATGTTAATCAGCATTTTTCGGAATGTGATAAATCAATACAGCGATAAATTAATGTCTAGCTTCAAAATATGTAATTAGCTCTTACCATTAGAAACGCCTGCTGATTGCGATGTGTGGAAAGAATATGATCAAAGTTTTGGATAGGCAATCAAAAACACCACGTAAGAATAGTAAACAATGTGTGTAAGCAAAGCCTAAGGCTGGATGCACACTGACTTTTAGTATAGAATAACATCCCGCATGTATTAATTACCTAATATTGACAGAGTGGGTGTGGCAGAGTTAAATTACACTCACACTTGGTTTTTTTTTTATACTACGCCCACAGCGAACGAACGTGTAGTTCACCTGATGGTAAGTAGAGTACAGCCCATGGACATCAACAATCCACAAAAGCAGAATATAGATGCGTCGCTGCAGCTGAGGACTACGGTGTTATGCCCCATGTGCCAGTAATTTCAGAGCCTGATCTCACCACCAAACCGGAACACAGTAATGGAAGCACTACTGTTTGGCGGCAGGTTATAGGTGAGACGGTGGTGCTGCCGCCCTCGAGCTCATTCACAAGAGCTCTTCTTAGATATAAGTAGTTGTTATTAATAAGAAGATTACAGTTAAAAAATTTTCTTACTTTAACATAACAGAAACTGTCAATTTCTTCTTTTTTGAAGTTAATTCAAAAATTACAACGTAAGCCACGTTGTAATTTTCATAAGTTATTTTATTGTTTGTGTTAAAAGCTGTTTGTTTCCCAAAGAATGAATAAATAAATAAATTATATTTGCATGTTGTTTAGCTGAATATGCTAGAATTATAACAATATTGTACCATCTCAATGTACCATATTCTTGGCAAATAAATATATTTCATTTCATTTCCTTTAATTTCTTTACCAATTATTTTTAGGTCCCATGTGATAGGGGTCTACCGGGCACAATTCCAGAAAAAAGCCCAATGAACTGTATTCGTTGACCCGGGGATCAAACCAAGAGGTCGCTAGAACAACGAGGACTTGTCAGCCGCTATCTCAACTAAAATTTCATGGACATAACACTACTTAATAACAGCCGCTCCTGACATCGCCCGCGTGATTTGTCGATAAAAAATTACTTTTCATCCAGGAAATCTTTTCAGAATCGAATTCAAATTCAAATTCAAATCATTTATTTTCATAGGCCCCAGGAGGCGCTTGAACACGTCAAAATATTACAAAAAATTATATAAAAATAAATCATAAATAATACTAAATTATCATTTACAATGATTTGAATAACCGGGGCTTAGATTAATTTTAATCAAACTGTTTAGAATCAAATTAAAATCAATCCAAGTACCAGATCCGATGGCTCCGATCACTTCGGTAAATCCTGAGATTGACTCCTACAAACTAACGATTATATTGTCATATTACTCTATGCCAACAGCTATACTATTCAGTCAACGGAAGACGATCATTTTAATCATTTACAAATTATAAGCCCAATTTGTGGATCATAAAATTTTATTTCTATTGCAATTGAGATTGTTTTAAACGGGTGTGTAACGGTTGATATAATAACAAAAAATCTAACGTTCACTTGACATAATATCACTTAATATAATTTTATTTAATATAACGATCAGTTGTCATATTGATCTGTTGATATAATTTCATTTTATCTAATTTCTTTTGATATAATGAACACTTTTTATAATGCACATTTGACATAACATTCGTTTAGTATATTATTTATTTACTATAATATTCATAATCTCTAAGTAACTTTTAATATAATTTAGAATATTCGATAAATAACTAATATAGCTATTGTATTAAGTTTTTGTTCTTCCCTTTATACCCTATACATCACCCAACTATTGTTACCAGGAGGATCTGGATGCAATCTGGACTTTAGGGCACCCCGACTCGGATAGGTTAGGTTAGAAGGGGATGGCGGGGTCGTAGACCCCGCCATCCCCTTCGTGGTTTTTTTTTTAACCAACCAGAAGTAGGAGCCCCGCGAAGCGGGGCTCCGTCGACCAAGTCCGACCTCGACCAGAAAATTAGGTCAAAAGAACATTAGGTTAAATGAAAGTTATATTAAAAGAATATTATGCATTTTGAAAATTATATCATATGAACTTTATACAAAATGTTATTATATCAAAGGAAGATTATATCATATAAAACATTATATCATATGAAATTAGGTTATTTGATATTATAGCATATGAAAATTATAACATATGAACGTTATTTCAAGTAAAATTAGAGCATTTGTTATTATAATAAATATAAATAGTGAAAACTGTGTTTAAAACGGGTGTGTAAAACATTACACACCCGTTTTAAACACAGTTTTCACTATTTAAATATTTATGAAGAAAAAGATACATTTATGTTATTATAAATCACACTATTCTATCCCTTTCTTCTATCTTTCTGTTCATAGTTTCTTTTGCTTTAGTAAAGACACTATATTTTATATTATTATTTATTTTTGTACGTAACTCGAAGGATAAGCCGCGGGCAGATCGCGGTTAGTCTTGCTTATAAAATATCGTTCGCCGCAAGACAAGTTTCATAAACCATAAAAATTAGCCAGGTAAAACTGTTTTCTTTCCATTTGCAAATTATTACAAGAATAATATATTTCTTGCGTTCGTCAAAAGTAAATTTTCTTTGTTTCAAAATTCGGGAAATAAATTAAAAAATAGACGAAGTTCGTCTTGTACATTATTTAATTATCTTATTTATCCTTAAGGTAAATTAGATTAAAAATGTCTCTTTTTTAATTTGTACAGAAGTAATTAGCAGAAAAATGGTGGATAAGTTGTTTGTCAAGCTGTCCCAATTATATTTGTGGTTCTACCGTATAATACTTAGGTAGATAAAATATTTTAACCAAATTAATTCAAATACTTAATGTATTGTTTGACGACCGGATGGCGGAGTGGGTAGTGTACCTGCCTGCGACGCCGACGCCGAGGGTTCGATTCCCACTTAAGACAAATCTTTGTGTGCATGAACATGGGGGTTTGTCTTAGTCTGGGTGTTTCTATGTATAATAAATATGTATTTACAAAAGAAAAGTATATATGTATTAGTATCAGTTATACTGGTACCCATAGTACCTACAAGCTCTGCTTAGTTTGGGATTAGATGGCGTTGGGTGTATGTTGTGGAATATTTTTTTTATTTATTTATTTAATGTAAAAACATTTAACTATTTTTTTTATATATATTTATTTACTTAAAAAAAGGACTCAAATATTTTTTTCTTCTTATTTCCTAATCCAAACTCATAGTTGAATATAACCTATTAACATAACATAACATCACGCCTATATTACCCACAAGGGTGTGGCAGAGGTTTACAATTCTGACATTTCACCTGTTATGTTTAGGTCCCAGGGGATAGGGAGTGAGCCTATCGCCATCCACCGATACATTTCTAACTTCGTGCTGCTATTGAGCATTTCCTGACAGAAAGTTACATAATAATATTATAACCTATAGAATCTGTTATAAAATATCTAATATCTATAATTTACTGTAAATTGTAGGTATATATAAATGTGTGGACACATCCTTATAATTCTATTCATCTAAACCCTATGGCATCATAATTGTTTTGATATTATTAAATAACTATAGTGCATAATATAAAACTCGTGGCTACGTCGAAGCAGTCCGATCGATCTTGCAGGTTTGTTTGGTTTTCCTGGGCGGTATCCGCACTTAGTCCTCCTATGGGACCGTTGTACGTGAAAGGTTTCCCGTTTACTCCAGCCAGCCTTAATCGGTCCAGAAGGAAAGCAGCCTCCGAAGAAATCTATTTCTGATGATAACTAATCTAAACTCAATAAATAAGCAAAATCCCTATAAACTAATATCTATACTACGAATGTCTAATCCTACCTAACAGTATTATAAAATAACCTACGGTCACTACGTACAATATCAAATATACTTTAAAATTAAAATATATATAGTTCGACTTAATAAAAGTAAACCTAAATAACCAACGACAAACTTATTATTTGCGGTTGTATCCCGAACCGCAAAATTAAGTTTGTTTTTTTATTGTATATAACCTACGACAAGCTTATTATTTGCTGTTTGATCCCGAACCGTTTTTTATTGTATACGGGGTGGATGCGACATAGCGACATTTATTGAAACCACAGCTTCTATACATGGTAAGTATCAATTTCCACCGGATAAAAATTCTCTGGCTAAAAATAAAAAATCACGTTCTCCGAACAATTTGAACATTGCGATCGTGCAATTTGTTCGGAAGACGTGGATTTTTTTTTTTTAGCCAGAGAATTTTTTATCCGGTGGAAATGCATACTGGCCATGTATAGAAGCTGTGGTTTCAATAAATGTCGCTATGTCACATCCACCCTGTATAATATACTGGGTACTTTTCCGGGATAAAAAGTACCCAGTGTGATGCGCAGGATATTAAAGAATAATTATATGAAGTTTCATCGTAATCGAACCGGTAGTTTTTGCGTGATGCCTGAACAAACAGACAGACAGACAAAAAAAATATAATTAGTTCGGTATCGGTCTAGTAACACCCCTGCTATTTATTTTTGAATATTTTCAATGTACAGAAATTTTACTTCTACAGATTTATTATAAGTATATATAGTTAATATAATAAATGTTCTGTACTGTATTATTCATAACGGAAACCTACATTAACTTCCATTAATGTCGATTTTACAAAAAATAAGCTATTACCGTAGAATGTAACTATGTTAGTCATGAAACAGTGAATTTCTTATACCAAAGCCGGTAACGAAACCATATCGCCATTTAGAAAACCGGGACAACGCCATCTATCGGGCGATCGGGCAAACTTTACATTCAGATTCAGATTCAGATTCATTTATTCACATAATATGACACTGTGACATTCTACCATCACAACAATGGTGTGCAAATTTTAGTCGATTATAATATCAAGCTACGGTTCATTTATAAAATTAGTAATTAAATGTCAAAATTAAATTATAGTTAAATATTAATTCATTATATAATGTCAAGATAAATACATAATTATAATGTTGATGCTAAAATAATGTTGTTAAAAATAAAATATTACAAGTCTAATTTTATTAATGATTAAATTAAGAAATAATCCATACATATTAATATAATAAGTTAATAAAATGTAACATTGATATATTATAAGGTACATGTCATAAATTCTTTCAGCATGTAAAAACATTTTTCTGCAAGCCACAACGTTAATTTCTTTTTAAATAAGTTCAAGGGCAGTTCTTTAAATGGATTTGGTAGTTTATTGTAAACTTCTACACTTCGAGTAGTTACGAAGAAGTCTATGAGTATTCTTTTCTTTTGAAAGGATAACATTAAATTACTCTTAAAAAACTCAAAATCGTGCAGCAGAGCTATAAAACACCCACATTTCACCTGTGATACATAGGTTACACGATTCTATTATCTCTCGGAATATATATTTTTTTTAATTATGGCGTTATTAAATGTCACTTTATCGGTCCATTCTATATAAACCCAAGCTGTGTGGATATACTTATTGCTTTGTTATTCATATTATTAACTTAAAGCAGACAATTATAATTAACATTATACTGATAATGAAAGTAGGTTCACAATAAATTAACAAACACTGATAATGTCTTAATTATATTTCGCAGTAGAACAAATTAAATACTTATTAAATTAAATTCTGTAATCTGATGTATTAAATACTTTGTTCTATGTCTTACGTACATTTCTCAGAAAAATGGACAGATCCGAAACGAATTAATATCTTACTAAATATTAGATATAACGGGATATTTACCACGTATATTTGTTGCTTGTTGCTCAAAACTTATATAATTAATAGCTACTTTGTAACTTAATACGAAGAAATTGTGCATAATATCTATCTAGACTGCCCGGTACATATCTTGGTCAGTAAAACTTACAACTTCGGCATGAAATAAGATCTATATACTAATAAAATAAAACAACCAAATAATAAAGAAAATATATTTAAACTCTTTTGTGATTATCTCGTTGGGCAAGATATTCTTAATATCCATTTTGGCGTAAATATCTAAATATCATATCGCAGATACAACCTTCTTAAGTTTCTTTCCAGTTCCTTCCGATCGTACAAGACACATCGAATAATTAGGTCTCAAATAATAAAGCTTACTAGTATCATCGTCGTAGAAAATGATATTATTAAATTTATCAAAAACCGTTTTGAAAGGAGCTCCGTTACCAAATGCACCCATTTCCACCATCTCACCATTACTGTAATTAATTTTACATAGACCTCTACTTTCCCTTTGAATAAAATAAGCATTACCATGAACATCGGTTGTTAAGGTATATATCACAATAGAAAATACCGTAGGGTGGTCCTTCCCATTCTTTAACTTGTAGAGAGTATAATTGCTCATGAAATATATATCATCTTTTTTATCAAGAATAAAATCATCAATGCTGTAATCATCTAATGCTGAAACACTCTTGGTTTCGCCATCTTCGTAAATGTGCAAACCTTTCATAGATAAAATCGTGAAATATAACTTGTTTTTGAACTGCATATGCCAAACGGTTTTATTATTCTCGCCGAATATGATAGTTTCGTTTGTTATAGGATTGTATTTGTAAATTCCATTTTGGGCTCCGATGTAGACTTCCCTAGTCGCTTGGTCGACAGTTCTTGCAAAAGAGTTCTCAATATCTGGTATGATATGAGATTTTTTATCGTCCAAATCGAAAGCAACGGTATGGTTCGTCATTTTAGCGTGATCTTCGTAGTGAAAGTAGATTATATTGTTTTTCCTGTCGACAGCCAGTTGGCCAGATATTTGATGTCGCTTGTATATTTGGGATTTCGTGTAGCAGACGCTGTCGAAGCATGCGTGGCACACTCGTTGTCTTTTGGACGATACAGCAGTCACCGCCGAAAGGGCGATAAGGAATAAAATGTGTTTCATTTTGTCCTGAAAACATAATAATATGCCTTAATTCATATTTTTCTTTCATTGCACCTGAATAGCACAATTATACACCTAAAACATAACAAAGTGATCAAGTACAGAGGGCCAACGAGTTAGGTAAGCAGGACAAAAACTTATAAGTCTTATTAAAGACTTACTTCACCAGTTATGGATAAGTGAGCTACATATCTTAGAAGTGGGTATATTACACAATATGAAATTGACATATTATTATGCATATCTATTGCAGTCAGTTTTCAGTATTGCATAAGTTTAAGCCTATACCTAATTGCTTGGCCCACTGTACCTTATTAAAACATCTGACAACTTCCTTTTCTAACTAACAACAGGCTAAAATGTGTACAGAACGATAAGGAATCGTACTTTACCATAATTATCATTAAAACATAACATTATTTATCAATACAGGAAAATCTCAATAATTTGTTTGTTTTGTAAACATTCGTTTTAATAAATCAAAGTAAATTGCTACTCAATATTTTGCCAAACTATGATATTATGGCTTCAATTTATAACATAGGTCCAAATTCATAATTGTCAAGTAAGAGTTATTCATCAAATAAATAAGAATCGTCATGACAAAATATAAAATTGACACATTTAAATATAAAATTACTGCGTAACTGCTTCGACGGTCAAGTGGTTAGCGTATAGGCCTCTCACCGCGAGGTTTCGGGTTCGATTCCCGGGTCGGGCAAAGTGTTATTTATGAATTTTCCGTCAGGAAATTCACAATAGCAGCGCGGAGTTGGAATTGTGCCCGGTGGATGTTGATAGGCTCACTTCCTATCCCATGGGATCTAAACATAACAGGTGAAATGCGAGTGTTGTACACCCTTCTGGGTTATATATATACGTGATGTTATATATGTATAGTACTTACGTAGTTATATCCTAAGACCCAACTCCTATAGCACTAATATTAATTTAGTATATTTCCATATTAAAATAACAAATTGAAACTTTTTGCACAAAAAGTATCGGAATATCTTTTCTCTATTAAAATATTTTACTCTCAGTACTGTTTTAAACACACGCAATCAACATGTTCTGAATCATGAACACTAATTAAGAATGATAAACGCCTACTGTATCACAATATTTATCAATTTTATAATGTTTATATTATTTATTACGCACTTGTGCACTTTACTGGAAAACAATTTTATTTATATTCACTAATTACTCGTTACAGAGCACTTTTAAGTTTTCGCTAAACATTTTCGCAAAATGTGTAAAGGTCACAAAATTTCCCTTTTCCACAATGTCTCTTTCGCAAAATGTCCCTCTTTCACAATGTCTCTTTCGCAAAATGTCCCTCTTTCGCAAAATGTCCCTTTCGCAAAATGTCCCCTTTTCGCAATGTCTCTTTCGCAAAATGTCACTTTCACATAATGTCTCTTGCATTAATGTCCCTCTCTCATAGTCCTTTTCGTAAAATGTCCCTTTCTTACAATGCTTCTTGCGCAAACTGTCCCTTTTATCGATTTTATAGTCATCGATCCACCCTTGCAATCTTTTATTCAGGTAGCTGTTAATATTTAATATAACGCCAGCTCTTCTATTTGGCAGTTAAAATATAAACTGTAGTGCACCTCACTAGAGTACTTTCACAAGGGCTCTACGTCTTATTTTTTTATATTTATTATGACATAATGAGGTCAAAGTTTTATAAGGTTCATTAGGTTATCTTACAATATAACTTCGTAAATTCGTAACTAGACATTAATATCAACAATATGTACTAATTTTAAAATGGGTTAGTGGTTCAAGCGTTGCTCTTGAAATAGTTTTTTATATATGACATACTAACTTCCGCCTGCGGAACCACCCTCTTCTCGACGTACCAACGTCGAGAAAATAATCTATAATTAAAGCCAGACTAAAAGCTACAAATTATACAAATAATCGCTCGCTAACGGTGAAGAAAAACATCGTGAGGAAACCTGCATGCCTGAGAGTGCCTACAAAGTACTCGAGGGTGTGTGAAGTCTACTAATCCGCACTTGGTCAGCTTGGTGGACTGTGGCCTAACCCTTCTTATCATGAGAAGAAAAAGTGGGACATATATTAGATACAGCGCTGCTATTATATAAAAGCTACATGTGTGCACAATTATATCAAAATCTACATGATAGTTTTTTGTGTAATTTAGTCACTAACATCCATACTATAAGATTTATAATATGAGTAGGATATGGTGAACGAGCGCATATTCCACCTGATGATAAGTGGCAACTACAGGACATAAACAATTAACATCCATAATCCTAAAGAGATGTCAGATATATCACTACATCCGAAAACTACGATATTATGCTTCAACTGACAGTAAATTTCAAGAAACAGATAGTGGTATCACGAAAAAATAAAACAACAGAAACACAATAAATAAAAATATAATTTCACTATAAAATATTTTCGTGATACTCCTGTCACGTCGAACTAACACCGCGTTCGACTATCCGGCCCGGCGGGATATTTCACAATATCACTTCCAGCGATAAGCCGGATATTTGAAAATCAGGATATCATATCGGTGACACCATTTTCCTAAGTTTTCTCCCTATCCCAGCCGTCATAACTTTACAAACTGCATAATTTGGAGCCAAATAATATAATTTATTTGTGTGGTCATCATAATAGATTATATTATTAAATTTGTCAAAAACTGTTCTGAAAGGGGATCCGCTAGCAAAAGCACCCATTTCCACCATTCTGCCAGTTCTGTAGTCAATTTTATATAAACCTCTAGATTCCTTTTGAACAAAATAAGCGTTATCATTACTATCTGTCGACAAAGTATATATCAAATCTGAAAACTCGGTAGGTTTTTTATCACCTTTTTTGAGTTTGAATAATGTGAAATTTGTCATGAAATAGATATCATCATTTTTATCCACAATAAAGTCATCTATATTATAGTCAGTTAGAGCCGTAACACTTTTAGATTTCTTCTTCTCGTAAGTGTATAAACCTTTAGTCATTAAAACTGTGTAATACAATTTATTTTTGTACTGCATATGCCATATAGTTTTGTCAGACAAGCCGTAAAAGGTTGTCCTTTTAGAGACAGGATCGTATTTGTAAATACCACTTGCACCTCCAATATAGACATCTCGGGTCGCTTGGTCGACAGTCCTGGCGAAAGAAAACTGCATATCGGGGATAGTTAGGAACCTTATATCATCCAAATCGAACGCCACAGTGTGGTCAGATTTTCTAGCGACTCCATAATGAAAATAGACGATATTTTCGTCCCTGTCGACGGCTAATTGACCAGATATGGGATGCTTTTTGTATATTTGTGACTTTCCGTAGCAGATGCCGTCGAAACACGCGTTGCAGATTGCCTTGCTGGATACTACGGTCGCCAACGTTGATATTCCTAATAGAAGTAGCAGGTGTCTCATTTTGTCCTGAAAATAAAAGAAAACAATTATATTTCATACAGTCTGTAATGTCCACAAAAAAGACCTAAGCATGGAATTGACTTTTCAATACTGAGGCTGAATTTATGGTTATATAAATGTCAACTGTGGGTGCCGTTCACATCTGCCAAGAGCCTGCCAAGAGCTCTGCCCTTCTGGATGGGTGATATAGGCGTGAGCAGTTAGATTACCTCAATAGGAAAAAACAACTAAGCATGGAATAGAACTAATCAATGGCAAAAGAGGTTCACCACCTACTACATAGACCTAAATATAACTATGAAATGTGGATGCCATTTCACCTCTGAACGCTGGCCAAGTGCGGATTGGTAGACTTCACACACCCTCAAGCACTCTTTAGGCACTTTCAGTTATGCAGGTTTCCTCACAATGTTTTCCTTCACCGTTGGCAAGCGATTATTTATATGACACTTATCTTCGAAAAGACGAATCTTAACGATTCATTGACAGAGGTGTGTGCCGTAGGAAAGAACTCGAGACCTTCGGCTTAGCAGTCCTCCGGTCTCCCACTCGGCTATCGTAGCTTCTTTATCCAGTTATATTAATTCATGTTTACTCTAACACCAAAAAAATACATTTTCATGATGTCGTTCAATAAAAATATGCTTTTACTTACATAAAATTACATCAATAAGTTTTGATTATTAAGTATTAAACTCAAAAACTAATCACAAATACTTCTGCGTAAACAATTTTTTCTTAAATTTCACAAGATATCTTTAGCAACACGTACAAATACTTCAAAGTAATAAAACGGAATGATTAAATAATATCTTATTATTATCGCCTTAGTATGTTTATATTATATTTTATTATGTTTGTGCACTATGTCATAAGGTCTTCGTATTATCTCGTTTGGCAAATTCTCGAGAATTCGATGATCTTTTCTGGCACGTGGGGTGGAGTCAACGTTCTTTAATTATAGTTTTAACATAGCATCACGACTATATTACCCAGAAGGGTGTGGCAGAAGTATATAACACCCACATTTTACCTGTTATGTTTAGGTCTCATGAGATAAGGGGTGAGCCTCTCGCCATCCACCAAAAAATGTAAAAATCGGAGCAACCCTCAAATTTTAAAGACCTCTATATTGTTTATCGTATATTACATAAAGCTACTCGGATACTTGCATCTAGCAGTCAGAATTTCATGTAGCTGTGCTGATGCTGGAAGGCACGCACACATAAACATGCACACCGACGAGACCCCTAAGCGGCACTCGCTACTGAGAACACCGCGACAACCGCTTAGGCGTCTCGTCGGTGTGCATATTTATCTGTGCGTGCCGTTTCGCACGTTTGTAGGCAGTTTCCGTACTGTTTGTACATATTTATACTGTGCCTTAAGTCCGTTTACTGTATTATTTCAAGTTATAAACAGATGAGGCGAGACGTTGAATATAACTTATGTATTTCTTACAGTAGTCGGCCAAAGAGTTGGGTATGCAGGGCAAAAACTTCAACGCCATAGTAAAAACTGACTGCAATAGATATGCAAGTTTGTATTTCATATTTAATAAGTGTACTTTACCCACTATTTAGATATAAACTCATTTATCCATAACTGGTGTCGTAAGTCTTTAATAGGACTTAGAAGTTTTTGCCCTGCATACCCAACTCATCGACCGAGCGGGATGTCGGCGCACTGTGGATGCCCTCTGCCCCATCTAGGGGATACAGGACCTGTATACCCAACTCATTGGCCGACTGTACATATATATACCTAGTACATTTTATGTAATTGATGTCGGTTTATTTTGTGTAAAATTATTAAACGTCAAAAAAGTGAATTGCACCGAGAATACTACACGTTTGCTTCGAGTTGAGGTTTGCTCCAAATTTTTCCATCCCGCTTTTCCACACCTCACCTTTTATAAACCCCTTTTGACTATTTTGACCGGGTCACTGTTTGTCATGTTAACATGTTAGGAGCTCACAAGAGGTGACGTGAGACAGGAAAACTTGGAGATCTTTAAACAAACGGTAACGGATAGTAAGCAAACAAAACAAAAGCAAAATATTTGAAAAATAAAACATATAACTTACCTAAAACTATGAAGATTTTCCTCTGAAATTCCAACTTTAGACTTTCTACACTAATTATTTATCGATGCAAAATTAGTGCACAAAAAGCACAGTGAAACCAAAAGAACTGATTAAATTTCAATGTATCCAGTCAGGCTGTAGGTTACAAATGTTTTTATTGTATACTGCACTATGCACAGAGAACAAAGAAAAGGTAGAAATTTCATTATATGAGAGCCTTTTGCATTGAAATTTTATTTATACTAACCTAACATTATATCACGCCTATATTACCCAGAAGGGTGTGGCAGAGGTGGAAAATACCCACACTTCACCTATATATCTATATTACTTACTTTAAAATTCATTGTGTAATACATAAGTATACGACCATCATGGGTATTTAATAAATGGAATCACACGAATTTTGACTTTCCGTCAATCAAATATCGACCGTATTTATATTATAATAAGGATGTACTAAATTAAATAATAATTTTTAATAAGCAACCGACAGTTTCACTTACATATTCTGTAATTACAAATATTTTGTATGTCGTTCGATACGATCATGCAATCATCTATTTACATTTTGCAAACGCCTGTATACATTTAATACAAAGGAGTTCAATACCTATATGTTTATTGGTAACTCAACATATACCGACTCAAAATGCAATAATCTTTTTTAATTATTATACCATATAAATTATACAGAATCTAAACTGTTTTGTATTTTGGAGACATTTCACATGTAATATTTAAAGCAAATTTTAGCTTTGCTATGCATTTATTTTATAATATTAAAGTTGAAAAATTAAGAATCCAGCAGGACTCGAACCTGCACCCCCTGGGTATACGCCCCAAGTGCTTTGCCAATTCAGCTATGGATTCGTATGCTACTGGACTCGAAATTTCTCAACTCTTTGTGCCAGCGTCGTAGGTATATACCTTAGCTAGACGAACCATTACTTGGTTTAAGCGCCACCTATGCGATGAGTGATAAGTCACTTAGTCACATACAGTACGTTTGAATTAAGATCAACACAATACTGTCGAGAGATGACGCATTTCTATCAAATACTTGTTATATTTAAAGCAACTGTGTATTACTTGTTGCTATAACAACAAATGCAGGGGGGGGCAGCAAAAACACAGTATAAATATGTACAAACAGTGCGGAAACTGCCTACAAACGTGCGAAACGGCACGCACACATAAACATGCACACCGACGAGACCCCTAAGCGATTGTCGCGGTGCTCTCAATAGCGAGTGCCGCGTCGAAGCGAGTGGTCACGTTTAAAATTTCGCCGACCACCAGATGATTTTGTTCAATATATCGAGAAAATGGATGAAATTTTTCGTTATTGCTTTAAACACAACACATAAACTGCAAAGTAGCTGAATTCATTTACAAAGAATTAGACAAAATCACTTTTATAGTACCCTGTCCTTGTTTATTTAAAAAAGCTGTTTATAAGAATGAGAATTTTGTACACAATTAAATTTTATAATAAAGAATTTCGTACCTAACTTAATTAAGTAAATAATTTGTAACTTTTACCCTTTTAGCCCTCTCTTTTATTTTAATTTGTTATGTTATGTTAAATTACATTTTGTACGCCGCGTGCTGTAATATTTAGATAAATATTACAGCACGCGGCCGC
This sequence comes from Hypena proboscidalis, assembly GCA_905147285.1. NCBI lineage: Eukaryota > Metazoa > Arthropoda > Insecta > Lepidoptera > Erebidae > Hypena > Hypena proboscidalis. Next base: position 10,311,647 of record LR990152.1, read on the forward strand.
GGTTAATCATGCGCCTACACAGGCAACGATTCGGGCTGAAGAGGATGGTTTTGTGACGCTGCAAAGGAGAAAGCGCCGTTCACGAAACACGAAGAACGGCTATGGCAAGGCACCTGTAGACCCGAAACATAGGGTACGTGCCGCCGCCGCGCCGAACACCCCGGTGTTTATCTCGCGCCTGCACTACACCACCGAGGCAGAGGATATCGCGAGATATATCAACCAGAAGCTGAATCATGTGCTAAGAGTGCAGCTGTTGGAGTCGCGCCGCAACGTCAACTTCAAGGCGTTCGTGGTGCGAGTGCCGACCTGTATGCTGGAACAGGTGCTTGATGAAAGCTTTTGGCCGCAGGGTGTTGTTTTCCGTCGCTTCCGCGGAACTATCCCAGGAACGCACAAAAACTTAGTGCAAAGGAAGTGAATTTATAATTATGTATTTTAGGTTAAGGTATATATCTATGGGCCTATGCAGCCTGAAATAAATGATTTATTATTATTATTATTATTTAACCAACCAGCTACAGTCGTCTCTTGCCAGGATCCTAAATTTCTCAACTGTATGTTACGTCATTTTGTGACGTCACGTTCATCCATTAGTTCCTCAAAATTATATATGGAGGTACATACCTCGTTATAAAATTTCATCACAATCGGAGCCGATGAGGCGTAAAAGCGAAACGGACTGAGTTAATTTCGGATCTATAATATTAAGTTAGGATTACTGATCACTGGTATAGAACTATCATTATCATTATAATTTATTACAATCTTAATTGTTTATTTGCACCAACCTGACTTGGGAATTTGTAATTATCTAAATGAAAACTTTTCCTTTACATTTCAATAGCAATGCCAATAAAATTGACGCTATCTATATGAGGTCAAGCATTGTGGGCAAGTTAGCAAAACAGAATAGAACTCATAATAATAATAGTATAGAAGACCGTGGGACTGCGAAGTCAAAGGTCTCAGGTTCGAACCCACGGCACACACCTTGTGGCGGTATCCGCACATAATAAATGACGGATGTCACACGTGTGACATATTATGTCGACGAGTGCTGAATCGCGATAACGAAATGTTTACAGCAAGTGACTATATATACCACTTCCAATACGCTACCGTTGGACAGCTGTCCGCCAGGCAATACCACCGAGCCTGGTCGGAGGATCCTCCCTTTGTGGTGGAGGAACATCACACCCTGTTCCTCTACACACCTCAGTCAATCGCCATCCACCGAGCACAATTCGAACTCCGTGCTGCTATTGTGAATTTACTGGCGGCAAGTTCACAACTTTTTCGCAACACTTTGTTCCCGGGAATCGAACCCGAGACCTCAAGAGACGCATACCAATAACCACTAGACCATAGAAGCAGTATTCTTGTAAAGTCTAAGTATCTACTTTGCATTTAATAAGATCCGAATGTCGCTCTTTGAGGCTTCCTCCCCCCCTCCCTCCCCCGTCAACTTACGCCACTACTGGGTGGACTTATACATTATATAAAAAAAAAATTAACCGAAGTGTACGAACGTGTAGTCCACCTGATGGTAAGTGGAGTACAGCCCATGGACATCAACAATCCTCAAAAGCAGATTATAGATGCGTCGCTGCAGCTGAGGACTACGGTGGTATACCTCATGTGCCAGTAATTTCAGGGCCTGATCTCACAACCAAACCGGAACACAGTAATGGAAGCACTACTATTTGGCGGCAGATTAAAGGTGAGGCGGTGGTGCTGCCGCCCTCGAGCTCATTCACAAGAGCTCTACCACCAGTTTTAAATTAAATTTTAAATTAAACAAACACATTAGTACAACACTTTATTATAAACCATTTGAGCATTACACCATGATAATGTTACAATAACATGCTTTATATAGTCCAGTAATTAAAAAAATAAGCTAATAACTGGACTCATAAGAAAAATAATAATATACATAAGTATTTTAAACTTGGAAATATAGTGATACATAAATGGAAGTTTTTCACTAATATAACAATCTCTCTGGAAAAAGATAAATACATTTTTGGAAACAGTTAGATTTCTATAATTTTGATAATGTTAATAACTAACCTTTTGAACGCAAGAGTACATAATAATATGCATCGGCATACCCTCCACGCCAAGCCAAAAATTCAATGAAATAACCTTGAAAAATTAAAGGGAGTTAAAAACATAATGTAAGTTTTCATTTACGTCTGAATTTTTCGAATAAACGTTACTAATGACATTAAAATAGTATTTATTTAACCTCCCTTGATATTGGATTAAAAAATAATCAGACAACTACAGTATGTAATGATTTTATTCTTAATTTGGAGTTATATTGCAACATCGTTTTTTGTCATCTATAGGCGTCGTTGGCAGGGTCAGCTTTCATTTGTCACGTATAGGCGACTGTGGCGCTCAAAAGGTTAAAAAATAAACTGACTGGACTTATAAGAATTATATACTAACATAAGTCTTTTAAACTTGAACATATAGCTATACATAAATGGAAGTTTTTTTACTAATATAACAGTCTCTGGAAAAAGTAAATACATTTTTGGAAAGCGTTAAATTTCTATAATTTTGATAATGTTAATAATTAAAGGAGACTTTCATTTTCATGCAATGGTGGGTCCAAAAAATACGAAGATGTAAGTTATAGAATTGGCTACGTAATTTCTTATTGTTTATTTTTATAGCATTTAGCTATGCTTAGCAAATTATACTAAGGGTCGACACACACCAAAAGCGCGTCGAAGCGCAGCGAATCGAAGCGCAGTTTCAGTGTCATATGAATTCCAACTCTATTCTCACAACCATAATACTCATTATGATTGATGATTTTAATTCGATTCTAAACAGTTTGATTAAAATTAATCTGAGCCCCGGTTATTCAAATCATTGTAATTAGTATAATTTAGTATTATTTATTATTTACTTTTATATCATTTTTTGTAATGTTTTGACGTGTTCAAGCGCCTCCTGGGGCCTATGAAAATAAATGATTTGAATTTGAATTTGAATTTGAAATTTGAATTTACTGCACACCGAGGTGTCCGTATACCCACCAGGGCCCTACGTCTATTCCGATTGAAAGCTAATGCATATCGTTCGTCGTATTCGGTACTTTCCGAAATGTTTAAGTAAAAAAATAGTACCGTAAAGGCTACAGAGAAATCTTGAATTTCTTTCAGCGTATTGCCAGCAGGGCCCTTTTCAGTTTTTAGGGTCAAGACCAATATTACTTATTATCCCGTTTAGCGGTGTTTTAGTACCGTCGAAATACCTTGGTTTTATTTTAAAATAATTATTAATTCATGATGAATATACCTTCAAAACTTTTGTCAAGCCAGCAGGGCCCTTTTTTGTTTGTACACTTTCAGACCAAATAGTTATATTTTTTATTAGCATTTTAATAGTACTTTTCAAATAACTTTACATATAGTTCGAAAAGTTTTTATTTTGGCAGATAATTTGCTTTAAAATGTATATCACGATAGCCATAATATTTTAGCGCTACAGTGCTTGCCACCAATCATGGCAGATCAGCGCCGTGCTTATTTTGATAACTGGCCTTTGGCAAATAGCATGAAGAATAATTTGTCCATTTTATTAATATTTCAGACACTATTGGTCACTTACTTTCAGTTCTTACTAACCTTTGGCCATGATTTTTGGCGCGGACTCTAGTACTACATTGACAGATGCGACACAGGAGTTATTCCTAGTGCGGGTTTAAAATAAAAAGAAATTAAAAAGGGTGTAGTCATTCACAGCAGTACTACAGTCCGCGTCATTTTTCGTGGCCAACGGCGAGACCGCCGTGGTATAAGTTTTGAAGCAAATTATTTACTAAAATACAAACTTTTCGAACTATATGTAAAGTTATTTGAAAAGTACTATTAAAATGCTAATAAAAAATATAACTATTTGGTCTGAAAGTGTACAAACAAAAAAGGGCCCTGCTGGCTTGACAAAAGTTTTGAAGGTATATTCCTCATGAATTAATAATTATTTTAAAATAAAACCAAGGTATTTCGACGGTACTAAAACACCGCTAAACGGGATAATAAGTAATATTGGTCTTGACCCTAAAAACTGAAAAGGGCCCTGCTGGCAATACGCTGAAAGAAATTCAAGATTTCTCTGTAGCCTTTACGGTACTATTTTTTTACTTAAACATTTCGGAAAGTACCGAATACGACGAACGATATGCATTAGCTTTCAATCGGAATAGACGTAGGGCCCTGGTGGGTATACGGACACCACACCGAGCAGCCGCTTGTATCCTACTTAAAATAGGAACAAATTGATGAACGTGACGTCACGAAATGACGTATCATACAGTTGAGAAATTTAGGGTTCCGGTAAGAGGCGACCGTAGCTGGATGGCCAAAGCGGCTGCCCGGTGTGCAGTAAGGTCGCAGGTTCAAATACTGCCGGTCCCATATCTTTTTCAACTTTTCTTAGTATAATTTGCTAAGCTGCTAAATGCTATAAAAATAATCAATTAGAAGTAGATATGTAATGTTTTATTTTAACATCCCTGAAAATGCAAAGGACATTAACAATCTGAGAGATCGTTGTTCTTAAGAGATTTATAAATTGTAACTTTAATACATAATTTAATCTTTTCTTCATAATATCCATTCTCCTTTGTTCTCGATTTATATTATAACCGCATGTCGAGGAAACCGCAATGAGCACATTATAATGCTCTTAACAAACACACATCTTACAATGATATGGAAGAATACTTACTACCACAAAATATTGTAATCTTTAGCTAAATGTACTGTCAGCAAAGTTGATTCATGACCCAATTGACAAATATGTATATTAAAATTGTCTAAGTTGATTAGGTAGACATTTGTTGATAGAACAAGCGAAATAAGACTTTAGTTTTGAAATGTCTATATAAAAATAGTGTTAAGGTGGATCATGAATCTATTTCGTTGATAGTACACACGGCTACACATAAGCTATACATTTCCAGTATAAGCTAGTTTTGCATTGCATACAATGCGAAACCATCTTATACAGTAAAAATGTAATAATTTGATGTGAAGTGTGTACTATCAACAAATCAGATTCATGATCCACCTTAACACTATTATAGTATAGACATTTCAAAATTAAAGTCTTATTTCTCTTGTTCTATCAACAAATATCAACCTCATCGACTTTGACAATGTCAAAGAAAATCTTTGTCACTTGGGTCATGAATTAGCGTTGCTGATAGTACAGTCGGCCAACGAGTTAGCTATGCAGGGCAAAAACTTCTAAGTCACGGTAAAGACTTACGACACCAGTTATGGATAAGTGAGTTATATATCTAAATAGTGGGTATATTACACTTATTAAATATGAAATACAAACTTGCATATCTATTGCAGCCAGTTTTTACTATGGCGTAGAAGTTTTTGACCTGTATACCTAATTGTTTGGCCCACTGTACATACGAAAAGTGAGATTATCAAAAGCAAATGCAAATTGTCATGACAGAATACTTAAACAATACCTTTCACCTCAAATATAATGATATATCAAAATAAAACTAGTATAAAATGAAATAAAAACTACGATAAAGTATAATTAGCATACAATCCATTGATTATTTAAAAAATAGCATATTATTATATATTTAGCATATTTTAATATAGATAAATAATCAATTTAAATTATCTCTTCTTCTTGCTAATAGATGGCGTTGAAGGCACTTTTTAAATGCTTTCAAATTACATCATTTTTGGAAGTTATTTTTGTAGCCCAATGACATAAATATGGACAGTAATTTCTATATTTGTGGAAATATAATAACTTGCTAAATTTCACTCTTAAATAAATAACTCCATTTCGACAGGCAGTTTGTGCAAATAGGTCGTTATACCAGCTATACTGGTTGTTACATTTATATCGGTCAGTATAGGAAAATCTGTGATTAAAAGACATTTACAAATCTATACTAAGAAACAGTTGAAAAAGATATGGGACCGGGCAGTCACTGTACCAACCAGCTACGGTCGCCTCTTGCCAGGACTTTAAATTTCTCAACTGTATGTTACGTCTTTTTTGATCTTTCAATACTGATTTTGCTGTGTGCACATTTTTTTTTTTTTTTTTTTTTTTTTATGGAGGATAGGCACGCGTTTGACCACGACCTCACTATTATGTTACGATCCAGGTCTGAAATGTATATTACCATAATTGTAATGTGTTTTGTGCACCTAGTAAATAAATAAAATAAAAATAACATACTTTGCCATACTGACCGATATAAATGAGCCAACCGATATAAATGAGCCATCCTGTATAATCAATTTTAATTGCACAAGCCTATATTTTGTAACATTTTTTTTTAATTGCACAAGCCTATATTTTGTAACATTTTTTTTTAATTGCACAAGCCTATATTTTGTAACATTTTTTTTTAATTGCACAAGCCTATATTTTGTAACATTTTTGATATGTTTAAAATCAATTTAGTTTTCTTCATAGACTAGGCCTTATCAGTTTAATGAAGTTATAAAAATACTAAATAAATACATACAATTTTCTCCCACCGCATTCAGTTACAATCAGTCTCATAATAGCCTTACTCTAATTCCCACAAGTGGGCAACTCTGGTTCGATACACATAACTATGCGACAACGATGCAATTATACTATAGGTACTTTGTGCTGCTAACTACATTTGGGTGAATTTTTTTTAACCAATTTTAAAAGGAGGATCTTCTTTTCGTCTGTATTTTTTTTTATGTTTGTTACCTCATATCTTTCGACTTGGCAAAGCGATTTTAATTATTCTTTTTTATTTGAAAGCTGGTGCTTCCCATGTGGTCACATTTTAATTTGGTCCAGTTCTGACAATGGCATCCATGAGAAAACCATATAGGTCTAAAATAATGGATCTCGGCTTTTTTTTTTTGAAAATTATTTACAAGCCGTGAAGAAATGGCCGATATGTCAATGAAATTTTATTTCAGCCCATCTGGCACGAAGTATAGTCGCAGGTAATAAGGACGCATCAAAGCCTCGATACATTTTTACGGGTTCGATTCCCGCTCAAGACGAATCTTTGTGTGCATGAACATGGAGGTTTGTCTGAGTGTTTATATGTAAAATAAGTATTTATTTACCAAAGAAAAGTATATAGTATTAGCATCAGTTATTCTAGTACCTATAGTACAAGGTCTGTTTAGTTAGGGACTTGATGATGTTGTGTGAAAGTTGTGTGATATTTATTCATTATTATTATTATTATTATTGAGAATACGGGTTACTCACGTTACTTTAGCCGGGATATGCCGACTAGTTTCGAATCTAGTAACAAGATTCATCAACTGGGCTATTAATCGCGTGTCGTCGCCTCTACTAACTAGTTGGCATATATACCGGCTAAAATAACGTGAGTAACCCGTATTCTCAATAATAATGTCTTCACCTCACGTCGGTTTTAATAATATTATTATTATTATTTTTTATTTTACATAATCATATAGGTAAATTTAAGAATATTACTGATAGAGTCATAGCTTCCGCTGCATCGGAGAGTAAATCTTTACTTTTTATTTTGTAAATACACACTTATTATACATAGAAACACCCTAGTATTAGTATCAGTTATTCTAGTACCCATGAAACAAGCTCTGCTTAGTTTGGGACTAGATGGCGTTGTGTGTAAGTTGTGAGATATTTATATTTAATATTATTATTATATGATTACTACTCTTTCAGTATATTTATAATACAGATTGCATCGCAGTAGCATACGCGTATCGAACCGTAACAAATATTCAATGGATTGCGTCTATACCCTAGAGTTGTTGCACCGTCGCTCCGTCCATATATTGATGATCGGGGCTAGAGAATGCTCCTGTATCTTCTGAAGCCAGTTATTTCGCCTCTGTCTGGAAGATAGAGAATTTTTATCTGGTTTATTTTCGTGTCTAACTACGATGGATACAGGATGGTGTGCAATGTATTTTTGTGAACACCTCCACTACACAAGAGTTATTCCAGGGCAGTCATCGTTAAAAAAAAAAAAACTACATAAAATGTTAGCAATTTTAGATCCTGGTTGGAAATACATACTATAGTAGGTATGTATTTCCAACCAGGGTTCGTTCTATAAAAAGTGTTAGATCAGAATTAGAATCAGGATCTATGGCATCCATTTTAAAGAGCAATACGACAATTTTCCTTCTTTTGTAAATTTCTTTAAAAAAAAAATGATAACTAAATTTAAAAAAAGTTTTTTTATTAATTTTTTATTAACGACAGTTTTACGAAATTTTATAGATAGTATTTTAAGGTCATATTTATGTAGATGAAATTGTTAAGATAGTTTTCCTTAGGCTTAGGCCGAATAGCGGCTTGCTTAGCGGCTGGACCCTAGTGGCTTAAATTGTTATAATATATTAATAATAATAGCAGCCCTGTATACAGCATACATGTCCCACTGCTGGGCTCGGGCCTCTTCTCATAATAAGAAGTGTTAGGCCATAGTCCACCACGCTGGCCAAGTGCGGATTGGTAGACTTCACACACCCTCGAGCACTTTTTAGACACTCTCAGGCATGTAGGTTTTCTCACGATGTTTTCCTTAACCGTTAGCGAGCGATATTTTATATGATAAATACACATATATCTTCGAAAAGACGAATCTTAACGATATATTAATAGAGGTGTGTGCCGTGGGTTCGAACCCGAGACCTTTGACTTCGCAGTCCTACGGTCTCCCACTCGGCTATCGCTGCCTTTAAATTGTTAATAATGATAAATAATAATAATTTGGATTTTTTACATTAGATAAAACGCCAGAAGCAATTACACTATCCAATGGTCCCAATGACAAGGTCAAATACACACATTCACTCACAAAGCACACCCAGTCTCAGAACAAATCTTTGCGAATCACACAAATATTTGTCCCATGTGGGGATCGAACCCACAACACCAGTGCAGTGGAAAGCGGCGAGGCGACCGCTTTAACCAAGAACTAGACTAAACTAGACGCTAAGTGCGCAGTGCGACCGATCGCGATAATTCTAAAGCGTTTGTTTTCGCTTAGTGACGCACCAGGCTAAAAACACGAAGCAAGCAGCCATCCCTATACGGTCTTAGCCTTGTTTCATTAATGAAAACCACCCTGTATATGGGTGAAACATAACAAAATCTAAAAAAAATAAGTTTATTCAAGATAGCAAAAACTGTATCATGAGAATACTTACAGCAGCTTCACATTTCCTCTCGTCCTCTTTCTTATTGGCCATCGTTTCAGCTACGTACTCGTTCTCCAAACCGAAGTGCTGAAACATTAACACAAGATATTTCAATCATCACATCTAAGGAGCTTGTGGTAGAATCGGAATCGCGCAGACCGATCGATCTTACAGGTTAAGTAACGTTAATCACGGTTGGATGGGGTGACCATCTTTAACATAGAGTCTCCGAGAGCACGTAAAGCCGTTGGTCCAGGTTGCCATTTAAATAGTAGTATTATATATTAATAACTAGTTTAACAAAAAATATCGTATTGTCTCGTACTGGGTTGTGGAGGTCTAATGACAGTCGCTCTGAGTAGTCATGGGCGTTATTAGATATTTTTGGTAGCCGGTATTTAACCGGTATGGTGGTACAATACCGGTATAGACAAACGTTGCCGAATACCGGTATTTTAGGTACAGTTACTACAGTTATTCTAGCTATAGCGTTTACAAACGTTTTAAGCGAAGTTAAGTATTATTTGGTATTATGGTATCTAAGTTAGTCCATCCACTAGCGAGAGCGACCACACTCGTTTACAGTTTGATTTAGCCGTAGCGCAATAGATATAAGGTCGTCTTTGGCTTATAACAATAACCTTGAATGGTTTGCGCCGCTCTCGCCCCTTTTCTTTTATGCATGCGATATTATCACTTGTAAGAGAGAGATAGATAAGTTAGTTAGTTTTGATCGGTTGCGTGGATTCAGTTGGTTTTGGTTGTCAGTTATTTAGTTATTAGATATGATGTGGGTTCGGTTTTCAAACTACGTTGACGCGGGGACGCAGTGATTCGGTAGTTACTTCATAGTTTCATACTAATACCTGATAACCGTTGGTAACTATTTTAATACCGATACGGTACGTTAGAGAGATGATACCCGTTTTCAGTTACGTTTTGGTATAGCTGACACATGACTAGCACTGAGTAAAATACTGATATTCAGCTGAATCGTTATACGTAGCCGACATCTATCTGATGAAAAAAATCCCGGAAAATTAATAAAACAATTTTACAAACCTTCAAAATATCCTTATTAGGAAGATGATCACTGGGGCCCGTTTGTACAAAGTGGCGCTGCAGGTTGCCGCCCCTTTCGACAAGTAAAGCGCCCCCGATTTGCACCCAGTCGCCTTTCAAATCTCCTCCTAGACCTAATGTTAGAAAAAAACTACGCTACAGAGATGGGAACAGCGATTTTTTTTTAATTTTTAAATATTATGACAGACATGTATTCCCAAAATGTCGCTAATGATATCGTATTTGCGGTTCCGGCGGCATCCACCACACGGCTTGACGGCATACGGCTGTGTTTTTAGTGGGTTAGGGCTCCGCATAGCCACATGACCGTACCCACAACGGTGTAGTATACGGTTAGGTATTCTTCCCAGTTCTAGAATGCGTTCCGCGTTATATCAAACATTTTAGAAAAAAATCTAAATAAATCCGCCCTTAATTACATTTTTTATCATTGTACAGTTTTTATAGATATATTACGGCATTAAAAAAAGTCAAGTTTTATTTATTTTTTTAACATTTTGAAATTTTGTAAAAAAAAATTAGATAAAATCACTCTTCCCATCATTAAAACATAATCAACATGTAAATTAACCTCCAAAATTTCCAAATTCGGCAACCTATCGGCCGGCCCGATTGCCGCGAAGTGGTACTTTATCTTGCCACCAGTTACCACCAGCAATCCACCACCGTTCTGCATTCCATCGCCGATCAAGTCCGATTCCAGACCTAAATTGTGAGATATGTGGCTAACTGGACGATGTGCAACACTTATTGTTGGATTGTGTCAAGTTTTAGGGTCAGAGGGAATCATTTATACGAACATATAAATTTAAAAAGTATGATAAAAGTTCATAAAAATCTTAGCCAATCCAACGTAAATCCTGCTCATGATTTGTATAAAATGTTTATAGCATTTAATCTTTTGATACCTTGATATCCTAGATTTAATATAGGTTTAAGTAATTATGGGGTTAAGTTAAGAAAATAAGTTATAAACACTTAGAAAAATTAATAATAATTGATTTCTATGATCGGTCAAAGATAGAGCGAGAGAAAAAGATAATATCGATATTTGATTATGAAAGGAAATCTTGTGCGAAATTTCAAGTTTCTATTTTCAGTGGTTTAGGCTCTACATCGATGGATCAGTAAGTAAGTCAAATAAGCAATAGTACAGGGTGGCTCATTTATATCGGTCAGTATGGGGAAGTCTGTAATTATAAGACATACGCAAATCTGTTCTTAGGAACCATGACATCGATTATAGAAAAACTTAATTTTATATACCATGATCCATAGTAAGATTTACTGCTAATGACCTACAAAATCGATATATTATGTAATATAACTTATTTTTTTTATTTATTTATAAAATAATCAGGTACCAGTTGAAAACCAGCGCTAGGCACCTGTGTCTAGCAATATGCTGAACTGGTTACCCATTTGGTAGTAAGCACGAAACACTGCGTAATTATTAGCGATATTGACTTTTTTATGCATATCATAAGAAACTTCTTATTTGTTATTTCTTGCATTCTATAAACTGTATCGTTTCTTAGCAATATGTATAATAATTATATTTTTGTTGTGTGTATCGTGTTCTTCCAAATAATTGTATTTTCTTTCTTTTATATCAAAATAGAAATAATGTAGGTTTTATTTTTCAATTTGACCAGGTTCGATTCCTGAGCCGAGTACAAGGATTTTCTAAAATCTAAGTATGCAGTTAATGTTTTTACTAAAATCGATATCATGGTTCCTAAGAACAGATTTGCGTTTGTCTTACAATTACAGACTTGACTTGACATACTGACCGATATAAATAAGCCATCCTGTATATGTATCTATAAAATGTAAAATTTGTATAGAAATTTATAGAATTAACCAGCATATTATAACAATCTAACTATACTACTCTACTACACTCGGTTCCAAAAATAACGGGTCAGTCACAAAAATTGAAATACCTCCAGAACTGTAAAAGTTAGATCAATGAAATAAAAAATAGATTAAAGACTTTTTAGTTGCGCTTCTAATAGCATATTATTTAAACTGGTTGATGAAAAAAACTTCATTAGAAAAAAAAAATTAAAAAAATGACTATTTTTAAAAACAATATTTTTGTTTCATGTCATTATGGATGCTTTCCATTTCTATTCTGTCACAAAAAAAATATCGTGAACGTCTTCCACGTGCATAATTATTATTCTGAGAGGTGAAGCATGTCAGTCACGCTAGAGGAATGTACCAGAATCCTAACTTTTTTGGAACTTGGGCGGAGCCAGCGTGAAACAGCCAGAAACATTGGTGTATCTTTGTCGACTGTTCAGCGGGTAGTCCAGCGGTACCAAGAGACCGGATCACACCTTAGAAGACCAGGAAATGGCAGACCAAGATGCACAACGGCCAGGGAAGACAGACAACTGGTGGCTACAATGCTCCGAAATCGTTTTCAAACTGCTGTTGGTCTAAAAACTCACTTTATTCGCTTTGGAGGTGGCAATTTAAGCGCTCAAACAGTAAGAAGACGTCTTGCTGAAGCAAATTTGAAACCATTGAGGCCCGCAAATGGCCCCAAACTGGAACGGGGACATCGAATTGCAAGACAGAGATACGTGCGCGAGCACCTAAACTGGACACTAGACGATTGGTCTAGGGTAATGTTCACGGACGAGTCTAAATTCATGCTTTATAAGCATGATGGTAGGCAGTTGGTGTACAGAAGACCAGGGGAGCGCTTCAATCAAGCGTGTGTGGAGGAAAAAGTGGCGTACGGTGGAGGCTCCGTACAAGTTTGGGCTGGGATTTCTGCTGAGGCCCGCACCGAGCTGGTACTCATTCAAAATGGAACTCTAAATGCAGAGAGGTACGTGGAAGAGATCCTCAATGAACATGTAGGTCCTTTCATGGCCAGGATGGACCGGCATGGCATATTAATGCATGATAATGCGCGTCCCCATACCGCCAGAATTGTACATGACTACCTTGAAGAGGTCGGTATCGAACTCATGCAGTGGCCAGCGCGAAGCCCGGACTTAAACCCCATCGAGCACGCCTGGGACGAGCTTCAGAGATGCGTGAAAGGTCGAAACCCCCCACCAATCACGCTTCCCGAGCTCAAACAAGCACTGGTGGAGGAATGGGAAGGTATTCCTCAGCACCGGCTCCGAAATTTGGTGTACAGCATGCCTAATCGCCTGGAAGCTGTCACAAGAGCTCGTGGAGGCAATACAAAGTATTAAATGAAGAAAGTGATAAAAAAACAGCAAAAAAAAACAATCATAAAAAAATGTAATCTTAAGAAAAATATTACTACTTTAGTTTTTTTTTAATTTAGAGATTAATATTGTGGGTGCAACTAAGTTTTATTTTATTTTTATCTGTACAATTAAATTCTCAATTAAACAGTCTTCGTTTCATTAGGATGGCATACGTAGTTCGGGAGATATTCGGGTTTATGTGACTGACCCGTTATTTTTGGAACCGAGTGTAATAATCTATCTATATAAATCGTTAAGATTCGTCTTTTCGAAGATATGTGTGTATTTATCAAATAAATTGTCTCTTGCTAACAGTGAAGGCAAACATCGTGAGGAAACCTGCATGCCTGAGAGTGCCTAAAAAGTGCTCGAGGTCGTGTGAAGTCTACTAATCCGCACTTGGCTAGCATGGTGGACTATAGCCTAACCCCTCTCATCATGAAGGCCCGAGCCCAGCAGTGAGACATGTATTACATACAGGACTGCTATCTTATCAGGAGTTGGTGGAAATATAATAAGATATTTTATCGATAACATTATCCTCATCAACTTCGACTATCAACAACCTAATAAGCTTAACAATTGATAAAAACATTTCGGGTATCTTAATCTAAGCCAATATTATTTTATCCTTTAGGCCTTTAGGACATAATATGGGACACGAATTTCAATTTCGTAATATTTATCTCAGTATGATATAGAAAGAAATACATTTCATTATAATCCATCAAGAGGTTTTTGCGTTTGGTCTTGTGGTTAGTATGCGCCTCTAACTGCTAGGTTTTGGGTTCGGGCAAAAGTGTTAATTGTAATTTTACGTACGTACGGAAATTCTCGATAGCAGCACGGAGTTAGATTTGTGCCCGGTGAAAGATAACAGGTGAAGCGTGGGTGGTATACACCTCTGCCACACCCTTCTGAGTAATGTAAGTGTGATGTTATGATATGATGAGTATGAATGTATGGATGTTTGTTACTCTCTCACTCAAAAACTACCGGATCGTTTTTGATGAAATTTTGCACATATGTAGCTGTTCGCGCCGCTACCAATACACTCCACAGCAATTACAAAACGCATTCACCGACACTTCACACGCATGCTCACATACATACCACTCTCACGCACAAGTCACTATACATTCGCCAATCACAGCACAGCAACGACACTATTCCCAAAATGGCGCCGATGGCACCACTTTTCTACCAAATTCTCCGCTATGCGCAGTGTGCGCTCCTATATTTTACAACGTCATTATAACAATAAAGTATCGAAACCAAATTACAATTGCGTTTTAATGTTCGTACTGAACAGTAGCTAATAGCCTGGATTGACATATAGGCTATTTTTTATCTACAACGCGGGCAGATCCGCGGGCCGAAGCTAGTGGTTCATAATAAAGTTATGATACATACCCATGCCCCGTCCTTTAAAGATGGCGTCTCTGGACTGCTTCCAGAATAGAGAAGTGATGATGGTGACCACATTGAATCGTTTGAAGCCAAGAAGCTGATATGTGGACAGGTTGTCTACGCAGTACAGATCTGAAACAGTGTGAGATTATGTATAAACATTTATTTTTATAGATAAATAAATAATAAATATATTTCACAACTTACACACAACGCCATCTAGTCCCAAACTAAGCAAAGCTGTGTACTATGGGTACTAGAATAACTGATACTTATACATATATACTTTTCTTTTGTAAATAAATACTTATTATACATAGAAACACCCAGACTATGACAAACCCCCATGTTTATGCACACAAATATTTGTCTTAAGCGGGAATCGAACCCGCGACCTCGGCGTCGCAGGCAGGTACACTACCCACTCTGCCATCCGGTCGTTAGATATCTAATAAATAATAATCCATTAGACTACGCCGATGATATATCAATGAACTCCTTGGAACCAGCCTCTTCCACGCCGATCCCTACCAGTTCTATACGATTTTTGGTCAGCATTTAAGCTATTAAATAACAAATGAGTTGGGACACGTTTTACATACCTCCATCAAAGAATTTCCATCAATGAACTCCTTGGAGCCAGCCTCTTACACGCCGATCCCTACCAGTTTTTGTGATTCTTGGTCAGCATTAAAGCTATTTAATAACAAACGAGTTGGTCTATTTTTACATACCTCCATCAAAGAATTTGCCATCAATGAACTCCTTAGAGCCAGCCTCTTCCACGCCGATCCCCACCAGTTTTATGTTGTGTTTGGCCAGCACTGGAGCTATTTCAGCCAGCTGCAAAGTAATTAACATGTTTAATTATGGTATTGCTATAAATAAAATACATGCACATTGTATTCGGTCCGCAAACCGATCCTCATCGTGCCGGAGAGATGAAATATTAACTTATTTATGTTAGTGCTCCGACAAATATTACGATTTTCAATAGGGTACCGCCACCAAAAAAGTTTGAGAACGCTAATATAACGCAATCTTTGGTATTTGCCACCTACTCACAATTCACAACAGGCATGAAGTATGTGTGCCTTTTATGCTACTGATGCAACATTACATGTCACTCAGATCACTAATTGATTATGCTAACAGAATAGAATACATAGTAGGTACTATTTGCTATGTCTAATGCCAATGGACCTACCTTTCTATGTTAAATACTGCTAATATAAAAAGAGTGTCTTCCACTGCACTGGTGTCACAGTATAAATATGTACAAACAGTACGGAAACTGCCTACAAACGTGCGAAACGCCACGCACACATAAACATGCACACCGACGAGACCCCTAAGCGGTTGTCGCGGTGCTCTCAGTAGCGAGTGCCGCTTTGGGGTCTCGTCGGTGTGCATGTTTATGTGTGCGTGCCGTTTCGCACGTTTGTAGGCAGTTTCCGTACTGTTTGTACATATTTATACTGTGCTGGTGTTGTGGGTTCGATCCCCACATGGGACAAATCTTTGTGTGATTCACAAAGATTTGTTCTGAGACTGGGTGTGCTTGTGTGAGTGAATGTGTGTATTTGGCCTTGTCATTGGGACCATTGGATAGTGTAATTGCTTCTGGCGTTCTATCTAATGTAAAAAATCCAAATTTATAATTTATAAGTTTATAAATGTATTGAGATGTTGCCTTTAGTACGAGATGTTATTGGCTTCTTGATTGAAGTAGTCATTTTTTTATTACTTTATTTTCCTACAAAATACAAAAAATATTTATTGGGCACAATAAAAAAATAAACTTTACATTGAAACAGCAGCGATAGCCGAGTGGGAGACCGTGAGGAAACCTACATGTCTGAAGTGCCTAAAACTCGTGTACTCGAGGTCGTGTGAAGTCCACCAATCCGCACTTGACCAGCGTTGTAGACTATGGCCTAACCCTTCTCATCATGAGAAGAGGCCCGAGCCCAGCAGTGGGACATGTATTAGATACAGGGCTGCTATTATTATTTTATTTTAGTTCGATTAAAATTGTTCTAAGCTAATTCAAATCATATTATTTTGATAAGTAAATTTTTTATGTATTTAATTATTTAGATTATTTTTATTTGCCCTGTAATTATAATGTTTGATGACATGTTCAAGCGCCCCTTGGGTTTTATGAAAATAAATGATTTGACTGTGACTTATAAAAAAAAAAAAATTATTAAAAAAACAAAAAACCCGACTGCTTAAAAAAAAGAACTGAAAAGATAAAAACATTAACAACAAATGAAATATGTCAAACTAATTTTTTTATGATGTTGCAGGCGGTGACAAACGAAGTTGGAGACGTAAGTAAGGCGTTGGTAAATCTCAAGCCGAAACGTTCATCGGGTCCTGATGGTGTACCAGCTTTTCTGTTTAGAGACTGTGGAAGAGTGCTAGCAGAACCCCTGCATCATATTTTTAACACCTGTTTGCAACAAGCGACATTCCCAGCTCGATGGAAGATCACGCGTGTCATACCAGTACCTAAAGGTAAGGCAGGTCCAGATATTAGTGGCTATAGACCAGTGGCAGTACTATCAACACCAGCAAAAGTTTTCGAGTCCGCCATCCAGCACTGCGTACAGGGACAGGTGCGAGCGCAACTGTCGGATGCGCAGCATGGATTCAGGCCAGAGCGCAGTACGACCACCAATCTGATCAACTTTATTGCGAAGGTAGTACCGTCACTTGATGCTGGTGTGCAGGTAGACGCAACGTACTTTGATTTTAAAAAGGCGTTTGACACCGTTGACAATGACATCTTGTTACAAAAGTTAGCGGCAGTTGGCTGTACGCCACACTTGTTGCAGTTCTTCGTAAGCTATATGAAGGATAGGCAGCAGTACGTCGATTACAATGGGTGTGAGTCCGAGCTATATTACACTAGATCAGGAGTTAGCCAGGGCAGCAACTTGGGGCCTCTGGAATTTATTATAATGATAAACGACTTGCCAGACGTCGTCAGACATGGCTTATGTTTATTGTTTGCAGATGATCTTAAGTTGCTGCTCGAGGTCAAGGATGAGTCGGATTGTGAACGTTTGCAGAAGGATATTGACAGAGTGGTAGAGTGGAGTCATAATAACAAACTCTACTTCAATGTAAATAAATGTTCGGTTATGACATTCACTCGCGGACGGACGCCGATATGCTACAAATATAAAGTCGAAGCAACGCCGATGCAGCGAGTGACACAGGTAAGAGATTTGGGTGTATGTCTAACGCCGGAACTCACCTTTCGCGAGCACATTGTGAAGGTATGTAAGAAGGCGTACAGAAACCTAGGTTTTGTGCTGAGGCAGTCGAATGGCTTTACAAACATTACCACGCTTAAGGTTCTGTATGACGCATTAGTGAGGAGCCATCTTGAACACAGTGCCGTTATTTGGTCTCCACACGAAGAGAAATATAGTGTTATGCTGGAGAGAGTTCAAAATAAATTTACGCGGCATTTATATTTCAAATTATATGGGGTTTATCCGTTTTACCCCCTAATGTATCCCACACTTTTCGTACTGGGTATGGTGGGATATAATGAATTCAGGGTACGTCGGGAATTTAGTCTCGCAGTATATATAGTGAAACTACTGCGGGGTGTAACAACTAACCCGGGAGTGCTGCGTCACCTAAAATTAAATGTACCAGATCGGTACGTTGAGAGGCGGCGACGCCCGCAGCTGATGAATGTTCCCGTAGCCAGAACCAATCTTCTGGCGAAAACACCGCTCACCAGAACCATTCGCATTGTGAACGAAGTTCACGAGCGACTGGATATTTTTTCGTGCACTTTGAGTGAAATCGCAATAGTTGTATTAAATATAGTTAGTTATGTTAGTAAATGAGAAAGACATATTTATTTTTTATTATGTACCAATTTATGTACCTACAGTTAGGTTAGGTTAAACTTTAAAATAAGTAATTTTAGGTTAAGTTGATATTTGCACTGTCGCATTAGGTTAAAGCCTGTAATGATAGTCGTAAGATTGTAAAAAAAAAAAAAAAAAAAAGTTATATAGTAGTAACAAAGTATTGTTTGTCCCCGCCTGCAACATCATAAAGAATTTAGTTTGACATATTTCATTTGTTGTTAATGAATTTAATGTAGATAATGCTATACTTGTTTTTATCTTTTCAGTTCTTTTTTTTAAGCAGTCGGGTTTTTTGTTTTTTTAATAATTATTTTTTATTTCACTCTTTTTAGTTCTTTTAACCGACATGTTTTTTTATATGTATTAATTTGTAGAAATCAAATCTTTTTGAGATTAATGAGCCTTAATCGTGAGTTAAACTATCAAATGCAAAAACAATTATTCAAATTCGACCGGCAGTTTCCAAGATTAGCGTGAGCGAACATACAAACTAACTTCCACCCACTTCGGGCGCGCGAGCGTGCCGATATATAAATTGGTAAATTGTGTTTAATCAGTAATATAAATGTGATAAGAAGTATATATTTTTGAAATGGTCTTTTCATGGCCTTTTATTTGATACCCATATTACTATGATGAAAAGAAAATCCATACCTCCCCCCCCTTTTTTTTTATTTGCCGGCGCCATTTTGAAAATTTATATAGCCTATGTCACTATCACTGTTTCGACGAATTCAACGACACCTCATTTGTCAAAATCCGTCTAGCCGTTTGGGCTGTAGGGCGTGCCAAAGAAATAGACATACATACATACATACATACATACATACATACATACATACATACATACATACATACATACATACATACATACATACATACATACGCTCGAAAAACATAACCCTCCTTCTGACGCAGTCGGGTAAAAATTACTACATAAAGAAATTTTACTCCAAGAATAATATGTTTTTATCAATACCAGCATGATAATCTATCTAATGTCTCTACATATTATCTTAATATGTGATGACAAGCTGATATTATATGATCTAATCTGTATATTTATATATAATACTACTTACCTACTAAAGAATGACTTGTATCTCTTGTCAGTACATGATTCAGTCATGAAGTTTCCACTATTCTATGGCTTGTTATACCATTAAAGGTTTAAGTACAAATTACATAGTATATATATTATGTAAAGAAAATATGTATTTCCTTTTATCATTTAATACTTCTTAGCGTGTGAGTCTATGTCTATGATTTTATGTAGACAGTAGAAAAAATAAAAGCTCAGCTAGCCGCCAAAAAGCTGGGCATCCTCAACAAGGTGAGGCAATATTTTACACCAAGGCAGTTGCTCGACCTCTATAAAGCGCAAGTCCGGTCGTGTGTTGAGTACTGTTCTCATCTCTGGGATGGTTCAGCCAAGTACCAGCTTGAGGCACTCGAGTCAGTCGAGAGGAGGGCCAAGAGAACCATCTGCGACAACGATCTGACGGAGGCTCGACTACAAAATCTAGAGCACCGTCGCAAGGTTGCCAGCCTATCGGTCTTTTATAGGATACATTTCGGAGAGTGTGCCGAGGAACTACTCAACCTTATCCCTCCGTCCCCGTTTCACCATCGGACTACCAGACAAACGGCACTGAGGCACCGCTTCACGGTAGACATTCCACAAATACGCACTAAGCGTTTCGCCTCTACATTTCTTATGCGAACTGCCAAAGAATGGAACGCCTTGCCCGAGTCTGTGTTTCCGCATGAGTACAATCTGGATCTCTTCAAAGCAAGAGTTAATAGGTATCTCATAGGTAAGCGTGCTCCACCGTAGACCGCATCATCACTTACCATCAGGTGAGGTCGTGGTCAAACGCGTGCCTATCCAACATAAAAAAAAAAAAAAAAAAAAAAAAAAAAATACATATTTCATTAATTTATAATATTAATCATAACTGTCCTGTCACTAGACTCTAGTGGTTGGCAATGCGGTCTCTCACCACAAGGTTTGATTCTTGGGTCCGGCAGAATGTTATATAACATTTTGTATAAGGATACGGCAGGATACAGCAGGATACATAAAATTACAATGTTACCTCTTTAGCCCAGAGTCTGCAGAACATGCATCCCCATCGTCGGAAGAAGATGATGGCCACACTTTGATTCTCCCAAAATGTCTTGAGTTCCACCACCTGAAATAATAAAAATATTTTCATAACCTTTATTCACATTTTAGTATAGCGGCAGCAATATTTCCATTGGCATTATCTACCAGTCAACCAAAGGTGACAGAGGTATAACGTAGTAGGTACATTTAGATTAATTAACTTGCAAAATTGATACTATACATAACTTATTAGAAATATATATTTAGACATAAATAAAAATACAACATCGTCAATACAGACTGATGTCGTCCAAGTGCGCATGAGTTTATAGCTGCAGGTCATCGGCATACATATGATACGAACATTGAAGATTCAAGGTAATGAGGTAAATAAACAGTGAGAATAGAACAGGAGATAGAATTACGCCTTGAGGGACACCAGAATCCAGGTCAATCCAGCTCAATGAACCTTCGTTGACACGTACAGATTGCTGAAGGCCCTGAAGATACGATAAGAGTAAGCAATCTGGCAATGGATTGGTTCTCACTATGGTGATATCATAAGATAGGAAAGTATTGACAAGAGAATGTCGTGACTGACGGTATTAAAGGCGTTCGTAAAATCAACTAGAGCCATCAAGGTGACCTTAGTATCCTCCATGGCCACCCTAATATCGTCAGTCACTATAAGGAGAGCGGAAACAGTACTATGTTAAGGGCAGGCTTATCAAGTTATTCTGGTAAACTCAATGCTGATCCTATTTGATCTCTCTGTCTTTTTCAAACATTGAACAAGTGAAAAAGACCGATATCCAGGTTCAGCGTCAACTCAGGTTTTGACTCAGAAATTGGTCGTAAAGCGGTCTACCTCAAAATAGTATTTTTGCACTTGTCTAGGAACTGTCAAGATATAGTGCAATTCTTCTGCTGAGGATTTACTTGTAAAAAACTAGATAAGAGTAAAGGTGCATGCACTGTTTTTCTTGATACATAAACAAGTTTGATAACCTCTTCAGTCCTCATTATGAAGATAATGATGAATTGTTTTTTCCATTGTTATTGCATGAGCTATATTACCTCCTTTTATATTAATTAATTATAATTATTATGAATAGCATAAATAAAATAATTAAATAAAACATGTGGATAACTGGCTGTTTTAGGGCCAGTTTCTGAGTTTCTGGATAGATCTTATCCAACACATTAAATATAACCTGACCAAATTTAGAAATGTACAAGTTACACTTGAAAACAGAACACAATGGCCACGTTCATTTATGTGTGTTACGTTAATAAAGAAACAAACAAAGTAGAAAGAAAGTAATATTATTCCAGCACAGATCGTAAAACAAAATAAAGTCAAAATTACATCTGTCACAAGTATCCGTGCAGGAATCGGGATATAGCTCAGCGTTATGCTTTACAGCGCTTATATGAAGACACTGGTATTCTGCAATACCCCACTATAAATATCTTTCTTAGGCTTATGCTGCCAATGAGTTTAGCATTATGATGACAAACATTTTGGAACAAAAATTATTAAGAATGCAATTATAAAAAAATTCCAATTTCAAGTGGGGACACTTCATATGTCCATCTCTTTTGCTCTCATACATGCCTCATGTGCACTGCTAACAAAAAACATTAATAAACCGATATAAATTTAAACATCACACTAAACTCTACAAAACAAACATAGGACCACTGCTGGATTATGCATAATTATGTCATATGGGATCCTTACCGTAAGAAAGATGTGGCACTTCTTGAAAATGTGCAGAAGAGCAACATAAATAGTAGCAGTAATAAAAAACAAGTCTAATTATGATCGCCTTACAGACCTTGGCCTTATAACTCTTGAAAACCAGAGAGGAAGTTTGATCGACACATAAAATATTGACAAACTATTATGATGTTAATACCATTGAAGATATTTAAGTAAAAAATGGAAACAAACACTTAAGAGGCCATCCTATAATTGATTGGCAGTTACACTTTTGTTTGTAATACGGACGCCACCATTGGCCGTTCGTATTGTGTTATGGTCCAAGCGCCATGGTTGCGTTCCGCTTACTGTTTATTTATTGTATCTGTTTTCTCTATTTTTGTATTGTTAGTTATATGCGTAGTTTTAGTTATTTATTATTTTAATGTGATGTCTGTCCTCCCTCTGGCACCATCAGAATATCAGCGCTTTGTAGCTCTGCAGCATATGGCTGAGATGGTGTCCTTTTCTGACAAAATTCATGTTTAGTGTGTTTTATTTTTAATTTCTATTAGTGTTTTTATTATTGTTTGTCAGAAAAAATATGTTTCTTTCTTTCTTTCCTATAAGAATTTATCAGATGCTATCCAATCCTTTGAAACACTTTTTACCAAATAGAATTGCATTGAAATGGAACAGACTCCCAGCAAACATTGTTATGGCACCCACAATAAATACATTCAAAAATAGATGTGACAAATTTTTCTAATCACAAGACTCAGACACAGCTCTAAAGCTGCTAGTTTGCTTTATAAATAATAATAATAACACTACAGCCAATTGGAGAAGAGTAGGTTAATAAAAGTAAAACGAACAGGTAAATATTATGCTAATTTTATTAGCATCAATATTATTTCCATTTAATATAGGATCATTTTCGTTATTAACATAAAAATGGATACGTATATTTAACATAGTACTTCCATATCTCGTAATTACCTTCTATTCCTACTAGAACAATCGTACAGTCCACTGATTTTCTAACTGTTATGAAACCATTTTATAAGCTAGTTTGGAACTTTGGAAGTACTAATCATACTATTCATATGAGAGATTTAGAGAATTACTCATTAAATGCAAATAATACTATAATTAAACAGTTACAGTTTTGCCGCTACTTCATAACGTTTTATTTTGTTTTAGTTTAGTAAAAAGTTTTTATTTACCTCTCCGTTTGCAAGATTCCGCACTTTTTGCGATCCAATCTCTGTAATATTTGCAGACATTTTCGTAACAAACTGTGTAAACTGTTGGCTGAAGTTTATTTAATATAACAGGAGTGTATTTAAACAGAATCACAACTTTCAAGTCGCACAACACAATTTAATTTTTGTGTCGCAGATTGAAATATGACAGAAAAATTATGTAGTGTTGCCAGTTGCTAGCACCACTGTCCAGATTCCAATAAAAAACCATATTCTGTGATCCTGCTTGTTTTACCTGACTGCGATCAAATCACGAATGGAATGATTTCTTAGTAAGTTGTTTTATTTATATTTAGTAAGTTTAAATCGTAGAACAAAATACATTGCTTAACCACAGAGTAAGCACAAAGACAAAGCTCAACACAACCGCGCTCAGATAAGTCTACTCACCCATAAGCATTAGTCGTCTGTGCGTGTGAGCACTTGCGTCCCTAGACGGCGCGTGGTAGAAACTGGATTTGCCTTGCTGGCTCGACATTCTCACAAGTCCCCGAGCGAAGAGCTCTCGCTCGCTCTCGGTGCGGAGCGCAGACACTTGGACAAATGGACTTGAAATATGAAGTATACATTTTGCACGTTCTTCAGAAGCTTTGCCTTTGTTTATACTCTGTGGCTTAATAAGGGTTGTGCCCTTGGCAATATTCCCACGGCATAGTGAGAAAGTTCCTATATTGTGGCAATATATGTGAAGTAATAATATAGTGGAGTGCACGGTTGGCGTAGCGGTTAAAGTGGTCGCCACATGGGACAAATCTTTGTGTGATTTGCAAAAAGATTTGTTCTGACTCTGGGTGTGCTTTGTGAGTGTGAAATGTATGTTTGTGAACGCCCCGAAACAGAATTTATTCCTAGTGCGGACGTCGTTTGTTTTAGAAAAAAAAAAATATTGCCGATCTGATTCGATCGAGTCGTATTGCAAAAAACGTTGTTGGTACAAGAACACTTTATAAATGTGTATAAATGTGGTAAAATTCCCACCTACTTAGCTGTTTTGGGCAATATACTAGACGACGGCACATCGCTAGGCTTATCTGCCCTAACTCATCATAATTCATAAAAATCAAGTTTATAACGACGTCAAACATATTTTCTTTTAATTTTGTCGAAAATTTTTGATCTCCAAAAACTGTGTTGTGATATAAAATAAGGTGACAATGTCCCCCACACTGCCATTTTAGAAACCATAATTACTACACTGAGTAGGGAATCAAAACCACCTATTTTAGTGCAAATCTTACTATTTAGGCAACACTGTAAACAAATGACATTATTGACATTACTCTCTTCTTTTGTCTAGGGATGGATCAAATTAAATTTACAAATCGATTTAAGACAAATACATTTAATAACCATTTAAATCAACTTTTTAGAATCAATAATGGAATAAAGTATTTATTTACTAATTTTAAAACCATTGATTTCCCTAAAATAGGTTATTTACGCGTGTCTTATTATTAATGTGGGGCGTGGAGTGGTTTACGTGTAACCTTAAAGCATTAAGACAGTTTTAATGTTTTGGGGATGTAAGTCATTTATTTTGTGTACTATTCAATCAAAAAGAAGAAGAAAGATTTAACTGAATCTTTCTTCAATAATGAACAAGAAACGTCGCTTACAAATTTAAGTCAAAATTCCGTACGTACATACACTTGCATGATCATAAGCGGAGAACAAACCGTTTTGAGAATAAAGTATTTATAACTATAGCACTTAGTCAGCAGGTCTTATGTGATAGGGTGGGGAGGTTTGAGCCTATCGTCATCCACTGGGCACAAATCTAAATACATGCTGCTATTAAGAATGTCCAGACAGAATTCTAAATAGTTTATAAAACAAAGCTTTTCATTTAGTTTTGTCAGGTCAGCATCTTAGCCTTTAATTTGTATTGTTCTCAGTCATTTATTTTCTCATTTTTAACATTTTTCAATACAAATGATAAAATAATCATAAGTTAAATATTTCTATTAATTATTTCTTAAATGGTTAATCGATTTCAAAAAATATAAGTGTCCCATCCCATCACTATTTTCGCTGATTCCTGAGTTGATTTGATTGTCACCGCGTGTTTCACCGGCACGAATATTTTATTATTTATCCTCAAAATCAGGTTAGTTATCTTTTATAATATCTTTATTTGTAATAAGACTATAGTTTTCTTAAACTAACTTACAGTTCGTGGCATATTCGTTGTAAGTACTACTTGAGAATGACCTTGTACCTTCAAGCCATTTAGTTCCAATCAATAGATTTTTTCCTACGTTACTCAGATTAGAATGTGATTAAAACGTTGTAAGTACGTTATGGAGTTTAGAAACGACAGTTAATCGTCATTGACTTTAAATTTAATAAATTGGGAAGTTATATCATTGTAATCAGTCTGTAAATATATAGGTACCTACTTGACAGATTCTAATTTATAAACATTACCTATTACATGTCCTGTTTCGTCGTTTCTAGATGTTTAGCGCCCTGTCGCTACTACTTAACCCACGCTATGAATAATCTTACTTCTTCTATTTATTGATACTAATGTTGTAAATAAGAGATTTTTGTGGAAAGTTCTGACCTTTTATAACCTACTTAGCACTTTCACTTTACATTCTGTGTAATTTAAAAAAGCGGCACAGATAACAAATGATTTGTAAAGCTTAAGATGTCTAAAGAGTATTTATTTATGTTGCTGAATATTTTTTTCTCAATTAGTAAGTTTAAAAGTAGGTTGAAAAAAGGTGTGTTTAATTTCTCAGAATGAGGTCAAGCATGTTGCCATGGCTTTCAGTTTATCAAACACTATGATAATTGATAAGCCAATAAAAAAAAGTGAATGATAACTGCTTGGCACATTGTATGGTATAATTGAGCACTGCAAGGCATTTGAAAAGAATGAATGAAATAAGTGTTACTCTCTGTATTATATTAGGGACTCTTATCTGTAGGGGTGCCTGCAATGTTCGTATAACTTAAGGGCTCCAACTCAAATTAACAAAGTAACATAAGAACTAGAATGAGAGGCTGGTGCAATATCAGCTATTTCGTCGAAGATCAAATCAAAATAAATGCTTATCATTTAGAGATACTCGAAACAGACCTGCACAATTTGTAAAATGGCCTTTTCAATACTGCTCATGACTTACTAACAGATTATATTAATAAATAATATTTTTTTATCTATCATAATTACCTATTTGTAACTTTGTATATTTTTTTTGGTTTGTATGCAACCTGAGCTTAGTGCAGAAGCCATTGATGATCTCGTTTTGAAAGTGTAACTTAAATAAAAAAAAAAAATCAAGGCAAACCGGAATTGTGCTGATAATTTCTAATATAATAATTCCTTCAAATTCAAATCATTTATTTTCATAGGCCCCAGCAGGCGCTTGAACACGTCAAAATATTACAAACAAATAATATAAAAATAAATTATAAGTAAAACTAAATTATACTAATTACAATGATTTTAATAACCGGGGCTTAGATTTATTTTAATCCAACTGTTTAGAATCAGATTTAAATCAAACTAAGTACCAGCTCCGATGGGTATTGCATTATGAGAAGAGCTGGTGAGAAACTCATGTGCACCATCTTTTCAAATGAAATGAATAAAATATAACAATTATCATACATATTGAAAGTCACATATCTCACTAAACAATTCCATCTATCCAATGATTCATTCAATCACCTCCAATCCTTTTAATTTATTATTTCCTTATCCACTTACACAGTGCCACAGATCTATTACCTATTAATTTCCAGTATAAAATGGTCATGCATTCCATAGGTTTTCTGTGCAATGCCAGACCAGCATAAACTGGATATTTATAATGTTGATTGTAGTGTGTACATTGAATTTCTATCTTATAAATAGTACATTAAAGACTATTATTGAACATTGTTCTTAGATATGGAATTGTGAAATCCTTGGGAATATTATGAGATCATCCTTCCATTGAATCATGCTTGTTTTCATTGATACTATGATATTATTAAACTAGTTAGTTCATCTCAATGAGTCTTGAACTGGCACTTTGAATCATATAGTGGCCCAACTGGTAGAATAGATGGGTAATCACCCAGTTAAATCCAAAATATGGGTTAAAACCCATTCTTTTCTGTTTAGATCCAACCAAAGTAAGTTTAATCTGAATAAAAACGTAAGTGTTTTAATTTTCTTATTGTGTTATTTAAAAAAAAAAATTGACAAAGGTTAAAAAAATACTGGCTTTTCAATTATTTTTCTGAATAATGCCACTTGTTTGTGAAAGTCCCATGCCAACCCATTGTTTTTAATTTAATTATGTATTTACACTAGTTTCGTTAATTAAATTCTATGATCTACTTTGAAATGTGTTACACAGACATTTTCAACATAAGGAGGCTTAATTATTATAGTTCTGTAACTTCTGCCTTGTTGGTTCAACCACTTACCGAGAAGTTTCAGGTTCCATCACCGGGCAGTGTTACGTTAACAAATAAAAATGAAACTACTGAATAATTACAAGCTTAGGTCATTGGTATTTTCTGTTTTTTATCTACACTTAGTTTAGTCAATAGACATTCCTGTCACTGTCCAAGTTGACAAATGCTATGATTTTCCCATGAAGAAAATCCTCAGTTACAGCTCAGAGTCTGGTAAATGGCGGCAGACTCACCCTCCTGGGATCCAAACAAAACAGATGAAAAAGTGGGTGGTATACACCTCTTCCTAGTCCTTCCTGGTAATATACCCAGTGCAGGATTAAGCTAGCGCGGGCCTGTAATAAAATCTGTCAGGGGGTCCTACAATCATTTTTATATTATTATGGGGCCTTTGGCCTGCTTTAGGTTTTGAAGTTTATGGTATTAAATAAAACATAACTATAAACAATTAATTATAAAACAACTGTTTTTGATTTAATGTGGGTAAATTTAGATAATAACGTTTTTCATATCTAGTTCTTTATGCAAATCATGCTCTACCTACAAGCTGGCTCATTTATATCGGTCAGTATGGGCAAGTCTGTATTTACAAAACATACACAAATTTGTTCTTACAAGCAAGATATTTTACGCTACTATTACGTTAGACAGGAGTTGGAGCGCGGAGCTCTCCAATTCGCGGGGCCCGTAACATTTGCTACTCTTGCTATATGGCTAATCCGGCACTGAATATACCTATAGCCCAGTGGTTCCCAAACTTATTTTCTCTACTGCCCACTTTGAGAATAAATATTTTTTTAGCGCCCCCATTTATTCACCTCAGGCCTCTACACAACGCCTCTATTTTTTTCTGGCTCTCATACCGCCCCCCTTGAGACCTGCAGCGCCCACAAGGGGGCGTTATCGCCCACTTTGGGAACCAATGCTATAGCCTATACCTTCTGGGTATGTTATCGAACAACTAGTAGGTGACACCTACACATAATACATACACTCATTTCTCAGAAATAATTCTTTGATCATGACTTGGTTATGACCTGTGACACAGCGGAATGAGCCAAATGATGACTTCATTGAATAGTTGATGACGTTAGATAGTGTGTTTCATGTTTATGACTTTACCTTGTCCATTCGTTTTTTTTTTCGGAATAATATTTCTTCAGTAATGCCGTACTTTATTGATGGGCTACTCATTTTATAAAGATCATTATTATTCTAAAATAAAAAAGTTTTATTTTCTATTTAATAAAAAAAAAGGAAATAAAATAGTATCATGCATCATAATATATCATGACTCTATAATTTATTTAAAAGATTGAGCAACTCTGCACCCGTGGTACTACCATTCTTGACATTTGAATTAGACTATGACGTAGTTATCATCATAGAAACGTCAAAACACTAAAGAAATTGACGTTTTTATGTTGATATCATCCATTGAATCTCATTGTCAAAGTGGCAAGCCATACTAAAGGGTCTGGCTGTAGACATGGACAAATAGCTGAAGAGGAGGAAGCCTTTGGCGTGCAGTAGGACACCATAGGACCACAAACGAAAAAAAAAAAAAAATCTTTAGTATAATGTAGGCCGGCTTAAAGTGCTCTTAGCATTTTTTTATGACTTTGTATAGTTAGTAAGTTATTTGATATAATTAATGTCATATGAACATTGGTGTAATCACAATTTGTGGTACAAGTCGACTACGACACGACACCAAGACAATGTTTTGTGAAGGTCATTCCATGACTCAGTAAAAAAAAACGCGACTAAATGACGTCACTGGCCTAAGTCGCCAGTATATCAACTTCGCGAACTAAACTCTAATTACATAGCATAGCATTGTAGAGCTGTAGCTTGATAAGTACATCTATCCTTGTCTAACCTTCGTATTAGCTCAAGTGCGATGGAGACGGGTATAGAAATTCAGAAACGTGGAATGAAACGGCACTATCAATAGTATAATCGCGGTAAAACAAGTCGACTCCACTAGTCAGCTATAGTGTGTAACTGTGAAGCGTTAGTATTCGTCGAACCATAGAACGTAACGTGTGTGTAAAAGTGGAACGCACTTGAAGTGGTTCAACCTATATTTTATCTGTGATATTATTTCGTAGTAATTTTATATTTTTACGGTGAGTTCTGATAAATATATTAACTTTGAATCTGCTTTAACATTGTCAACGAAAAGTTATTAAGTAAATTACGGCAAAATTAGAAGAAGGAAAAAACCGAAAACATGTCTGATTTTAGGAGTGATACAAATGGAAAATGAAAAGGGAAAATCACTGTCATCTCAATTTGTTCGTGTTGTATATTTTTATGATTAATTGATATTGTGGTAACCAAATAAGTTGGCGGGTCTTAAAGTGCACTATCTCAGTCACTCGTGTAGGAATAGATAATAGATTTTTTTTTATTTTGCTAAAACAATGGTACAATAAGGTCTTATATTAAATACCTACATGTTCAGCAATGTTTTGCCATAATTATGACATGCAATAATTTAAATGCATGTTATTATATATTAGCCTTCGTTTTTTAGTACTTTATTTTAAAAATAAATAAAGAAGTATGTTTTCTTGAATCAGTGATTGCTCTAAGTATATCTCGAGAGCCGTCTAGAAGATTGACGTTTGGTATACTTGTTGATGGTTAAGTAGGGCCTTACATATACATACTAGGTGCTATACTATACTAATAAGCTTAAATTTTTCGGGATTTCACGCGATTCTCCAATTTTGTTACTTAATTTGCTGAATGATTCGACCGGCTTCTATCGACGACATTTACAAGGCTTTGTGAGCTATCTACCACCAATTTGTCACGATTGGTCCTGTGTTTTAGCTGTGAATGCGTAACATATAGACATATTTATAAAGGAATTTGTAATATTAGTAAAGACTAACTATGACTCATTACGAAAATTACAAATGGTCAACCCGTGACCATGATCGATGCAACTCTATCGAAACGTCAGGACATAAAAAAGTTTGTGCTTATAAGTAAGGGGCTTGAACCGCGAATAACATCTACCCGCGTGTTATGTTAATTAAAAGTAACCTAGGTATATTATTTCTGGAGCCTTGAACTATCAT
Organism: Hypena proboscidalis; assembly: GCA_905147285.1. Lineage (NCBI taxonomy): Eukaryota > Metazoa > Arthropoda > Insecta > Lepidoptera > Erebidae > Hypena > Hypena proboscidalis. The sequence continues at coordinate 10,343,090 of LR990152.1, forward strand.
CAAGATTTTAGATTGGAGCTTATAATAGCAGTTCTTTATTTTATACATGTCGCACTGATGGGCTCGGATATCTTCTAACGAGGAGAAGGTTTAGGACATTGTCCACCACGCGGGCTAAGTTCGGATTGGTAGACTTCACACACCCTCGAGCACTTTTTAAGCACTCTCAGGCATGCAGGTTTCCTCACGATATCTTCACCTTTAGCCAGCAACAGTTTATAAACACATTTCACACACACAAAGCACACCCAGAGTCAGAACAAATCTTTGTGGATGACGCAAAGATTTGTTCTGACACTGGGTTTGTCGAACCCACAACAAGCATAGTTGATAGCGGCCAGGCGACCGCTACTACGCCAACCGTCCACTCGATAAGTAATGTATACTAGGAAGTATGAATAGGTAGAGTAAGTGCGGCAATTATGGACCACCATAAGGATTTTGTGAAATAAAACTCAGAATTATAAAGATTAATCAGCCTTATATATTTTGAACAGTTCGATAATTATTTGGTATCAAAAACGAATTTCAGAATTCTTAAGAAACATGAACATATTAGAAATAATCAACATTTTCTAAAATATAATATTATTTTGCATTTGCAAAAAGTGGACAAAATATGGACCACATGGTTTTAAATATGGACCACAGTAAATTGGGTTCAAAATTATATAAAAAAAATGTACGTGTTGCCTAAAATTAAATCAGTCAACTATTCGATAAGATTTAACCATGATCTTCCCGCAGATTCATTATCTTGTGAAAAAGCGTGCTTTAAGTTATTCTTTTCCGCTAGCTGGTAAGCCATAGATCTGATGACTCTGCGTAAGACCAAATCCCGATTTTTCAATTTCTAGAATATAATCACATAATTCAGCTTCCAATTCACTCGGCAAAGTCGATTTTCTTACTCCTTTTCCGACTCCGTATGTTTTTGATGCTTTCAAAAAACCCATTTGCTTATCTCGTATAGCTTTAATTGCATTTGCCATTGCATCTTTATCCCATGTTTGTCTGATCTTGCCTTTAGCTGTAGAATTAGTAGATGCCATCCTAAAACAATAAAAATAAAATATAAGTGACTGTTTGTAATATGGACCACTAGCCCATATTCAAAACACGCCGGTGGTCCATATTATAAGACACATATATTTCTAGGTTAATACTGTTGCTAAGAAAATTATAAAAACTATTGGATATTGCAACTTAATATGAATAATTTAAGAATAACTCACCTTTCCCCTAGTTTAATCCACTTTCCCAAACAGTAATATTTGCTGAAATTATGAGCTTACGAAATTAGGTAAAAAATCACATCGCGCGTTGATAAAAACGAAAAATGACTGTTAGTGAACACTCGCGCTCTCTCTGCCGACCGGCAAGCGACTAGCGAGGCGCGGGAGGGGTGGAGCTTAGCGCGCGGCGATCGGTGGCTTAATACGACGGACGGTTTTTGAGAAATGAAGGTAGTCCATATTACAAAACCAGTCCATATTTGGCGCACTTACTCTACTTATTTACCTACGAACTAGTAGGTAATAGGTATACGTTAGTACAAACCAAGGTCATGTAAAGCGAAGCATTTCAACAATAACTTATGACTAATAACTTCAATGTCTATATTTAATTGCTGGCTTGCAAACTTTTTAAAAAAATCTTAAAAAACCTGTAGTGCCTGAATTATATCTGTGAAAGTGTCAGAATGTGGGGATGTTTTTACTCTGCACAATGATGAAGAAACATTCATCTCTGTCTACCCCCATGGGATAAGATTCTTTCATCACTTCATCACTAAGCCTCTCGTAGTCCACTGCTTGACATACGCCTCTCTCAATTTTCCGCCACAACACCCGGTCCTGTGCATTCCGCATCCCCCCCAGCGACCTTCTTCAGGTCGTCAGTCCACCTGGCAGGGGGGCGTCCTACCTAACGGTTGCCGAGTCGCGGTCTCCATTTCAGATCTCGTTTGCTCCAACGGCTTTCGGTCCTTCGGCAGACGTGACCAGCCCATTGCCACTTCAGCGAGCTTATTTTGAGATACTTTATTTGTTCTGAATGTAGTTAAAGTAATGTTTAGGTCTTAACATAGTTATTAGTCGCCTTACATTCATGGGATTAGGGTACTAGAGTCTTCCCACGACTGCAGTTCTATTCTTGACTATCTGAATTAGCAGTGTCCAACTTAATAGTGACGGAACCCCTTTTGGTTAGCAACATGTTTGACGGGGCTCTAAATTATTGGCGTAAGAATACGTACAGTTGCATGCGAAGTAACAAACATGGACACATAATGTCATTGATACTCACAAACTTAAAATAAAAATAAAAATAATTTATTACCAAAAAGCATAAACATTCACAAATATCCATTGGTCCCGCACTAGGCAAGCCTGTCCTGTGGGTACCAGAATAACGATTGCCAGTTGTATTACATAATGCACTCAGACGAGATCGTTAGTGACTTGTACATTAATATATAACACTGCACGACAAATTTAAACTTGATTTATGTTTTGTTATTTAATGATTATCGTCTGACTATTGTTTGCATTGAAAAACAACATTTAAATTTTTTTTTAAGATTGCGTTAATACGATGATAAATAATATACGATTTTTACCAAATCTTCGTATTATTAACAATTACATATAACAATAGCAGTCCTGTATCTAATACATGTCCCACTGCTGGGCTCGGGCCTCTTTTCATGAAAGAAGGGTATAAAGTAAGCCATAGTGTACTAAGCTGGCCAAGTGCAGATTGGTAGACTTCACACACCCTCGAGCACTTTTTAGGCACTCTAAGACTTGCAGATTGCCTCACGATGTTTCCTTCACCGTTAGCGAGCGATAATTTATATATGACAAATACACACCTATCTTTGAAAAGACGAATCTTAACGATTTATTGACAGTTGTGTGCCGTGGTTGGAAGTTAAAGGTCTCGGGCTCGAGACCTTTAACTCGTAGTCCTACGGTATCCCACTTGGCTATCGCTGCTCACAACAATTACATATATCTAAGAAATAAGTAAACCAGATCTCCTTCTTCCATGGTGAAAACAAATTAAATAGAATCGATATCAGCCGCCCTCGGGGCGCCACTCGATGCTCGGTCAGTGACCCTTGACCAAACAAAGATTAGGTTCCAACGATTGCTTGACGATAAATCGTGATTGTTTAATTAATATATGACAACGAATTGCGGGAAACCGATAAAATGTTGTTTCTAAGCAATGTGTTTGATTTTTCAATATTATTAACTTAACAACACGGGTGTGTGTGCTATCACCAACACTTCATCCGGTATGTAAATAAATAAATAAATAATTTATTTCAGGCTGCATAGGCCCGTAGATAAATACATTAACCAAAATTACATAATTAATTATATTTTCACTTCACTGTCTTGGTGCGTTCCTGGGGTATAGTTTTGCGTTAAGCGACGGAAAACAACACCATGCGGCCAAAAACTTTCATAAAGCTTGGTACCTTAACATAGTGGGTGAAATGTGGGTGCACCACGTAATAGGGAAGGGCAAAGGGGAATGCTATTAAGAATTATCTGGAGGAAATAAATAGAATAATCGAACCCGTGACCGTGCGGTGAGAGCTCATTTGTCTTGTCGCACCTTTAAGCACGGATTTAGTTTTTTCTAAATTATAAACTTACATCACGGCTGTGTGCAGTCACCCACACTTCACCTGCTATGTTAAGGTACCGTGCACCACGTAATAGGTGGAAGGGGGTAGGGGTCACATTAACCAGGCACAATTAAACAGCAAATTAATAACACTTTACGCGACCCGGGAATCGGACTATAATCGGATAAATTAAATTAAATTAAATCTAAGGAACAAAAACAAACTCGCTGTGCCCACTACTAGGCTCCATAAAATCTCTAACTCGTTTCCAGGTCAATGTATACGCTTTTACAATAAACTTCCTTTAGACGCATTAGATTATCGATAGGTAAATTTAATATTTTTTGTCAAAAAGCTTACTACAGTATTTCAGACTACATAAATGTTATTAGTATTTGGAAATGAATTACTCTTCTTATGTGACTTTTATATGTATACTTATTGTTATATTTTTCATTAAAAAGATGGTGCACATGAGTTTCTTACCAGCTCTTCTCATAATGCAATACCCATTGGAGCTGGTATTTGGATTGATTTTAATTTAATTCTAAACAGTTTGATTAAAATTAATCTAAGCCAAATCATTGCAATTAGTATAATATAGTATTATTTATGATTTATTTTTATATCATTTTTTGTAAGTTTTGACGTGTTCAAGGGGCCTATGAAAATAAATGATTTGAATTTGAATTTGAAATTTGGACCCGTGACCTCGCGGTGAGAGGCATGAGAGCTCACATGTATACTTACTAAACTAACGAGGCAGTATAAGCATAAAAGCATGCTTATATATATATATTATACTGCAGGGCGTGGCAAAGCTCTATAACTCCAATATTTCACCCGTTTTGTATACAGAAAACAGAATCCAGCTAGATGACGTAATCCTTAAATTAAGAATGCCATGAGGCAAACCGGTGACATCAAATTCAACGAACTGCCAATAAAATATTCACAACGAAATTTTATGTGCCATATATCTGTTTTATGAAATTGTTATTTAGTTGAATTCATCGCATAAATATGCGATGAATTCAACTAAATAACAATTTACACTAAATTCTTAAATTTATAGGAAGTTAAGGCATTTAACACGATTAAAATGTTTAATATAGAAGATTTAGTAATTTTACGTACTATCAGAAAAGTTTATTCCTTGACCTATTTGACAAATATTTTCTTTCAATATAATTACAGTTTACAGTAACTTTTTCTTACTATAACATTATATTTGCTTGCATGCTGTTAAATGGCTAAATATGCTAGAGTTATTATACCATTTTACCATCTCAATGTACCATATTCTTTAATATAATAATCAATCAAATTATATATTCATTACATTATCTAAGCTAAAAGAATAATTTATTTACAACCAATGAAATTAAAACCCAAAAAAAACTAAATAAACTAACCTAAGGTTGAGATTTGTTGATAGAACAAGCGAATTTGGACTTAAGTGTTTTAAAATGTCTATACAACATTAATTAGTATTAAGTTGAGTCATCAATCTAATTTGTTGATAGTACCTATAGAACTAAGTATACTGTATTTCTATTTTTAACTACACCTTTAATGTCTACCATATTTTATCAAATAAATAAACTTTGAACGTTGACGTTTCGGCACAGCTTGCACTGACCGTGATCGGCTGATTCCAAATCGGTGTAATGAGCGCACTTTTCTATATTTGACTACTGATTATCGCGACTAAACTACATTCCGGTTCCGAGAGAACGTAGACTGCGTTGACATCGAAGCGATATGACTCTGCTTGGCACCTTTGTGTTCTTTGAAACTCGGCGCAGCGGAGTTGAGAGGGGGCGGAGCGGACTGCCACAGTTTCAAGCATTGTCATTGCCCAATACGGTCTGCTCTGCTTCACTGGAGACGCACCAACCCCACTGCCGGCTGTCTGTCTCAACAAAAAACAATGTCCTAACATTCCTGTCTCTTTCTTTCAGCTAAAATGTCGATCCACATCAAGGACTCCGACGACCTGAAGACCAGGCTGACCGAGGCCGGCGACAAGCTGGTGGTGATCGACTTCATGGCCACCTGGTGCGGGCCCTGCAAGATGATCGGGCCCAAACTAGATGAGATGGCCAACGAGATGGCTGACGGTATTGTTGTACTTAAGGTAAGATTATTTTACATAAACGTCACACAGGTCTTACTCCAATGGCTGGCTACCCAGAGAGCCCAGAACGGTCCGCCATGGGTGCCGCTGGTGGTCCGCGTTCATCAGTAACAAGGGTTGACAATCAAATAAAAAAGAAAAAAATGAAAATGAACATATTTATTAGGTGCAAAGAAAACAATGAGACACACATGCATTCAGTATAGAAAGAGAAACAAATAAATACAGTAATTTGAAAGGCTATATGCCCCAAAGCAAAAATTGCCCTAAATGGGAATTGGTTCAGCATATGCCAAACTGAAGCTTGGCGCTGGTTTTCAACCAATCCCCCAGTGACTACACGGATGACAATCCGTTACCTAAATAATAAATAAATTAAACAAACAAAAAAAGAAGAAAAAAAAAATATGGGGGTGTCTAGAATACTTCGTCACTGCATCCCAGAAGGTTATGTAGAGTTGTGTAACGCCCATACTTCACCTGATATGGTTATCCGGCGACGACCTGGTAGTGATCGACTTCTTACTAAGCCTGCTAGATGATCAGCCCTAAAACTAGACAAAATGGTCACGGAAATGGCTGATAGTATGGTTGTCCTAAGGAAAGACATTTTGAATGTTGACTATAAATGGGGGAGTGGGAGAGATCCAACTTGGGTGCGCTTTCACAAATATTTTCGATTGTGGAACCCTAAACCTATGATTCTACAACTTAAAAAGTGTTCCTTAGTATAATTGGCCAAGCATAGCTAATCAGTAAGAAGTTAAAATAACGTACGCATTCATTCTTTACAACATTTCTGTCGAATGTAACTTTGCCATGTTAGTTTGTATCCTACTTAAGATAGGAACAAATGGATGAACGTGACTCACGAAATGACGTAACTGGCTGTTGAGAAATTTAGCGTCCTGGCAAGAGGCGACCGTAGCTGGATGGCTAAAGCGGCTGCCCGGTGTGCAGTAAGGTCGCAGGTTCATATCCTGACGGTCCCATATTTTTCAACTGTTTGTTAGTATAAATAGCTTGATCATCTGTAATTAACATTATAAATGTATCGACACCAACTAATAAGTCGGTAATGTAATATGGACTTGTTATGACAAATAAGGAATCTATGGGTTGTAATACAATTGAATCATGATAATTTATACAGATTTTTCTTTAAATTAGTATTAACACAGGAAATTTATACAGGGAAAGAAAGTCGTATAACAAATGAAGAGAAGGTCCTTGTAAGATATTGTTAATATTTTCAAAATAGCCCTCTATATACATTGCATATTTTTTATGAAATTTTCATAAAATTGACAGCAGTTTTTCTTGAAAGTGGAACAAACATCTTCATAAAACAACTTTCTAATTATAGTATTGGTGGGATTACATGTGAACTAGTGTTATCAGTACGCATATTAAAGAAACATTAGACTCCTCATATCAGCTTATCAAGCTTAAAATAAACTGATTATAATTGCACACGTACAACTCATTTAAAATGAGTGTCAGTCGCGTATTTGATAAGATAAAATAAAAATAAATAAATATCTCACAACTTACACACAACGCCATCTTGTCCCAAACTAAGCAGAGCATGTACTATGGGTACTAGAATAACTGATAATACATATATACTTTTCTTTTGTAAATACATACTTATTATACATAAAAATCACCCAGACTAAGACAAACCCCCATAAAAGATAAATATAAATTTGGATTTTTTTCAATTAGATAGAACGCCAGAAGCAATTACACTATCCAATGGTCCCAATGACAAGGTCAAATACACTCATTCACTCACACAAGCACACCCAGTCTCAGAACAAATCGTTGCCAATTACACAAAGATTTGTCCCATGTGGGGATCGAACCTACAACACTAGTACAGTGAAGAGCGGCGAGGCGACCGCTTAAACCACTACACCCATGTTCATGCACATGTAGGTATAGGCTTTCCGTACAATGCGAGACCAGATTATACTGGAAATAAATAGTATCTTTTTCTTAGTATAATTTGCTAAGCATAGCTAAATGCTATAAAAAAAAATAGTTAAAAAATATTGTTTGATATGTAGCCATGTGTACCTATATACTAAATATACATTTTGTTTATCGTTAGTGGTAAACCGCGTTAGTTATATCACAGAGTAACCAGAGACTAAGCTGCATACAACCGCGCTCAGATAAGTCCACTCACACAAGCATAAGACGTCTGTGTGCGTGAGCACTTGCGGCCCTATCACGTACGAGGCGAAACCGGTTTCTACCGGCTCGCAAGTGCCTTAGCGAAGGGCTCTCGCACGCTCTCGGCGCGGCTCGCGGACACTACCGCAGCTCACATAAATGTACTCTGTCAGTCTACAGCAGTCCAGCGCAGCCACGGTGCGCGCACGCACGTATGCTCACTCGCAAATCTCGTCCTAAAGGGCACGACGCGCGTTATTATTTAATAATACAAAATGTACTGTACTGTGTGTAAGAACAATAATCGTCGAAATAAGAACATATCTTGTTTTTTCTATCCCAAGGAATCTACTAGGTGAGTAGTAAATTGATAGTAAAAGAGTAGCTATTTTTATTATATACCTACCTATTCAATTTATTTTAGTGGGGTAGATAGATACTTCATACATAATTACATAGGTAGGTACCTAGTGTACCTACATCAATAACAAAGCAAATTTAAATCTGTGCCGTGTTTGTAATGCGATGGAACCTTGACACAATTCACAGCTAATAATATATTCCTACTTATGTATGAGTCACTAGCTTCTACGCGCGGCTCCAACTGCGTGGTACGTCGATGTAGCCTATATTATTTCTGGAGTAGACATGGGTAGTGAATGAATGAATGACACAAAAGATCCGGCTCTTTTCAAATGAATCGTATCTCAATCGGCTCAGTGTGATATTAAATGGCTCTTCGGCTCTTCATTTGGCTCCGCGTCATATCGTTCAGGAATCACTGGGCGAGAGCAGACCGGCCGCGATTCGGGGTGTCCGATCTGCGCCGAATGTTTCCGATCATTCCAAATCCCGACGAACGGTTAAATACGTTTATTGTAAAATAAGTCTAGCGTTAGGTAGGAATAAAGCAGAATATTCCGTGGCACCCATCATTTAGGCGGGAATATTTTCTTTTCTCGTGTTGACGTTTTGACAAACATACATAGCTCCGTAAACAAAACAGTTTACAGCCTGTTAAGTTTCTATTCTTTGTTACCTAGATGTTTTATTATAGAAACAGCTGTGCTGGTATTTCGTGTTAGGTATAGTTTGTGGGGTCATATTAACATTAAATGTAAATAATAATATTGTAACAAGTAGCGCCACAGTGTTCAATAGATAAAATTAAGCTTGTAATAACCCTAACGCCACATAGTGTCCAAAAACCGAAACTTTATAATTATTTATGAAGGAAGATGATGTAATGGCCACAGATAATATACAGTAAATAAACACACCCGTAGCGCTTATATCCAGCGGGGAAAAGCAGAACTAGTAATATCTATTGTCTGAAGCTCCACCCACAGTACGAGAATTGTAACTCATTCATATATTAAAATTGAACTAGATCGCTTGATACCAACTCACTCATGAATGAAGCGTTGCATCGGCTCTGATCTGACTGAGAGAAATTAATACATGAGCTAGACTCGCTGAGCCAAATGACCCAAAGAGCCAAAAGAGTGATACGATTCTTTGACCGAAAAGAACCGTATCACTCTTTTCTTTTTGGTGAGCCGTTTTTCCCATGTCTATTCTGGAGTCTTATCTTTTTATACCTATAATTGTATAGATGTATGAGAATGACAGTTCTCAAGTTCTTAAGCGCAATGTCGTGCGCTCTTCTACCTAATACGTTAATAGGTAGGTAGGTACGTTAAAATTAAATTGTAAAAGGTTCTACTTATCACATTAGGTACCAATTTGAGAGGATTATACTTAAGAGCCTATACTATCTCAAATGGCTTAGCATGATCCTTCGTTACGTCGAAAATACTGCAGCATTAATTTTGAAATAAATATATGGTAAAGTTGAGAATTAATGTTAGGTACTATGTTAGCCGAAAACACGATTCCATAAAATTTTCTCGATAGAAAAAAATCCCAAAGTTACCTCCAAAACGATAAAAAAAACCGCTGTAATTAAAAAAATACGTCAAATTGAATCATGAAACTTTGCATACTTACTGAACTAACTATAAAGCAGGTCTTATGTTATGTACATTTTTAAAATTACCATTATTTTCACTTTAAAAAAAAAATACCTATACTATCGGCGTCTTGAAGCTCATTCCCTTCCGCAGTTCCGCCCGACACCCCCGTTCAGTCTCGCTTCGGCTTTCGGACGGGATAGCTGTGTCGCATGCGCTCAGAACACAATACGCAACAGGACTACGTAAAATTGAAGTAGGTACTTAGGTTTCTAGTGTTGGCGCAATGGGAAATAAGCGTAATAAAAATAAGAAGCGTCTGGGTTGGCGTAAAGAAACAGGCAAACATATGATAAACGTTATGAAGTAAGTATCTACCGACCTATTTACTACAATATTAGTGATTACAAACATTAGTACAAAGTTAGTGATTAATAGTTAGATAGCATAAGTTTGGTGCAGTGGCTAAGCGGTTGGCTGCTGCGCTACGAGTCGCAGGTGTTTCTGCATGTGATTTGTGTTCGTAAACCACCGTCAACGATTCAGAAGAAATTCAGGTGGGACAACTTAAAAAAAAAGTTATCTGTTTTTACAACATGATTGATGTGGCCTACATCGCTTGAATAACTGAGCGTAAATAGTTCAATATTATTGATTTTAACCTCGGCATTTCATAGAGCGTCGTGAGCATTATTATTCTAATAAATGTACACTCGTTGTTGATAAAAAAGTAAGTTATGAGCGATCTTTTCCAAGATTTTTATCAAGATTGGTTCAGCAGTTTAGCCATGAAGGGTAACTAGAGCCCATGGACATCCACAATCCTTAAAAGATTGCAAATAAGACGTTATATTAAAGGTCTACGATACTGTCTAATCTGCCAGTAATTTCAAGGCTCAATCTCTCCATTTAACTGGCGATAAGTAAAATTTAATAAGATATAATCAAATATAAAAAAGCAGCGATAACCAAGTGGGAGACCGTAGGACTGCGTAGTCAAAGGTCTCGGGTGCGAATCCAGGACACACACCTCTGTCAATAATTCGTTAAGATTCGTCTTTTCGAAGGTACGTGTATATATGATAAATACATCATATAAATTGTCGCTCCCTAACGGTGACGGAAAGAGTCGTTTTTATACGACAAAAAAATTTGGGCTTATTACGCCGAAGTCGGATTTATTCGACACAAAAACCTATGTCTTATAAATTCCATTTCTAAACGAAAGTTTATCTAGTCAACCTTTTATACAAATAAATAGTATTATAGCTTAATAAGAACATCGAAAAATGTATACTAAAACATCCCTATTTATTGTAGGTATTATTGTTCGATTCAATGTGCCTGGCGCTGGGGACACGCCAACAGGTAAAAAGTCGGGCGGTGAAAAGGTTAAGCATCCTTACGCACAGTTTCTTACCATTCCAATAATACCTGTCTGTTATTCCAGGTCGACGTCGACGAATGCGAAGACATCGCCACAGAATACAACGTCAACTCCATGCCCACCTTCGTCTTCGTGAAGAACAGCAAGAAGCTCGAAGAGTTCTCCGGCGCGAACGTCGACAAACTACGCACAACCATCCTCAAGTTCAAGTAGATTTATTAAGAGCGTACGCGAACCAACGAGTACCCTTGGTCGGCATATAAAAGCATTTTTTCCGGTATTCAGTTGCTGGTAAACTAATACCTATATAGAGGTCCCACAGATATTACTATAGTGTCCGTTTTGGCTATCTACCTAGCTATATTATACCTAAGGGCAAGTATGCAAGTTTGGGAACCTTCGAACTATACATTGTTAAAAAACAAAACTATATAAACAGCCTTAAAAATGAAATTTTTACTTAAAATCCGCCAAGGGTACACAGTGAGCCCCAATATAAACGCGGCATGCATAATATTTAATTTACCATCTAAAGGATCACAATTTGTTTTAAAGTTTTGAGGGTAGTCGTGTATTTTAATGAAATAAAGTGTCTTATTATCACTAATGTGTGCTTTCACGTGTTTGGTTAGCGTACAAGTTATGTTCGTATTAATTTGCCGTGTTTTTTCAGTATATGTATGTTATAAAGTATTGTTACTTCAATAAAATATCGTCTAAATGTAGTTGTTTTATTTCTTGCTAGCTTTCGTTTGCGGTGGTGGTATGTCGATAAAAGGTAGCCTATCATTATTCTTAGACCCAATTTCACAGCTGTAAGATAAACCTTATTGGCAGGATAGGCATATTATTATAACACACATAAATAAAAGTGACAGCTGTGTTCTTTTTTTAAGTGTGACTTATGTCACTTAGCAATTCGGTCAGGTTACATTGTATGCTCATAAAACTCATTAGTAATTGGTTTACACGTCATTACATATATATTTATGTTAGGGGCATTACATATATATTTATGTTAGATAGTTCAAGATCATAAGGACCAGTTTTGTAGGTTCCGGAAGATCGTTAAAAAGTCGTCGAAAAATTCGTTAACAGAATAAAACGCCTGTTCAGCCTGTTATGCGTTGGATAAGAACTATTCTTATCCAACGCATAACAGGCTGAACAGGCGTTTTATTCTGTTAACGAATTTTTCGACGACTTTCAGAAAATTCTGCGAATTTATTGGAGCTATCTGAATGATAATTGGTGTGAAGATAGTTCAAGATCATAAGGACCAGTTTTGTAGGTTCCGGAAGATCGTTAAAAAGTCGTCGAAAAATTCGTTAACAGAATAAAACGCCTGTTCAGCCTGTTATGCGTTGGATAAGAACTATTCTTATCCAGCGTATTTTGTCAATAATCGAAATGCGGGAGCTGCATTAGTGTGGTACCGCAATAAGTATCCGTTGCGGCATGTGCCAACAAGAAAGGTTATTACAAATCTTTTGAAAAACCTGGAATTGCAGGGTTCTTTCAAAATACGCTTCTAATAAGTCAATTTTTTCACGACTAAAAGACATTTTAGACATCCTTAATTAATAACTCATACGAAGTTTCTCAGCTGAAACTAAGTATAACACACAGATTTTCGAATCAAATTCGAAATTTGAGGGTAAAAATTCTTTTTATTTACTTTACAGTCAATTCTACCCACTTCCAGGCCATAACAAAAAGTTAGACCATCGTAAAAATTCGTTTCTGTTGCCGAAATGTATGGGAAACGTTTTTGGCGATTTCTGTCTTTTCTAGTACTGAAAGCTAAAATGGTCCCATAGAGTTTTTTGATCCCCACATGAAATAGAATCGATTGGCATAAAATAAAAATTTGAACTTTTTGCATTTTTTTTGCTAACTGTAAGTTTTTTACAAAATCTGTGAATGCAGTTCAAAATGTCCCAAAAAGTTAGGGAAGGTCTTTTAAGAACGTTTTGCTGTAACTGCAACGGTTAAGGTACTTGCCCTTACTGCCCCGTTTCAAAAATACACCCTGTATATATGGATTGTAATTATCTGAAATAAATGTCTATTCATTCATTCATTTATTTTTCAGACAAAAAAAGAATTTCTCAAATAGGAGGTGTCTTCGAGTAAACCGCAAATGAAAAAATACAATCGAATTGAGAACCTCCTCCTTCTTTGAAGTCGATAAAAAAGAGCTAATCAAAGTGCACGACTGCTATCTATTTCCAAACCAATTTCCATCAAGTTCGGATCAGTAATTTAGCTGCAGTAATGCTGCTGCTAAATTACTGCTGCTGTAACCAATGAACCAGTTAAATTTCACATTTTAAAATAAGTAGATAATAGAATATTACTGCAGCCGTAAATAAAACTCAAATATACGCAACCAAATATTTATTAACTAAAAATAAATTGTAAATCATACACAAATTATAAGAATGCTCTGTAAAGCACATTACATGGTAGTCTTAAATTTAATTGGATATAACTATAGTAAAGTTAAGTTTTAGAATTATATACAGGATCCGTATTACCTGAAACAAAGAAATGTATATTAGAGATATTGCCAGATTTTTTGTAATGAATCAAATTTACGTCAAGTTTCACCAGATTTGGCTAAGTCCCTGGTAGCCAGAACCAGATTTTAACAATTCCAGCATAGTCCCTGATTGACAGTTGAAATGTCAAATTTGTAAAAACATTAGCCCCAATCTCCACATGTGTTAGATAAAACTTATTGTTAGGGTAAGTTTATCTAGCTTCAAGTGTTATTTGTCATTTTAAAAATAATCGGTCCGGTTATATGGGACGGATAATATCTATTCATAACCTCAGAAACTGGCCTTAATATAATTACCAGCACATACCATCCGAAACCTTATCAGAAAATGGTAAAATTGGGTTTATTATTTTCTTAGCTAACAAACACCATGATAATTGCCAAAATTTTGGGCAAATTATGCATTTCCATATGTTTGCCATTGACACGCAAAGTTGAAGATATCCAAATGAATACCAACCTACTAGTCTCTCCGTTTCTTGTTGTGCACATCGTGTCTGTCGTGGTGGTCTCGCTTCCTCGAGGACTTGTCGGCGCGTTTGGCTTCACTCAAGAAACGATCCAGACCGAACGGATCAAAGTCTGCGTCAGGCTGGCTGCGGCTCTGTACAGGAGGTAAAATGACGATTAAACAAAAATACGTCTTTCGTTGAACGTTTTCAGGAGGAGAACAATAGAGCGTTTTCTATCATTCAACTCTAATATATTTATATATTACGTATGGATATATTTCCATGTTGAATATATAACATAATATAGTTGTATTGTAAGTACTGTTTATATATATTGTGTAAATAATTAAGGTTACATCAGGTATTATTATTGAGAATACGGGTTACGTAGATTCATCAACTGGGCTATTAATCGCGTGTCGTCGCCTCCGCGCGACGTCTGTAACGACGCTAAAGTAACGTAAGTAACCCGTATTCTCAATAATAATGTCTTTACCTCACGTCGGTTTTAATAATATTATATCAGGTATATTATTATTTTGTAAAATATGTAAGTATGTGGATATACAGGGTGGGTCACGGGAATAGGGCCAAAAGTAGGCGGGTTTTCTCCGAACAGGAAAGGAGTAGGGAGGTCGGGGAGAGCTCATTCGAACCGTCAGGTCATGCCATTTAGTTACCACTATGGAGCAGTGGGGTGTTGTTCACCGCGTGTTTGCATACGACGAATTTGTGAGGAGCAATGAATCAGTCGTGGCGGCGCAGCGTGCATTTAGACAACGCTTCAACATTGAACGTCATGGTGCTATTCCTAATCGGAAAACCGTTATAAGGCCCCACTCGTACTGCTACAACTCCAGAGAATGTGGAGAGGGTGAGAGCAGCTGTTCTTCAGAGTCCAGGACGTTCGGTGCGCAAACAAGCTCAGGCCCTACGGATTGATCGTTCCTCTGTTCGTCGTATCATCAAACGTGAGTTGAAATTCCATCCTTACAAGTTGGCTATTGTTCAGCAACTGAAACCTACTGATTACCCACCTCATAACGGTTTTCCGATTAGGAATAGCACCATGACGTTCAATGTTGAAGCGTTGTCTGAATGCACGCTGCGTCGCCACGACTAATTCATTGCTCCTCACAAATTCGTCGTATGCAAACACGCGGTGAACAACACCCCACTGCTCCATAGTGGTAACTAAATGGCATGACCTGACGGTTCGAATGAGCTCTCCCCGACCTCCCTACTCCTTTCCTGTTCGGAGAAAACCCCGCCTACTTTTGGCCCTATTCCCGTGACCCACCCTGTACATAGCTAAGTTTCTTTATTTAATCACTCTCTTTGTTTGTACAGTGCACTCTTACATTTTTCGAGTCTCTTTTTCCTCTGACCCACAAATGCAGAAAACTCATTTTTGATTTAAGTTCATCCTCATCACATCACCTTTGTCATTACCACATTTTTGTTATAATATATAATGTAGTTTATGTGTACACATAAGGTATTAAACTTAACTATTTATAACAGGGACATTATATTTAAATAAAACTACACGAGTAGTTATCTATATTCCAGGCCTTAGGGTTAAATATGGTAGACCTTATTACTGTATAACTTCAATGTATTACCTATAATAATATATAATAAATAGCAGCCCTTTTTCTAATACATGTCTCACTGCTGGGCTCGGGAATCTTCTCATGATGAGAAGGTTAGGCTTTAGCCTACCACGCTGGTCAAGTGCGGATTGGTAGACTTCACACACCCTTGAGCACTTTTTAGGCACTCTCACGCGACCTATAATTTATATGACACACATATCTTCGAAAAGACGAATCTTGACGATTTACTGACCATCCACCGGGCACAGTTACAACTTCGTGCTGCTATTGTGATTTTACTGATGGATAATTCACTAATAACACTTTGCCCGACCCGGGAATCGAACCCAAGACTTCACAGTGACAGGCGAATACGCTAACCACTAGATCATCGAGGCAGTTTAAATAACTATTTAACAGAAATATTGTGTAACCAACCGGTTGTTCATCTCTGTGCGGCGGAGCGTCCTTCTCAAACTGTACGGGACCCGCGCGATTGTTACTACTGCTCGTGCCCGCGAACTCTTTGTCTGCCACAAACCTGAAAAAAATAAAAAAATAACATAAATTTACATATCAAGCCAAGCCTAAACACATCTTCATCGCAAATTGGGCAATATTCATGATATTTTAATCGCATTTATTAGTAAATTTGGTAATTTCTAATTGATTATTTTTACAGCATTTAGCTATGCTTAGCAAATTATACTAAGAAACAGTTGAAAAAGATATGGGACCGGCAGGATTTGAACCTGCAACCTACTGCACACTGGGCAGTCGCTTTTAATTAGGGTACTGGCAAGAGGCGACCGTAGCTGGTTGGTTAAAGCGGCTGCCCGGTGTGCAGTAAGGTCGCAGGTTCAAATCCTGCCGGTCTCATATCTTTTTCAACTGTTTCTTAGTAAAATTTGGTAATACCGGAGAGATGACAAAACGTGAAACCAATATTAAAAGAAAGAAATAAATATCTCACAACGCCATCTAGTCCCAAACTAAGCAAAGCTTGTACTATGTGTACTAGAATAACTGATACTAATACATATACTCTCTTTTATTTTGTAAATACATACTTATTATACATAGAAACACCCAGACTAAGACAAGCCCTCATATTCATGCACTCAAAGATTTGTCTTAAGCGGGAATAGAACCCGCAACCTCGCCGTCGCAGGCAGGCCCTACCCATTAAACGATTTGCATTTACAAATTGTTTAATTTTCTTAAACTAATTCTTGTATTTGACCTCCAGGTGGTACAAATATTTATTTTCCGTGGGGTAATTCTCAATACGGAGTCTGGCATAGTGGCCGGTAGATGGCGATAGGTTTACCCACAAGGGACCTACACTAAACAGGTTTGAAGATTCAATCTTTGTGCTCCAGAAACGAGCTTTAAAGCGATAGATTCAAACTATCTATATGATGAGTCCCAAGGAGACACTAAGAAATAAATTTAAAGAGATAAATATTATGACGTTACATTCTCAATACATTTAAGAAAATTTATTGAATGTCCACAAGAATCAAACAAAATTTAAAAAAAAAGGGATCTCCTTAAATTAAATCTAAGGAACAAAAACAAACTGGCTGTGCCCACTACTAGGCTCCATAAAATCTCTAACTCGTTTCCAGGTCAATGTATACGCTTCTACAATAAACTTCCTTTAGACGCAGTAGAATTATCGATAGGTAAATTTAAGAAATATATTACAATCAGATTTTCTCAATATTACAGTATTTTAGACTACATATATGATTATAGTATTTTATAATGGACTGCTCTTTTTATGTGACTTTCAATATGTATGATAATTGTTATAATATATTTTATTCATTTCATTTGAAAAGATGGTGCACATGAGTTTCTCACCAGCTCTTCTCATAATGCAATACCCATCGGAGCTGGTACTTAGTTTGATTTTAATCTGATTCTAAGCAGTTGGATTTAATTTAATCTAAGCACCGGTTATTCAAATCATTGTAATTATGTAGTATAATTTAGTTTTGCTTATAATTTATTTTTATATAATTTGTTTGTAATATTTTGACGTGTTCAAGCGCCTCCTATGAAAATAAATGATTTGAATTTTAAATTTTGTTTAATGTGGATATAGGTACCTTCTAGTATTAGCAATAGCATCAAGGTCTCCCCCATAGTTGTCCTTGTCAGCATTTCTGGTAGGACGGTAGATGTGGGATCCCACATTGTCTTGGTTTCGCCACGGCTTGTCGTACACGTTGTATGCTTCGTCGTCGCCGTAACCTGGAATCAGAGATTTCATTTGTAAAAAAAACTTTAAGGAACATAACAATAATAGCAGCCAGTATCGACTACATGTCCCACTGCTGAGTTCGGGCCTCTTCTGATGATGAGAAGGGTTCGGCCATAATCCAATATCGCTATCATTACGCGACTTAACATACAGTTGAAAAATTTAGGAGTCTGGCAAGAGAAGATTGAAGCTAAGTGGATAAAGCCGTACCCAGTGGATGTAGGTTCGAATCTTGCTGGTTGCATAATTTTTTCAACTGTTTCATAGAATAATTTTCTAAGCATAACAAATAATAATAATAAGCATAATTCAACAAAGGGGTATGACCAACCGACTATAGGATTTTTTGGTTGCTGTGCTATCTATTCCGTGGCTTTGTCAAGATAAAAACTGCTGTATTGTATGTAGAATAATATGAAAGTTAAATTTTAAGCCGGATATTTCATAGTAAGCTGGGATTTCATGCAAAAAGTTAGTAAACAAGTGCAAAAAACGTGATAATTCTATCAAAACAAAATTAGATTCTAGTTCATCCTTCATGTTTAAATAGAAAATCTCTTTTTTTTTTAATCCCGCTTAATTTATCTCTCTTATTACGAGATAATGGTCATACACAAAACTAGAAATTATTTACAATCTTATATTCGTGACACAAGGGTTTTAGCGATACAGTTTTTGGGCATTGCCTTTTGGTGAATTCGTCACTCAACCATTAGTCAGCTATTACTTACCGCTGTCCATTCCCTTGCTGTTGTTGAAGAGTCTTTGGTCAAACATGGCCTCTCCGCCCTGGCTGGTTTTGGCTGGCAGGCCCAAGGCGATTTGTTCAGAGATATCACGCTCGCGGTCCTTTACTAATTTAGATCTGAAATCACATAATATAAACTCTTAAGTAAACAATAAAAATTGATAATGAAAATTAATATTGTAAAAGTTCTATATAATATGCAATTTATTACGAAAATAAAAATTTAATGAAAAAATTAACGAAAAAAAAAAAAATTAAAAAATTAATTAATTTAAATTTAATGCTGCCAGCCTTCTGGGCACGATGTCGGCATTTGACATCGATGCGGAGGAATTTTTTGATGCTGTATTTTTTTTTTTTTTTTTTTTTTCTAACCCATGATGTCCCACTGCTGAGCAAAGGTCTCCCCCATACCCGACCACAATTCTCTGTTTTGGGCTCTGTCTGTCCAATCCCTCCAAAACGAGTCTAAATCATCCCTCCAGCGCTTTCTGGGCCTACCGCGACGTCGATGACCGTCCTTGGGTATCCATTCGGTGGTTATTCGCGCCCATCTGTTTGGGTGCATTCTGGCTAAATGCCCCGCCCACTCCCATTTAAGTTTGGCAGATTTATTGCCAACGTCAGCTATTATACCGGTCTTGGAGCGAATTATTGTATTACGGATCTTATCAACGACTCTTATGCCTAAGATACTTCGCTCCATTGACCTCTGACATACTTTTAGTCTGGCCTTCTGTGACTCAGTCAAAGACCAAGTTTGAGCACCATAGGTTAGATGCTGTATTAAGATTTGTAAATATCTTTTTTATTTTGTATATACAGGGTTATTGGGTAAGTCGACCTAGATCCGTTAAGAGGTGGTAGTTCCCATCATTTCTGACTGATCTGACTATGAAACACCCCACCCTAAACCTAACCGTTTTCGAGATATTGGACTTAGAAGGTTTTTTGAAAAAATATCCCGATTAAAAAATCTATGGCGTTAGTTCTGCAGATGTTTTAAATAATATCTACGTTCCATTAGCTATCCAACAAGGTATCACAAGCTAGGGTCTTATCACAATTCATAGAAAAAAAATCGATAAAAGGCTCTCAGGTAGCAGTACAAATTTGGGTTCTTTGGTCCTATTGTTCTTCCACGGAGCTGTGGTGCGTGCGAGCGGGACAAACTGACCAGGTGCAAGCGAGATAAAATAATCCCGGCCAATTTGTTGTTATTGTTTCGTTTTAGTCTGCTTCCGTGATTCGTCCGTAGTAGATGCAATATTTAGTGCTCTTCATTTCTTACCCGACTTGGCTTGTATTTCTGGACTGTTTCCTACAAATTGTGACTGTGCTTGTTAACTGGACTTTGAATTGTGCTTCTGAATTGGAACTGTTGAAGATGGCAACCTTCACGAACGAGGAATACGCGGATATTCTACTTTGTTATGGGTACTGCAATGGTGTTTCTGCACGAGCTCGTGACGAATACATTGCACGTTATCCCGGCCGCCGAATACCGGATGTCACTGTCTTTGACGGCGCTTACCGGCGACTCAGAGAGACTGGCTCTGTTTTAAGGCGTCGAGCAGACCTAGGCCGACCACGGATCATTGTTGATGATGAAGATGAAGATAATCAAATAGTTCAACGGTTTAGAGCGGATCCAACTACTTCAACTAATGCTGTTGCCCGAGAACTTGGACTCTCGCAGTGGAAAGTGTGGTTTACGGTGAATACTGCAGGCCTCTACCCCTATCACTACACGCCAGTACATGTTATCGAAGAGGGAGATCCAGTGAGGAGGTTAGACTTTTGTAGATTTATGCTTCATGGAGATTTAGAAGACCCAGCATTTTTAAAACAAATCTTGTGGACAGATGAATCAAAATTTGATAAAGATGGAATTACAAATTACCACAACGCTCATTATTGGGCCCCAAAAGCGCAAAAAAATCCTAACCAGAAGAGGACAAAAGCCGCACAAAGAAGATTTAGTTTAAATGTCTGGATGGGAATCATAGCAAACAAATTAATTGGGCCCTTCTTTCTACCTGATAATTTAAACGGAGAATTTTACGAACATTTTCTAAGAGAAGAGTTACCAAATTTATTAGAGGATTTACCCCTAAATCTGATTAGAAACATGAAGTTCTAACACGACGGTTGCCCTGCACATTACAGAAGAGGGGTCAGGGAATGGCTAGACAACGAGTATCCTAATAGGTGGATCGGAAGAGGTGGACCCATACCGTGGCCAGCAAGAAGTCCTGACCTGACTCCCATGGATTTTTATGTGTGGGGACACATGAAGACATTAGTCTACAATGAGAATAATCCAATTGAAACTATTGACATATTAAGACAGAAGATTATTGAGGCTGCTGACGAAATTCGAAGAGACTTAACGACTGTAGTAGTTAAAAGCGGACTAAGACACCGAATGAGAGTGTGTGTGCGAAACAGAGGCGGCCATGTAGAACAAGATTTATAAATTTAAATAAATGTTGTTTAATAATTATTTGTATTGTTTTATTTCGTTTCCTGGCCCAAAAGAGAAGTTTAATCTTAAGTACCATTGTTTTTTTTTACTACCTGGGAGCCTTTTATCGATTTTTTTTCTATGAATTATGATAAGACCCTAGCTTGTGATACCTTGTTGGATAGCTAATGGAACGTAGATATTATTTAAAACATCTGCAGAACTAACGCCATAGATTTTTTTTAAATATTACTAAAAGAAACAATTTTTTTTTTCAAATTAATTACTTTTTTACGGTATCAATCGTCTACTACAATCCCATTGGTTCAGATACTTGCACTTTTTGGGTTGAGAATTATAAACAAACTTATCTGGCACACAAAAATCAGAATTAAAAAAAAAATAAAAGGCATAGGATACAAAAAAAATAGGCTATAGTTAAGAAATCGGGATATTTTTTAAAAAAACCTTCTAAGTCCAATATCTCGAAAACGGTTAGGTTTAGGGTGGGGTGTTTCATAGTCAGATCAGTCAGAAATGATGGGAACTACCACCTCTTAACGGATCTAGGTCGACTTACCCAATAACCCTGTATATATCATTGTATATTTTTTTTTTGTTTTTAATTTAAAATGTATAGTTGTAAATATTTAAGTAATTAATTATTATTTTAGTTGTATGTTGAAAATAAATGATTTATATTTACTACCAAAAAAAATAAAACCGTCGAAAATATTTTGACCTTGAAGCGGGATTTGAACCCGCGACTATAGGAGCCTGCCTATAGCTTTGCCTCTCAGCCATCCAAGCAAATCCACGAACCTTTTGACCGTATGCATCGTTTTGCCGGACGCCTCGCGTCATCTATAGTACAGTCGGCCAATGAGTTGGCAGAGTATGCAGGGCAAAAACTCCACACCATAGTAAAAACTGACTGCAATAGATATGCAAGGTTGTATTTCATATTTAATAAGTGTAATATGTGGGTATATTACACTTTTACACACACATTTAGATATATAACTCACTTATCCATAACTGGTGTCTTATGTCTTTACTATTTTTTTTTTTTTTTTTGTTTTTTTAAAAGGCTTACTAGTAATTTGCAAATACAAATTACTAGTATTCTTGTTAACCCCCTCCAGCTAAGCTTAATTCGCTTGTGTTAGGAGGAAGTTCACGTCCGTGGTGTAATGGCCAGGATTCGAACCCACGACCTCTCAATCGTAAGACCGATGCCTTATCCATTGCGCCACGGCCGCTTTGACTATGACTCAGAAGTTTTTGCCCTGCATACACAACTCATTGGCTGACTGTACATATATATATATAGTACATTTTATGTAATTGATGTCGGTTAAAAGCGATAGGCTGGAATCCTATAGTCACAGTTTCAAATCCCTCTTCAAGTACAAGACATTTATCAATTGTTCTCAGTAAAATTTGTTCAATAATCCATTATTTTCGATCTAAATGTCCTGATAAGATTGGATTGCAAGCAAGATTCTGAATATTATTATGTCAAGTGTATACTTTGGCTTGATTTGGAAATTGAATGGCTCACGGTGAAAGAAGAATTCTCTAATAACGCCGAGTGAAACATGTAGACTTACCTCTTATCAGGCGCTGCTCTAGCGAGGTTCCTGTCCCGCTGTCTGTCTTTATGTCTGTCAGCTCTCAGCTTGTCTCTCTCAGCCGCTGTGAGACCACTCTCATCCACTTCCAAGCTTTCTTGATCTTCATCTGGTGCTCTTATACCTGGAAGTGGTTTATAAAGCTATTTTAGATATTGACAAATATCAATTCTAACTCGGGAAGTTGTGATTGGAGGTAAACTTGATGTTAAGAGGTAATATGCAAAGAATCAAGCTGAATATCAGCTGCTTAGAGATACTGCTCTGATCTCTACAACCCAGTGGAGGCGTTACGATACTCTTTGTTGAGGATTGTCACACATCCAACGGCAGACAGTGATAAGTATTGCTTAGCCTGAAGAAATTACACATACCAGCTTGATGATCTCTAGCCCTATCACTACATAGTATAAAACAAAGTCGCCATTTCTGTCCCTATGTGCGCTTAAATCTTTAAAACTACGCAACGGATTTTGATGCGGTTTTTTCCAATAGATAGAGTGATTCAAGAGTAAGGTTTTTATGTATAATACATGCATAGAAAGGGGGAATTGTTTTACTCCAAATTTAACGCGTGCGGGCCACGGGCAGTAATGAATAAATCAAACTACTGCATCGATTTTAATCATTTTTTCAGTGAGTGACATAGGCTATATATTATATACCCGTGCGAATCCGGAGCGGGCCGCTGTGTTTTTATATACAACGTTCACAGTTTTTCTGTAGTCTATTTAGTATCAGCATTATACCCGTGCGAAGCCGGGGCGGGTCGCTAGTAACTTATAAAGGAGTATTGTTACACTCCGTAATACCGAGTAGAGCGTGGTTGTAAGAGTTTTTGACCTCTGTCTAACAAAACTCTTACCAGCCCGATGATCCTCTGAGACAACAACCTCAAATGCTCTTCGTTTTTCTCTTTCACTCTCTGCACCAAATTCACTTATCGTTAGAAGGATAACACAAATATAAGCTTCATTCTCTGAGCCATGTGTGTGTGACAGTTGGTCAGCTTCTAGTTTAACACATTCAACTGAATGCGTTAAATATAATAATATGTATTTTATTTATCATTATCAGATCTAAATAATCCAATAGAATTTATACAATACTCTTTGATAGCCTAGTCAGACTTTCTAGCATCTTGTAACAATTGTCCTAGATCTTCAAATGGCAATCAGGACTGATACAGCTTAACATGTCCTCCAAAGCATGGAGAAAATCTTGTTTTGTTATAATGGTCACCCATTCAACAGCTGACCACGATAAGCATTGCTTAACTTATTTGCAGAGCTCACCAATATTTAGCTATATACACTGCATAGAAAATAGAAATTACATTTTCATGGTATATAACAAAACTTACCAGCCCGATGATCCCTAGCCCTCTGCGCCAACATCCTCAAATGCTCTTCCTTCTTCTCTTTCTCTCTCTGCGCCAATCTCCTCTCGAGTTGAGCTCTAGCTTCCACCGCCTCTCTAGCTTTTCTATCAGCTATGTATAACGCTTCCGCTAGCTTTGAGAAGTTTTCGTTGATGTGCACTTGTTGTAAGCCTCGCCCGTCTGCCGCTAGACGCTTGTCAAGTGGGATTGTGTAACCTGGAATTAAATATTAGAGTTTATTTGCCAGTATATGCATAGGGTGCATGAAAGGAGCCTTCCCGAGTGACGTACACAACGAATACCTACGTCTGGCGCACCCTGGGCAATTCGCGAATCCTCCAAAGTGAATTGGCTAATCCTTTCACCACGATGGCAAGTCAAAATAAAATTTGACTCAGCCATCGACACGACGAAGAAGAAGAAGTTGCCAGTGTGATTTAGCATTTGAGACCTTCACCGCCATGTTTGCTAGATGCCAAGATGCTATTACCGGGTAAGGTAAAATTATTATTCGAAGTTTTCTATCTTGTAATTCTCAGTAGGAAATTGTTAAAAATAATAACTAAAATGCTTTTTCATTTAGGGTGTATTGTAGTCAAGGGTGAAGATAATCTTTAGTTTTTTTAAACCCTCAAACAACTGCTTTCAGAAATGAGACCTTTCAATGAAATTGAATTGTTGGAAAATGCGGAATTTTGGTAAATGAACTCTGGCGGGAGTCACTTGACAGGGATAATCTTTAGTTAATCAGGGATTATCTTCAGATATCATCTTACTCACTTAACAGGAAAAAAATTTTTTTAAAGTTGTTTAGTTACAAAATAAAAGATTAATTTTTCGCTATCCTATAGCATCAACAGAACTAGTTACGGTTCATGAGATTCGGCTCTCTGACAGGTAGACATCGGTTTAATTTTGGTAATAAGGTCTCATTTGCACCCTTAGGGTATGGATAAAATATCACAATGGAATCAATTAATATAGAATTAATATTTACCTTTAGCGTTCTTCCAATGTGACACACAAGGCGGGACCTTCCAGTCTCTCTGTTGTTTGACGGACACCCTCCTCGGCGGGGAGTGCAGCACGGGGGCGGGGGGCGAAGGCGCCGCGCGGGGAATCTTCTTGTTGATTTGGAAGCGGGGTGGCTCCATAGGGTCTGATTGAGCTTCTACCATTCTGAAAAATAATATATAATTTTATTTAAAAAATACGAACTAAAAATCAAGGAGATTCCGTAACCGTATTTAACTTTTACTAAGAAACAGTTGAAAAAGATATGGGATCGGCAGGATTTGAACCTGCGACCTTCTGCACACCAACCAGTAACAGTCGACTCTTGCCAGGGCCCTAAAATTTATTTTCTCAACTATATGTTACGTCATTTCGTGACATCACGTTAAATCATTTGTTCCCATCTTAAGTAGGATACAAACCAACAAGGCGAAGTTACATTCAGCACAAATCAACTGTTTCTTAGTATAATTTGCTAGGCATAGCTAAGCGTATTTAACTTAATATAACATCACTCTTATACAGAAAGTTGAGACAGAGCTGCATGACACGGACATTTCGGCTGTTATGTTTAGATCCAATGCGATAGGGAATGTGATAGTGAAAATGAACCGAGCACAATTCCAACTCCGTGCTGCTGTTAAGAATTTAATAATAATAGCAGCCCTGTATTTAATACATGTCCCACTGCTGGGCTCGGGCCTCTTCTCATGATGAGAAGGGTTAGGCCATAGTCCACGACGCTGGCCAAGTGCGGATTGGTAGACTTCACACACCCTCGAGCACTTATTAGGCACTCTCAGGCATGCAGGTTTCCTCACGATGTTTTCCTTCACCGTTAGCGAGCGATAATTTATATGATAAATACACACATATCTTCGAAAAGACGAGAGGTTCGAACCCGAGACCTTTAACTTCGCAATCCTTCGGACTCCCACTCGGCTATAGCTACTATTAAGAATTTGCGGATAGAAAAATCCGAAATAACACTTTTGCCCAACCCGGAAATCGAAACTGAGACCTCGCAGTGAGCAATACACAAATTATACCGCTGGACCAACAAGGTAAAGAAACCGACGACTTAACGTGCTCTCAGAGGTATGGAGGACAACTTGTTATATTAATATGGTCACCTAAGGTCGACAAAAGTCATTGCTTGACCTGTAAGATAGATCGGTCTGCGCTGCTCGACTTGACCACAAGCTCCGCAGAAAATCAATGTAATTTTTTTTCCAATATTTTTTACCATTTGTCTCAAAAATTTTTGGAAAAGAGACTGTTGGGAATAATATAGTCTTTTTTTCTGAAAAACATTGACTATTTGTATATCTAAGTCTAAAACAACTTACCTAATAACTCTCTGCTTAGCCCCCGAGTTGAAGGCACCGCCTTGCTGCGCCGGAGTGTATCTAATGTATTGCGCCGGAGCCTGCAAATGTAATGTACTATCAGCGCGATTGGTAATGGTGTGTTCTTCCCTAAAGAGAGAAGATTGAGGGAAACATTTTTTTAAGTCTCCAGTCTTCATTTTGTGTCTTGTTAAAAACATCATTTTGCGTTATGGTGGCCATTTACTTCAGCACTTTTTGGCAGGTCTTAAGTTGGTAAAGTTGAAAATTTTGTTGACAAGGGGGGAGAGGTCTAAAATAGCGAAAAACCTGTTAAAGTAATTCTTGAAAAGCCCATGTTTTAGTTTTCAGCTTTCAACTAGCATATAAAGCATTTTAATCAGAGTAGAAACAATAATACTGTGTTTCGTAACTATTTAATAGCTTTACAGAATCATTTGTCCTGAAAAATTAAACTGTAGAATAAAGAACATCAACTCACAGCTTTGGGAGCAGCTTTAACAGGCAGAGCGGCAGAAATCTTAGCATTGGTCAGTTTCTCTAAAGCCTGCTTGGTCTTCTCTGTGATGTCCTGAATATCATCCTCATCTGGCTTCTGGAGGGACGGGTCATCTTCAGCAAGCACCTCTGATGGCAGCAAGTCTGTTAGTTTTGAGTAGATTATCTGAAAGAAAAATTAAAAGCAAATAATTTGTAGAACTTTATTTAATAATTTCTCACTATTAAGAAGACTTGAACCATGTATTTATCTGGTGCCACATGAAATAATTTAACAAAGACGACTCGGCAAATTTATTTATCATACAAATCATCCAAATATTTCAATTTCACCAAAATGTCCACAACTGAGGCACTATGTACTGAAAATTTACAAGAAATATGTTTAGGTGTATTATATTACAATTTCTCAAACGGAGGACATTTAATTTAATAAATAATAATTTGTATTTTATTACATTCAAATAGAAGCAATTACACTATCAAATGGTCTCAATTATAAGGCCTAATACACACAACTTTTAAGCTCTACAGATCACACAAAGATTTGTCCCATGTGACAATCAAACCCACGGCACTAGTACAGTGAAAAGTGCAGAAGAAACAGCTTGAACCACTACACCAAACATACAGACCTAGCTCTGAGTTCTTATCTATTAAGGGGGCAATTTACCTTATCAGCACCATGTCCTTGCCTGGCAATAGCCGAGTATTTCACTCTGCCGGATTCATCTAACTGTACAGCCAGGGCATTTGATGTGCTCTCCTTTCCTCTGGCGCCCATACCCAATGGGTACTGTGCCACGTGGATCTCGGGGAACGCTCCACCATCTAGAAATAGGAATGTTTTATTGATTGAATCAATGAAGAAAATAAATGATACTGTAGACATAATAATACTTTTTACATAAGATAGAATGCCAGAAGCAATTACACTATCCAATGGTCCCAATGATAAGGTCAAATACACACATTCTCTCACACAAGCACACCCAGTCTCAGAACAAATATTTGCAAATAACACAATGATTTGTCCCATGCGGGGATCGAACCCACAACACCAGTGCAGTGGAGAGTGGCGAGGCAACCGCTTAAACCACTACACCACAGGCGCAGACAATGACTATGGACCTTATGCACCGGTAGGATTTATTACAAAAAATTTCAATACAAAATTAGACATATAATTACAGATAAGACAACAAGTTTGGTCTTTATAATTAGCTTATTTAATAACTGAAACAAAAACTTAGACATGTCCTATATCTTAAGTGTTGGTATTCCTTTGCAATAACAATGTTCCATCACATGAATTCATGTGCTCTTATTGGCTCTTAATATGTATATAAGTGAAGGCTCAATTCCATCACTAATTAACGAAAGGATAACCCAAAATTTGGACATTTACATAGCTTTTTAGGCAACTAAGATTCTAAGAACTACAAGTTTCATTTACCCCCATAATCCTCTTCCGTCCTTGGTATCCATCCTTTCCTTTGCCCATAAGGGGGTACACTGCTTTGAGACACAACCAATGCACTTCCAACCTTTTTGGCCTTTCGCTCGTCATCGCGGTCCCACACCTGCTGTGTGGGCGCTGGTAACAAGCTGAAAAAGACATCAACAATATAAGTAATTCTTGATTCTTGACTCTAGATAAAAGGTTATGATAGTTGGGGTAAGTTGCTAAGAATATAAGTTAATGGTTGATAAGAATGCTCCAATGAGGAAAGTTAAGTTTTAATGGTTTGAATGGTTGACCAACCATGTCAAGCTTTTAATACGACATATCGACACATGCAAAGATTATTTACACATAACATTGGCGACAGTATTTTTGACGAGTAGTAGTCGTTAAACGAGTAAAGTACAGAATTTACACTTTAGATAATATTTATCCTTCACAGTAGAACATTTACAATCGTTAATAACATATCGAAAATTAAAATAATAAAAGAAATATTCTATAGAAATCACAACGCACCTGGACAGCGACGCCATTTTAATTGACGTTTAATGAAACTTCGTTCTGTAACGGAAATCACAGGCTAAATAGAGCATGACACAAAAAAAAAAACATTTATCTTCATGAAAAATTATAGTATATATCTAAGCAGTAACGTTTAGGTACGTGCTTATTTTATTGATTGGTGGTATGAATTTATGCTACTCTTTGTATAATTTAGAAGCTGATAATTTAATTTTATTAAATTATACATTTCTAGACGAAGTACTTAACTTTTTTAATTAAAATGAACTCGGCAGATCACGATCAAAAATTCAATCAGCCTAATTTATTCAATATTATGAATATTTTAATTATTGATTGAAAATACAATGTTTATTCAATGTTATCGTTTTAAAAATCATAAATGCATTCATATTCATAAAATGATGCGCTAGATTACGTGGTAAAATAAGAAATTGTCCGCACGAAATAGTAGAGAACTGTCAAATTCGTATATAAATGAAGTAGGCTGCGAACGTCCCCCTTTTATAACCTCAAAAATGCGCGAGAAGTATTAACATTCTGATGGTGAAGTGAGCAAATTTTATCATTTAATTGGTGTTAAAGTGAACGAATTACAATAATGCCTACCAAGAAGAGAAAATACAATGCGAGATTCCCGGCGGTAAGTAGAAAAACCATAATAGGCAATCACAACAAAGAGAAATTTGCTTTTGTTTTCGTCAATAATTTTAAGAGATTGGTGATATCATGATTTTGTTTGTTTGTAGGGGCGAATCAAGAAGATTATGCAGACTGACGAGGAAGTGGGGAAAGTTGCTCAGGCTGTGCCAATCATAATCTATATCCTTTTCAAATAGCATCCTAAATTTACTCTCACTATGTCATCATAACACACGTATTTACATTGATCGTACGGTCATCTTATAGGTAAAGTTACTATTTTTATTCATCTTTACGTTGCAGTGATAATGATATACAGAGTTTGTAATTGATACGTTTGCAGAAAGACATATAAAGTGATATGTAACCTTCTTAATGGTTTATATAATCACAAATTGCTTTAATTTGTGTTGTTTGTCTTACGGCGCCTTTGAACATATGCTACAACCAGGTGTTAATTAGATAGCTAGTTATCGCTTGACTTTCTAAATGTCAAATTTCTTATAAGAGAATTAT
Organism: Hypena proboscidalis; assembly: GCA_905147285.1. Taxonomy (NCBI): domain Eukaryota; kingdom Metazoa; phylum Arthropoda; class Insecta; order Lepidoptera; family Erebidae; genus Hypena; species Hypena proboscidalis. The sequence continues at coordinate 10,373,541 of LR990152.1, forward strand.
CTGCGGCCTAGTGTGGTATTCATTATAATTGACCTCAAAAGAGTATTGTAAACACATGTATTGTTTCTAACATTTTGGTACACTGTCTATACTATTCTTTGTATAATACAGTTTATTCTTAATCTAATTAATATAACCAGATTTCTTGGGGCTAGTCTGTCTGACTTGTTAGTCCAGTGGTTAGCATAGCCGAGCAGAGGTTTTGGGTTCAATTCCAAAGTTGGGTGAAGAAAGGTTGTGCCCTGAAATAGAATATTGGCATTGTTTACATCTCCGTGGCTTGTAGTCATGTAAAGCCATTAGTCAAGCACCTGATCACTTTCATTTATGTCAATCAATCCTTTGCATTGGGTTATGAGAGTGAGGAAATGTTACTTAGACTTTTGCAGTATAGTATGTCCCATACAGATGGCTGATCTTCATTGAAATGGTCCTCCATATAATTCGTCCGAAAATCAAAAAGAAAAAAAAAATTGGAAGCTTATGAGCTTTTTTTTCCCATATTAAAACTTATTTACACCAAAATCAGTTCTACATCCTTTAAAATCGTCGACTTTAGGATAAGATACATGCTAATTTTATTGATTTACTAAGCGGATGAAGTCGCAGGCAATAGCTAGTTTCCAATAGCATAAAACATAAATAATAGCAGCCCTGTATAGACTAATACTTGTCCCACTGTTGGGCTCAGGCCTATACACACATATCTCCGAAAAGACGAATCTTAACCATGTGTGCTGTGGGTTCGAACCAGATACCTTTGATTCGCAGTCCTATGGTCAATCACTCAGCTATCGCTGCTGTTCATAAAACATTAAAACATAAAATTTGGTTACTTTATTGACACAAGACGACGTAATTTATTTAAATAATTGGCCAACATTTGAATAAATATGTACTGTCTTGGCAATAAAATATTTTTTTGTAGTTATGTTTAAATCACTTTGGATACGGTTCGCTTACACACCTAGCTAAATGCAGACTTGTAACATTTTAAATGTTCATTTAATTAATTGGCTTCCTAGAGGGTTACTGTCGTAGAAATTAAAATCATTGTCACAGCTAAAAACTACTGTCATTACTTGAACTACTCACTGAAAACATTCACTTCTTCTTTCGTATCAATGGTACTACAAACTTATGTTACTCCGGCATTATGACATTCACTAAGGTTCGAATATTATTTTTTTTTATTTTATTTGTCAAAGCAGTGCTCTCTCGTCTGGTGTTGGGGTTCTTATTGCAATCCTATCCGTGAGATGTAGGCATATGACATGTGCCAACCGTTTCTATGAAGATTGAATACTCAGTAGTATATCTTTTATCAACAAGACAAGGCAACACCTTCTCTGTGAATGTGATGTACTGGCTGCTAGGAGAATGAGTCTTCTAGGGATGGCCTAACCCAAGCCAGAAGATTACAGACTCATCCCCTTAGAACTTAGTACCAGGCTGGTACTAGATCTCATGCGAGTGATCGAAAGGTACCTGCATGAAGCGTAAACACAAAGGATCCTATCATCCTATAGGGTCGAAGTGCTCTTTTCTTCTAGGACGACGCTGACAAAGATAGCATCAGTATCTATGTATATATCTGGTAAAGCAGTACAGCTCTAATGGAAACGCTAGCTAAAACCCATCCTGACCATTATAAGTCCTGATGAAATGGTTACGTATTTTCTCATACTTAAATAGACCATTTAAAAAAAACATTAAAAGAAATGTCCATAAAAATAAGGTATAATTAATAGAAACTTATCGGCAAACAGAAGGAAAATCGGTAACTGGTAATGAAGTTATTCATTGTTAAGAACATTGTAGTCGACGTAAAATCTGTTATTATCTTTGAGTGAAGAACATCTTGAATTGATAACGGATAAATCTATTTATCGGACGAATGAGAATACTTTGTTGTTTCCATTTTTGTATTATATTGAATACTTAAGTAAGTATTGAAATATTTTAAAATAAATCCATTGTGAATATAAAGGTGCACGTCAAACGGAACGAATTTTAGAATAATGGAGATTGGTTATTAGAGACTCAGCTATCTTCGCTCGAGAGGAACTGTGTCTCCAATAACTAACCATATTTCGTAATTGCCAAATCTCCGCTCTGCTAAGGTTGGTAAGGAAATGCGGAGAGGAGTCGAGAGAAGAGAACAAGTCTTAATCTTGTATAGAATTTGATGCAGCGAGCCGGAGCGGCGGCGGCGGGCTGACCGAACAAAGCAGAAAGCGGAAGCGTACCGCGCGCTGGCCCGCTGTAGACATATATACGCTGCTCGCTGCTACTTATCTCCTCTCAGCTTTGCTGCTACTTATTTCCACAATCACATGCCAGCTTCGCCGCAATTCCCTACGCCTCTTCGCTTTGGTGGAAACCTTGGCTTAGTCTCACGTCTTTTGTTTGTCCTGCTGCCCCTTATAGCTACATATAACTTAACATACCTTAAGTATCACACATCTGTAATAATAATAATAATAATAAAATAACCATCGGCAGCTTGGTCCCTGCACCAGATGTCGGTGGGACACTGTTTTTTATATTTTTAAATGTTTTTTTTGTATTTTTTATAAATCATATTTAAAAATATATAAAATAAGTTTAAAAATAAATAAAGAGGAATAAAATAATAAATTTGGATTTTTTACATTAGATAGAACGCCAGAAGCAATTACACTATCCAATGGTCCCAATGACAAGGCCAAATACACACATTCACTCACTCAAAGCACACCCAGTCTCAGAACAAATATTTGCGATACATTATATTTGCGATTACGCACGATATTTGCGAATTACACAAAGATTTGTCCCATGTGGGGATCGAACCCACAACACCAGTGCAGTGGAGAGCGGCGAGTCGACCGCATAAACCACTACACCACACGTGCAGACACTGAACGGATTCAGAATACATACAACACACGTATCCTGTAAAGAATTTATTTACATCATGACACGATCTTGACTTATGACATCATCGCGAAAAACAGTTCTTTGTGTCCCTGTTACACGCATGTGGTGTCAATTGATAACTAACTATCTGTTGTCCGCGACTTTGTTCGTGTGCCAATCATCATTATTAACCCAGTTAGTTTTATCGTTTTTTTTTTTTTTTTTTTTTTTTTCCGGGGAAATGATATTTAGTTTTATCCTGGTTTTACCGCTCTACCTTACGACTTTGCTGCCGTGCCGTGTTTACCCTCTTTTCGCAACATATTTTTATAGCATTTACCTATGCTTAGCAAATTATACTAAGAACGTAATGTCGTGACATACTGTTAAGAAATGTAGAGTCCTGGCAGAAGAGGCCATAGTTGAGTGGTTAAAGCTACTGCCCGGTATGCAGAGATCGTAGGTTCAAATCCTGCCGGTCCCATATTTTTTTCAACTGTTTCTGACTATATTATATTGCTGTTACGTTCTAATTTGTTACGTTGTGGGATGTTTTATAGCCTACAGCCTACCTCAATGAATGGGCTATCCAACAAATAAATAAAATTCATTATTTTTTAATTCGTACCAGTATAGTTCCTGAGATTAGCGCGTTAAACCCAATAAACAAACTCTTCAGCTTACTCTGCTTGTATCTTTAATGGGGGCCACGTCAATCGATCGTCAGGTTAAGCAATGCTTACCGCGGTCGACCGTGGGATGGGTGGCTATAGCCAGAAAATGTAACGATAGTCTTCCTCGATGCTTCGGAGAGTACGTTGGGCCCTGTTGTCATTTGAGGATCTATGGCAGTCGTCATGGGTAGTCACGGCTTGGAATACAGAGGTCAGGGTTCAGAAAGTCAGACAGTAATGTAGAAAAGAGTATTGTATCGCCGCGAATTAGGTTGTGGAGGTTGTAGAAGAACAGGGTGTGATGTGCCTCCACCACAAAGGGAGGATCCTCCGACCAGGCTCGGTGGTATTGCCTGGACAGCTGTCCAACGGTAGCGTATTTATTGGAAGTGGTATATATAGTCACTTGCTGTGAACATTTTCGTTATCGCGATTCAGCGCTCTTTGACAGTTGTCACATGTGTCACTTCTTGATGTTGTCCATGTCATCCGTCATTTATTATGTGCGGAGACCGCCACAGAGGTGTGATGGCAGTCGCTCCACGTAAAATACTGATATCTGACCCCTCTGATCCCAATTTTATTGGAAAAAGGTTCGGGGAATTACGTATAAATAACTTGCGTCTTGCATAGGTGTTTCTATGTATAATAAGTATGTATTTACAAAAAAGAAAAGTATATATGTATTAGTATTAGTTATTCTAGTACCCATAGTTTAGTTTAGTTTAGTTGTTTTATAAAAACGACGCCCGTTCTAGGAATAACTCCTGTGTCGCGGGGGTGTTCACAAACATACATTTCACACACACAGAACACACCCAGAGTCAGAACAAATCTTTGCAAATCACACAAAGATTTGTCCCATGTGGGGATCGAACCCACAACACCAGCGTAGTTGAAAGCGGCGAGGCGACCGCTTTAACCACTAGGTACGCCAATCGTGCACGCATAGTAGAAGCTCTGCTTAGTTTGGGACTAGATGGCGTTGTGTGTATGTAGTGAGATATTTATTATTTATTTATTAATAGATGCAGTCTGTTGTCATATCTTTTTGTGTCGAACAGATAAAAGATCAAAGTCTAAAAACTTGCATTAACCCAAATATGATTGTTATTATCAAATTAGTTGTTACTGTATTTAATATTTACAGATTTTTAAATATCTTATTATTAATTATATTAAACGAACAATTATTGTATATGTCGTAGGCTGTAGGCTCAATTCCTGACGAGTCATGGCAATTTTAAGAGCAAACTATTTTCGTTTAAGCAAGTCGATTCTCCATTCTGTAGATGTTCTACATCTGAGCACGAACAAACCGCCCACCATATCATCTGGGAGTGTAGTCTTTGGCACAACGAACGTAATGTTATGTTAAATAGCTTACAATTGACATCTGGAGTGGTATACTATGAGGATCTCGTATCGAACAGAATAAATGCCGTGCATTTAGCCGTTTCTGTCATACCTATTTATAGCAATCAAATTTAGGTCCCATAGTTTTGTCACTGTCCGTGGTGTCTACACTTTTTCCATATAGACACTTTGTCTATATTTGGCATGACTCAGTCTCCCGCTTTGAGAACGAAGTACACGAGCGACTGGATATTTTTTCATGCACTTTGAGTGAATTCGCAATAGTTTTATTAAATATAGTTATGTTAGAAAATTAAAAAGACATATTTATTTTTTATTACGTACCAATTTATGTACCTTCATACTAGTGTTAGTTAGGTTAGGTTAGACTTAAAAAAATAGTGATTTTAGGTAAAGTTGATAGCTGCACTGTCGCATTAGGTTTAAAGCCTTTAATGATAGTTGTAAGGTTGTAATAAATAAATAAATGTTAATTAGACGGACAAAGAAAATAATTACCGAACTTGTTAATTAAAAGATACAAGTCACTGTCGTTTAGTGCCTATTGGCACAGTATAAATATGTACAAACAGTACGGAAACTGCCTACAAACGTGCGAAACGGCACGCACACATAAACATGCACACCGACGAGACCCCTAAGCGGCACTCGCTACTGAGAGCACCGCGACAACCGCTTAGGGGTCTCGTCGGTGTGCATGTTTATGTGTGCGTGCCGTTTCGCACGTTTGTAGGCAGTTTCCGTACTGTTTGTACATATTTATACTGTGCTATTGGCGTGTATAAAAGGTGTGAAATTTTAATTTAAGAAGTGGGAAAACTTGGTGTTTTGACCTTCAGTGATTGAAACAACATTGTTGTGTTTAACTGCCTCTGGTCTAGTGGTTAGCGTATGCGCCTCTCAACGCGAGGTCTCGGGTTCGATTCCCGGGTCGGGCAAAGTGTTATTTGTGTACTTTCCATCAGAAAACTCACAATAATAGTACGGAGGTGGATGGCGATAGGCTCGACCCTTATCCCATGGGACCTAAATATGACTGGTGAAATGTGGGTGTTGTACATCGCAGCCATACCCTTCTGGATAATATAGGCGTCTTTACAGCCTGTTTGAAAATATGTTTACCAGTATATTATCGATATCACATAAATACTCGAAGGATCTCTATACTCTGTCCATTCCTTTATTTTCTTTTTGACAGATTACATTTAGGGATGCCTTCACACGTTACTGATTCGATTTGAAATCATAATCGATGTTGTCTAAGAAGAACTTTCAATCGATTAATTACATCGAAATGGTTTTAGTTCATTATTAATTATTCGTTTATTAGTAGTTTTTATTAGATGAAATAAATATACAGAATAATAATATAATAATAATGTCCGATTGGGATCAGGACGTTGCAATTGACAATATAAATGAACAAGAATTCATTATTCATGTAAACGAGGACGGCGAGGACTCTACTGACGAGTCTAGCATTATAGTCTAGTGCAGATTATGAGGAAGAGTCTGATTAATCATTGTAATAAACAATATTAAATATTAATTTTACCTGCTTCATTTTAAATTCCAAGATTTCGACTTAATTTCTTGCAAATAATTTTTCATGGAATCATGATACTATTATTATATTCTTTTTTTTATAAAAAATACAGACAATACACAAAAAAAAGTCAAATTATTCTTTTTCATAATGATCGATTTATTTCATTTCACGATTTGATTTATAGTCTGTGGTTGTTCGTTACAAACAGTGAACTTCCCTAAAAAGTGTCGCTTGTCAATAAAGTACATTATTATTGTAGTACATTAATCTGACAAAAAAAACGGTAATTCATAGGCGTGATCTGTCAAAAAGAAAATAAAGGAATGGTCAAAGTATAATAAGGGCCACGGACCTAACTATTATTGTCAGAATTTCGCATATTCACTGGTTTTTATAAATGTCCGTTTCAAACCAGACTAGTAATTACACGAATAAATATATCACAAAACACACACATCGACATCTAGTCCCAAACTAAGCAGAGCTTGTCTTTGGGTACTAGAAAAAGCCAGACCAAGACAAACCTCCATGTTCATGCACACAAAGATTTGTCAAGCGGGAATCGAAACTGCGACCTTGGCGTCGCAGCATACACTGCCCACTCCGCCATCCGGTCGTCAAAATAGAAGTAGTAGTAATAAAAATATATCCCCAAATCACACTCTTGAACACGTAATATTTCTAGAGATGACATGCAATCTACGCTCGTTTACGATGTAGGTCATTGCGTCCTTATTCGTTGTTATCAAATGAGTCATTTTGTGTGGATGTGCACACTGCACCGGGAGTTAGTCATCTAGACCAACTGAATAGTCATTGCTTTCCATCTAGTATCTAACAATATTATGCTGTGATAATAAGTAGATAGAAGGGCGCTTCTAAGGGGGAACAGGAAGGGGTGGATATATATTAAATAGCCAAATGTAACCAGCTCTTCTCATAGTGCAATACCCATCGGAACTGGTACTTGGTTTGATTTTAATCTGATTCTAAACAGTTGGATTCAAATTAATCTAAGCCCCGGTTATTCAAATCATTGTAATTAGTATAATTTAGTTTTACTTATAATTTATTTTTTATATCATTTGTTTGTAATATTTTGACGTGTTCAAGTGCCTCCTGGTGCCTATGAAAATAAATGATGTGAATTTGAATTTGAATTTGAACCAAACCAAAATTCACTTCATTTGCTTGCAAAGTAGGTAATCAAATCCTATGCTCTATCATATCATGGACGTGTCGCACTCTCTTGAAAATGCCTAGACGTATAGGCGAAACCGCGGTCGACTAAATAGACCAGCATTACGTGAGTAACACCTGTATTGCATAATATGAACAATGTTACAAACGCACGTCAGTTTTAATAAAAATACATTGTATTGTTCGCATCTGAACAAAATTTTAATTTTTATTTTATGAGATTTTTTTTTTCAAAACATTCGCATACAATGTAAAAATTGTTACTGAATAAATAAAATGAAACAATATTACGTATTAGGTACCTATTACGCTCAGTGCCGCAAGTACCGAAAAGAAGCCTTTCAAAGAAGGTTATAATTTTCACTCTTTCAGCGGTGTTGAAATTAAAAAGGCAAGTTTGATAATTTTGTAAGTCTTCGTAATGGCTGTCCAATTAAAATTCATAATAATAAGGAAAAGGACTTTATTTCGTTCAGGTGGCATTTGATAAAATCGTATTTTTTTTTGTTAAGTAATCGGATGCTATGATATATTAAAAGAGACGCCCAAAGAAATGGAGTCATGAATGCAGTCCTATTCTTCAGAGCGTTTCACGATATTTAAGCGTGTCAATGTGATTTGATTGATTGAATTTTTGAATGATTTTCTTCTATTCAAATGAGTCAAATTAATGTACCTTATTGTTTTATTACTATAATCATTTGTGTGAAGCTGGAATGTTTTGTTTTTGGTGTTGCTTTATATGGGTCTTGTTATTCGAAATTAATGAATTTTATTTTATTATTTTTAATGTCCGCAGAATGACGCAATTTTTAAAAACAAAGATAATTTTGCGTACCCGTGCTGTTAAATTAATTAAATGACCTTTCCAGTTAAGCAGATAATCAATAATAACTCCAGATATATAACTTTATTGGCTCTATTTATAATCATACACAAGACGTGTTATTGGTGCAATCGCAAATATGAGCTTTCAGCTGGTGGGCGTCTAGAGAAGGTTGGGTTATATTTGAAGTAGAGAACGTAAAGTTAGTAGTTTTTTCAAGATTTAGCGTATTTTGACCCCCCTCCTCTCCTAGTAACGCACCGTAACGTTTTTCTACACACCCGCCCCCCATCTTTTCCCCTCTTTAAACGTTACATAACACTCAAGTGATTATTTATACCCTAAAGTCGTAAAAAGTTATGTAATACTTTTTATACTTGGTATAGTTTTAATCTACTAAATAAAACAAGATATTATATCATTTTAATTTTGAATTAACGCACCTTAAGGCCGTTTACTGTATTCTTTCAAGCTATACACAGATGAGGCGAGACTTTGTGTATCACTTATATGTATTATGTATTCAAATATTGTTAATCTCTTGTTAAATGTATATGCGGTAGTTGTTATACCTAAATAGCTCAGTTCATCATCCATCTGCGCTTATCCAAATTACTTGTGGTCGGCGCAATTATTTATTACTAGCTGACCCGGCGAACTTCGTACCGCCTTAGCGTAAATTTGATGCACTATGTACTTTATTTTGTATAGCTGACCTATCTTATGTATGCGTACCTATTCAATTTGAACTGGAATCTATAATATCCTCCATATAAAAATGAATACCTATTTCCCTGGTCTCGTCATACCTGAGAAGGACAAAATATGCAAAATTAAATGTATATTTTTCTATCTTTATGAGAGATTTTCTTAATATTTTTTCCGTAAGAACCTTGTACAGAGTATTAGAAAACTACAAATCAGCCAAATCGGTCAAGCCGTTTTCATGCTATGTCGTGACAACGGAAAACGGGTTTCATTTTTATATATTATATAGATTCTATACTTTTCTATCAGACGTCATTTCAGCACTTAACTACACCCTTGCCAGCCATGTCACCTTGCACACGATCGATCCATCTTTTCTTCGAATCGTTCAGTCTAATCGATATCGCAGGTCCGTTAATAATAAATATCTGTTGAAGGTGAATACGTCATGTACTGCCACGTATGTGACTTCTGTTTGTAAATTATTCATGTCCCATAATTTATGCTCCAAACTTCGTATGGGTAGTAGCCCTTAAGTTCTCTTTTTAACCGACTTCAAGAAAAGGAGGAGGTTCTTACTTAATTCGATTGTATTTTTTATTTTTGTTCGCCGAAGACGCCTGGACTGATTTAAGAATTTCTTTCTTCATGAGGTTACGATCTGATGATGGGATCCTAGAGAAATAGAGGACAACCCCGAATTTTAAAGGCTTCTAAATTGTTTTTCGTTTATTACCTATAGTTCTAATTTCTAAGATCAGCATTTTTTGTTGCTGAGCTGGCTTCCTCATATAGAACCTAAATATACATACATAGTGAACTGTAGCTGTGTCACAAATCGGTTCATAACATTATAACTATATAATATTAAAGTTGAAAAATTAAGAATCCAGCAGGACTCGAACCTGCACCCCCTGGGTATACGCCCCAAGTGCTTTGCCAATTCAGCTATGGATTCGTATGCTGCTAGACTCGAAATTGAGAATCAACTTTAATATTTTATAAAATACAAAAAGGCATAGCAAAGCTAAAATTTGTTTAAAAAATTACAAACATTATAACTCTTTTGAGAGTTATCATGTTATTAATTAAATTCTCAGTCTCTAAATATCCTTAACTCAGTACTTTACTCCAACACCTCGCACCCTGGAGCTGTTCGTGGAGTCACTCCTTAGCAAGGCGATGCAAGTCACCATGTCACGAAACGCCAAGACACTCAGTCCGTCGCACGTGAAGCAGTGCATCCTCGCCGAGTCCAAATTTGACTTCTTACGGGATCTGGTGAGTTATCTTTTTTGTATCCTTAAGCACGCTATAGTGACAAGACAATGGGCTCGCCATGTCTGCCAAGGGTTGACAGCTATTGGAGCAAACGAGCCCTAGAATGGAGATCGCGGGACACGCGAGAGCATCTCTCTGATTGGAAACAATCAGATGGTCTGGTGAGCTAAAGAAGGTTGCTGGAGGGGTCTGGATGCGGATAGGAGTGTATCGGGTGTTGTGGTGCGTGGGAGAGGCCTATGTCTAGCAGTGGACTACCAAAGGATGATTGATGAACACGGAAGTCTTACCTCAGTGCCTTTATAAAAAAACTAGCGTGGCAAATTATATTGGGCACGATACCCGGCATATACCACACTCAGATTATAGATATACTGTCTCGATGGTCATGTAGTTAGCGTATGCGCCTCTCACTGAGGTCTCGGGTTCGATTCCCGGGTCGGGCAAAGTGCTATTTGTGAACTTGCCCTCAGGAAATTCATAAAAGCAGCACGGGGTTGCAATTGTGCATAGTGGATGGCGGTAAGCTCATCCGCTATCCCATATGGCCTAAACATAACGGGTAAAGTGTGTGTGTTGGACATCTCTGCCAAACCCTTCTGGGATATATATAGGCGTGATGTTATGTTATATTATAATTATGCTTTAAATTTCCAGGTAAAGAATATACCAGATGTATCGGCGGCCGAGGAGAAGGAATTGATGAGCGCTGAAAGTTCACCTAATTCTTCAAGGTAAATATATAATAGACCAGACGGTATGTCGTTACTGCCATGAAAGATGGGCAGGCCTTTGGTATAGGACGCTACTGACATCGATTGTATGCTATGTAGTGCTATTTTTGTATAATAATATAATTAATTTTCTTATATCAATATGATTAATGATTATAAATAATAAACGAAATATACCTATCTCAAATAAAAATTTAATAATATATTGATTCGAAATTTAATGGCGGTAGTTTTGCGGACGACTTCAAGGGAGGGGGCTGTACCGTCTGACCTTTGACCTGCTGCTAATTAGTAGTACTTCACCGTGTTTCGGTTTGGTGGTCGGTTTAGGCAAAGAAATTACTGGCACATGAGATATAGCCCCAATTTCACAGTGTTAAAGAAACCTTATTGGCAAGATAAGCATGTGTAAGGGTCGACACACACCAAAAGCGCGTCGAAGCGCAGTTTCAGTGTCATATGAATTTTAACTTTATTTTCATTTCTATAATACTTATTATCGCATGAGAAACTACGCTACTACTACTATGGAATTCGCCGGAATTCCCGCGGCGCCGCGGGCATCCGCGCGACTCGTTTGAGTTTCTCATGTGATAATAAGTATTATAGTTATGAAAATAAAGTTAAAATTCATATGACACTGAAACTGCGCTTCGCTTCGACGCGCTTTTGGTGTGTGTCGACCCTAAGTGTGTTTACACACATAAATGAATATGACAGCTGTGCTTTTTTTAAGTGTTAAGTGTTATTTAAATTCGGTCAGGTTATTTTTCATGTTGAATAAGAATTATACGGATCTTTAGAGACTGGCCCATAATATCGTAGCCCACAGATATAACGATGCTTCATATCTTCTTCTTCTTTTATATAAAAATGAAACCCGTTTTCCGTTGTCCGTTGGCATGAAAACGGCTTGACCGATTTGGCTGATATTTTTTTTGTAGTTTTCTAATACTCTGTACAAGGGTGTTACGGCAAATTTTTTATTGCGGCATATTCATTTTTATATGGGGATATTATAGATTCCAGTTCAAATTGAATAGGTACGCAAACATAAGATAGGTCAGCTATACAAAATAAAGTAGTGCATCAAATTTACGCTAAGGCGGTACGAAGTTCGCCGGGTCAGCTAGTAGATTATAGATGTTGATGGGCAGTTGTTGCCATTTCCCAGAGGTATACTCGCCTGATCCTTTTCCCTATATATACCTATGTATAGGACTAGTATTATATTATCTGTGGTATAGGTACGTTATATAAAAAAATGCTATGATCTTCCGCGCATCTTTACCATCTTGGAATCAATGGCAGGGGTTATAATTTTGTTTTCTTCTATACAAATAAATAAAATTGACGTGTTTGTTTTTAATGTCACAATAACAATGTTTTTTTTTCAGTTGATTTAGCTATTTGCACGATAATAATAAAAGGAATCCTAGCCGATTTCGACTACGGCGACTTAGCTATTGTGGGATTTTTTTATTTTACGAGCTTGGATGTTTTGCTCTTAGATGACTTATGTACCCTATTTTTGCGGTAAACACACGTGAACACTGCGGACACGTGAGAGCACCATTGATATAATTGAACGTTATATTCGAAGGTGGTCGTGCTTTCAGTTGGTCTCGTTTTGTATCTAGCTCACACCTTCTTTCTTCTTCAAACACATGAACATTATTCTGCACAACACGTCGCCATTCAGGACGATTGGCAGCATCAGTCTCCCAATGAGAAGAATCTATCTGGCATTTCTTCATATGTCTATTACACTTGCACGATATCAGTGTCTAAAATACAGTTTTAAATATTTAGCAGTCTGTCTGTCTGTCTGTCTTTCTGTTTGTATTTTCTATACGTAGTCGTTTAGTCGGGCTACTTGACGATATTATTAAGCATACCTTTCTAAAGCCATGCAAAAATCACATGTTTTTCTTATTGACACCTATAATAAACAATCAATTTTCAGATTTTCAGACATGACAGGACCACCTCGGAGGATAGCGCGCGAGGACTCTAACAGCTCAAGCAGTAGTGACGTCAAAGTGGTTGCTGTAACGCAGCTCACCAGAGATTCCGTCAAACGCGCGCTCTCGTCAGACACTGAGCTGCCGAACAAGACTGCTCGCGCGGAAACCGTCACGTCTTCGTCAGTTGTGCAACGTAAGTAAAATAAAATAATTGAGTGCACGGTTGGCGTAGTGGTTAAAGCGGGTTCGATCCCCCACATTAGACAAATCTTTGTGTGATTCGCAAAGATTTGTTCTGACTCTGGGTGTGCTTTGTGAGTGTGAAATGTATGTTTGTGAACACCCCCGCGACACAGGAGTAGTTCCTAGTGCGAGCGTCGTTCTTTTTAAAGATAAAATAATAGCATCATCATCATATTCTGCCAATCATGGCGTGCAAATATTATTAGGTATATAAAATTTAAATAACTATGATCAGCTGCTTATCTTAATGTCAGCCTCTTCCACATGCAGTTCAATTAATTTTATTCTAGAATTGGCAGCCCTGTATCTAATACATGTCCCACTGCTGGGCTCTTCTCATGATGAGAAGGGCTAAGCAAAAGTTCAACGGACGGCCCCTATCCCGTATTTTCGGCAAAGTCGATCTCTTCGGCTTTAAAATTTAATCGACTTTGCACAATCACAAAACTTCTTGCCAAAACAATTGCCAAATTTTCCATGAATCTATTGGTCTCATTTTAGATGGTATCGTGGTCCGGAAAGAATGTAGAGACGTGGTGTGCCGCGGCAAAAGTAAGATTTCCTCGGCGACCTGTGACACTAGGTCTTGAGAGCAAAGCTACTTATTTTTAAAAGCCTCGAAAGTTTGTCCCGGGTAAAAATGAGAAAGCCCGTATTTCTCTCCATTGTTGACCATTTGTCAGTGTTCATACGCCACACTATAGGCTGACCGTTTAACTGAGTCCTCGACTGCGCGGTACAGGGGCGCGGGGGTATGACGACAAAGGGGACTGAGACTGGTGCGGGCGGTGGGGGCACTTAATGAAATATACAGGAGATGAAATGCACCAAGATATTTCCTAAGATATGTGACATCATTGGAAAAAAGAAATAGTGATTTATCAAATGAAAAATAGTTAAGAAGATACAAAATTTTAATGAACTTATGTACGTAAATAAAATAATTGGGAATAAACTATTATACTTTTTTTTTATCTGAACATATAATTAAATCGTAAGAAAGTCAAATCTTTTTTTGGGTCCAGTTTCTTTTTTCTAAAATATTCGTATACGTTAAAAGCCATTTGCTTGCACGACTGTTTACTTTATGTCCGAAGATTTTTCGATTCATCTTGAGATTGTTATTACATGTGTACCTCTCAAAAGGTGTCTGCAACAGTCAACACATACGATCGCTACCCATGTAGCGAACGAAAATTTGCCCACCGCCCGCACCAGTCTCAGTCCCCTTTGTCGTCATACCCCCGCGCCCCTGTACCGCGCAGGCGAGGACTCAGTTAAACGGTCAGCCTATAGTATAGTCGCATTCAGTATCCACTGAGCCAACAAGGCAGCCTTTCTTACTCTCTCTTCAGCCGGGATTTGTATAATGTGTAATTTAACCTTTAATTTTGAATTTCAGCCGAAGCAGCCATAGACCTAACAAAGAAAACAGACGAGAAACTAGTTACCGTTAGACCCGTCGTCGCCAACTTCTACCAAGAAACGTTACTCACAGAAGAGGTGCCTCACCGGAGCGTCATCACCCTCAACCCAACATACAGTAGCCCTCAACCATCCACCAGTTTCACACCAGAAATTAAGATAGAACCAGTGCCAAAGCCTTTTATTAATAAAATTGTATTACCTAGGATTCCTATCACCCCTGGGCCTAGGACGCCCATCACACCAGGACCTAGGACGCCGTCAACACCCGGACCTAGAACACCAATAACACCAATATTGAATATAGATTTTACAAAGAGTTTGCAGAAACCAGAAATAAAGTTACTAGATACGGCAGCTGTGAACATCGTCAGCAAAAATTCCGTAAAAATACATAGGCAAAACTCGAAACCGGCTAAGCCAGAGGTGAAGAGATTCGAAATAAAGCCGTTAATACCACATCCTGTTGACATAGACAGTTTAAATTCCGGTAATCTACAGATTGACGAAGACTATGATACCTGAATACGTTATAAGTTTGGTTGTTTTTTGTTATAGTTGGTCCACATGGCGCCAACTTATGTTTGCACAAATGTTTGCGCAAAAGCTTGTGCAAATAGACGTTTGTTACTGGCAGTTCGATCGTGGTGCGTTTATGGACATTATGACGTCACAACGCCAAACAAAATGGCGCCGCGAACATGCTATGCCTAGGGATCTTAGATGTCGAATTTGAGGCTGGCTCGAAAGTTGGTACATATTTATTTGTATTTTGTATCAAAATATCTACGCTAATTATTTGTTTTCGCTAATTTTTACGCGACTGTCAAGGATTGGTTATGTTTCTTTTCGCGTATGTATCTTGATGCATTGTGTGAACGCGTGAGTGGTATAAGTTAAAATAAATGGCTTGCGAAAATATTCCTGAGAATTTATAGTTTTTATCAAGTTTTTTAGGTGTATACCAATTTGCCTACCAAGTACTGACTTCTGTGGTGTGTACAGACTTTTGTTTGCGCAAAATTTGTGCAAAGTTTTGTGCCGTGTGGACCCAGCATTAAGTTTTGTTGACGCGATATTTGTCCCCGTATTACGTAAGTTATAAGCGCGTTATTTACCGAAATCGATCATCATCGATCGGTCGATCGATTGTGGTGTAATTACACCCTAAAACGATATTACATTCCTTTTGTAACAATATCCTATTGTATTCAGGCAATAATGTTAGTCATTTTCATGCACAAAATGTATTTTTGTGTTATTTTTTGCGGTCAGTTTTTTTTGAACGGACGCCGCGACTGTTTTTTTTTATGAAAGGCAAGTTTCATTAGTTCCTGGTTTGGAGTTATTTGACAGATAAAATGTCAAAGGGGTTTGCTCAAGTGACTATGCGATTTCTTACCGGTGCTGTGTCAAGATAAATAGTTAAATACTGCTGCTTTATATGAAGAATAATATTTTGTACTTTTTAGAATATTTTAGTTCATCATTATGATAAGCTGGAATGATTTAATAGCAGATAATTCTTACTTTGATTTCCCGACGTTTCAAATGCTATTTCAGCATTCATGGTCGCGGGTAGACTACCGCTACCCGCGACCATGAATGCTGGAATAGCATTTGAAACGTCGAGAAATCAAAGTAAGTGAAATTTAAGTGAAATATCGCGATAAAATCCGAAAATTGAAGTGTTAGTCATGTATAACATTCGCGTAAACCTTAGAAAATATTAGATAATTCTTATATGAAATAATCGGATGGATGTTTCTTTTTTGTAATTGAACTAGCTTTATTAAAGGCACATGTTTTAAAATAAATCATCATACACAAAACTAGAAAGTATTTAAATCATATACTCGTGAACCATCACGATACAGCTTTTGGTCATACCCCTTTGTATAGAGTAAAATGGAAGTATAGGCTCTCCTCTTCTAAAATTGAGCCTTAACAAAACAGGTGATGTGTGGGATTTATAAAGCTGCCACAATTTTCTAGGCTGTTGATAACTGACAGTTAAGTATCCCAAACTTTATCAGAAATTGGTGAAACTGGGCCTCAATGTACGGTTGATAAGTATCGCGTATAAGTCACTTTGTTTACCAATTTAGAATGAATGGTAAGATTTTTTTTTGTAAAATAGTTTTTTTTTTGCGTTTAAGTTTTTGATGTATTTCGTTGATTTTGTGCTACTTTTAGTGTGTAAAGATCGAGATTAAAGTGTGTTTAGTGTGTATAAATTATTTTAGTGATGTTCTCGGTAAAAATAATGTAATCACCACAAAATAGTTACTAATGGGATTGGGTCTTGCCCCTTTCTTACTCGGTAATATGTAATATGCTCATAGAAATATAGGCATTATTATGGTAACTCACGTTTATTAATCGCCCAGTTGATGAATCTACGTACTAGATTCGAAACTAGTTGGCATATCCCGGCTAAAGTAATGTGAGTAACCCGTATTCTCAATAATAATGTCTTCACCTCACGTCAGTTTAAATATTATAGAAATATAGGCGTTCGGTACCGACCGAGTCAAAAACCAAGCGGCTATATTTTTCATGAGAATAATATACCGATTTGGTCCCGCACCGATTAATCACTAAACTGCACAGAGCGTGTTAAAACACTGTCGCAGTTCACTATCACACAATATGAATGAATTGTGATAAGGTTCCATCCCATTAGCAATTTGTGGAGATTTATTAATATAATTAAATAGAAAGCTCAGATGGCTTCGACTGGATGAAATCCTCTAGAAAAAAAGTAGGGTTTTTCTCCTAAAAAATAGGCATAGCCAGTAAAATTACCATTTGTTATAATACTTCGGCCACACTTATCGCGATAACGCGTTAATTCGTGTTAAAATCAAAGTCAAATCATTTATTTTCATAAAACCCAAGAACCGCTTGAACACGTCAACAAACATTATAATCAAATAAAAACAATCTATTGAATTCAATAAATTAAAAAAAATACATTTTAAACCACTTTAATTCAAATTTCTAAGTTGAATTAAAGTCAATCTAAGCTCCGGTGTCAAATCATTTTATTGCAATTTTTTAATTAGTTTATTTTATTTTATTTTGATGTGTGTTTTGACCTGTACAAGCGCCCCTTGGAATGCCCATAAAAATAAATAATTAGATTTGATTTGATATGATTATATATGTCTATATATATATATATATGATATTTGATTTTATATCTATATTTTTTTATATTAACACATAATAATATAATTTGAATTACTGAAGATTCGATCAATTTTAATCGAACTGTTTATGTTCACACTAAAATAAATCTGTATTGCATCATTGCTGCAGCTGGTAAGAAACTCATGTGCACCATCTTTTCTAATGACAAATATAACAATTATTATGCATATTAAAGGCACATAAGAAGAGCAATTCATTTACATATACTATAATCAAATTCAAATTCAAATCAAAGATAAAAACGTACGAATAAAATGTTTGCGCGAACGGAATCGCGATAAGTGCGACTCCAGAATTATAGTGACTATACTCTTATAGACCACAGATATAAAAAAAGCAATTTATACAGGGTGTAAATGAGATCATAACTTTCATCCATCATTTATACCCAGTAATACAATCGGTGATATAAATATGTAGTGAGCACTGATTGGTTTTTAAATGTAAATGCAATGAAATTGTAATGTTAACAAATGATGAAACAATTGTTGTCCTAGCTGGGTGAAAAGTACGACGCGACGCTATGCAATGCGACTCCATACAAACGCCTCGGTTTCATTTCATTTATTTGCATAAAATGTGGTTTTACAAGGTGACATAGTGGTTACAGCGGTCGCATCGCCGCTTTCAACTGAAGGGTGTTGTGTCGATCCTGGGACAAATCTTTGTGTGATCCGCAAAGATTTGTTCTGACTCTGGGTGTGCTTGTGAGTGAAATGTATGTATGTGTTAACACCCCAGCGACACAGGAGTTTTTCTTAGTGCAGGCGGTGTTTTTAAAAAGAAAAAAATAAATAGAAATCTGTGACACATTTTGTCATGTTTTATTATACAATAATAATAAATAATATTTTTTTTTTTTTTACATAAGATAGAACACCAGAAGCAATCACACTATCCAATGGTCCCAATGACAAGGCCAAATACACACATTCACTCACTCAAGCACACCCAATCTCAGAACAAATCTTTGCGAATCACACAAAGATTTGTCTCATGTGGGGATCGAACCCACAACACCAGTGCAGTGTATAGCGGCGAGGCGACCGCTAAAACCACTACACCACACGTGCAGACGATATTAGATAGTAGACAACGAATTTAATTATAACAATTGTATCAGCTGTTAACTTCTCAACAAATCAATTGGTTTAAAGAAGTTAATTACAAGGAAAATAATACTAGCAATTATGTACTCTATATTAAATCAATTTATAAAGCAATTTCCAAAGCAACCGTCACGTACAGTGGGCCAAAGAGTTAAACTTTTAAGTCATTGTAAAGACTTACACACCAATTATGGATAAGTTAGTTATATTGACGACCGGATGGCGAAGCTGGTAGTGTACCTGTCTGCGACGCTGAGGTCGCGGGTTCGATACCCGCTCAAGACAAATCTTTGTGTGTATGCACATGGAGGTTTGTCTTGTCTGGATGTTTCTATGTATAATAAGTAGGTATTTACAAAAGAAAATTATATATGTATTAGTATCGGTTATTCTAGTACCCATAGCACAAGCTCTGCTTAATTTGGGACTGGATATCGTTGTGTAATGTTAATTTTTTATATAAATAGTGGGTATATTACACTTATTCAATATGTAATTCACACATGCACTAATACCAGTCAGTTTTCACTGGCGTAGAAGGTTTTGCCCTGATTACCCAATTACTTGGCCCACTGTACTATTGCGTACAATAAACATAAACATAAACATTTATTTATTTCTCTCATAAAGGGGTGTACAATTCAAACATACATTATTGGTGATGTCCGAAGCCCAGCCAGCGCTGACACCGCCCTACTTGCAACTGTAGTAGGTGTATTCGATGAAATGAATTACACAAGTAATATTTGAAGCGGCCGTGGCGCAATGGATAAGGCATCGGTCTTACGATCGAGAGGTCGTGGGTTCGAATCCTGGCCATTACACCACGGTCGTGAACTTCCTCCTAACACAAGCGAATTAAGCTTAGCTGGAGGGGGTTAACAAGCATACAAAAAAAAAAAAAAAAAAGTAATAATGAAACAAACAGGGCGGCTCAACGCTAGCTTGAACCCGGGCACCACGAGCAAATAACAGCTGAAACTTAGTCCTTTGTGAGACAATGTATGGATCGCGTCGCTTTTGTCGTTTAGCTAGTACAACGGGTCACAATCTAGTATTTGGTTAGTCTGTGGTCTTTTGACATAATATTGACGTTCCAAGCCAATAGTATGGCAACAATTTCTGAACTGTGGATTTAGAGGGCGTTCTCCTTACTGTGATTCATACAAACGTAGTTTTGGTATGTCTGAGATTGTTTAGTCTCATTCTTTAATAAAACACATGAAATTTAAAGAAGAAAATTTATGTCTGTGGCGTCCTATGTTAAAGAATATTGTAATTAACATACCATCTCATTAATCAAATTATTTATTTTTTTAACAATTATTATACATGTAATAATAATATTTACCTTTATAATAATTACGCGATTTAAAACCGTAGTCTATTTTTTTTTAAATGTTCTCAAACTGCGGAAATTTATTATTTGTGGTTAACACGACGAATTTAATCGTGATTTGGTTAGTGAAATTGTGTCTAAATCATTTTTTCGCTTCTAAAGCTCAGTACTCACACACGGTATTACTCGATCGAGCTATCGGGTCGAGTAAAAATCATGGCATGGGCTTTCGTCCACACATTCAGCATTAATCTATCGAGTGGCGCGCACCGTTCAGTATTTACCGAAACATTCGAGCCAACACATCATGTCTGTTCAACAAAGAACACGGTGGCTACATTTAGCAAGTCTCGCCACTCGCGGCCACGTACACACGCTTGAGTCAAGCTCGACGGCTCGCTTCGAGCAAGTGCGAAGGAAATTACTTTATTTTAATTCCATCGAGTCGGCTCGATGCGAGCCTTCGAGCCGTGAGTTTTGCGGTCCACACGTTAATATTTACTTGTTTTGGAGTAAAACTATCGAGTAATACCGTGTGTGAGTACCGAGCTTAAGAAGTAATAAAATAAAAGTTTTGACAAAATGTAAACAAACATAGATTTTTGGCTTTTAGAAATTGATACGTATTTTTTATTATTTTGTCTGAATAATATAGATGGGTGATTATTTGGTTTAAGCGACATTTTAGGACTTTGATAAAATGTATCTGAATACAATGTTTTAATTAAATAATTTACGACATTTTAAAAGTGTCGCAGTGTAAATATTACATTTCAATTAACCAGTCGATTTTTACTACGTTTGTATGAAACGTGGTAATGGAAACGCCCTTTACGAGCTGCGTTTCTACCAGATATACGTGGAGGGCAAGGACGTGTTTGATAAACCAATAGAAACGTTTTATTTACCTAGATTTGCGCGCCCAACTCGAATCCAAACTATTATATTGGTTTAAAGGATATTCTAGAGGCAGAACAAACAGATTGGACACGTCGCTGTTGAAGTATATGAAAAGGACACGGCACGACATGTTTAAAGTAACAACTCGGCGAACTCTCTCCGCTGTGTCTTATCCGCGCCCTGTCTTTTCTGTCTGTATGTTTTGTGTCACAACGCTTCTGTACATTTTATATGAAATCTAAATCAATATCCCCGCCTCGCCCTTACGACTTGTGTGTGTCCCTCCCCTTAACTACGCATCTCTGGTGGAACCGCAGCCTAATAGTGATGTCCAATTGAGACATCCCTTAGTTATTTAAGTAAAAAAAAGTACGAACATCAAAAACTTGACGAGTGTGTGAGTTAACTGTTTTATTCGTAAGAATGAGATTGTTTATATTATAGTCACATTATGTCTAATGTATTTGTTTTATTCTCTGCCTACCCCCGTGGGGTAAAAGTTAGTCCTTATAGATAGGCACAGGGCCTAAAGTTAAGTAACTTGATCGAAATAGTCAATACAAAATAAATAAACTTGAAGTATCAGTTTTTTAAGTCAAAATAACACTGTTTTTCTGGTATATTTGTTTGCTCAATACCTTGGCCTTAATAACAGTTTGTCTGTCTGTCTATTTGTTTGTATCGGCTAATCTTTTAAACTATTGCACCAATTTTAATAAAATTTCAGATGCAGATAACTGACTTAACACAACAATTTCCACGCGGTAGAAGTCGCGGGTAAAAGGTGGTTTACTAATAAAATTGGTAGTAGTACCCATCTTCTTAAAGTCAACCAATTCTTCAGGTTCCACTTCTCTATACCCCACCCTTCTAAACGTATAGTTAGCGGTAGCGCGCGAGATCCTAGGTCTATGGTTGTAAGTTACAACTTGTAACTTGTTAGTAATTAGGCTTTTTTTATTAGGAGTCTTTTCACGCATCCTACAACATATTGCAATATAGCATAAGTCAAAAGGTTCAAGCTAGAGTCGACTCAGTCCAGGTTGTCCCCCTCCAGCACTAATCACTATGGTTCTGTCTATCTCAGAACATCGACAGACAATTTCGTCTTAATGAGAAAAGATATATTAGTAGTTAGGATATTTCGCGAGCCTACCTTCACTGCGTCACTCTAACAAAAATAATGTGATTTTAAAGGAAATGACGTGAGAGAGGTAAGTGGCTAACACTAAGCTAACGGGTAGTAGGTGCCAAAGATTTTCATCCAGATAAATCTGTCATTAATAAAAAGTATAATTTAAGTCCTACAGAGTATTCTCTGTAGGACTTAAATTATACTTTTAAATAAAATAAATATAATATAAATATTGACTCCTTTATGGTGGTCTCTTGCGACCAAAACTAAATAAGCACAAATCAATTTATGGTCCAAAATATTAGGCAAGGCGTGGTCCTATGTAAGCGACTATCGCGACAAATGCTTCTGTTGTAATTACGGTCCTCGCATGTTTTGTATGGATCTAATTAGTGTTGCTGATCGAAGTCGACTAATCTATATATTGTTTATCAATAGCCTAAGCAAAAACTATAGTATCGATAGCCTTGGTAAACAGCAATACCTACTTTCTTTATATCGAAGCTTACTCGATAGTATTGACGCTAACTTTTGCTATAACAATCGATATTAATGGATTCTATTGCAATAACGATCGATATTAATCGATACCATTAATGGGCATATCGATAGAAACGTTTTAGATATATTGCGAAATCGATTTTAAAATTATTGATAATTCGCCAACACTTGATAGCATCGCATCGCGTCGCGTTCGTCGCCCACCTAGGACAACGGGTAAGGCTCGCCGCTGACTATCATGACACGGTACGTGATCTGATACTACTGTTGAAGTTATACTATTTATTGAATACTGTAACTTCACAAAAACAATCGAACGACATCGAGTCTTGCCGTCGAGCGATTAGTGTAACAGCACCATAAGTCCTAGGTATTCAATGCAGCCAGAGATACTTCATCAGGCGGCGCAATCCATTAGATTCTTTCGCGTCTTTTCCCTGAAAATCCAAGTTAAAATTAAGAAACGGAAATCAAAATAAGTATTACAAAAATAACGAATACATAACGTCACGCCTGTGTTTCCCAAAAGGGAATGGCAGAGGTGTACTAAACACCTGCTACTAATTCCAGATTGTTCTTTACTCTCGTATTTTTATTTGATGACTGGATAGCAGTGTGTAGTGTACCTGCCTGCGACGCTGAGGTCGCGGGTTCGATTCCCGCTCAAGACAAATCTTTGTGTGCATGAACATGGAGGTTTGTCTTAGTCTGGGTGTTTCTATGTATAATATGTATGTAATTATGGTAAATAAAAGTATGTACCTAGTATTAGTTATTCTAGTACCCATAGTAAAAGCTTTGCGTAGTTTATGACTAGATGGCGATATATGTTTATGTTGTGTGATATATTTATATTTGGCATACGGAAAATAAAAAAAATCCGAAATAACACTTCTGTAGATGACTTAGGAAGCTTAGAATCGAACCCGCGACCTGCTGTATGGAGGTTAGCGTATGCGCCACTAATTAGAGCAGCTAGAAAACGGTCTAGCTATCTATACTTCAGACGACGAAACGAGATAATTTTCATGATTTACAATTAGAAACCCAATTCATAGGCCATAAAGTTAAATTTCTATTGCAATTGAGATTGTTTAGGACATTTTTAACAGTTTTTATTATACGAAATAAGTTGATTTTCGTATAATAAAAACTGTTAAAAATGTAAACAAATGTAAAAAAATAACAAAGCTATAGAATTTATATTCGTGTGATTTGTAATAACATAAATTTATCTTGTTTCGTAGGCTTTAGTATAGTATTCATGGATGAATACCTACTAGATATAATATTAAGAATTTATAGGTAACGATTGTAGAACTTACAATTGGTATGCCATAGGGAAAAAAACTATGTTCCACGTAAGGACGCTGGTTATCGTATTCAGGCTTTTCCTGTAAAAAATCATGTCAAATCCTAAAATGCCTCTAGGTGTTATTTAAATATTTACAATACTAACCTATCTTTAATTTTATATTTTAAACTAAATAAATAAATACCTAACTATATATATATATACATTGAATAAAAGAATAATATAAAATTATTAAATAAACCAAAACTCGTAAAAAATTCAGGTGTCAAAAAATACGTCCGCATCGATGTCGACCGCAGGTAACGTGCCCAGAAGGCTGGCGGCATTGCCACGTTGTATGGCAATGCTGATCTTTTGTCCAAAATAGAAGGCAGCCTTCTGGTCACGTGAAGAGTCGATTAATCTCTAGGTTTATTGACAAAAAATCACGTTCGCGCATAGTTTTGGCACCCCTGCACTGAACCAACAAAAAATATCATATTCATAGCAAGAGCTGATTAACTTTCAGCTTTTATGCAAGATGCGTTTACATGCTGTTCGTCTTCGCGTGGTGAAACCGTCGATCCACGTCGATTTATTCATTCAACCGTAGATCAAATGGCCTGGATCGACGCTCATTGGTGTAATATAAACTGATGGATGATTAACATTGACCAATCTATTCTACCATTCATCAAAGATTCTACCATAGAATAGATAGACGCTCGCTGGATTGTCGTTATGTCGTCAAAAATCCCTTCTTAGTGCACCCCTACGCCATATGTAAGGAACCTTCATGGAAAATTTCAAGTTCCTAGCCTAGTGGTTTAGGCCCTGCCTTAATTTTATTTATTTATTTAACTTTTTGCACACAAAATGGTACATAGGTGGACTTAATGCCTAGTGGCATTCTCTAACAGTCAATCTAGGGTGGTGCAGAGAAACAAAGGTAGGTGCGTTTCGATAATACTGATTGATTGATGTTGATGAATCAGTCAGTCGGGTGAACAATTATATTAACTAATAGATTACCATCACAAGCATGTCTTTCTTCGCTGGCGGTTGAGTTCTTGGCTTTCTAGTTTTTGGTATAGGGAACGGATTTGAACTGCCGCCGAATAGCCTCTGCAATGTTAAATCTTATTTAATAGTAGCTAATTAGTATAAAGAGTGAAAGTTTCACAAACAGATAATCAAAGCTTATTTATTACACGTCTATATTACCTAGAAGCAGTGGCGTAACTATACCATCGGGGGCTCTTGGCAAAAATATTGAGTTGGCCCTAGTAATAATCATTACGTTAAAGGCTCAGTCAGGACCAATGATTCAGTACTGGTATGCAAAAATTTTTAACCAGTTTTTTAGAAAGAAAAATTATTTTACTCGATTTACTGTCAATTGCACAGATATAGATCTACATAGATAACGCAAGTATCACGATTTGTATTGAAACCAAGCGTGCCGACTTTTTAATACCTATTGTGACGTCACAGCCGAAATTTAGTGACGGGACTACGCTACTTTAGGCACTTGTCTCACCGGCAACGATTAACGAGTAACGAGTAGAGCTAGAACTAGAAACGAGTTAGCGAGACACGGGGAGCGAGTGCGTAGTTCCGATATTTGTGTAGCTTGGCTATAAGCGAGCGTGTGCGAGTGAAGCGGGCGATTACTCGCATCACTCGCTCGCGGCAGTCAAGCGTACAGTAGACATGGGAAAAACGGCTCACCAAAAGGAAAAGAGTGATACGGTTCTTTTGAGTCAAAGAATCGTATCATTCTTTTGGCTCGATATTCATATTAAATAAAAAAAAACGTGTACTTTCAGATACGCACTGTAGAGAAATGACCACTGGTTGCTCTCTCGGCGTGAGTTCTAATCGCTTGGCGAGTATCGCCGAGCGAGTGTTATCCCTCATAGCTCTTGTCGCTCAGCGACAAACTAGTGAAGCGAGTGCTCGCCGGGCGGCAGTGTGAACAGTCAGCGATCAACTGTTTGAGTCTAAGCTTAGATACGGGATTATTTGTACGTTTCTTGAGCGAGAAAATAGCCGATAGTTAGTCGTTTTCTCGTCGTTGGTGGGACAAGTGCCTTAGTGCCGTGAAAAAAATGTAACCAATGGATGCATTTTATAATTATTATTTTTAGATGAATACGTTTAAATCTTGTTTTTTTTCGGATAAATTGTGTTCAGTTATTTTCGAGAAGATGCCACATCTTGGGCACGGGGGCCCATAGGTCCGGGGGCTCGTGGCATTTTGCCACCCCTGCCACCCTATAGTTACGCCACTGCCTAGAAGGGTGTGGCAGAGGTGTACAACACCCACATTTCACCTAATATCTTTAGGTCTCATGGGATAGAGAGTGCGCCTTCCACCGGGCATAATTTCCACTTCGTGCTGCTATAGTGAAATTCCTGTCGAAAAGTTAACAAATAGCACGGATTGCCCGACACGGGAGTCAAGCCCGAAACCTCGCAGAGAGAGGCGCATACGCTAACCACTAGACCATCAGAACCGCCCGACGCATGACGTCAAGCAAACCGGTAGACTCACTCCGTTCGCTTGTTGTCGACCGGCGCAAGCGCATCGCGTTTTCTATGATCACCCTGTTTTACATCATAATAATTTAATAATACCTACCTGATTTAGTAATTAATATAAACGTACGCGTAATGTACTTATTTATTTTAATAGTTTTACTCGTAAAACAATGCTATCAATAGGCAAACTAATCTAAGAAAGCCTAGTTTATTGTTGTTTACCTTTTCACTACTAAAAGTGACACAGAAATTTTACTTTTCTATTTACGAAGTGTCCCGCTGTAAAGTTTAAGAAGATTATGTGTCTGTAAAACTAGTTGGAATTGTATGATTGTTATTACTAGGATCATAAATGTACACTGGTATGTAACTACTATTATAACTTATATTAAATAAAGAAATTTTAAAAACAAACAAACTAGACCATCAAGGCAATATTTTTAGGCTTATTTTAACATACCTGTATTTCGTCATAAGTAAAAAAATCTGGATATTTTCCACCATAATTTAATTTCACATTTGCTAGAATGGTGATAATAATAAAACATGTGATGACCATGCTTCTATCCAATTAGTAAACATTGAAATTACTCACACAATGATAGAAATCACCTTATACTTCAGAACTAATCAATTAGCTGAGCTCCAAGCATTGGTGGTTATACAGGGAGGATATTTTCCGCGATACAGTAATTTGAACTTTAACTTAAACAATACATACATACAAATTGAATAAGAAATAAAAAAAAGAAAATAATCATTTATTCTGGCATAAAAAAACATTACAAAGCGTCTAGAACTAAATCATTCTAAAATATTATTCATAATATATATAATATGCATCTCAGCACAATACTGCAGTGCTGATAATTCTGATGCGCCCAGTGACTGCGTAGGTAACAGAATCTTCTTTTTAACACGCTTATATTAGCTTCACCTGTATTTATGTATGTAACCGACTCCTTTGGACTCGATTTTGACCCACTTTCAACGGACAGATTTCATTAAAATTTTGCACACCTGTCAAAGATCGATGACAATGCAATAATTCGTTAAAAAATAATAAAAAAAAACGCTCTTATAAATAAATCAAACTAAAAAGTAGAAAATAAATAATAAGTTTAAAAAAACACGCTTTTAAAGTACTACTAACTAAAAAGTGAAAAATAATTCCTAATAGGTATAAGCTGAAAATGGTAATGAACAAAAAATACTAGTAGGTATTATTGTAAGACGAAAAATATGGCACAGAGCGCCCCACGCTTTGTTTGTATTGTACGGGAGAGAGAGATCGTAAACTGTAGCTTATGGTAATCTTGCGTTGGTGACAGCGGCACTTAGCAGCACATAGATAACATATTTGATAGATCAGCGAATAAACGGCCGATGGATACAAAATCAATTATTTTTTAATAATTTCCAGTCATTTTATGTCTCTTTAATTCACGGTACAATCAAACATGGCCGTCGGAAGATGGATGAACATTATTGTCATTGTTTTATTGGGAAAATTTTGTGACAGTGAAAAATTTCCCGATTTTTTTGATGAATATTTATTTGTACGTATGCTTACATATTATAAAACTTAGTCCCTCACCGCGTCTGTCTGTTTGCGATTATTTTTAAAACTGCTGAATGGATTACTATGCCATCATAACATAACATCACGCCTATATTACCCAGAAGGGGGTAGCAGAAGTCTACAACACCCAAACGGGTATGACCAATCGACTATGGGATTGTTTATCGCTGCTGTGCTGTCTATTCCGTGGCTTTGTACCTACAGATAAAAACTATATTATTATTATTATTATTGCGAGCCTATAGTGTCCCACAGCAGGCCAAAGGCCTCCCCTCCCTTTTTCCACTTATTTCTGTCTGTGGTTTGTACTGTCGAGTCAATCTGCCATGAATCCAATTCATCCCGTCATCTCCTTCTGGGTCTGCCACGTTGTCGTGTATCATTGTTTGGGATCCATTGTGTTGTGGTTTTGGCCCATAGCTCTTCTGGCATACGACTAACGTGTCCAGCCCAGTTCCACTAAAAACAGATAAAAAGTGCTGTGCTGTAAAATAATATAAAAGTTTAATTTTAAGCCGGATATTTCTATAGTAAGCTGGGATGTCATGAAAAAGTTAGTAAACAAGTGCAAAAAACGTGATAATTCTATCAAAACAAAATTAGATTCTAGTTCATCCTTCATGTTTAAATAGAAAATCTCTTTTGTTTATCAAATCCCGCTTAAGTTATGTCTCTTATTACTAGATAATCGTCATACACAACACTAGAAATTATTTACTATCTTATATTCGTGACACAAGGGTTTTGGCGATACAGTTTTTGGGCATTGCCTTTTAACCTGTTATGTTTAGGTCCCACCCATGGAATAGGGGGTGAGCCTATCGCCATCCACCGGGCACAATTCCAACTCCGTGCTACTATAGTAAATTTCCTGACGGAAAGTTCACAAATAACTCTTCTACCGATCCGGGACTCGAACCCGAGACCTCATGGTGAGAGGAACATACGCTAACCACTAAACCATCGAGGCAGTCTTTACAACCATGCCATCGCATTGCATAAAAAATAAGATGAAAAGGAGAAGTTGCAACGTCCGTAGAAAATTCCCTCACGTCCGACAGCTAAGAAAAAAATCTTCTACACTCGATAAACACGTGTCCGATTGTCATTCTCAGACCATCATATACTTATCATTTATGATTAAATCTAAAACTACGCAGCACTTTTTAATGCAGTTTTTAGCTATAAATAGAGCAATTTACGAGGTTGGTTTAACTGTACAATACATGCATAATGCATATATTATATTAAAGAAGCTTGCAAGACACTTCTTGGTAACTTAGAAAGGGCACAAAGATGTGTATTAAAAGTAGCAACATTTAAGCCATATAGATTTCCTACAACAACTTTATACCAATTATGTGAGGTACTTACCGTTAGGAAACTTTACATTTTGCAACTTGTGTGCAGGCAGCACAGTATTACACCTTACAATAAAGACAGAACCGAGAAACGTACAATAGGCAATATTTGCAATCCTTTGAAGTGTCGTACTGAGACTGCAAGACGGCAACGAATACACCTTGCTATATATTTGTATAACAAAATCAACAAAATTCTCAACATTAACCCTCTGACACTGCATGAAACAAAGATAAAAATTACTTCCTGGTTAAAGTCGTTAGAATATGAGTCAACTGAAGCTTTATTAAAATACATAAAATAAATTAACAAAATGAATAAGTTGTTAACCAAAACACAACACATGCCTCTCACTGATACTCATACATACCCTCGCACTCACTCACACACAATCACACACACACACACACGCACACACATACACACGCACACACTACTTAACTAAAAATAATATAATATATTTAAATAAAAATAAGTTTTCTAGAAATTTAATTTTACCCATAACTTGTTTAAGATATATTTAGTACATTCTCTGTAAATTGCATAATATTAATATTAAGAATATCTTATTTTGGAGAGGACACTGTAATGTAATCTGTGGGACACTGGCTTCCGAAACACAGGTATTTTCAATGCCTACCTTGGAAGTCAGGGCTTCACTTATGCTTGTATTGTTGATTTATGCAATAAAGAATTTATTATTATTTATTAATTTATTAAAGAAAAGCCAAGAAATCAAAGATGTAATGTGATGCGCTGAAATTGCAACAGTCATTAAAGAAAAATTTTAATAATAATCAAAATGTACAGTTAGTTAGGTGGATCACATTTATTTTTATTATTTACAGGAAACAATGGGTATTAAAACAAGCACTAGGGACCCACATGGTACAGCGGGCTTTACAGTAAGATAATTGAATTATGATTAAGGGCTGAAACTGAGTTAAGAGGGCGCCCGCCACGGGCAACCGTCGCGTGTCAACGCGCGTGGATACGCGGGCGGGCTCCGTTGGAACGCGACGGTGCCCGTCGCGTGTTTCCATCGCGGAGGCCGGATTATTTTATTTTATGGTGTCGCTAGTTCAATTCTAACGGTGTGCATGTATAGTCGTGTTGATGGAGAGCTTAATGTATTATTACATAGCACAACGACGACGACTAGCAAAAAAGAAACGACAGCCAGTAAGCCCGTTTATTGAATCTAGGTTGCTGTGCGGGCCCCGCGCGTGGCCCCGCGACGGCTGCCTTCGTCCGGTGGCGGGTCCCGTTGCGCGGGTGCGGGGCGCGCTTCCCCGTGACGGACGCCCGCGCAGTTCCCCGTGACGCATCACTTTTGTATGAAACCGCGCGGGCGTCCGCTTAACTCAGTTTCGGGCCTAAGGGTATACAATCGCACATATATGAAGGTATTGTTGTCTCTATCGGCCTATGATCTAAATGTGTGTGTGAAAGTAGACTATGGTATAACCCTCCTTATCATGAGAAGAGCCCCGAGCCCAGCAGTGGGACACGTATTAGATACAGGGCTGCTATTAATATTATAATACTTTTTTATTTACAGATTGACATAGAATTAATGTTGGGTAAAAATCAAAATACTCCGCCTCCAGCAGAAAGCTTCTTTCCGCATGGAATTCCACCTCCGGTAAAATAGTTTTAATCATCCTAGTAATACTATAAATCCTACTTTATTTATACTATATCTATACTATATATGTATATAAATATTATAAAGAAAAATTGGTAATGGCAGCGTCATATTTAATCTTTCTCGCTGCCACCAACCAAATGTCATGGGTTTGGTAGGTCTACGATTACCTTAGATTGTATAGAAAGAAAGAAGAGAAGAAGAAAGAAAATAATTTCAATTCCAGCACAGATCTTAAAACTAAATACACAGAAAAAAAAATCACAAAAGAGAATAGGTACCCCGCGGTATAAGGTGAGGTAATACGAAAAAAGTAGTAAAATATTTTAGATTGTTTGTGTGAAAATTAATGTACAAAAAAACCCCGTGTAAGCTCCTTATTTTTGTCAAAAAATATATATTCATGCTCCGCTCCCTTGGTATGTAGCTAGATGTTAACATTTTAACCTTTATTTTCAGCGAGACAATAACGAAAACGATGAAGTTTTAACGCCTGAAGATATTGCAGTAAGAATTTAAAAATATTTAGGTTTACATACGTAATAACATCAGCCTATAGCCACAAAAGGGTGGCTAGAGGCGTAATAACACCCACACTTCAGCTGATTTGTTAATGCCTCTTAAGATAGGGTGGAATCTATTGCCATCGTGTGTTGCTACTGAGGATTTCCAAACATCTAACACTTAACCGACCCAGGGATTGAACCCAACACGTCACGATGAGCAGTCGTATACGCTTACCGTACATGTCTACCATCAAGACACTGAAGACGCAATGATAATAAACTGTCACTGTCTGTACGTGTGGTGTAGTGGTTTAAGCGGTCGCCTCGCCGCTCTCCACTGCACTGGTGTTGTGGTTTCAATCCGCACATGGGACAAATCTTTGTGTGATGCGCAATGATTTATTCTGAGACTGGGTGTGCTTGTGTGAGTGTATGTGTGTATTTGGTCTTGTCATTGGGACCATTGGATAGTGTAATTGCTTCTGGCGTTCTATCTAATGTGAATAAGCCAATTTTATCTTTTTTATCTTTAATAATGTTGTTTCAGGAGGCAAAACAAAGACGGAAACCGAGGCCTCAAATACATCCACAACAGGTATGTGTGTATTAGGTTCAACGAATAAAAGGGATGATGACTGAGCCCGCGAAAGTAATAAAATGAATACCTTATCAAAATATAGGTAAACAGAAACCAAACGCAAAAATGTTTGTTACATACTTTAAATCTAACTCATCTTATGTTTATTCAAAGTTTTATGGGCAACTCTTCATTTTTAAAGTACAAAGTAGTGAAAAATAGTGTGGGTTATATCCATACTATTTTTAGCAACTATTGTATTGCAACTTGAATATAGCAGCGATAGCCGAGTGGGAGACCGTAGGACTGCGAAGTCAAATGTCTCGGGTTCGAATCCACGGCACACACCTCTGCCAATAAATTGTTAAGATTCGTCTTTCCGAAGATATGTGTGTATTTATCATATAAATTATCGCCTTTCTAACGGTGAAGGAAAACATCGTGAGGAAACCTGCATGCCCGAGAGTGCCTAAAAAGTACTCGAGGTTGTGTGAAGTCTACCAATCCGCAATTGGCCTATGGCGTGGTGGACTATGGCCTAACCCTTCTCATCATGAGAAGAGGCCCGAGCCCAGCAGTGGGACATGTATTAGATACAGGGCTGCTATTATTATTATATATGCAGTGAATGTAAATTGTATTAACTCAGGAAGTTTATGTGATATCAAAGCGATAATTTTAATGATTTTTCTAATATTGAGAGACGTTTCTATATACCAAAAAAAAATAAAAATATCATTTCTATATTAAGGTAAGCTAATGGATATCTAGTTTCTCTCCTAGTTCATGCATACTTTATAAAATTGATCCAATTGTTAACAATCAAAGATATTAAGCTTGCAATGTTAAATTTCAGAATGTACGTCGAAGAGTCCGGGCTGTAATAGCAGAAGTAAGAATAATTTATATTATACCTTATAGTTTTAGAGCCAGTGGCCACCCACGATTTTATAAGAGCTGAAATTTTCCCTTTTTTGTGCCTTTAATAGAGGTTAACGATCACCAAATATGTAATTTGGATCGCGGTGGCTTTTGAAGATATAAAATTCAGAGAGAGATTTTAATCTGATTTTAAACAGTTGGATTGAAATTAATCTAAGCCCCGGTTATTCAAATCATTGTAATTAGTATAATTTAGTTTTACTTATAATTTATTTTTTATATCATTTTGTTTGTAATATTTTGACGTGTTCAAGTGCCTCCTGGGGCCTATGAAAATAAATGATTTGAATTTGAATTTGAATTTGAAAAAAAAGTTGTAAAACAGGTACGTCATGGTATAAAGTGTAATTTTTGCAGATACTTTGTATCGTTCCAGTCCCAAACAGACACCCCTGAACTTTCAAACCTTAAGTTTTCAGTCATGGTGTTGGAGCCAATTTACGGGTCTGCCAATGGTGGGTAACGATTTCTATCATCACCAAGGTCAACATATCCAAAAATTCAAAATTCAAAATTACGCTCTATACTATGACGAAACTTTACAGAGGCACAAACAGGGAAACTCAGTTTTTTTATAAAATAACGTAAGTCGGGCGGCCATTGACTCTTAGGCTATATAGGGTGGAATTATGAGGAGTTCGTGGCTAAGTAGACGCCGCGCGGATTGTTCTGTCTCGGTGTCAGTTTGAAGATTTGCAGTCGTTACGTGTCGTAGTAAGAGATCAGAAAGTCTGACAACTAGTCTAACAAAGAGTATCTTATTATCTTGTACTGGCTTGTGGAGGAGATCTGATGGCCGTCTACTACGTAAAATACTGATACTCAGCTTAATCCGTTAGACTATATAGAAGCCGTCCCCCAATATTGATTGAGGATGGAATAATTTATGAAATAATCTTCGAAATAGATAGCCGAAATGCATAGCAGCGATAGCCGAGTGGGAGACCGTAGGACTGCGAAGTTAAAGGTCTCGGGTTCGAACCCACGGCACACACCTCTCGTCTTTTCGAAGATATGTGTGTATTTATCATAATAAATAATCACTCGCTAACGGTGACGGAAAACATCGTGAGGAAACCTACATGCCTGAGAGTGCCTTATAAGTGTTTGAGGGTGTGTGAAGTCTACCAATCCGCACCTGGCCAGCGTGGTGGACTATGGCCTAACCCTTCTCATCATGAGAAGAGGCCTGAGCCCAGCAGTGGGACATATATTAAATACAGGGCTGCTATTATTATTATTATCATCTTCGAAATAATGTGAGATTTTAATTCCATAACATTTTATTAATTAGGAAGACAAAATATTTCCTGCGGATGATGGACAATATCACGATATACAAGCAGATTTGGAGGCACTAGTGAGTTTTTTTTAATTCTAAAAACAAAATAACCCACTTAAAATTAATGTTTTATGATTAAAAAATATTTATTATTTCCATTAAAATTACGTGTTTTTTTCAGCCGGAAAGATTGACGCTAACTGACAAGGTTTTATAATATTAAAATAATATACTTGATTTTTTTTTAAATTTTATACCGACAAAAAAAATCTCTGTTTTCAGTGGGACGAATATAAGTTTCTTATTAAACATGAGCAGGTAACTTTTTAGAGATTTTTTTTTTGTCTGAAAGAGTACAGTGGGCCAAGCAATTATGTATGCAGGGCAAAAACTTCTATGCCATAGTGCAAACTATTTGCAATAGATATGCATGTGTGAATTACATATTTAAAAAGTGTAATATACCCACTATTTAGATATGTAACTTACTTATCCATAACTGGTGTAGTAAGTCTTTACTTTGACTTAGAAGTTTTTGTCCTGCATAGCTTACTCGTTGGCCCACTGTACCTATACTTGTCATGTGGTCCCATTTTCATCAAATCACGATCTGATAATGAGATCCTGGAGAAATCGAGGGCAGCCATCAAATTTTTAAGGCTTCTTTATTGTTTTTCGTATATTACCTAAAGCTACTCGGATATTTGCATCTAGCAGTCAGCATTTCATGTTGCTGAGCTGATGCTGGTAGGTACAACTCCTCAACGGTTAGGAGTACGAGGATAATTCTTTAAATATAGGCACCTTATTAAGGCTGTTTACTGTATTATTTCGAATTATACACAGATGAAGCGAGACATTGAATATTACATAAGTATTTCTTTTTTGTAATTAATATCAGTTTTTAACCGACTGCCCAAAAAGGAGGAGGTTCTCAATTCGGCCGGTATGTTCTTTTTCTATGTATGTACATCGATTACGTCGCGGTTAATGGACCGATTCGCGTGATTATTTTTTTGTTCGACGCGAAATAGCTGCCAGGGGTCCTATAAAAATTTCTTTCAGTTCGGTCTAGTAGTTTTTATTTTATAAGCATTATTAGTAATTGAAGTCGGTTTATTGATTGGACAATTATTATTGTAAAATTATTTTATTTGTGTTTGTGTAACCTAATTTATTTCCACGTGTCTATAAATATTTAATGTTTTAAAATGTTAGTAACCACTTGACATCTTAAAATACAATTTTATACTCGTTTTATTTTCAGAAAAAATATCCCAAGGGCCAAGTTATGCCAAATGTAAGTTAATTTCAAAGTTAAGTTAAGGACTGAGTCTGTTTGTATGTTACATATTCACAGCAAAACCACTAAAAATAAAAATGCAAATTTTTATGAACCTTAAATTGTGTTTTCAGTGGGAAAAAGACATAGATAGATGGGCTGTAAGTATATATGTAACACTTCAATAATATAGAATCGTTCAATAAATATAGAAAGTTTAAAATGGCAATATCAAAACAAATAAATAAAATTTAAGCTTCTGTTTTTAATATCAAAGAAAACAATGTTTCATCAAGCTGGTATAGTTGTTTGCAATACCTTTGCCTAAAATACAGTTTTTTATAATGTTGCCTGCCTGTCTGTGTGTGTCGGCTAATCTTCTAAACGGCTAGACCGATTTAATAAAATGTAAGATGTAGAACTGACTACAAGGCGCGAAACTTTGGCTACTTTTAATCGATGTAATTATCACGCAGACGATATCGCGGGGGAAAGTTTGATAGCGCTAATCTCAAGAACTACTGGTCAAATCTTGATAATTCTTTTTGTGTTTGATAGTCTAACTCTCAATAAAGGTCTTGAGATATTAAACATTACGCTAAGCTCCACGGGAGCGGCGCAGTAAGGTTGAACGCAAGTCAAAGTGTGGGAGCAGCTACTACTTAATACAACGATTTCCACGCGGAGAAATTCGCGGGTATTGCGTTAATTTACTAACCGTCAAATAGTAAAAATATCTCTATATTTTTTCTTGTGATCATAATAACATCTTAAAATACCACGTTTATAATATAACAGTTTGATTTATATAATATTAAAGTTGAAAAAATTAAGAATCCAGCAGGACTCGAACCTGCACCCCCTGGGTATACGCCCCAAGTGCTTTGCCAATTCAGCTATGGATTCGTATGCTGCCTGACTCGAAATTTCTCAACTCCTTTGTGCCAGCCGAAGCTAGACGAACCATTACTTGGTTTTAGCGCCATCTATGCGATGTAATAAGTTACTTATTCACATAATCGCATACAGTACGTTTGAATTAAGATCAACACATTACTGTCGAGAGATGACGCATATTTATCAATACTTGTAATATTTAAAGCAAATTTTAGCTTTGCTATGCCTTTTTGTATTTATATAATATTAAAGTTGAAAAAATTAAGAATTCAGCAGGACTCGAACCTGCACCCCCTGGGTATACGCCCAAGTGCTTTGCCAATTCAGCTATGGATTCGTATGCTGCCGGACTCGAAATTTCTCAACTCTTTTGTGCCAGCCGAAGCTAGACGAACCATTACTTGGTTTTAGCGCCATCTATGCGATGTAATAAGTTACTTATTCACATAATCGCATACAGTACGTTTACTTTAATATTATACAAATACAAAAAGGCATAGCAAAGCTAAAATTTGCTTGAAATATTACAAGTATAACAGTTTGAATTTATCAATTTCAATGGTGATTTGTCTCCTCCAGGGATACTCAAGGCAATTGCTTGTAAGGGATGCAGTAAGTCATAATGTTTTTATACAGGGTGTATTTAAAATTAAAATAACCTTAGAATCAAAGAAAGAATCAGCATTGCCATTCAACGTGGCAATGCCGCGTCACCTTCTGAACACGTTCCCTGCAGTCGAGGTCGATGCGGAGGAATTCTATGACACTCACCAATAAATTTATAAATATTTGTTGTTTATTTACTTCTATTGTACTTACCTGACAATTATATAGGTTTGCGTTGTAATACCGTCTCATTACTCTAGTGTTTCTGCGTCTACTTTTGGAACGAACAAAACTGAAAAGTTAGATAATATTAATAAGATTGAGCTCTATAATTTTGCAGATCAAAAGAGCTAAAGAAGAAGTAAGTATCGAAAAAATTAGGGCTACATTTTGAAGTATTTTAATACAGTATTTCATTTGGTTTACTGTTTAGGAGCAGAAGATAGAACCTGCCACACCCGCACCGTATACACCTTCAGTTGGAGTAAGTAGATAATTGTAATTAGAATAGCATAAATAAAAAAAAAACATGTAAGTAAATTTTTGTGTTCTATGTTTTTTTAATGTATGTATTTCACTATTTATAATAATAATGTTCATGTGTTTGAAGAAGGAAGAAGGTGTGAGCTAGATACTAAACGAGACTAACTGAAAGCACGACCACCTTCGAATATAACGTTTAATTATATCAATGGTGCTCTTACGTGTTCGCAGTGTTCACGTGTGTTTACCGCAAAAATAGGGTACATTAGTCATCTAAGAGCAAAACATCCAAGCTCGTAAAATAAATAACAATAGCTAAGTCCTTTAAGTATGTGAATATGTGAATAA
Source organism: Hypena proboscidalis (assembly GCA_905147285.1). Lineage (NCBI taxonomy): Eukaryota > Metazoa > Arthropoda > Insecta > Lepidoptera > Erebidae > Hypena > Hypena proboscidalis. Next base: position 10,411,979 of record LR990152.1, read on the forward strand.
GTGACTTATCATATCGCATAGATGGCGCTAAAACCAAGTAATGGTTCGTCTAGCTTCGGCTGGCACAAAGGAGTTGAGAAATTTCGATTCCGGCAGCATACGAATCCATAGCTGAATTGGCAAAGCACTTGGGGCGTATACCCAGGGGGTGCAGGTTCGAGTCCTGCTGAATTCTTAATTTTTTCAACTTTAATATTATATAAATACAAAAAGGCATAGCAAAGCTAAAATTTGCTTTAAATATTACAAGTATTGATAAATATGCGTCATCTCTCGACAGTAATGTGTTGATCTTAATTCAAACGTACTGTATGCGATTATGTGAATAAGTAACTTATTACATCGCATAGATGGCGCTAAAACCAAGTAATGGTTCGTCTAGCTTCGGCTGGCACAAAGGAGTTGAGAAATTTCGAGTCCGGCAGCATACGAATCCATAGCTGAATTGGCAAAGCACTTGGGGCGTATACCCAGGGGGTGCAGGTTCGAGTCCTGCTGGATTCTTAATTTTTTCAACTTTAATATTATATAAAATACAAAAAGGCATAGCAAAGCTATAATTGGCTTTAAAATATTACAAATAGCTAAGTCGCCGTAGCCGAAATCGGCTAGGATTCCTATACCTATTCACTATTTATAATGCCTCGATGGTTTAGTGGTTAGCGTATGCGTCTCTTACCGCGAGGTCTCGGGTTTGAGGCAAAGCGTTATTGTAGTAAGCAAGCACGGAGTTGGAATTGTGTATGGTGGATGGGGATAGGCGGGTGTTGTACACCTCTGCCACGCCCTTCCGGGTAATATAGGCGTGATGTTATGTTATGTATTGCACTATTTTCCAGATGGGCGCGTATTGGAGTGGTGGTGATGATTTGTTTAATGGTGTAAGTCTCATTAAATCATGTGTTTTTTATAAATTACAAGCTTAAATTGTTGGTAAAGGAAGGAAATCTTTAAATAAGTAAACAATTTTGATGATTTTTGTACCATATTTTCGAAGCTCATGATAAAATTTATATTGAACCAATTCAAGATTATTACGTGCCAAACAAAATTCAACACGTAATCATCCAAATCAAACTACTTATCTATAGAATAAATAAATATATAAAAGATGGTTTGCCTTAGTCGGTGTTTCTATGTATAATAAGTATGTATTTACAAAAGAAAAGTATATATGTAGTAGTATCAGTTATTCTAGGACCCATAGTACAAGCTCTGCTTAGTTTGAGACTAGATGGCGTAGTGTGTAAGTTGTGAGATATTTATTTATTTATTTATTTATTATTTTGTCTTCGTTTTAGGGCTCATCTGTCGTCCGAGCTGATCTAGGGTTCGCAAGAAGGTACAATGGCCTAGACGTTATTGGCACACCTCCTCCACCAATTGAACCTGAAGATCCAGCAGATTCCGAGACAATTGAAGATGAAGACTCAACAACAAACGGAACGCAGCCGATTGAGTCTCGGAAACAGGTGTGTATCTAGCAAATGGACATGGAATCCACCTGGTGTCTACAGCCAAAGAGCACGTCATCAATATAGAGAGGAAATGAAAGCTAATATCTGAGGAAATAAGTCTGCCAAGACTTATGGGGTAGCGAGAGATAAATTGTTCTGCGGACCGCTGATTTGACAACTAGTGTTATATGTCGTGCAAGAGCGGTGCTCTTTCACATTTGGTAGCGGGGACGCCTGACAATTACAAGCCTGTTTGGTACAACCACAGATTTAGATCTACATAGATAACGCAAATGCATGTACTTCGCGTGTCTGAACCCCGACCAAGCGTCAAGGTTGGTCGCCGCTAACTTCAGTCCACGCGCGTCTTTTGTTAGAAAAAATCATAGCGGACGGCCGTTTGAATCGTACTGGGCGGATGGGCATCGGCGGCATCGGTGTCTTTGAATCGGTTTAGATTTCCCGTCACTAAATTTCGGCTGTGACGTCACAATAGGTATTAAAAAGTCAACACGCTTGGTTTCAATACAAATCTTGATACTTGCGTTATCTATGTAGATCTATATCTGTGGGTACAACTATCTTTGTGACATCCCATGAAATAAATTAATAATTTGAATGTTTTAATTAGATAAAACGCCAGGGGCAATTACACTACCCAATGGTCCCAATGATAAGGCTAAATACATTCACTCATACAAGCACACCAAGTCTCAGAACAACATTTGATCACCTTAAGATTTGTCTTATGTGGGAATCGAACCCACAGCAATAGAATAGATAATCCGCAATCTGAAAATATTTTCGATACGTTGCTACTAATGTTATTTGTCTCATGTGCCTAATTTTTAATACCAAAGCGCGACAAATCTTTGAATTTCCACAATTAAAAAAATACCTAAAATTTCTAGTATACACACCTACTCCATTGAACACCTATTATTTTTTTAACTTTTTAATTGCTACAGGGTTTTCCAGGCGGTATGGGAGGTATGCCTGGAGGACCAGGAGGCATGCCAGGAGGTCCGAGAGGTTTTGGAGGCATGCCTGGAGGAGGGCCTGGAGGTATGCCACGTGGTGGACCTGGAGGCATGCCTGGGGGACGTGGAAGTCCACCAAGCTACGGAGAACCATCAAACTATGAAGGTGGGGGTCCGCCGGATTACGGAGGCAGAGAGCCACCACATTATGGAGGCCCATCAGGTAGAGGTGGGCCACCGCAATATGGAGGTGGGGGCCCACCAAACTACGGAGGCGGAGACCCATCACAATACGGGGGCCCACCGGGTAGAGGGGGAAGGCCACCGCAATATGGAGGCCCACCAAGTAGAGGAGGTCCACCACAATATGGAGGTGGGGGTCCACCGAACTATGGAGGCGGAGGCCCACCGCAATATGGGGGTCCACCGGGAAGAGGAGGAGGTCCACCGCAATATGCAGGCCCCCCAGGTAGAGGAGGCCCACCACAATATGGAGGCGGGGGCCCACCCAATTACGGAGGTGGAAGCCCACCGCAATATGGGGGCCCTCCAAGTAGAGGAGGAGGTGCGCCACCGCATTATGGAGGCCCACCTGGCAGCGGTCGAGCTCGTCGTCCACCTATGGTAAGTTCACAGATATAGACAGTGGATTATAGTATCCGCCTTATCCTAATCCCTTCTTTTTTTATTTACTTAAAAACTTTATGCACAAAAACGGTACATGGGCGGACTTATTGCCATAGGCATTATCTACCAGTCAGTCAACCTTCAGGTGATGCAGAGACGACAAGTGGTAGGTGCAAGAGGTGTGACTTGGTTGTAAACAAAAACCAATACAATTACTTAATCTAATTCGTCATAACTAAGATTATTGCACTACAAAATACTTAAAATAAACGAGATCCTGATTTCGGAGCGAATTCTAAAGATGGACTGACTGAACAATGAAAAAAGAGTTAACGAAACTAGAAAATATGCGAGGGGCACAAAAGAAGAAGATTATTAGAGGACCAAAGGTTACGATCATGATTGGAACAGAGATACTGGAAATAAGGAGTTAAAGATGGTGGCGAAGGAGAGTTAAGGATAGAATAGACAGTAGTTATTAGTAGTTAAATTTATCTGACTGCTGGATATAGGCTCTTAGTTCGCCATTTGCCACGGTCGTTTGCTAATTTGACAATGGCTTGGACTACGCAACTAGTTAACCTGGACTAGTCCTAATTAAATTAAATACTTACAAAACTTATTTTCCAGGTTCTACCCCCAGATTTATCACCGCTAAGACCGCCACGGCCTGATGACAAGAATAACATATCGCCGGGTGAGATTAAGATACCAGGACCGGATGCGTTGAGGGAAGAGGGTGGAGGTGGATTCCCTGGAGGTCCTCCAGGAGGCCCGGGATTCCCTGGCGGTCCGGGAGGCCCTGGATTTCCAGGTGGTCCAGGTATTTTTTTAAGTCTAACAAAACTTTAAATCCGTAATATTTTAAGAAAAAGTACCAAGACCATTATCACAGAACAAGTTTTCCTTAGTGCCTTGAAGAGCACGTGAAGCCTTCAGAGCCGGTTGCATAGTAAAGATCTATTGCAGTTATGGTAGTCAGAGGCCAGGAAACTAGTTTATCAAATTTATTTATTTAGAAAAAGTACAATTTTAAAAATTACAATTTGTTTCACAAGTATAAATCCTCGCCAAACATTACGTTTAACGGCGAGAATCGCTCTTTTTATATAAAACTAAGTTATTAAGTACTTTACCTACTATCTATTATACAATATCAACAAATAAAAAAAAAGAATGAAAACATATAATATAAATTCTATCGGGATGAAACTGAAGAACGAATTGCCCATGCTCACATAAGCAATTCTCTTCTTAGCCTCTTCTTCAGCATAAACCTACTCATTTTATTTTCATCTCTTAATATATCTATTTTATTAAATATTTTTGGCACTATATATTTATTTGTTCTCTCACCATAATAATTAGTTATTCTAGGTTTATTTAACATATGTTCTCTAGCCCTTCTGGTGTAAGAGTAGGTTTCGTTTGGGATGTCTGATGGCATGACTGTTGCTTTACGTAAAATACAGACAATCAGCTAAATCTGTTAGACTAGAAGCTAGAAAGTTACTAGGAAAAGGCTCAAAGAAAGATTAAATAGTTTGATTAATATGAGATGGGGCCTCATGTTTTCACGTTGACTAGGGTAGGTAGATCTATTATGAACACCTGTATATTTTTTTTTTATAATTTCCTCTTGAGGTTATAGCCACCTCAAGAGGGAGTTTATTTCTCTGCTATTTCATACAGAGTAGAATTCAACATTAAAATTAAAATTATCATCTAGTATATATTAGTTTTTAGTTAGTGAACACCTATATAGCTTTGCACTCTTTATTCCAGGTGGCCCAGGACATTCTGGGTATCCCCGTGGGCCTGGTGGTCCAGGAGGCTCAGGCTATCCAGATGGTCCAAGCCAGGGGAATCCCGCAGACGAAGTCGCACAAATGGAGTCGGAGGCAATGAAGCTGGTTCCCCAAGAAGCTCTACGACAGGGAGGCCCAGGTAGACCAGCCAATTTATTCAATAAATATCCTTCTATGGCACCATACCTACATTTTTTTATTCTTTATTATTAAAGCGCGCGTTGTATGTAGCTTGCCTACTGTACTGTATTCTGTGCCACAAGTCTGGCCCGACGGACGGGAGCCGGCTGACAATCGCTCCGTTGCTCTATGTTTGTATGACCAGTACGACCTAGAATTAACAAAACACTTGCTGAAGAGAATTCCCAGTTAAACCTGGTTCTCTTCTCTTCTTTCCTAGATTTATAAAGATAAAGAATGTTCTCTTTTTAACATGCTGATTTTCATGAAATTTGTTTATATTGAAATAATTCCACATGTCGTGTCCTAGACACAATGCCACTGTTGTAATACAATCGGATGTGCCTCATCTATTTCACTTCATTTCAGGTGGTCCACCCGGTCCACCAACTCCTCACGTAAGTATGCCAAAAGCATATCAACACCATTCAATGTCATGATGTGGTTTTGCGTGATACCGGCAGACGAATTTCTTATGTGAAATCAAAATTTGGTAAGAAATAGTTTCTGTCAAAACTTAATACTTCCGTCACACTTACAGACAGACAAAAGTTTATAAAATATATTTTGGCTACAGCTACTGCTATTATAAAGTAACCTTTCATATTTTTAGGGTTCCGTAGTATCTACAAGAAACCCTTATAGTTTCGCCATGTCCGTCCGTAAAAATAAAGATATAAAGCACGTGGGGCGTATACCCAGGGGGTGCAGGTTCCTAGTTTTTCAACTTTAATATTATATAAAATACAAAAAGGCATAGCAAAGCTAAAATTTGCTTTATAATATTACAAGTATTTGATAAAAAATGCGTTATCTCTCGACAGTAATAGCACAGTATAAATATTACATATTTATACTGTGGTAATAGTGTTGATCTTAATTCAAACTTACTGTATGTGGCTAAGTGACTTATCACATCACATAGATGGCGCTAAAACTAAGTAAGGCTCGTCTAGCTAAGGCTGGCACAAAAGAGTCGAGAAATTTCGAGTCTGGCAGTATACGAATCCATAGCTGAATTGGCAAAGCTTTTGGGGCGTATACCCAGGTGCAGGTTCGAGTCCTGCTGGATTCTTAATTTTTCAACTTTAATATTATATATTTAATTTATATTATTGTTAGATAGGTCTTTTGATATCATTGCGGGGTTGCTAAAAAAGATTTGTGCTTTAAAAATCTCTTTGCAAGATAATTAAACCGCTGACTCGTAAAATCAGGAAAAAAATTATGATAATTAGTATATTATAATGTAATTAACTTAAAAAGAAAACTATAGCGTATACGCTAACTTTATTAGTTCAAAAGTATTAAGGGCCCTATTTTTAAAAGCATGACCTTTTGTTAAGTCCATAAATATGTTGTAACGGCTGACTACGGATCCCTATTGCGCGTGGCCCGACACGCATTTAGACGGTTTTTTCTAAAAGCTGATCAATGTACAGGCTTCGAAAAGGGCATTAATTATAAACATGTACACACGCAACATTATATACACTATTTCTAGTATTGACCAGTCAATACGCGAAATTTGATAATAATTTTACGTATGTTCAGTTAGCCTATAGCCTGGCCAAAAATCTAATTAAGTTCTCTTAAACTGAAATTTCCAGGATAACCCATCAGCAATAGTTCCTGCAAATCCCCTCAGCAGAATTATACCTGAACCTCAAGTAAGTAACCGATTACCTCGCTTTGGTGATTATTCAGATAGAGCGTGGAATCAACTTGTAGAACGAGTAAAGTCCGATACTATACGTATGCGAAAGGCGTTTTACAATCAATATAACAATTTATGATTTCGTCACGGTTAAGAATTAAAAAAAAAAAGAAAACTCTTGATGCAACCGTCTCTAGTTTTATGTTTAGTCTTTCATTTTCTGTTATTTGTTGTTTTAGCGGCAACAATAATCATTTATTTATAAAAATAAAATAAAAATTTAACTAATAAGCAAACGTAAACTAGCCTGACTTATGTACTAGGGGTCTATTCAACAAGACCGCAGAATGTGGGCAACGTATCCAGCATTGCCGTTGTATAGCAATGCTTATACGTTGTCCAAAAATAAGGCCAACGCTAAAAGCGAACGTGTGGCCTCAAAAATGCGAGAACTAAATTAATATACATTAATTATTATCTTTTATTTAAATATAATAAGGCAAGAAATAAAAATATAATATAGTTCTAACCGTCAGTTCCCCCATCACACCAGACCAGACAAACTTACAGAATATTTGATGTAATTTCGACGAATACACTAGTATTATGAATTCAATTCTCTTTAATTTAAAACCTTTAGTGGACATAACTAAGTATGATTTAGAACCTGCTATGAAGATGGGATCTTTTTATGGAGTGGGAGTGTAGATAGCTGACATGGTTGACTTTTGACCACTGGGCAGTGCTGCCAACGCCAAATGTTTCATGTCGCTAGATTCAGTGCCAAAAATCGCCAGAAAATCAGTAGTTCCCCCACATTCCTGTGTCTGATAGATAGATAGATAGAAAATTCTTTATTGTACACACAGATTAAATACAATTTATAGAAGAGTCTTATCTAGTATTACATGCACTATTATAATTATGGGCGGCCTTATCACTATTGAGAGATCTCTTCCAGGCAACCTTTGGGTGGTCAGGAATGATTTAATAGACATATCATATAAGTTGGTGGTGTAGTTTATAAATTAGAAAGTATTTATGTACCTAATGAGTTTTTTTTTAATATTATTAAAACGAGAATTAATTAATATTATTGATTTTTTTTAGTTGGCCTTCCGACTGAAATTAGTTAACACTCAACTTTTCATGTTAATAAACAATTCTTTACTATTTACATGACTTTTTCTCGTTTCAATAATTTACAGTACTAATGAAATTAGAAAAACTGCAGTAAGGCCAATAATATGGTTCTGAAAACATAATTATTAGCATAGCTTTTAAGTAAATAATACGTTTTGGTGCACCACAAAAGTCGCTAGATTATTTTTGTCGGTAGGACATACCCAAAAGTTGCCAGATTCGACGACAAAATCAATTAATTTGGCAACACTGCCACTGGGCGACCACCAATATAACTACCGATCTATTTAAAGTTATGTTAAGTTTTTATATTTATTGTTAATTAATATTTAATAGGCTAGACTTTTGGTTATAGGGACCCCTTGACGAAGTTCCAGTATCTGGTAGGAGCCAAAACATGCAAGGAAAGGGAGCAGTAAGTATTCATTCTTTCGCTTACCATCACGCCAATATAAATTAGAAAGACGTTACAGATGTGTATTAAAACGCACTTTTCACCGGTTATGATATCGAAATCCCATGTTAATGAGGTTAGGCTTAAAGCCAACTACAAGATATAGTGCTAGACACCGGGCTCCTATCGAGAATTACCTAGACAAGACTATACTCAAGACCTTCTATCAGGAGGCACATACTTTAACAGGAGCTACACTTACGACGTATCCGTAGTATGTATGTAGTTAGAATACTAGTGCAGTTCAGTAAACTTTTTATATTAAATATTAGAATCGATATGTTATGTTTACAGCACTCTGGACGGGAGTTATTAAATATGGTGAAGAAGAAAATAGCTGTAAGTTTTTTTAATATTTACATTTTGCGCATCCATTTATTCTTTCTTTTTATGTTTAAATACAAATTATAAAAGTACATTTAAAAATATAAAGTAGGTACAAACAAAATAAATATTTAAAAATATAAAAAATCAAATTCCTATGATCTTTCACCGCCATCTTGGAAAATATTGTAAATTGTTTGTTTTTTTCGGGTTATCTCGGCTACGTGTCATTTACCAAAAATATTTTAAGTAGTTTTTGTTCTACAATAAAATTATACATCATTTACACCTATCGTTGATCGTTGCTGAGTTATTAAACGAAGAAGTTCAAAGCGGCTTTTTTGACTTTCTACTTATCTGTGATTCGTATTCAGATATTCTTGTATAATATAAAAAAACAAATGTGAAAATGTTTTAGTATGTAATGTAATATTAGATTAACTTAGCAACGATCTAGGATATGTGTAAATGATGTATAACTTAATAGTAGAGTAAAAAAACAACCAAATTTTCGTCCGTACAAATATTTTTTGTAAAAGTCACACAGCCGAGATAACCCGAAAAAAACAAATCATTTACTACATTTTCCAAGATGGCGGTTAAAGCTCTTAGGAATTTGTTCCAAATTTGTTTATTTTTACTAATTTTAATACGGGTCTTAATCACGTAGATATTTTAAGTATCCTTTAAAATCATTAATTTTCAGATGTATGGAAAACTTGAAGCAGCGAGGGATAATTACATGCGAATGGTAACTACACTTTTAACCGACTTCAAAAAAAGGAGGAGGTTGTTAATTCAATTAATTTTTTTTAGTTTTCCAATTACCTACTTGAAGGAATTCTTTCGTTTACTGTATTCTTTCAAGTTATACACAGATGAAGCGAGACGTTGAATATTACTTAAGTATTTCTTACTTTTTAGAGCATTTTTAGTAACTGAAGTATTTTCTTGTAAAATTATTTACCTACACTAGATAGGTATTTGTTTATGTAAAAATTATAGCCGATCTTGTCATGTCAAGTATAATGCTTTTTTTTAGCATACAACGAGAAAGGTAAGGAAGTTTTTTGATACAGGCAAGTCGAATCGTCATTTCAGATAGGTATGTACAGTGGGCCAAGCAATTAGGTATGCAGGGCAAAAACTTCTATGCCATAGTGCAAACTGATTGCAATAGATATGCATGTGTGAATTACATATGTAATAAGTGTATTATTCCGACTATTTAGATATGTATTCCACTTATCCGTAACAGGTGTAGTAAGTCTTTACTATGACTTAGAAGTTTTTGCCCTGCATAGCTAACTCGTTGGCTCACTGTACACACCAACCTTTACATTTCCAGTATAAGATGGTCTCCCGTTGTATAGCTTCCTGTGCAATGTGATACCAGCTTATACTGGAACTGTATAGGTTGATGTGTAGCCGTGTAGCTATCTACTACTGATTATTATTAAGATTTTTGTACATTTTCAGCCGGATTTAAGAACTATGTTACTAGCTTTACCAAGAGCTGTAAGTAAATAAATAAAATATCATGTAATATAATCATTTAGGTATCTACGTTTTTTAATAAATGAATAATATTTATTTGATTTCAAATTTTCAGGATGATTTTGGCGCCCCCATAAAATGGGTGAAATTTAATTCGGTAAGAGTTATAATAATATTTTAGTAAAATAACATCGACACGCCTATATAACCCAGAAGACTGTTGCAGTGGTGTACAACACCGACACGTCACCTGTTATGTTTAGGTACCATGTATATATAAGCCTACCGCCTTACACCGGACACAATTCCAACTCCGTGCTGCTATCAAGAATTTCCAGACGGAAAGGTCACAAATAACAATTTGCCCGACCCGGGAATCGAACCCATGACCTCGCGGTGAGAGGCGCATACGCTAACCAGTAGTCCAACGAGGTTGTTAATATTTTAGTATCTTAACTTATTATCTAAACGAGAAAGATCTGTCTGTCTGTTACGATTTCACGGTGGACTACTGGACCGATCTTGATAAAATTGGTACCGGGATAGTTCAATACCTGAGGAAGGATATAGGTTACTTTTATCGACAAACCTATCAAGCGGGTAAAGCTGGTCGCATAGGCTTGTGTGAAATAAATATTAACTTACGGCTCTACACTTATCCAAAATATATTTTAAACATAATTTTATTTTACAGAATGAAACTATGGATGGTCTCGCTAAATTAACAGTAATGTATTACACTCCACTTCGTTGTATATGGGTATTTCTCATTTTCACGATTCTCATCGTCACTTTCGTGGGAAATTTTAAAAATGCATTTTTGAACTATATTTGTAATGCAACTTAAAGCAATTAAAAAGATGAATTAAATTATGTATAAATCAATCTAATCTGAGGTCTCGTTCGGCAGGTATAATGTTTTGAAATTTAAGATCCCACGAAAATGACGCGATAGTCCACGAAAATGACGCAGTAACTTTACATTCAATAATTTATCAATTTCTCTATTATTATAATATAAAATATTCTTGTAATCATAATTTCAGCTTATTTTCATCATTAATAATTAAAAGAGACAATTACATATTATTATTTAGTCCAAAATAATAAAATCATGACAATGATGTAATGAATACTTATATTAGATTAGGATGTAAGTAACTTTGACAATCTTTAATAAATAAAATAAAATAAATAAATCATCCTTCGAATAAGATTATAATTATAATTATGTTCATAAAAACTGCACAATTTTAATCAAAAGTTTTGTTAAGAAAACATAATCATACAACATAAAAAACAGGAACTTTTATATGATTTTTAATCGTAATAATTAAGTACCTATAGTTAGATCAAACTACAACTATGTATTAAGGTATAATAATTGTGTGTATTTTAGGTACTTGAATAAGTAATATTACAAGTTATTGTTTTACAAACAATCAACCTTTGGTGATGCAAAGTAAATAAAAATACATAGGCCCAGTTCTAATTAAGAGCCTATTGCACACTTTTACAATTAATATAGATATTTTTGAAATTTAAACTTTATCAAGAACTGGTGAAGATGGGCCTAAGTATCTATAAATATACATAAACACGGTGTTATGACATAGCGACATTTATTGAAACTACAGATTTTTGACTTGGTTAATGTTAATTTCTAGCAGTTATTTTTTTTACAAAAAAAAGGTCGTGTTTTCCAAACCCATTGAGTAATCTCAATATGCAAATTGTTTGGTAAATTCTAATTATTTTTTTAGAACAAAAATAACTAGTGGAAATGAACACTGGCTTTGTTAAAACTTTTTTGTTATTTAGTATGTACTTTAACACTACTTATAATAATATCGCAAGTTATTTTTAAATACAAAAATAACCAGACTTCAATAACTATAAAAATCTCTCATAATAATGTGTAATTAAGATATTTTAATTGTAATATCACAATTTTTAAATTCGCTAAAATAATTTTCGCTAATTTAATAAATTCACCCGGTTATTCAAATCATTGTAATTAGTATAATTTAGTATTATTTATTATTTACTTTTATATCATTTTTTGTAATGTTTTGACGTGTTCAAGCGCCTCCTGGGGCCTATGAAAATAAATGATTTGAATTTGAATTTGAATTTGAATTCACAAAAACCAGACTTTGGTATAAAAAAAGAATCAAAAACTTAGCCTAACTAATTTGAGCTAAAGTTGCAACTTTTTAAGTCTTAGTCTCTCAAAAGTTTAAAACGTAATGTTTGAAGCGTTGATTGACAAAATAACAAAATATATCTTGATAACATCATGATATATTTTGTGATAATAATATCAAATTAAAACATGCGAAGCTTTTTCGTAAATAAAGAAGAATGCCTGATTAAAAACCTTTTGGAGTATTAATCCCAATCGTCAGCAGACCAGAAGCTACGTTGCTTTTTCTCCTTTGAATTAGAAATGTGTTTGTCTAATGCAGGACAGGGCGACATTAGACACAGAGGGTCTCTGGTTTTCACTGCTTATAGGAGAGAGATGGATCCAAAAACTGTCATCTAGTGGTAAATTCAATTTTTCATCAATATTGTCAGTTTAATTTTTAAGGTCTTTTGTATTTACGGAATCAGATTCTTGCATAAAACATTTGTTTTTGAATTTTATCGATGGTGTTTTGGCGTTTTTTTAGTGGCATATGGCGCCTTAATAATTTTGTTGGACAATATGGTTATAGAAGATTTTGATGCCTGATTAGTTTTGTAATCATTGGGGCTCGGATTATAAAAGCCAATGATGATGATGAATGATTTCCGTGTTGACATTTGATTGAAGAAAGAGCGCAATCGTTAACTCCGCAGCCCAGTTTCCGCATGGCTAATAAATTAGGTCTTCTATGATCCCAAATCACTTGATGTACTTTCATCAAGTGACTTACAAATCAGGCAGATTCGACTGTATTAACATTTTTTTTGGATGATGGCTCCTTCACTTACTTCTTCAATGAGAATATGCTTGTCTTGTTAAAATTTGAATATTTAAAATAATTGAACAATAACAATATCTTTACTGTCACAGTCCATCCAGCCGTTTCAAAGAGATGAAGTAAGAAATAAATTTACAAACTTACGTACTACATACAACCTACATTAAATATAAGCGTGAAAAACATAACCACTCCTTGATAGTGGTTGATAAAAATCATATTAATGGACTAAAATCACATTCGTGGACAAATCGCCACGAAAATGACGCCACAAAAGTGACGAAAATGTTCTTTTTTATATATTTCTCCAAAGCTAAGGTGTAACGTTTGAAATCAAATACCTCATGCATATACCCATCATTTTAAGGTTCCAATAAGCTAACTTTTATTCTGATTGCTCAAATACAATGCATACAAATCTTGTCCACGAAGATGATCGCTAATCTTATGAGGAAATTAAAACTAGCCAATATTTTTTTCATTCGTAACACTAGCCACACGTCTACCTGCCTGCAGTGACGATAGAGCACGACTAGCACTCGACCATACCGAGCTCTGTTATTGGTTAGTACTGTCGTGTTTCACAGAAAGCCATTTTTACAACACAAATCTCAAGTAACTAAAATCGTGTGACCGACGTATATTGTGGTTTTACTTGAAAATAACGCCAAACACATTTTTTTTAGACTATTGTGCGTAAAGTGTAATCAATTACGATGGGTTTAGTATATGTTTCAAAGAAATGTACTGAAATTTGGAGAAGCCATAACAAAATATTTAACTGCAGCGGGAAGTGTGACACGATGAGAATGCTGAAAATGGCCCCGTTTTAGACAGTCTATGTCGATTTTTAATACATATTTATACTTTGGTTATGACAAGCGTTATTTATTTAGTAGCTTATTAAATGTTTTATCCTCTAATATACATTTTATGTTTCTAACTTATACCGTTTAGAAAATAAACCCGTGTGACCATCAAATTCGGGCGCCGATGAGAAATACCCATATAACGTTACGCGTTGATGTCTATTGCTCCAAAAAAAACGGCAAATATAATGTTCTGTCGTACTGCAGAGAAAACTCACCCCTTTGACGTGTAAAAAAGTATTTAAAAGGGATGAGATTTCTCTGCAGCTGACTGTGCCTAAATAAATATTATAATTCTCCTTTCAGGATCCAAAAAATATGAGAAACCAACAACACATAGTAGACGTAAGCCATTTTTATTTAATTTCATTTATGTCACAAAGATACATATTTATACCATCAATTTTTTTACATATAACATATCAATAAATTGTCGTGTCACAGTGTTACTTAGTTATCAAACTACTTCGAAACTTAGTCGATTTTTCATTAAATTTTTGTGTATATTTGGTTTTCATTTTTCTACAGGGATCCATATACGTGCCCATAGTGGACCACAATTTGTTAAGATTAGGATGGACGGTAAGCTTATCTATTAAATTAATATCTATGATGAGGAACTTTTTAATCGTATTCGAAGAAGGAAGCATAAGTTAAAACTTTTAATTATTTATTTAAAATAATTTATGCCTATATTTAAAGTTTTTTTTTAGTATCCCCGTACTCATAACCGTTGAGGAGTTGTACCTTCCAGCATCAGCTCAGCAACATAAAATGCTAACTAGATGAAAATATCCGAGTAGCTTCAGTCAATATACGAAAAACAATATAGTAGCTTTTACAATTTGAGGGTTGCCCTCGATTTCTCTAAGATCCCATCATCAGATCGTGACCTAAAGAGAATGAGACCACATGACAAGTATAATTTATTGTTCAAATCGGTCCATGCGTTTTCGAATAATCGGGAAACAAACACAAAAAAATTAAGAATATACTATCGAATTGAGAACCTCCTCCTTCTTTTTGAAGTCCGTTAAAAATTAAACATAATGCATCTGATTCAATCACAATCAACATCAATCGTCATGGGTACAGTACAGGCCATTCATCTTTTAAGATCTGCATTTTTTTCAAATCTTCAGTTAAATTTATTTTTACAGACCGAAGCGCCACCTGAAGTCCTGTCAACCACAGAGACAGAACCTGGCCCTTCCACATTCTCCCCATACCAGGACTCTCTGAAGGTCATGTTGAGGAGTATGAACATGTCACTGACGAACGAACAGGATTGGCTGGCTCTCGAAACTGTTATGACTAACAAGAAATATGTATCAGAGGTAAACACGTTGCTTTTACTACGGACGTGTATCATTTTTTTTTTTAAACGACGCCCGCACTAGGAATAACTCCTGTGTCGCGGGGGTGTTCACAAACATACATTTCACATACACAGAGCACACCCAGAGTCAGAACAAATCTTTGCGAATCACACAAAGATTTGTCCCATGTGGGGATCGAACCCACAACACCAGCGTAGTTGAAAGCGCGTTTGTGCGTAGTTGCGTACTCACTACTCAGTTATACTCTGTTAAATTACTAAATAACAATATTAAACAGCACCTGCTTATCGAGAAAGTTCGGCGAATGTGTTAAAAGTCTTAAATCGGGCGTTCTCTTATTGTTGATGTTATGTTCACCTAAAATCATTAAATTAAAAAAAAAAAATCTTGTGATTAGGGTCGAGGTTTCCTAGCTTCAGGAGCTGGCGAGTTGGCTGATCCGCTCTTTTCAAAGCAATTTAATTTAATGGGCAAAGGGCCCCCCGAGGTCCAGGGCCCTGGTGCACTGCACCGCCGGGCCCTACGATAGCTACGCCACTGGCCATGATGATTATGACGAAAATATAAAATTAACAAGCTCATATTATTTTACAGTGTACAGGAGAGGCTTGCCAAGCAAGAGTAAGTGAATACTTATTTTTCGTGTTCTTTAACTTAGCCTTAGTACCTGATCATTCAAACAATGTACCTAATTTTCTACCGGTTTTTTAGTGCCATAAAATGAACTGCGAGAGTATGGTAAGTATATAAAATCGATTATTTTGTTAGTCTAAAACATTTGGTTTACATAATAAGATAAAACAAGGACTCTTACAGTGCGACGGAGATACCTGTTCGTCGGGAGTAAGTTTTTCAAATTATTATTAGTACTTAATTAGTATTTATTTATTTATTTATCATATGGAAAACTTACAGCTAGTATAACTTAAATAAAAATAAGTTTAGGAACCATAAAGACAATAACAAGTTTTCGCTTCTAGTGACTGTATAACAATTTAGTGCGAACAAAACTAATGTAAACATTGCTTGCTCTTAACCTTATAATTAGGGCGTGATTTAAATGAATAAAATAAAATAAAAATAAAATAGAAATATAACACAAAATAAAAAAATAAGAAATATGATACTCCGCTCATTAAAGAATTCGAGACTCAACCGTCTTCTTGCCGCAGACAAACTTATTGTAAATGGATCGATATCGAACTGCTTACTCACTTAATTAAAGTATCTGCTCGCACGCACAACGCAACTATTCTGCCTGTAATTAGTTGAAGCATCTGGAATCCGCAATGGAATATAAGAACGTGTTGATTTGTTTGGTACATTTATAAAAAAAATATTCAATAACTCAGGACTGTCAATATTACAGTTTAAGATTTTTAAAATTAACGTATAATCTGATATCTGACGACGATATTGAAGTGGTAATAAATGAAATTTTTTACCTAATAATAAGTAGTGACCAGAATGATACGGGATCTATAAGTGGTATCGCGTCGTTCGTTGCAAAAATTAATAAAACCTCACTAGTCATCGCGGTTACGAGTGCTACCTACTTAAGTATTTGTTATTAAATAAACTATAAAATATTTTTAAATTACTAATTTTTAGTTGATGTCAAACAATACAATGAAAACCACGTACAACCTCCTCCATTTCTACGTAGTTGCAAAAATATTGACAAGGAATTAGTTTATTGTTTGGCGCCGACTCAAAATGAGTAATTTTTTTTTATTTAAGTTCAATACCACCACTGAAAACCTAATGCAGACTACAATGAATGGAGTGGAGGTAGCCGCCTACTGGGCGGGAACCATTTAAAAATAATATAACAAATATGATTAAAAAACCATTGATAAGACGAAAAGAAAAAGAATAGTCAAGACTAAAAATGTTCACTTAATTTTTACTTATTCGTTTTTTTTTCGTCGGTTTAATTTTTATACTTAATAGGTACTTAAGTCCTTCTTATGTTATATTTATTTTTCAGTGTGTTGGTGTGTCCTGCAGTGCCTTTGTAAGAACTCATTAATTGAATAGAAATATTTAAACCGCCTATTGGCGTGATATTAGGTTAATTAAATTTTATAACATTTGTTTTATATTTCAGTGCACTGGGCCTGGATGTTTATCGATGGTAAATTAAATTTCTACACGTATTTATGTAAAATTTGGCACCTTATGTTGAGGACTGAAAGTAAGTAGGCCACTGTATATAGACCAGAGGGAAATTTAAGCACCAATTTACAAAACTTGTTAGTTCGAGGTTTAGCGGTTTTGGATCTCTATCTATCTCATTAAGCTCCGATTTCACAGGTGTTAGATGAACCTTATTGGCAGATTAAACACATAAACGAAAGTGACAGCTGTGTTCTTTTTTTAAGTGTTACTTATATCACTTTTAAATTCGGTCTGGTTATATTTTATGGGTCGGATAAGATCTATCCGGAACCTATGAAACTGGCCCTAAATGTTTTTTTTACAGGAGAGAGAGAGCGGATATTATAGCTCAGCGCTGAACTTGGCTGCGTATTAATGTGATCATAGACGTGAACCATTTCTTATATTTTCAGTGTATCGGAGACTACTGCACCGCCAAGGTTTGTGCCAGATCAAGTTCTCAAAGTTTGTATATTTAGACCCCCTAAGATTAAGTAAAGTAAATATACCTATAATGCGAAAAATGTACTTAAATGAAATGTTTGTTATTGGATTTCAGTGCGAGGGAGAAAACTGCGACGCAAGGGTGTGTATTCGATGACATTTCGTTATTATCAAAAAAAAGGTTCAGTAGTTTTCTCCTTATAAAAGGGAGTATTGAGATTCTATTTATTTGGAAATAGCACATAATTGGAGACTATCATACTTCGAGAATGAGTAATGAATCTATCAAATTTATTAGCAAATATTTCTTTCATTAACAGTGCTGGGGAAAAAACTGCGAAACCGGTGTAAGTATCTTGCCATACCTACTTACTCTACTTAACTTAAACTTGGCGTTTTTTTACGTACTAATCTTGAATTTGCCCAACAGTGCAAGAAGTTCTCCTGCCAGAGCTCAATGAACGGCGAATTCAAGAAGAACCAGATGTCTTGGGACCAAGCGTATCCTCAATACCAGCCAGGGTTTCCTGGGGGACCTGATGGACCTAACAGCCCTGGTGGACTACCTTTACCTCCGGCTGGATACCCAGGTGATAATAGCGTTACAGCGCCTCCATTAGTCAAATAGGTATGGCAGATAAATACTAACACCTAAACAACAGTTAGGTATTTGAAGATCCCATGTGATAGGGGCCTATTACTAGCACTCCAGATCGTGTGCCGCTGTATAGGATTTTTTGACGGAAAATCCAAAATAGCACTTATGCCCGATCGAACCCCAGACAGGCCTGTCTCACTATCCGGGTAGACAACGGAAACATACCTACGCGCGGCCGGTACCTCAGGTACCCCGTTCCAAAGGGACTCGCTTGCGAGCGGAGACGCACATGCGCTGTTTTAACAGACTATTCGTATTGCGGTTGCTGTGCATATTATTATGATGATTGGACGAGTAAACGCTAGATGGCGATAGTATCTTCTTGTCGCTTGATGACCCTATGGCGACACCATAGATTTCTATGGGCGACACACATGCAGCGCTCACTGAATAGATTTAAAGTATTTTGAATCGTAATTCAGAGAAATAAGAATTAAATTTGATTATCATAGTACACTTTGAGGTGAGAGGTTTACAAACACTCGTTATCGTTAACAATATTTCTAATTCCATTTCATTTTTAGGCGTTGAAGGAGGACCTCCACATGGTTACCCAGGTGGTCGTTTCCCGGAAGGCCCCCAACCCGGAACGCCGTCACCGAGAGGACCCGGCCGTCAGGGCAGACTACCAGGTTTACGTTCAGGTCCACCCCCCGGGCCACCTCAGGGTGCGCCACCGCAATACGGAGGTCCACAAGAGGCGCCACCTGAATATGGTGGTCCACCAGGCCCGCCACAAGACAATGGACCACCTAGCCCACCTCAAGGCTTACCACCACAATTTGGTGGTACACCCAGACCCCAAGGTCCACCTGAAAAACCGGCGGAAGATGGAGGTTACTACTATGGCGGTTAAAACTGTTACTATAGCGATTAAACCTAAATTTAATAAACGTGTCTAATCGACTTTCAACGCTGATCGAAAAAAACGGTATTTCTGTCCGGTTCAAACTTTGAAGAGAGAGAGATCAAATCTGATATAAGCGTAAACCGCCGATTAAAAAGTTTGGAGAAATTCGGACTAAGAAATAAAGATATAAGTACATAATATCAAATAAATTCCTTTTTTTTTGTTTTAGTTTATGCAATAAATTCGTCAAGAATACCTTCTTTTTATTAACTTAAATCATTTATTAGTTTAGGTTGAGGATTGAGCAGGTGGCTAATCTAACGAGAATTAACGAAATGCATTATTTACCTTTTAGGCTTAACGTTTCGGCAGACAAATTACACTGCCTTAAAGGTAAATAATACATGATCGCGTTAATGCCCGCTATAATGTAGTAATCATGCAACGCGATAATTTAAAAGCTAATCAAGCAGATGGTGTTTGTAAAACTTAAACATTCATAAAATATAAAAATCAAAACTAAAAAATTTACTAGAGGAAAAGGTGGTAATGTGGCCCCTGCAGATATATTGGCCCCCTTCAATATTTTAATGTTTGAACAACGTCATCTAGTATGTTTTATGCGCTACGGGATGCTTGCGGCATGATACGTATTTAGTACCTTACAAATCCACCAGAGCCTGTCACGTTTGATTGTCATTCGAACCAATTGAAACTCGTTACCGGTAAAACTTTAAACTACTGTTATTTTAATTCGGTAATTGTTTATAGATAGAGTGTTTTGGCTATTGTGTTCGGAAATTGGATACGTTAAACTGTTCTTCCACGGGAATTAAAAGGTAAATACAAAATTTGACTTGTAATAATTATTTTTGATACGTTTGTTTAAATATTCTCAATAGTTGTAATTTGGCCCCCTCACATTGGTTGTATTATGGTCCCGGGGGCCACATTACATGTAAGAGTGATTCATAATTTTTTCTCAAGTTTTCCTCAAGTTTTCACAGAAATCGATTATTTAACCAGCTTAATTTAGCCAGCAGTGGCTCTGAAAGTGACGAAGACGCAGTGAATACCGATTATGTCGAGTCGTTTACAAACGTGGTTCCTGAAAACACGAACGTGCCGTGTATGTTCTGCGAAACCATTTATTGCAATGAAAGACCTGGAGAGCCATGGGTACAGTGTCAAAGTTGTGATTTATGGGCTCATGTAGCCTGTGGAGGTTCTGAAGGTGACAATTATATTTGTAATTTTCGCCGTTAATTTTTAACTGTGCAATACATTTAATGTGACCCCCCAGGGGGCCACATAACCATCACTTGATGTCAAGATGCCAAATTGGAATAACTTAAGAATAAATAATATTTTTGCTTTCCTGTACGCGTTTCATTTATTTAATTGTCAGACATGTATAGACTAATAAATAAGAAGTCCTATAATGTATCTTTGAGGTTTGTCACTCCTATATTTTTTAAATAAAACTTAAAAAACAAAGTGGGGGGCCACATTACCACCTTCTCCTCTAAGTATGCTTATTTCACCAAACCTGTTAAACCGAATTCAATGCTGTACCCAGTTTTCAATTGTTTAAATTCAATTCTATGAAATACATTGAACGTGAGATGGAGATCAATAATTTTACAAAAGTAAGAAATACATAATTAATATTCAATGTCTCTCCCCATCTGCGTATAACTTTAAAGAATACAGTAAATGGCCTTGAGGTGCCTACTTTAGAATTATCCTCGTCCTTCTGACGAAGGAGTTGTACCTTCCAGCAACAGCTCAGCGATATTGAAAGGCTGACTGCTAGATGCAAATATCCAGGTAGCTTTAGGTAGTATACAAAACCAATATAGAAGTCTTTAAAATTAGAGGGTTGCCCTCGATTTCTTTAGGATCCCATCTTAGCTTGTGACCTGATAAAAATGGGACCATATGACAAGTATAGTCTTTCAGACCAAAAAAGAATTTCTCAAATTGGTCCTGGCATCTCAGAATAATCAATAAAAAATATTTAACCAGATTGAACGCATCTGGCTAAAATTGCCACCTAGTATTTAACTTCTTGTCTAATATAATTAATAAATTAAATTCATATAAATAGATACCAATTATGAATTAATCATTTAATAATATTTACACAAGGTACAGGTACAATAATAATATACAAAATAATAAAAAAGAAAATCACAGCATTTTAAAAATAATTACCACTACAAAACTTAAACTTGCCTTTTTTAACAAAATACACTATTTTAAAAATACAAAATAACAACAGGATTGTATAAAGTTGCACATTATATAGACAATTGAAGCTATTTGACTGGTCTAGTTCACATTGAGACATTTCTTACTTATATTATTGACTATTAGGGCCAGTTTCATAGGTTCCTAATTTTTTTCATGATAAAATGTCAAATTTTAAGCCGTTAAATACCTAAAACTTTACCAGGAACTAGTGAAATCAGGGTTTGAGATAATAAAATAAATATCTTTTAAGTCAATTTATAATATTGTGACATCACAGACATAACAATCGCTACAAATAAAATTTTGAGGAGGAAAATAATATAGATATTTACAAATAGAAGCAGCTATATTCAAAATTTATCTAGTGATAGTGTAGGGTGCTTCCAGACAATGTAACAGATATGGCGAACTGAGCAGTCTGTAATGATATAATTCAAATTTTTAATAACATCACGCTATATTACCCAGAAGGGTGTGGCAGAAAATACAACACTCACATTTTCTGACAGAAAGTTCACAGAAAAACACTTTGCCCTACCCGGGAATAGAATCCAAGACGCATACGCATTTTAATTGATTAAATATTACATTACGGGTGAATGCTTAGCCACTGGAAGCACCGTACACAATAATATATTTTTAATTCTATAGACAAAGTTATACATCCATTATGATCCTTCGGGCTTATCTTCACTGAACTGCGATGAAATCCAAGTTAGAGCCCATTTCAAATTAGTCAACATATATTTCAAAGCCTTAGTCCAATGCTCCTCGGAATTGAATTGTATTTTGATAGAATATGCATGCGGTGGTGATGCCGTATCTTCAATCTTGCCTTTATCTATCCTGTAGGGTAAGCAGAAACCGGTGTTGCCCTTCTCAACTTGTTCTTTGAACTGTTGTAGGCAATCTAAGAAGGCTACCATGGCGGCATCGAATTTTGTGTCCCATAAGAATCGGAAGCCACCCGATCCATACAACGGGAGAACTTTTTGGTCTTCCACTACTTCAATGTATGAATGATTGCCGTATGGGACTAGACGGTATCGTTGGAAATTAAAACTAATCTTTCTTGCTAACGATGATAGGAGTAGGACTGTTTGACCCCATGCAGCGTTAATTTCTGACCAGTCAACAGGTGCGGACGGTAAACGGCCCAATCTAAAGTTGTTTATTATACCAAACTGTCCAGAATCAGATATATGGAATGTTGCTTTGAATATATTTGTTTTCTTTAATTTCTCTAATTGTGATTGTGTATAGGACAATTGACATTCATAAAACTTCATCTGGTCTTCAATAGTCATTAGATCTTTCCGATACCTTGTGTATTCCCTCCAATACACATCTTGTTCTTTCTCTAACCTCTCTTTTTCCCTTTCTTGCACATCTATCTCCTCTTTCATAGCTCTTTCCTCTTTTTGCAAGGAGGATAGTTCTTGTAACAACCTACTTTGTTCCTGTTTCCAGTCATCTAATTCTTTTTCTAAGCCTTCCAAGTTCAAATCTTCTTTGTCATCCTCTAACTTTTTTAAATAGTCATTGTAGTCTTTCCATTCAGCCTCTGTTTGCCTCAACTGGTTATCCATTAGTTCTAAAAGAGTATCAGTGCACTCATCGCACAAGGGATGGTCTACATCTGAATTATTTGACAGTAAATCGAATAATGTAGCTTTAACGTGCAGCTGGTGGCCTAGAGAGGTAGTTTCCCAACCGTCAGAGATCACCATGAAGCCGTTTGCACCGTTGCCCGACTCTGACATGCGAAAAGGAGGTACGTAATGCTCCAAGCTAGTAGATTGCATATCCAAGTCCACCTCATTGTTTCTTCGTATCTGGAGGGTCAGATCAGCTATTGTGTGCTCTCCGAGGTTGTTCAGACTCTCGTCTAGCTTGAGAGGCTGCAAACATCGCTGACACGAAAAATTCACGAAAGATTTTGAATCACTCATCGTAACTACCCTTCACTATTACGTCATGAACAAAGTAGAATGATTTCAAAGTACACTTTTACAACAAAAGTGAAGTTAATAATGGCTACTGGCGATTTTCCTGTAATCTCAACTCTTTAAATTGTTTATTTGGACTAAAATTAGTTGAAAACAAAGAAACTCCAACAGATCGATCAGAATGACAGATTTTCTTTTGCGTTTGACTTTGACGTAAGTGACGTTTGTAATGATGTACTACAATGAGACAAAGAAAATCGACTAAACGTAGATAGCGTTCTCAACAATCAATAGAGGGCAGCCGCGCTAGTTTCAAATCATAGGATTTGAAAACCAGTTTTATATGTCATGCAAGAGCG
The DNA here is from genome assembly GCA_905147285.1 of Hypena proboscidalis. Lineage (NCBI taxonomy): Eukaryota > Metazoa > Arthropoda > Insecta > Lepidoptera > Erebidae > Hypena > Hypena proboscidalis. The sequence goes on from LR990152.1 coordinate 10,435,960, forward strand.
ACGCTCTTCTATATTTGGCAGTGGGAAAATGACGCCTCCGGCTAGCTTATTTCCCGGAGTTGTGTGGTATGAACTGGTGTGATTTATTTTATTTCCGTATGTAATATTTCAGTACAGTGATCTAGTAAGCGCAGTACCTGCATGCGTTGTGGACATTAATGAAATTATGTAACGACTCAAAAGTGGTCAACTAGTTTGCTTACAATGCAATATATAGAATATTGCCTGTTAATTAGTTTTATATAAGAAGTAACAAGTTATACTTTATTCTCACTCAATTATTTTTATTGGAGATTGAGTTAAAGGAAACAATATTTTTATTCTTATAGAATTTTAATTCACTTCCAGACTAGAATACAATGGTTTGAAACTTAATAAGCACCTTAAAATTACACGCGTAAATAGGCTAAGATAACATTTTAAAGTATTTTGAGCATAAATCACAAAAATATAGGCTTTATGTTCTATTGAAATTAAAAATAAAAACAGTCTAACTATACCGAATTGGATCGAATCTTTCACAATTTTAGTAATGAAATCCATTCATTACTAAAATTGTTAAGAGAATATAAGTAAACTTTAATAATAGGCAGGAGGAACTATTTAGACCTTACATTTATCTCAATTTTATGTCTAATTCAAGTTAATTTGTACAACCGTTACACATTAAGGACCAATTTCACTAGTGCCTGATAAAATTTTATAAAGTTAAATTTAACATTTATATCTGTCATAAAAAACGATAAGTATTTCCGTTATCAACGACTTCAGAAACATAATGACAAACTGGTCCTAAGTAAATAAAATAATAAACAATTTTGGTGCGAAAAAGAAAAATATGATCACAATAATAAAATAACAAAGAAAAGAGATTGGCAAAAATACAAGCTGCAAGTCAAAATAAAACGGGTGTGAAAGTATACTCTCTCATTTCGCGAGTGTTCTAACATAGCTTGGCATTATTTTGGCAATACAATGTTAAATAATTTGTTTTACAGTTAGATTTAATTACACTTATAACTACTATACATTTTGTTCGCTGAAAAAGTCACTAAATAAAATACTTGTTCATATGAACAAGAAACCTAATAAATATATATTTTTCTATCAGAACTTGTACTACAAAGTAGGAAGTTTTACTGATTTTGCCCTGGGATATTTCACATTGATACAGCTTGTAAATCTATATTTATAAACTACTTTACGGTGCTCCGCCATGCAAATAATGTGAAGGATCTTGAAGCTGATGATAGTAGGCATTTGGTAGTAATGCCTGTGCCAGACCACCTTGAGGACCCGCGTACTGAGCCGGCACTAGCATTTCTCTGAAAAGAATAAAACTATTTTTTAAATCACTCGTTATCGATTCGATAATCGTTACTTTTTCTGAAGTACATCCCTAGTTGCATCCTGCCAACTGAAAACGGGTCCACACCTGGCAAACTAAGGTTAATAAAATTGTTTCCTGTTTAGAGTATTTTAAACTGCTTTAAATTCTATCGTTCATTGATGCTCGCCGGCGCGGCAGTCCAAAGTTTAACAGTATTAAGTTCGCTAAGCTGCCCAAACTACTTCAAACAGGCGCCTACTAGTTGGCCCGGTGTAATCCCAGCTCAATAAACGAATGACGTATTTGCCACTTTTCTACCATGTTACAGTTTAATAACGTTATAATTTCTTTAAAAGTAAGACAAAAAAAGCACATAATATTACTATGATTGGCGGCTATTACAGGCTGAGTCCCGCACCCCGGCGCAGAATAGTTGTAGTTACATATGGGCATTCGCGCCAAATCTTTTGTCCTATAACAAACATTTTACAAATCAATTTGTAATAAAAATCACCGCCCGCTGTCCACTGAAAGCTCACATGTGGCATTTTTTCTTTTGACCTTTGTCTTTGATTAATGAGCCATAATGAGGGTTTATGACAATGCATTCTAAATTCCAAAAGAAATAGGTTGCAAATGTACAAACTTTTTGTTGTCTTTTATTATTGTTTTTTTAAGAACATGTGTTGCTAGTTGCTACTGAATGCAGTCGAAAAATAATTAAGCCCATGTTCGTTAGTTTATGTCTTTGTTCTTTAAAGAGGGAAAAATTATGCTTGGACTTCAACTGCCAATCTAATGGACTACAAGTACATACAAGTAGTTTATACATACGACTGCATACGACTGCATTGAAAGCCTATTCACCAAGTATAATAGTTTTCCAATATTTAATTATGTATGTTACATACATTTATACATAATATTGTGATTTAATATAAATATAGCTATATATTTAAATAGATACACACAAAGTATTTATATTATTATTAAATTATCTACTACACATCCATTCATAAAACTTTAAATGTCAACTTGACAATATTCATATAATTATGTCAACCGAGCAAACATTGTAATCGCATTTCATAAGACAAATCTACAGTAGAGTATCAGCTATTCTTTATTGTACACCAAAAATATACAGTTTGACAATAAATACAACTTAAAATTATTTTCAAATGCACAATGGGCAGCCTTATCGCTAAAAAGCAATTTCTACAGGCAATATTATAAACGTTTATTTATTTACATACAATAAATGAATTTTATTTTTTTATTTTTATTTGTAAACATCGCAACACAAATCACATTAAACAACCTAACAGAAAATCGTATCTTGGAAGTCTGTTAAAACTTAGTACTTCATTCATCACTCAAACAACTATAGTCGGCCAAAGCCACTTAAAGTGACCGAATATACGAAAAGTAAATAAAGCATAACAATTTATTGTTTCTCTCAAAGCTCCATTGTTTTTGGTCGCCATATTTAATCACCGTCTCAAGGCCCCGTGACGTGTGGTAGATCCTGTAGGTTCGTTTGTGTGGCCAAATATTTTTTTATTGTATTTTATGAACTTGTAGCAAAGACTGTAAATGCGTTACTATGCTGGAAAATGGATTTAAGTAATTTTTAAGAGAACACGGCAAAATTTAGAGGAACATCTCTTACCATACCAGACATACCAGTAGATACCTAATAAATAAATATATCACAACATTCACACGTCATTTAGTCTCAAACTAAGTAGAGTTTGTACAATGGGTAACCGCAAGGTCTCTGGTTCAATTCCCGGTTCGGGCAAAGTGTTATTTGTAAACTTCAGGAATTTCACAATAGCAGCACGTAGTTGGAATTGACTGGTGGATGGCGATAGGCTACCCCCTATCCCATGGGACCTAAACATAACAGGTGAAATGTGGGTGTTGTCCACCTCTGCAACACCCTTATGGGTAATATAGGCGTGATGTTATGTATGTATGTAATATGGTCTACTCACGGTCTATTAGGTTGCTGAGGAGTGCGGTCTCGTTGTCTCCTGTTCTTGAACCAGTTGGAGACCTGCGTCAGGGTCAGACCAGTCTTCTGGGCGAGAGCTCGCTTTTCATCAGGTGTTGGATACCTAAAAGTGGAAAAGAAAATAGTCAATTAGACTTCCTTCACTTCTGAATCTAATTTTTTTTAGACAAAAAATCATTTCCTAAAGAAAAAGCTCAAAGTTGGTTACCAAAATGTTTTGTCTATGTAAGGTAGTTTTTGATAGAATAAAACATCTCTTGTTACGCAGGTGTGCTAAGTTTTAGCTTATGTATAGTGAGTAAAGTAAATATTTACATACATGGTATGTATATAAATGTAAAGCTGTACTAAAGCTTGCAAAACACAAATTTTATGTATTTTATTATAGTCGATTTGTTTTTAATACGTTATAAATATGGCTATAAGCGCACTAGCTTCGTATAGTGTTACGTAATTTTAATTTTGTTAACTGCTAGGATGAATGTACCTACACTGAAGTTATTACATTTTATGTTACTAGTTAAGATTTTGAAAATAATATATTACAATCAAGATATCATCATTTATAAAGAACACATGAACAAAGTGACTTCACCTTAACAAAAACTAAGTAAAGTGTTAATGGACGCATTCTTAGATTATATTATATATAACGTAGCAATTTTGGTTAACATAATATTACTTATTATATTAGTCTTGATAGGCTAGATTGTAATGTAAATAAGATATCATAATTTTAATAATTGATTTCTTATAATAAAAAAAAGAAAAAAAAAGATATCATCGATCGAACGTGTAGTCCACCTGATGGTAAGTGGAGTACTCAGCCCATGGACATCAACAATCCACAAAAGCAGATTATAGATGCGTCGCTGCACCTGAGGACTACGGTGGTTTGCCTCATGTGCCAGTAATTTCAGGGCCCATAATCTAAGTTACCTGTCCAATTAGTAAAAATATCAAGCAACTAACACTTCTTGCCGAATCGTGTAGTAGTAGCGTGGAACAAACTCTAAGAAAGTATGATAAATGCACCCAGCTTAAACAGTTTCAAAAACCAACTTGACCAATACTCCAAATGGCAAAACACACACGCATCAGCTTAATAGCTGCTAGTGTGAAATTATATAAATAGTAATAATAATAACTAATAGAAACTAATGTATTGGCCTTATAGAAGTTAGTTATCAGTCGCAACTGCACCAATACTGTATTTGGCTATATGTTTTTAAACTTTCGCGATTTGAGAACACTTTTCAAAAATAAGACAACGGGTCTAAATCGCGTAATTATTATAAAGGTAAATAAATACCTATGCTCGACGTTTCGAATGACTTGCATCATTCTTGGTCACGAGCCTGTATATTTGGCTTGACTACAAAATTGTCCCTTTGATCGATTACCCACTAACTAACTGACAAACTAAAAAAAAAGCTTACTATTAAATTTGCATATACAAATGACTAGTATTCTTGTTAACCCCCTCCCAGCTAAGCTTAATTAAATAACACAAGCAAGAAGTTCACGTCCTTGGTGAAATAGCTAGAATTCGAACCCGTAACCACGGTGGCGGCTTCTTGAACTGTAATTTTTTTATTAAACCATAGGAAAATAACTCACCTATTTCTATAATAGCAGTCCTTAAGCGCATTCCTGCTCTTCTCCTTGAAGCAGTAGACGGTTTCCTCGCCATCCCATATCGTCTTTGGTAAAGGGTATTTTTTTCTGAGTCTATATTTGTCTACGGCACCTACAATATACATTATTTAAAAATAAGAAATCGTTTTAACAAAGTGCATAAGTAATGGTGGCAGAGGTGTACAAAACCCCTTATATAACCTGTTACGTTTAGGTCCCATGGGATAGGGTGTAAGCCTATAGCCACCCACCGAGCACAAGTCCAACTCCGTGCTGCTATTGCGAATAGCCTGACGGAAAGTTCACAAATAACACTTTGCCCGGGAATCGAACCCGAGGCAGTAGTAGTTTATATAAGACCAAAAGAATGATCGAATTAAATATCGATGGATAGACAGGAAAAGGCAATCCGAGGAAAAGATAGGGTGGAGGGGAAAAAGAAAGAGAAAGGAGTGGATGATAGCGAGACGGCTGGAAGTGGAAAATGTTGGAAAAATACTTCATTTTATTCGGGGTCGACACCCCCAATAAAGATCAGGGCAAAAAGAGGATGAAGGTGTTGGAGTTTTTGTGTAATAGAGAAATAGAAATAGAAAGAAAGAAAGAAGAGAAAGAAAAATCATTTATTCTGGCATAATTGCGTTTAAAACTAAAAAAAAATATAATAAAATAAAAACATTATTTAATATGCCGGCAATGGTACGCATCTCAGCACAATACTGCAGCGCTAAAAGCACCGCAGCGCTGATAATTCTGATGCGCCCAGTGAGTGAGGATCAGTGTGACAACAGAAAAAAAAAATACATAGGTATATAATATTTTGTGTCACAAACCAAATATACCCTGAACAGAAACGTTTATTTGCCAAAAACATGGTTACAAAAAGATAGTAACCATTCAATAAGAGGACCTTTCACCGGATAATCGGTATGCAAAATTTATAATGTTATATCTATGTACTAATATTATATTAAAGTTATAACGATGAGGCTGGTAAAGGAGAATGGAGGCAAAATACGTTAGACGACCCAGAATAATATGATATCAGGACAAAAAGAAGATGTTGGAGTTATTGTGAACGTGATCAAGGTAGTAAGCACCACCGTCCCAATCCTTTTGAGGATTGCGTAAATTCTCTTACTAGCAATCAATAATAATATATAAATATCAAACAACTTTCACACAACATCAACTAGCAGACTAAGCAGAGCTTGTACTATGGGTACTTGAATAACTGATACTAATACATGTATACTTTTTCTTTTGTAAATAGATACCTTATTATACATAAAAATGCCCAGACCAATACAAACCTCCATGTTCATGCTCACAAAGATTTGTATTGAGCGGGAATCGAACCCGCGACCTCGGCGTTGCAGGCAGCTGCACTACCGGCTCCGCTATCCGCTCGTTCAACAGCTAATAAGGACGGCTTAACAGAAGAAACAAATCAAATCCTCACCTAACGCTCTTCCTCGGACTTTCTCCGCTTCTTTATAATGTGCCTTATACCATAAGTTCTGTAACGCATTGTGGTGTCGAGGAGGAAAGGAATGGGCTTCCAATATGGCGTACAGCTCCTGGTATACTCCTCTGTGGTATGCTACTAGCGCCCGAGCCCTGGAACAATAAAATCAAATAAAATATACTTTTATTTCTTGCGCTAATTATTAACACAAATAAAATCAATAAAACAATCACGATGTTACGCGCCTTGTTATTTGTTTGAGTTACCTGCATCTAAAATATTTTTAAAATCGGTTCAGAGAAGATTAGCCGATACAAACTGACCGAGATAAACAAAAATAACATTGTATTTAAGGCAGAGGTATTGTGCAAACCAATACCAGCTTGAAATCATTGATATTTTGATATCAAAACAGACACATCAATTTTATTTATTTTTATTGATATTTTATCTCTTGTGACTGTAGGCTCTAGCAATCTAAAACTACTGTAACTATAATTATTATATTTTAAACATACCTGAGTATTGTTTCGTGTCCTCTTAGCAGTTCGCTCGGTGGCAAACTCCACAGAAAAGCCGCTAACTTTTCAATATCTCCTTTCTGTTGCAAAGCTTCACAAACACATTGCACTTGTTCGGCATTAAAATTTAAACATCTACGCATATTACTGTTTTCATTCTCAGCAAAATATGTCTGCGGAACTCTTTCTCTCTCATTATTTACATTAACGTTATCAAAAATCTGTTGGTTCAATTTCATATCGGCCAAATTTGGATTATTTTCGTTCTGAACGCAACTTTTTATGTCTTGCACTTCGTTGAAGTAGCCTGAACGCATTCGATCATCGCCTTCGATTTGAGAAAAGAGGTTGTCATTCGTCGGCGGCAATTTGAGTTCGAAATTCAAATACTTTTTGTTTCTCTGTGGCGTTAGATAATTTTCGAACGCCATTTTGTTGCTTTCCTGTAAATAAGTATCTTTTTTCTCGTCATTTCTTGCTTTTTTACACGAAAAGTATTGTTTTTCGTTTAAATCTGCTTGGTAGAAGTTACCATTTTGATTGTCGTATGGGAATGGGGGGAGCGATGTTTCTGATTCGCTCGTCATGTCGCTGGATGGACTCAGGCGGTCAGAACATGATTCCATGTTTGTGGATTTCATTACAGAAAGTTTTGGTTATTTAAGGCTGTAGAAACCTGTAACAAAATCATACAGTTTAATTTGTTTCTAAAATAGAGCTATCAGATATTAGTAACACATTATAATAAACTAAGAAACAGTTGAATAATTATGGGACCGGCAGGGTTCGTACCTACGACCTGTATTTTGTACATCTAGGATTAAACATACACTAGATTAGTACATAAATCAATGTACCTATTATATTATTGAATAAAGAAATTTAAAAAACAAAAAACAAAACCACCTACGACCTCTGCACATCGGGCATCCACTTTTACCACTAACCTACGGTCTGCTCTTGCCAAGAGCCTAAATTTCTCAATTGTATGTAACGTCATTACATGACGTCACGTTATATTAAAAACTAAAACTGCACTTAGTACAAGATAAGCCGAAAATTCAAGCGTCAAAGGTTAAGCAAAGACGGTAAACTCAGATTAAACTTTTATTTTGATATATAAATCCTAGTAGCCTATTCGGCACTTACTCACAATAGCTCTTAAATACGAAATGTCTAACAATCTTCTGTAGACATTCAAGGATTTTACCTCATTAACTACATTCATTGTACAAAAGAAAATACATTTTACAAACAATGAAGGAAAATAATGAAGAAATTCGAGTATTCCATAATATTCTCGATGCTATGAGTGTGTGGCGCGAATTATATCAACTACTTAGCCTACATTCATAATTAGTTTACATTTTTGCCTGCAGACTCTTTTGCTACTTTGAATTTGACACTTTGAGAGTTCGAGTCGATGTTAAAAGTATAAGTTTTCTGAAGAATCCTTAACATATTGTACTTAACAGGAAACAAAACACGAAAATTGCAGGTTCATTTAGTTAAAAAAACGACGCCTGTACTAGGAATAACTCCTGTATCGTGGGGGTGTTTACAAACATATACATTGTATAACAAACAAACAAACATGTACATTACATACATTTCACACACACAGAGCACAGCACACCCAGAGTCAGAACAAATCTTTGCGAATCACACAAAGATTTGTCCCATGTGGGGATCGAACCCACAACACCAGCGCAGTTGAAAGCGGCGAGGCGACCGCTTTAATTAATACGCCAACCGTCCACTTAGGTTTCGTAGCACAGTAGTTAGCCTAGCCTTTAAATGTCGGCTAACAGATAGCAGCTGAATATTTCTACTTTACGCAGAGTGACTGTCGGCAAATCTCTACAGCCTGGTACCGGGTGGTTCTGTTAGTCTGAGCCTCCTCATTGCGATTGATGAATGATTGACGACCGGATGGCGGAGTGGGCAGTGTACCTGCCTGCGACACCGAGGTCGTGGGTTCGATTCCCACTTAAGACACATCTTTGCGTGCATGAACATGGGGGTTTGTCTTAGTCTGGGTGTTTCTATGTATAATAATGTTTCTAAGTATTTACAAAAAAAAAGTATATAATGTATTAGTATCAGTTATTCTAGTACCCATAGTACAAGCTCTGCTTAGTTAGGAACTAGATGACGTTGTGTGTGAGTTGTGGCATATTTATTATTATTATTATAGATTCAGAATCTGGGGTCAAAATTTGTACCAAACATTGACATTATCTGATCCAATCACGATCAAGATCAATCGTAATATGGGGAAGAGTCCTACAGCTTGATGACTGTCATAGATTTTTGTTTGTTAGTTAGGATCCACGGTTCAAGATGCTCTCAAAAGCCCGGCAGGAAATTCATTTATGAAAATAAGAACCATCCCGTGGAAATCGTTGCTTGAATCAATTAGAAAGGACGCTACTTAGCTCCTAATTTTGCAAAAGAATCAAAGAATAAATACAGTATACATCATATAACTTTAGTTTATAATCTTAGTTAGGTTAAATTAGTTTTGTTAATTTATTTGATACCGTCGTATACCCGTCCGGTTCCAGAATATCAGCGTAGCACGGCTTAGAAGCACTGTAACATATGGCTGAGGTAGACGAGTCCGTTTCAGGTAATATATCTTACTTTTTATATTGATCATTTTTTGTTACCCTGTATATCGCCGTATTGAGTAAGTTTTATTTTTACTCGAATAATTTATTTCTTTCTATAAGTTCACATAATTCTTTCAATAAAATGTAGGTATCACCTATAACGGAATTGTACATCCGTTGCAATAATAAATAATAAAGAAAATTCGTCGGCGTCGAGTAAAAATACACCTTGTTTACATAACACCTGACATCGGCGACAACCGTGCAAAAACAAAACATTTACAGTGAACTCGGGTTTCCTAGAAATTTAAGAAAATTACATACTTGGGATACTGGTTCAAAGGTTTTCTCATAAGCTTGGGGGTGCATGAAGTCTCCCCGAGTGACGTACACAACGATTCCCTACACGAGCTTTACCACCAGTATTGTGATGTTTTGAGAATTTCATTTAGAAAATTCAGAAATTACACTTGCCCGACCTGGGAATTTATTTATTTATTTATTTATTATCTACAACCTTACAACTTTCATTACAGCCCTTAACCTAATGCGACAGTGCAGCTATCAACTTAACCTAAAATCACTTATTTTTACTAGTATTTAGGTACATAAATTAGTACTTAATAAAAAAAATATATGTATTTCTTATTTTCTAACTTAGGTAACTATATTTAATATAACTCTTGCGAATGCACTCAAAGTGCACGAAAAAATATCCAGTCGCTCGTGAACTTCGTTCACAACGAGAATGGTTCTGGTGAGGGGTGTTTTCGGAATATAGCGGCTTCGCAGCGATGTTCAAATTATACCGCTAGAAAAACTAGGCAGTTAATTAACAGCATGGTATATTAACCATAAACAATATTGTCTTTAAATGGTTTATTTGCCATGTAAAACTTATACCAATAGCAATTGTACTGAGAACTGGGCGTTAGATATACAGAATTTGCACAGAAGTGCATTATACAGAATAATGTATTAAGTAGTAATATAGCTATTTAATACATAATAATAGAAGAAGATATTTTATATTAAATAATAATAGAACGTAGTAATGTACTGATGTGTATCAGTTTTTAAGTGTATTATAATATCGCATTGGGATGTTATGACATTACATTGAAATAAGAAAAAATATATAGGTGAATCTTAACGTTATTGACGTTTTTATGAGGCATAAAAACTTTAATAACATTTAGTTTTTTTTTTAAATAGATTTACATAATATGCTGCAAAATATGAAAATCTACCTTATCTTACCTTAATATTATACTGTAACTGAAGACTTTTTCAGAAAAGCTGTCCAATAGAAAGATCTCAAATAAGAGTTCTACTGGCAACTAATAAAAGTTTTATTTTTATTTTAAGTGTAGATATTCTACTTTGTTGTTGTTTTTAAATTCTTATTGATAGGTGTTTGTCTCTGGTGCTTACAGAAAACATAGACTAAACGAAGTTTCATTATCAAATAGATGTCTATAATAATAATACGTAAAGTCTATAATAATGAGGTATCATTCGGAAAAAAAACGCGACCTTTTTTATTATCATTACAATATTACAACCAAATAGATGTCGTTTTTTCGTGACCCTGGGGCAAAGCTTTTCCGACGGGGGCGGCGCGGCGCAGTGGCTTTAACATTCACCAACAACATAACTAATAAGTATTAATTAAAGTATTGTTAATTTCTAATACGGATGTTTGTTACTGTCAAATTAGAATAAATATGTTTTTCGAAGCGCAATGTTTCGTAGAATTTTTATTTAGGTACATTTACAAAAGCGCTAGCCGTGTAGGAGACCGTAGGACTCGAAAGTAAAAGGTCTCGGGTTCGAACCCATGGCTCACACCTTTGTCAATAAATTGTTAAGATTCGTCTTTTCAAAGATATGTGTGTATTTGTCATATAAATTATCGCTCGTTAACGGTGAAGGAAAACATCGTAAGAAAAGGTTTTCTTACGATGTTTTCCTTCACCGTTAGCGAGCGATAATTTAATATATAATATGATAATATAATATGCAGGTGCATAATATGCCTGGGAGTGCCTAAAAAGTGCTCGAGGGAGTGTGAAGTCTACCAATCCGCACTTGGCCAGCGTGGTGGACTATGGCCTAACCCTTCTCATCATGAGAAGAGGCCTGAGCTCTGCAGTGGGACATGTATTAGATACAGGGCTGCTATTATTATACAAAAACGCTATTTTATATTCATATCATATATTCATAGTTACGGAAAGAAAAGCCACTGAAAATTTAAAATGGTGGTTACCGTTACCTAATATGCTATTGAAGAAATATGAAATATACCTGTTGAAATCAATATAAATCAAAGATTATATAAAATGAATATTATTATGCACTTACCACTGAAAATAATATCATGAAAAAGTCCAACCACAATACTTGAAATTTATGAAACTTTTTAATTTATTTTTTAAGAATTTAAATAAATTTTTTTTTATTAGCACCGCACTTCTTCTCATTCACTAAAATTCAAATATTGCACAGTCCACTTCGTCACAAAAAATAATGATCGTATTAAAATCTTTCCTCGAAAATACACCCTCACTGTACGACGACTTCGTATCATATAACAAAAGGTAGCTCGCATTTCAAAGTGTTTGAACGAGACAGGAAACGTGCGAGAGAGAAGAAAAATAGGGGCGGAGCTTCACTGCCGGTTCTGAAGGTTCGAAGTTTAAATTTTCTTTTATTTTTTAAAGTCTGACCTCTAAAAAGGCGGGCTTTTATTACTGGACCTGTCTTTTGCAAAATGGCGGACTTTTAGGTCCTTAAGTTTTGAACTGGTTTTTAGTTGAATCGGTGCGTAGATCTAGGTATTATACGAACTTGTGAAATTCTTAGTTAGCACGAAAAAATCTATAGACGTGTAAACGGCTTCGATTCCCTACATTAATTTACTGGCCGAACTTAACAAAGTTGTAAGGGTAAAAATATAAAAATTGTGTCTCTACTTAATCAAATAATAACAACCAGCTCCACAATAAAACTATTTATCCACCATATAATAAAAAATAATGTTTATTTTCTTAAATTTTAATAGAAGAGGTTTTACTAAAATAAGGACATTATATCGTATCGTATAAGTTAGGGCCTGAAAAGTACGATTGAAATAAGCTTATTATTGCTTTTTTTTCAAATTCATTTCAAGTACCTTATCGACCTAGGATTTTAGCTATTGTAGAATAATTATCTGTGCTAGCTTTATGCATAATTATAAAACATAGCTGTTTTTTTTAATTATGTTAGAATAAAGTTAGGTTTTTCTTCTCATACATCAGTGTGAAACGAAATTAAAAAATATTTCTTAGTCGTATGTAGCGAACAGACGTCCACCTGATGGTAAGTGTTAACTAGAGCATGGTCATTAACGATCCCCAAAACATAATGTAGACGCGTCGCTTACTGTAGATTTGTCGCTTCATATGAGCAATATATATATGTATATATATATCTCCCACACAACGTCACCTAGTCCCAAACTAAGCAGAACTATGGGTACTACAATAATTTAATACATATATACGTACTTTTCTTTTGTAAATACTTACTTATTATATATAGAAACACCCAGACCAAGACAAATATCTATGTTCACATGTTCATGCACCCAAAGATTTGTCTTGAGCGGCAATCTAACCCGCAACCACAGCGTCACAGGCAGGTACCGACGATATATATATCTACTACTAGCGCACGAGGTATATATTAAATACCTCGTGTGCCAGTAGTTTCAGGTCCTCATCAGACATATATATTCTCAATGTGCCACCCTTCTGGGTACTATAGGCGAGATGTCATGTTATATCAGTAAACCTCCTCTTTTTACTAAGTTGGTTAAAAATAACACTAAGCACAGCATAAAAAATAAACTACATCATCGTGGGAATACTATTGATTCAGCGAAACTTTTCACAACCGTTCAAGTTCATATTGCGCCATTTTTTCTGTTTATCAGCAATTTTATGTAAACTCAGCAGAGGAAACCGTGTGAATGGACTGTGTTTTGATTTGTGTGGAGTAACCTACTTTAAGTGCAATATTTTTGTGCCTAAGTGCCTACTACGTATTTGAAAATGAAAATGAAAATATTTATTTAGGTCCAAAAAAAGCAATTAGACACACAAACATTCAGTAAAGAAAGAAAAACAAATAAATACAGTAATTTACAAGGCTGTATGCCCCAAAGCAAAAATGGGAATTGGTTCAGCATATACCAAACTAAGCTTGGCGCTGGTTTTCAACCAATCCCTACACGGTTGACAATCTGTAACTTATATAATAAATAAATTAAACAATCAAAATGAAAGAAAAAAAAGTGGTACCATTGCAGTTTTGATTCAATTAGCAATTCGCTATCATAGATACGATTATTTAGTCTCCATTATTCTGCAATAGTTTTACACGAACCGGGGACTGTCCTTGTGTATTTATAAAGAGTGAACAGGGACAGTCCTCGGTTTGTGTCCCATTTCACATTTAGATTAAAATGTTTGATTAAAAAGCTGTATTTAGAAGAAAGTCAGTTAAAATTTTTTTAGTACCCGAATCGGGTCTGGCATTCCGTCCCATCAAATGGGACCTTAATATAGCTGGTAAAAAGAAGGTATTAATAGACCCTTGCCATCTTGGCCATACCCAAATGGATAATATAAGCGAGATGTTGTCATTCAATTTTATGTAAACTCAGCAAAAGTGCAGGAAACCGTGTGAATGTACTGTGTTTTGATTTGCGTGGAGTAACCTAGTTTAAGTACAGTATTTTTGATAATTAAACAGAATAACATGTTACGACATTTGGCTTTTATGCGTACTGATTGACCTATACATTTCCAGTATTAGCTGGTTTCACATCGGACGGACAGCCTATCCGACGCCAGACAATCGGAAATGTAGCTATTTTTTTTTACATGTCTAGGCTAAAATATACGTAAAATAGGTAGGTAGGCACTATTTCTGGGCCTGATCTCACCACCAAAACGAAACACAGCAGTGCAAGTACTGCTATTTAATTTTGGCGGCAGGTTATAGGTGAGACGGCGGTGCTTCCGTCTTCGAGCTCGTTCACAACAGTACTACCAACATCATACAGGGTGGATGCGACATAGCGACATTTATTGAAACCACAGCTTCTATACATGGCCAGTATGCATTTCCACCGGATAAAAAATTCTCTGGCGAAAAAAAAAATCCACGTCTTCCGAACAAATTGCACGATCGCAATGTTCAAAGTTTTTTTTCGCTAGAGAATTTTTACCCGGTGGGAATTGATACTTACCATGTATAGAAGCTGTGGTTTCAATAAATGTCGCATCCACCCCGTATAAGAAATGCAAACTCCGTGAGGTCCTCCATAGGATTAGTTGACTCTTCTCGTGACCAGAAGACTGGCGCGTTACCTGCAGTAGACAACGATGCGGCCGTATTTTTTGACACCTGAACTTTTAACAAATTTTATTTTATTTATAAAGCAGCCATAGCTGAATGGGATACCGTAGGACTGTGAAGTCAAAGGTCTCGGGTTCGATCCTACGGCACACACCTCTGTCAATAAATCGTAGTGTCAAAGATTCGTCTTTTCAAATATATGTGTCATATAAATTATCGCTCGCTAACGGTAAAGGAAAACATCGTGAGGAAACCTGCATGCCTGAGAGTGCCTAAAAAGTGCTCGAAAGAGTGTGAAGTCTACCAATCCGCACCTGGCCAGCGTGGTGGACTATGGCCTAAGTTAGGTATGTCTTTAATTAGTTTAACTATTAAATTGTAGTAAGGTTAATAATGTAAATATAATAATGTTTTAGGTAAATATTATGAACTTAAAAACCTCCGAACCGAATCAGAAACAGTGATATCTCAGAAATACCTTTGTTGTCACTTTTCCTTGTCGTGTCAAATAGCGTTGCTACTGCGAACCGCGTGAGAACCCAACACTCATGTTTGTGTTTGTCATGTTACTCAATCGTTATGGGCGTTTTTATGTCATGTAGGTATGTGGGGAACTGGCTGGTTATCTACCTGATGGTATATGGTAACTACAAGCCTTAAAAACTCATAAAATTGCTGAAACACCATTGGAGAACCTGAAAATATACTCAAACTGACTCGTTGATTGAGTCATCTAGTGGGTAGCGTAAAGTGCTAGGTATCGGGTTCGATTCCTGATTTGGGCCTGATTTGATGTTTGGTATTTTCCCGTCGCTGCAGCTGAGGACTACGGTGATATGCCTCATGTGCCAGTAATTTCAGGGTCTTACTCACCACCAAACCGGAACACAGTAATGGCAGCACTACTATTTGGCGGCAGGTTAAAGGTGAGACGGTGGTGCTGCCGTCCTCGAGCTCATTAACAAGAGCTCTACCACAAGTTGAGCCGTATTTACAAACTTGGGTCAATTTCAACAAGCGATTTTTTTTTGTCATTTCGGTGGACTTTTTTAATTTCAATGCTATCTATACAGGGTGGATGCGACATAGCGACATTTATTGAAACCACAGCTTCTATACATGGCCAGTATGCATTTCCACCAGATAAAAAATTCTCTGGCGAAAAAAAAATTCACGTCTTCCGAACAAATTGCACGATCGCAATGTTCAAATTGTTCGGAGAACGTGATTTTTTTTTTTTCGCCAGAGAATTTTTATCCAGTGGAAATTGATACTTACCATGTATAGAAGCTGTGGTTTCAATAAATGTCGCTATGTCGCATCCACCCCGTATATTTTAAGTGAGAAATGAAACTTTAGCCTATTTTATAACATTGTGTGTGAGTGGACATCAAATATCATCAAAACTTACATAAATATTTAAGGATGAATTTTTTAGAGTCCACTGAAATGAAAAGTGTCTACCGAAATGATAAAAAAATAACCACTGAAATGATAAACTGTGCACCGTTTCTTACTTTTTGATAAAAAATTTAAAAGAATATGAACACTACTCAAGCAAATCAGTACTTACGGCGAAATTAAATACACAATTTTGAAACAAATTAAAGAAATCTAGCTCGAGTTTTAACAGCCACCGAAATGATCCTACTTTTGTCCCCACATCACTGAAATGATAAACTTACTTTTGTGGCGGGAAACCGCAAGACGTTGGGACTGGTGCGATCGCGCCTAGAGCTTGAGCTGGCCTGATCCGAAGTGAGGAAAGGTAAGAAAGGCATAACAACGCAACGTTGACGTGGCTATTCTACTAAAACTTACTGTCCTCTGAAATGATAACTTTTTTCCTGACAAAAGTTGACTGCCTGTCAAATCCATGAGAAAGAAGATAAACAAACAAAAATGGTTTTATTTGATCGAATATATTATAATTTAATGATAAAACAACCGATTTAAATCCATATTATGAATATATTTGCAGGGGAAGGTATTTTATGAGCGGAATTGGGTTCGGGACAGGCCACCGTGATGATAAAATGACACTTTGTAATTTTTTTTTTGGTATATTATTGGGTAGAAATCAATGATTTTTTTTGCCAAGGTAGAGAAGTACTTACTTTTTTGAGAAAAAATATATTTAATAAATAATCAGCACATTGCACTACCATTCTCACGTTTGCCGTGTATTTTTTATGCTTGTGCAATTCACCCACTTCTGCTTATGTGGAGTGCAGTTTTATATAAAACATGATAAAAATATATACAAATAGTTTTGAAGTTAGCTGCAGATGGTTGTCCGACTAATCGACAGGCCCCGTACCATTGCCAATCGACCGTGTCATTTTTCATTTGTTGCCATCTTCAAACCCACCAAGATCTTTGCTTTTATCTATACAGGCTTATTAGTTATTTTACCACATTCGTTGTAAAAAGACTAACACCACCAATTCAAGATTTAAATTATTTTCATCTTTAAATTTTTTTTTTTAATATTTTCTCAACGAAAAAACTTCTTAAAAAAACCGGCCAAGTGCGTGTCGGGCCACGCGCAGTAGGGTTCCGTAGAAAAATATTTTTAATTTTACTTTTTAACTAAATGGCGTCCTTCAGAAAGGAAATGTTTGTAGTACACGAAACCAGCTAGCACGTATGACGAGATGTATGAATGTTGAGGAAGCGAAAGAAGTATGTAAGGAGCGAAGCACATGGCGTTCCATCGTCTCTGCCTACCCCCGTGGGATAAAGACGTGATTTTATATATGTATTATGTATGTTTATTTATGTTTCAAGAATTTTAAACGAAATATGCTGAGTAACTGCATCTGACATTTCGGACCCCTATTCCTCTTGAACTAATGAAGTGAACTTATCCGCTATAGTTTTCCTTTAAAGTTCATTACATGTACTACCGACACAATTTTTTTCAGATTTTGGGATCCAGTAGTTTAGCTTTTAGAGGGGGGGGGACGCCCTACTCGAACAAAAATTTGCTCTTTAAAGTTAATTATCTCGCAAACAAATCTCTAAATCAAAAAACTGTCTTACCAACCCCTAAACGTTTTTAAAAGGCCTATCTAACAATACCCCACACTATGGGGTAGGTGACAAAAAAAAAAACATCCCTACTTTACATGTAGGGGAGCTACCTGAAAAAAAAATATTTTTCCAAATTTTATTCTACGACTTTCTTTGTTTAGTTAACATACATGTTCATACAAAATTTCAGTTTTCTAGCACCAACGGTTTCGTCGCTATGCCGTGGACAGACGGACAGACGGACATGGCGAAACTATAAGGGTTCCTTGTAGGTACTACGGAACCCTAAAAACTCCTACCAGACCTACGCTTTATCTTTTTTAATACCAAAATCACTTTTTTAAAGCATCCGTTGTGGTAATTCAACACCTAAGCACACCTGATCGAGTACTGTTCCCTCATTGGTTGATTTAAACTCAGAGGGTGAGTGTTCCGCGCTCTGATTGGTCAATTCCAAATAGGGGTGGCATCGCTTTTGGTTTCATGTTTCAACCCTTATTAACTGCGATTCGAGTGATTTAGAGATTTGATGCAAAATGCCTGTGGTAGTTAATTAAATTGAATTATTGATTTGACTAGATTATTTATACAAATTGACCGGTGGTTTTTGTTTCATGAGACTAAAAAGCTAAATCTGTGTAGTCTAGATATAATTAACACAAAAAAAATATTTTTATTAAATAACTTTTTTAGTTACTATTTGTTTCTACGCGGCGCTTCGTCCGTACCTCGTTAAAAATAGGCTATGATGATGCGAACCTATGGCATGCAGCATAAAAAACTGGGACGCGTAATCTACATTTTTTTTGCATACGGCACGTCTCGTGGCCTAATTATTTTTTGTTTTATAAAATAATGGTCACGTGCGTCAGAAAAGGTTCGCCATTTTAGTCTTTGGTAGTCGGTAAAAAAATTGCTTTCTTATGGTAAAAGGTTTTTTTTTAATCGGTCCATTTGAGTATAGTCGTAACAAACAAAGAACAAATCTTTCCCCTTTAGGATCGCTGGTGAAGTCCGTGACAGAAGCGGATGAGCTTAGCGTAAAACACTTACATGAAATCTAACCTTAGCCCTGATTACACCAGCCAGATTAACAGCAGCGTTCTTGTCGATTTTTTTCTCTCTCTATCATTCAATTTTTGAACGAGATAGATTTCAAAACGTTTGTTCAACGTTGAATTTGGTAGGTGAAATTAGCCCTCGAATCCAGGTAAGCGTTAACCACAGAAAAGTTTACTGAAATAGCGGCTTCTGTCCTGTCTTCTAGCAGATTACAGATAATGCTTGGATTAAAAGCCTTGTCGGCTCAAACATTAATTAAAACTAGACCTAAATAACTATCCATATCTAAGATGAGTATAAACAATAATCGTAACACAATATCATGTTTATAATAACTCAATACGGTTGTGATGGCGGCTCTTTTTGCCGCCAATTTCGATGTCACACTGGGCGGTCTTTTAGGCGCCATCTTGTTTATAAAACGTTTTGTTATGTCGATGGCCTGCTGTTTGTTTCTAAATATTTGTTGTATATGAATAATATAATAATACAATGATTGCTTCTTTGGTGAATTCAAAACCGTCTATTTGACAATAAGTTTCAATAGAGGTATGCTTTCAAGCTGAAGCACCACTGTCTTACCTTTAACCTGCCGCCAAATAGAAGTGCTTTATCTAGCACTATGTTCCGACTAGCTTCTAGCTTGTTGATGTTTATGCCTCATGGGCTGTATTATTGCTGCTTAACCTTAATATCTAATAGTCGCACAATAGTGGCATTTTCTTCAGATATTTGATTACTTTAGAGCAATAAAATGTTGGTAATCTAGTATATTGGACCGATATTATAAAAGTTATAAGAAATAAGTATGCAAAATCTTTACTGGATGTAATGATACTACCTGGTCCTGGGCGTGATGCCACATAGCCCATAACCTTATTATTAAACATACTATCAAACGCAAAAAGATTGATTCAATTCGGGCTTATGACTCGCTCAAAAACACTATCTTTCTTTGGTAGATATTCTCAGTATGTCATACTGCAGTAAGGTACTTTCTACGTAGGTGAAGTATAAAAGCTTTTAATATCGACGAAAGCATAATATAAATTTTGTGGATTTCATCCCTTACGAATTAATAATCCTACCTAATCCTGCATCCTATCATCTTTTCTAATCGTTCACACGCTTGACCAAAAATATTAATCCTTAAATCTTTGATCTGATTTGTTTTTCATACGCTTAAGCTATTCTACACCTTGTGTATGCTTTATAATTGCTGTTGAAATTAGAATTTTATGGTTAAAAAAATAGAGTTGATAATCGTTGGGCAGAAAATTTTTAGAGTTTGTAGAAAAGAGATTGGATTTAGATTGCAAGTTAGTTTGTCTTGTTTATCTATGGAATGTGTTGAGGGATTAGTTGTTACTTTAAAGCGAATTACGGCAATATCGATGCAGGTCGATCGAAAGAATAACAATGAAAATAATGAAATAGGTCGCGAAAAGGTACTTTTTAACTCGGTTTAATCTATAATAATATTATAAACATATTTAATTTTTGTCTGTTTGTAACGATTGAACTCAAAAGCTAATGCACCATTTTTTTCTGTATTAAAATAATGCCTTGCAAATGGTAACCACTAGACCGGTTAGCGTATGCGCCTCTTAGAGGTCTCGGGTTCACTACTAGGGTCAGAAAAGTGTTATTTGTGAACTTTCTGTCAGGAAATTCACAATTGCAGCACGAAGTTGGAATTGTGCACGATGGATGGCTCTAGGCTTACCCCTCATCCCATGTGACCTACACACAACAGGTGAAATGTGAGTGTTGTACACCTCTGCCACACCCTTCTGGGTAATATAGGCGTGATGTTATGTTCTTCTTCTTCGTCGTGTCGATGGCTGAGTCAAATTTTATTTTGACTTGCCATCGTGGTGAAAGGATTAGCCAATTCACTTTGGAGAACTCGCGAATTGCCCAGGGTGCGCCGGACGTAGGGAATCGTTGTGTACGTCACTTGGGGAGGCTCCTTTTATGCAACCCAATGTTATGTTATTCGCCCAGTATATAGCCACTTCGACTCAATTATACCTACCATAATTATAATATAAAAATACTAAACATAGGTAAGTTATTGATTTAAAGTTTTATTGACAATTCGCAATACGATATTGATATAATTGGTGTAATATTTAAAACTTACATTGAATTTACCCCTATGTATTCACTTAAGTACCTACATAAGTACAATACATAGTATATTTTTATATGTCAGGCATCGAGATATAGGTAGTACGTAGTACCTATATCTCGATGATGTCAGGTCAATTTTCAAAGATAAATGCGCAACACAGCTGACTGGTATAAAATTTGCGTGTTGTGCAAAAAAATGCTAAGTGTGTTAAATATAAATAATATGATAATATAATAATATATCTTTATTTTAGACCTTTATTTGAGTGTAAGTAACACAATGAAAACTTAGAAATTATGTTAGTAATACAGAAATACAAAAACTAAAGTTAAAGGTGGATTCATTTCACTTACTTACATTACTGGTGGTGAATGAGCTCGAGGGCGGCAACACCACCGTCTCACCTTTAACTTGCCGCCAAATAGTAGTGCTTCCATTACTGTGTTCCGGTTTGGTGGTGAGATCAGGCCATGAAATTACTGGCACATGAGTCATAACACCGTAGTCCTCAGCTGCAGCGACGCATATATATGATGTTGATGTCCATGGGCTGTATTCCACTTACCATCAGGTGGACTACACGTTCGTTCGCTGTGTGCGTAGTATGAAAAAAAAAAATATTGGTTTTGGTATTCTTTTGGACAAATTTTTTGTATATAGAATTAAACAGTTGAACCACAGCAGCGTTTCAAATGAGTTTCAATCAACGATAGGTACAAGCATGCATTATGCGTAGCGTATTCGCCTATCGCCGCGGGTTCGATTCGCGGTTCGAAAAGTGTTGCCCAAAGTGTTATGTGTGATTTTCCGTCAGGAAATGATTCTTTTTTTTTATTTTTTTTCTTTATAATTAGAGCCAGATATAAAACCATAGAGCAATTACACCGCTAGAGGGGGACAACCTAGATTGTTTCAACTCTAGTATGATGCATAAAGTTCTTTACTAGGTGCAAGTAATTTGAGAACGAGAGGCAACTTTAATACGCCATATCATATAATATTAAAGTTGAAAAATTAAGAATCCAGCAGGACTCGAACCTGCACCCCCTGGGCACAGTATAAATATGTACATATTTATACTGTGCCCTGGGTATACCTACGCCCCAAGTGCTTTGCCAATTCAGCCATGGATTCGTATGCTGTTAGACTCGAAATTACTCAACTCTTTTTTTGCCAGCGTCATAGATATGTTTATACCTATATATATATAAACCTTAGCTAGACGTACCTTACTTGGTTTTAGCGCCACCTATGTGATGAGTGATAAAGTACAAAAAGGCATATAAATGAATGAATGAATGAATGAATATATTTATTTCAGATAATTTAACATTTAAATACAAATAGACATCACATAACATTGAGACACAAATACAAATACATTGAGACACAAATACACATAGCACATACACATTTAAATAAAAAATCCAGCTACTTTAGGTAACAGCCCCAATTACCCTTTTTGCTAGATGGCGGTTTATAGGTGAGGTATAATCCTCACTAATTATCTAAATTTTGCTAAAATTTGCTTTAAAATATTACGTCATATCATACCAGCTAAAATCAATTTGGCAGATTGCATACGCATTTACTCACCTAAATATTTGGTTTACTATTTCATAATAAACAATATCATTCTTAGAATTTTATGTTGTTGAATCCACGTATAGGTAAGGTAAATTTGCTGATGGTAGAAAAATAAAATTAGTCAATGAAAGTTCATCGACTAATTTATAACTAATAACTACTAGCTAACTATTAACTTTATAACGTAGTAAAAAACGAGAGAAATATACAGTATTTTGTACCTTTTCTACTGGGTAGTTACTATGCGAATCAAATAAGAACCGATTTTTCAGCTATATTGAATTTGTTTCATTTGTTGTAAACGAAATTTTTCTTTAAACAGGCATGTGATCGAAAATTTCGTTCATATTTAGGCGAATAACACATTTAATATGGCCGTAAAATCTGTTCTTATTTGATTCGCGTAGTACGGTTCATGAGATACGACTCACTGATAAACAGACAGGCGGATTGAAGATAGGCCATCTTCCATACGCCTATCTGTAAGCAATAGCATCTCCTTGGTCACTTTTAGGTTCCTGTAGGTATTAAACCCTCAAACAAGTTAGACCCGCAGATTTTTTAAGAAATTATTCTAAATCTGTCTCAAGAAAATGTCAAAACTGTTGTATTCTGAGACTGATATAGAAACACTCTATGGCTGAGTGTTTCGACTCTAGAGATACTGAAATGTAAATAAGACAATTCTACCTCTTAACTCACAACCCAAGGCACAGGAAATCATTCGACGCAGCCAAAGCAAAGGTCAACCCCCAAAAATCCTTAACATGTTTTTTTTTTCAACATCATTGTAGTCAAGTACCGTAGGGCGTGACAATCGACACCTCGTTTTGGGGTCTATGAGTCCGTAGGGAACAAATGCGCAACTCTATTATTACTATTGTTAATGCCAGATTTAGCGATGTTAATAGATGTGGAGTGGAATAGTGTTGTAGCTTTGATTTGGTTTACACGTGCGATTTTATATTTAAAACTTGAGGCCAGATAGTTCCAAAAGACAAATGTTTGAGATTCCAGTGTAAGGAAAACTATAAT
Organism: Hypena proboscidalis; assembly: GCA_905147285.1. Taxonomy (NCBI): domain Eukaryota; kingdom Metazoa; phylum Arthropoda; class Insecta; order Lepidoptera; family Erebidae; genus Hypena; species Hypena proboscidalis. The sequence goes on from LR990152.1 coordinate 10,459,821, forward strand.
TACACAAACAATACTGTAAATAGGAGAAATAACAAAGAAAACTAAAACTGAACTTTCTGTTAGGGGATTCATAATAGCAGCATGGAGATGGAATTGTGCCCGGTGAATGGCGATAGGCTCAGCCCCTATCACATGGGACCTAAATATAATGTAATGTGTTATGTTATTACCTAAAAATATAATTGAAATGTTCACTATAATTATTTCGTATCTTTATACATATTTGATGATATTTAAGTGAAAAATAAACCAGGGACTTTATAACAGCCAAAACATTTTAGCGGGTATTTTCAACGCTACATTTTTTGTATGTTTTAGCGTGAATGAGTCGGTCTCTATAGATTACTTCCTGTAAGCTTTTAAGCTTCACTTCACCCGATTTATAGGTCAAAAAATGTCCTTATGCAGGCTCTCAACGATCTCGGTACCAATTTTCTTCAAGATCAGTTCAGAAGTTAATTTCTGTACGCGTAACAGACAATGCTGCTGTCGAATTGCTAATTTAAGTTAGAATATCCAAGCTACATCGCTATTCCACTCCCCCGCATGTGTTACATTGGGTATACACACAATAGAGGTGAGCTTTGTCAAAACCTATTGTACAACACTCGTAACTGCGGATTAACAGACACGCCTTTGCTTCACGCGATTAAAAAAAATATGATGACAGTTCTTGGAGTAGCACATTTGGAGCTAATCAGATGTTTAATAATAATAATCATGTATAATACCATAGACTAAAAATCTTTGTTTTAAGCATAGAGGCTTTTGGCGAAAATGGTGAAAAATATGATCTTGGATGAAAAATAATAAGTAAAAAATAATCCACTAAAATGCTCTGATAGCATAAACTCTCCTATTTATAAGTCGGTTAAAAAGAAGAACATCAAAAAGTGTACAAAAGTGGTTGAAAATCTGTGTGTGTGTGTGAAATGTATGTTTGTGAACACCCCCGCGACACAGGAGTTATTCTTAGTGCGGATGTATTATTTAAAAAAAAATACAATCAATTTTCTAGTCCAAAAGTCTTTCTTTTACTGCTCTAATGAAATACTTGAGCTAAATTTTGTAATGAAATCTGAATACTTAAAATATAATTGAACATCGAACCATAAATATTGCGTGTGTCAACAATAGGCTATACAAATAACTTGCTGAGTATAATATAGCACAGAAGACCTTTGTGTTACACTCGTAACTACAGATTAACAGCATGACGCCTTTGTTCAAACAAAACGCTAGAAAAAAAAAGAAGTGTCAAATAGTGAAGTTTCATTTTTGGTTCCGTATGATGAGAGATGTATTCTTTTGTGTTTTTCTCGCGATAGCGGGGGTAGTGTATACACTTACTGAAATACCGCAAAGTTTCGTTAAAACTTAAATAGAGAAGAAATCATACAACAATTTCAATACCTGAATGAATATTATTACCACAAGGAGGCTCAGTTGCCATAAACAAAAAATAAGAAGAAAAAGATGAGAGATTAAAGAGTTTTATTACATAACATAACATCACGCCTTTATTACCATTAGGGATGTGGTAGGGATGTTAAACACCCACACTTCACCTGTTATGTCTCATATTTTGAGTCTATGAAGAATTTTAACAATTTTGCACGACTCGGAAATCGAACCCGACAACTACGGGGTGAGAACTCGCTTACAAAAAGGCAGTACTAAATGAAAGTAATATTATTTTGCGACATCTTCAGTTACGAAAATCGTTGCTTCTTAAAAGTGTTTTTGGCAAAAAACCTTTGAACCCTAATTTAAAAGCGCAAATGTTTAATCTGTTCAAAGAAAATAAGATTCGATATTCAAACTTCTGTGACAATATTTTTTTCAAACGTGTTCAGACGCAATGCAAGCTTTTGTCAAATGCCACATTTTATTTTGCACTTGGTATTGAATAAATTACACTAAAATGAACTCTCTAGCTTAAAACTTAAGGATTATAATTATAACTATTACTTGAGTTTGGGTGCATGTTTACAATAAGTAGAGATTAACATGGGATTTACACACGTATGCAACATTCATTGAGCGAGATAAAAATCGCGCGAAAAAGTTTGAATAGAGAATTCATCTTGACGTTTCTGAAGTGACGTAATATAGTTTTTATTTTACTTTTTTATGTTTATTTTTTTATTTGGCTAAGGCATGGTTGATTTGCGATTTTATGGTTAATTTCATCCCCTTTTTGATTGGCCATGGGGTGTCATGTTTTTATTAGGGTTAAGGGTGCGTAGAAAATAACGAGAGGATTTGGCTCGTCCTTTTGGGATTGAATAGGGTGAAATATCTACTGGTAATTTTGTTATCATCTATACTAGTGGTAAAAGCAAAGAAAAATAATAAGTTAAGTTAAGTTAATAAGCAAAATTAATACTTAATACTCAATACTTTATTGCGTTTCACAAATGTGTGTCTTAGGTGGTAAATATTATATCTAGGAACATTGTGAACCCTGTCGGGCATAGCAAAGTAGAAGAGAGGACAATAATGTTATATAATAAAAATAAGTTTTTAATAAAAAAGAAGAGACAAAGCATAACGTTTTTTAATCGGTGTTATGTAATTATATTTATTTGTGTAGTGTTTAATTGGGTATCATTTAAATACTCGTTAATCGAGTAGTAGCACTTTTTCATCAGTAAGGTTTTTAGACTATTAGTAAATGCTGATATGCTTTCTTTATTTTTTATTGTCTCTGGAAGACAATTGTATATTTTAATTGACATAGCATATGGACCATTCGAGTGTATGTGCAGGTTAGAGAAAGGCATGTCTAGTAAATTTCTCTGGCGGAGAGCATATCTCGTCTGGTTTTCATCCCTTTTTGTGTAGAACTCTTTGTGTTTGTGTACAAACTTACATATTTCTAAAATGTATATACATGAAAGAGTCAAAATTTTATGTTAATAAAATGTGGTTTGCAGCTGTCAAATTGTTTTAATGTTTGCTTAGATTCGCACAAGTTTTTTTTGCATCACAAATAATATTGGAGCGTCAGTACTGCTTCCCCATAAGATTATACCGTAGCTAAGCCATGCATATGCATAGGCATAATAAGTGAAAAGAGCGGTTTCGAAGTTAGTACATTTTTAACCTCAATTAAAATCGCCTTCAAAATTATTAAGTCAGCCGTGGGTTAGATTAGAAGCTGACTCAGGGCCGATTACACCAAACATCCTAATCTAAAGTTTTATTAAATTTGTATTTGCATCTCTTGAACTGCCTCGGTGGTCTAATGGTTAGCGTATGCGCCTCTGACCGCGAGGTCTCGGGTTCGATTCCCAGGTCAGGCAAAAGTGTTATTTGTGAACTATCGTCAGGAAAATCACAATAGCAGCACGGAGTTAAAATAGTACCTGGAGGATGGCGATATGCTCACCCCCTATCCTGTGGAACCTACACATATCAGGTAAAGTATGGGTGTTGTACCGTGTACCAAACTAAGCAGAGCTTGTACTATGGGTACTAGAATAACTGATATTAATACATATTTATACTCTTCTTTTGTAAATACATACTTATTATACATAAAACACCCAGACTAAGACAAACCCCCATGTTCATGCACACAAAGATTTGTCTTAAGCGGGAATGGAACCCACGACCTCGGCGTCGCAGGCAGGTACACTACCCACTCCGCCATCCGGTCGTCAAATTTAACATGTTGTTGGTGAAATATTATAGGCACTTAGTAATTGAGAAGGCGAACTTTTAACTGGCGAATAAGCCCGATCCGAGAATCGAACCAGAGACATCGCAGTGTAAGGCGCATACGCTAACCACAAGACCATCGAGGAAGTTAATTTGTATAAAAATATCTATATTCAGTACTTGTCATAAAAGCTTATAGCTAGGATGCAAAATTATAAGTAGGTACATATTTGTGGTATATTTTCCAAGATGCCAAGAACTCCATAAAATACATAAACAAATAATTTGAAGAGACAATTACGTCGGCCATCTTGTTTCAAGTTACACGCCAATGATGGAATTATATCGACACCCTACACCGCTTTATCAAGGTGTTTGGTTACTTTGGGTTGGCAGAGACGGTACAATACGTAATACTGATAAATTGTTGGTTAGCTACCATGGCATTAGAATAAAAAAATGTTAATGCACATGAGTTTCTTACCAGCTCTTCTCATAATGCAATACCCATCGGAGCTGGTACATGGATTGATTTTTGATTTTGATTGATTTTAATTTGATTCTAAACAGTTTGATTAAAATTAATCTAAGCTCCGGTTATTCAAATCATTGTAAGTAGTATAATTTAGTATTATTTATGATTTATTTTTTTATAATTTTTTGTAATGTTTTGACGTGTTCAAGCGCCTCCTGGGGCCTATGAAAATAAATGAATTGAATTTGAATGAAAACTAAAGGCAATTAGAGCTCGTAGCTAAGTTAAAGACAAGCGGACCGATTAAAAACAGACACTTCAATTTTATTCATTTGTATTTATTTATTTATTTATAAGCACTACCAACAGCAAAATTACAGATACACTTAATATTGACATTAATTCGCTTAAATTATATGTAATTTTACAAATAATAGGTGTGCATAGCATTCACATTGTAACTTTAGTTATTGCGAGTACAAAATTTGACAAACATGCGTACAACTATTACCAAACAAAACTTATAATAAACAAACAAGGCAAGACAAATTAAGGAAATATGTATATAATAATATATATAAAAAATGTTTTTAAAGTTTTCGTGTACATTATATCAACACTAAATACTATAACTGCCTCGTGTGTAACATACACACGAGGCAGTATTTAGTATTGATGTATACAGTGATGCTATTATTCAAATGAGATTTTTTAATGAAGTTGTTAATCATAAATATATCATAGTCAATGTAATAATGGTAATAATATACAAAGCTGTTCAACATTTTTAGTATGTCAGTCACTAGAAGCACGTAAATATCTTATTGATTTATTTTTATAGCATTTAGCTATGCTTAGCAAATTATACTAATATAATTTGCTAAGCATAGCTCATAGAAGGGCAGTCGCTTTAACCAGCTACGACTACGACTGCCCGGTGTGCAGAAGGTCGCAGGTTCAAATCCTGCCGGTCCCATATCTTTGTCAACTGTTTCTTAGTATAGCACGTAAATAGCTTTGCATCAATGTTCGCATCTCAGTTTCAGACAGTTGTATTTCATGCCATGTCTGCTACAAGCCGAGCGTGATGCCTGTTCTATTGTTGCAGCTTATTAATAGAGAATTAATTTTAAAACGTTATTGGCAGACTTTTGTGACGACATTATGTAATTGACACATAATTATCGAGAAAACGACGCTCCATCTTCATAACATACAAAATAAAATATGAGACATAATAATATATTATGTCCATAATTATAAGGCGAAGACACTGATCCCCGAAATACAGTTTACACTAGTTCGGTGGTTAGGGAATTCAAAACCATTTTAACAAAGTTATGTCAATAAACATTAATTATTATATTATTATTATTATTATATTATTAAACAGTAAGCGGCCGTGGCGGATTGGATAATTTTCACTTACTTTCCAAAATAATTAAATAAGTTGTGAACATGTTTTTTATACTTGTTATATTTTAAAGCAAATTGAGTGCAGGTTCGAGTCCTGCTGGGTTCTTAATTTTTTAACTTTAATATTTATATAACATGTTTTTTTATTTTATTTTACCCGAACCTAAGGCAACACTTATAGAAAATTGGTTTATTTTATACAAAGAATAAAAATAATTATTAAAAGAAGGAAATCATAATTGTTTTAACATCTCCCTATACAAGTAGGTTTAAAGATGTAAAGCAAAATAATCTGATATTGCTTTTAACCTCCAACAAGACTACTTGTAATTTGTATTTGCAAATTAAAAACAGTATGAATTAATAATAAAATGTATAACTTTAACAGTAACTTTCGACCGCAGGATACGCCGATAAAAAGTACCTTATATGATAATCCAGAGTGTAAGCTAACTGCATACGAAATGTCATCAAAAACTACTCATTCTTTCAAGCGGGAAGAAGTAACAAACATGCAAACACTAACTTTCGAGAGAGATAAGTGTGATCCCATGTAATCGGCCTACGATAATAATATGTTATATTGTTATTAGTAAGTGAACAATTTCTTTTTGACAAGAACTTTATTGTAATTATTTTTTACTATATTTATTGACATTATGTTATACTAGACAAAATTCAAAGACTTGTTATTTTAAATTCATGGATATGTATATTATTAAAATTGATATAATTGACATCTGGATATTGAAAACATAACATGTAAATTGATATTATGAAAATAAATGAATATCAATATAAATATGCTTCCTTTGCTAGTAATTCAAGGAAATAATCTCACGACAAAACTGGAACACGGCAGTACAAAAACTCTGCCATGTTACGACCAAAATTACTTGGTTTGATTAAGATTATAATATCTACGCGGTAATGCTGCCAGCATTTTGGGTACGAGTCTTTCTGACAGTGACTTATTAAGTTTAGATTAAGTTATAACTTATTAAAAAAAACAAAATTGAATACCTAACTATGTACAGCTGTAAGAAAAATAGAACTAAAATTTTTTAAAAGTTATGCGTCAAAAAATACTTCCGCATCAATGTCAAATGCGGGTGACGTGCCCAGAAGGCTGGCGGCATTTTTAGAATATTTAAATGTACATAATATGTTTGAAAATGAATAAAAATGATTAAGTTATTAGACTAGATTTTAGATTTAAAAAAATATAGATATAGAATACTATTAAATACTATATCATCAAATAGATAAAGATATTTTGGACTTTCAGATCGGAACAGATCAGGACAGCGTTTCAAAAGGGATTGGACAGACAGAGCCCAAAACAGAAAATTGTGGTCGTGTATGGGGGAGATCTTTGCTCAGCAGTGGGACATCATGGGTTACAAAAAAAATGGATTTGATTAGATATAAGAAAATTCGTTTCTCTTTTTATTCGCTCCTCTTTTTGTCTGCACATGTGGTGTAGTGGTTTAAGCGGTCGCCTCGCCGCTCTCCACTGCAATGGTGTTGTGGGTTCGATCCCCACATGGGACAAATCTTTGTGTAATTCGCAAATATTTGTTCTGAGACTGGGTGTGCTTAAGTGAGTGAATGTGTGTATTTGGCATTGTCATTGGGACCATTGGATAGTGTAATTACTTCTGGCGTCCTATCTAATGTAAAATATCCTATTTGTTATGTCAATCAATAAGGCAGTCAAATTTCAGATAGCCCTATCCAACCCCTACTGTCAGACAAATTACCCACCCAGTTGGTGGTACAATTAGTAGCAACAATTATTGAATATAGCAACACTGCTACCAGACCCTTGCTATAATCCGTGAGCTCTAATGAATTTAATTGAGTCCGTGGGGACGGTGTTGCCATAAATTGTTGTTAGGCTAGACTATTATGTTCAAAAATAAGGGAGAAATTGTAGGGATAGACAACTTTATTTTAATAAAATATGTGATGCAATACCAAAATTAAAGTATGTACAGTCAGCAACAAAAGTATTCAAACACTTAATTTTTTTGAACATCTATACAACTCACATTTTTCGCATTAAAAATATCCCTTTTATATAATATTACGCATAATTATAGGTATGATCAAATACTAATAAAATGCACTAAAAAGTAAGAAATACTAAAATAATATTCAACGTCTTGCGTCATCTGTGTATAACTTTACAGTAAACGACCTTAGGGTGCCTATATTTCAAGAATTATGCTCGTACTCCTATCCGTTTGGAGTTGTACCTTCCAGCATCAGCTCACCAAAATGAAGTGCTGACTGCTAGATCTAAATTTCCGAGTAGCGTTGGTAATATACGAAAAACAATAAAGAAGCCTTTAAAAATTAAGGGGTTGCTGTCGATTTCTCTTGTATCCCATCATCAGATCGTGACACGTACGTGACAAGTATACTCCATCAGAAAAAACATTGAGAACTTCCTCCTTTTTTTGAAGTTGGTTTAAAAATATGCCGTATGGCCCTTTAACTTCATTAATTTTTGCAGAATTAACCAAACGATTAGTTGACTCTGCCTTCTGGGCACGTTACCCGCGGCTGACATAGATGCGGATGTATTTTGTGACGCCTAAATTATAGTTATTATTTTATACATTTTCGTTTTTTTTTTTGTACATTATGGTATTTGTCTAATTTAGTTTAAGAAATGTAATTTTAATTTATTTAATTATTTGTAAAAACTTCATATAATGACGGTCATTAAAAAACATGTCTGTTTTATGTAAAAAGTTGTAGTTTAACCTTTAATTAAGTTATGTGGTGTCGACTATCGCCTGACAGATTTATTACCAGAAAAACTCTCGCACGCCCCGTCACAACCCGAGCCGTGACGCCCGTGAACGTAGTGCCAGCTTTTTTATGAAAAATAGTGTGGATAAGACTTCAAAAACATGAACATAATACAAAAATGATGTATCATACAGTTGAGAAATATAGGGTTCTGGTAAGAGGCGACCGTAGCTGGATGGCTAAAGCGGCTGCCCGGTGTGCAGTAAGGTCGCAGGTTCAAATCCTGCCGGTATCTTTTAGCTAAATGCTATAAAAATAATTAATTAGAAGCAATACAAAAAGATATAAAACTGTATTTTAGGCATAGGTCATCATCATCATCATTATTCAGCCGCTCGTAATCCACTGCTGGACATAGGCCTCTCCCAATTTGCGCCACAACACCCGGTCCTGCGCCTTCCGCATCCAGTCTCCTCCATCGACCTTCTTTAGGTCGTCAGTCCACCTTGCAAAGGGCGTTCTACCTTACGGTTGCCGAGTTGCGGTCTCCACTCCAGGACTCGTTTGCTCTAACGGCCGTCGGTCCTTCGGCAGACGAGACCAGCCCATTGCCACTTCAGCGAGCTATGTCGGTTACTTTAGTTCTTTGTCGGATGGCCTCATTACGAATTTTATCCTTCAAGGAAACTCAAAAATTTACTTTCTACTTTTTAGTTTTTTTTTTTTTTTTTTTTAATAATATTTTGGTTTATTTATAAGAGCATAATAATATATTATTTATATTTTTTTTAAAAATCTAATTATTGCAATGTCATCGGTCTTTGACAGGTGTACAAAATTTGAATAAAATCTGAACGTTTAAAGTGGGTCAAAATAGCGTCCAAGGGAGTCGGTTACATACAAACTTACAAACATACAAACACAAGTGAAGCTAATATAAAGCGTGTAAAACAAGGTTTTTTTTTTATTTTATTCTACGCCCACAGCGAACGAACGTGTAGTCCACCTGATGGTAAGTGGAGTACAGCCCATGGACATCAACAATCCACAAAGCAGATTATAGATGCGTCGCTGCAGCTGAGGACTACGGTGGTATGCCTCATGTGCCAGTAATTTCATGGCCTGATCTCACCACCAAACCGGAACACAGTAATGGAAGCACTACTATTTGGCGGCAGGTTAAAGGTGAAACGGTGGTGCTGCCGCCCTCGAACTCATTCACAAGAGCTCTACCACCAGTCAAGCAACTATGTAATTGCATAATAATCATTATAATGATGTTCTTGTTAGTTTTAGGGCTAGCTCCACCAGTGCTTTGGCATTTGGTAGGAATGTCAAATATATAGTTCACGGAATGAACGGGCACATTAAGCCCTAATTGCCTAGCGTTAGATAAACCGTATTGGCAGCTTAAGAATATAACACACATAAATTAAAGTGACAGCTGTGTTTTTTTTTTAAGTGTAACTTGTGTCACTTTAACCAGGCTATATTATGGGTCGGAAAGGATCTACCCGGCCCCTTAGTAACTGGCCCTAACTATCTGAAAATTTAACAGAAACAGGATGTAACCTTGAAACTGGCCGTTAGTAACGAAGCTTGCGTAGCCTAGTCATATAAAACAAAAATCTTATCCACACATTTCTAACATTTCTCCCTTCATTATGAAATTTTTAAAAGCAACTCAGTAGCTATAATGAGGTGTCTTTTGACAAAAAATACAAACTAAATACTTAGAATAGTTGCATTTTTAAAATAAAAAATAACAAAAAACTTTTAGAATGTGTTTCGGGATGTTTAGTTTTTTGGCGCCAATTTGTCTTAAGTGTCAAAGTTGCTACTTTTTGCTAGTGTCAAAAGTGACAGATTTTTTTAATAGCTTTTTTTATTGAACCCCTGGGGCTAAAGGGCGCAATAATAAAAATGAGGGCAATTATAGTCGATTTTTCTACGAAAAAGTTTGCTTAGCAACATAAAATAGAAGTCTCTTTGCTATAGAACTTCGGAGTTATTCTTACTGATCTCAGAGCAATTAACCAACTGGAGATGTCATTGTCAGGCGTCCCCGCTGCCAATTGTAGAAGAAGGCCGCTCTTGCACGCTATACAAAACTAGTTGTCATATCCCATGATTTGACACAGGCGCGGTACAATTGATTTATTAAGTTAATTTAATTTATTTATTTATTGTAATCTTGTTTTTATTAAACAAGTAGGTAATTAGTATTTATCTCAATTTCAACGTACCTTTATTAAAGCTGACGTATTTATATTACAAAAACACCCTCATATAGCACCAAAAATCCCACCTAATTTAACTACAAAAATTTCACGTATAATTTGCAATCACCCCACCATTATTACAGCATATGGCACGAGTAAACACCGTGTAATCGCTAACAATCGGCCGGGATCATCCCTAGTTTGTGATGTGTCCCATCCCTAGGGATCGCAGGTGATTTGTGACAAATTGTTCATTGTCAAGTCAAGGGGTGCTTTTTGATAGAATTACTGTTTTCTTTGTATTGAATTTGGTAGTTTTTTATTGAAATAAAACTTGTTTTAGAGGTCCGTGTACAAATTGTGCATATAAAATAGGGTGATGTTGAGGTCACCAAGATAGTGTTGCTGACCTATATATAATAATAATAATTTTATTTATTAAGACAACATAGATTCATAATCCTTAATACATCGAAAAAAATGATAATTATAATTATAATTATATTCTTGCCAGTCTGATACACTGGCAAGAATTGGCGTCGTATTTTTATTTGTTTTGTTAGTAAAAATGTACACGATTGGTTTTCACACACTTGCGAACTTACTGGATCTAACTGGACTTGCTAACTATCTCTATATATATCAAATCAAAATCAAATCAAATCTGTGGTGGTAAAGCTCGAAGGCAGAAGCATCATTGTCTTACCTTTGAAATGAAATGAAATATATTTATATCTCTCACATGCCGCCAAAAGGGTGCTGCTCCGATAAAGTTTTGGGTTAGATTCCCAGTTTTCGGTCAGGATATTCGGAGTTAGAATTGTGCCCGGTGGATGGCGATAGGCTCACCTCCTATACCATGAGATCTAAACATACCAGGTGATGTGTGGGTGGTGTACACCTCTGTCTGCCACACCCTTCTGGGTAATATAGGCGTGATGTTATGTAATGTTGAATACATTTCACTGTCAAAAAGCTAAATGTTAAATTTCGTTAATATTCTAGGTTGCAACCGCCACCTATGTCCACGTTAGTGTACGAATCAAAATGATTTAGTTCTTACAACTCTTCACAGATGGCGTCCTACTCAGTTTATTGTTATTTGGTGATGTCCAATAACGCATGGCGATAAGATTATTGCTATCGATAAAATTGTTTCATGTTTCGAAAACTAAGGTACCTAAACTATATCTTATGTAATATTAAAGTTGAAAAATTAAGAATCCAGCAGGACTCGAACCTGCAACCTTTTGGGAAAATACAAAAATGCATAGCAAAGCTAAAATTTGCTTTATAATATTATAAACTACTTCATGTGTTTTAGAACAGATGAAGTATTTTTTTTTATTTATACCATGCCCACAGCGAACGAACGTGTAGTCCACCTGATGGTAAGTGGAGTACAGCCCATGGACATCAACAATCCACAAAAACAGATATTAGCAGGTATTTAAGTATTTAAGTCTTTATTGCACTCCACAATATTATCAATGGTCTTAATATCTCCACATAATTCTCGATAAATATAGTCGTAATGTTATGTTGTGTGCGATTTAGATTCGCATAGGTTTCACGATCACTATCACATACTTTGTATTTTCTGAATATAAAATAAAAGTGATTGTATTTATTAGGTGTGGAGGCGAAATGGAGAAAAGACTGATGATGTAGAGAAGAAATTAAAAAGACAACGAATATTTTGACGTCATTTATTCATAAAGACAATTCAATAAATGAACGCACTAAATTACAATAATTTTGAGATATGTCACTTATTCTATTCAGTGGTGTCTATTATGTCATTACTTCAAGTAGCCTATACTTGACTTAAGTGACGTTGTCGAATGATTAAAAATGAACCTTAAAACAACGCATTAAGCTACATTTTTAAATGACGACACAAAGACGCTTAAATTAACTAGCTTTTTTCCGTCGACTTGTACATTACTACTAGAAGTTTGGTGTTTTTCAATTTATTCGATTCCCTACATCAGTTTAGGTTTCACATATTTGTTAGAATTCTTTCTTAAAGGTTTTCAACCTTGACCTACAGTTTAATAAGAAGAACTTTAGGTAAAATTTTATTAGTTCCTGATAAGGTTTCGGATAGTTTAATAAGGACTTATCAAGAACATGTAAAACCAACCTTTAACGTCATAACAACACCACTTTTTCGTTATATTCATAATTATGTATATAATAAGCTACAATACTTTAACGCTATTGTTATAAGATGTTACTGGAAGACAAATTGTATGGCATACAATATATTAGTACAATATCTTTAATACAAATGCACCGATATGTACGTAACGCTACCCAACTATTGAGGAAAAAAATCTACAGGAGTAATATACAAAATATTAGGAAAATAGAATTATATATTTTTTATTCTCATCTAGTAGAAAAAGTTTTCAGAAACGACAGAATTCTTAAAAATGAATGTCAAATTTTATAAGATAGTTAGAGCCCGACCGACAACTGGCTTCACCGAAATTAACTTCGGAACTATCTTAGAGTTTGTGCAGAAATAAAACAGCTACATGTAAAATCACACTGCAATTTGACAACAGAGAAAAATAATTCGAAAGAGCGTTCTCCTTCTTTAAAGCTTTCGCAAGCCTCCCGTAAGCCCTAAAAGACCTCCAGTCGGGCCCTTAAATAGAAAAATCTTCAAATTGTAACGACAGTGATATCCAAATCTCAAAATTCGAAAAATGGCTTACTAGTAAAGAAATATTTACAGTACAATAGAAGAAAGCTATTGTATTGTATAAATATATCGAAAAATGTAAATACAAAAAGCAAGGAGCAGTTGCAAAACAAAAGCAATGTACAGCTACAAGCGATATAAGGGACTCTATAACTAACTTAGACTAGCCCTACTTTGATACAAATTATAACTTACGATACAACAATGATCACAAACGCATTTCACTCTAAACTTAGTTAAATATGACAAACGATATGTTATTTGTAATTGATGAGTATTAGTAATAAATTATAGAAGTCTCTGTGACTTTATTTTAAAAGCATAACACACAGCGAATCTTAACTAGCAAAACTTGCCTACTAGTGTCATAGATTACAATATTATTAAATAATATCTTCGTTATTCTAAAATATATTCTCTATACAAACAATTTAAATACTAAAAGGAGATATAAAAGGCTTATTTTCTAAATAAAGATATAAGATATAAGTTGGAGTATTCTGGTAAAATATAACTATTGTTTTGTAGAATGGAAGTTCCAAGAGGTAGATAGAAAATAGGTAGCCTGTTAAGAAACTCAATAAACTCTGAATTATACGTAAAATTAGTATAAAACACGCCTATAGCAATATAATCGTCAATAAAGTAAATTTACTCTCTAAAAAGCAATATAAATGGTATATCTCTACATTTGACTTAAAATTACACACCTAGGCTATAAAAAACACTAGTGAGAGCAAGTTTTGCGCACAAATACAACATCTATAATCAGCCAATGTCGCATCGACGGCGTTTAATAAAAAACGTACTTATTGCTTGTACACGTAATCTCGAGTAGTCTCCTACCGCAAACAATCACAAATTAATATATTATACATCGAATTATTTTGTTCTTATGTACTAAGGACGACTCGTCTAACACAAACCTTTTTTTTAAATATATTTTGCAAAATTTCCAGAAGCAAATTACATTTAAATCATCTGAAACCATTTGCATTTAGTATTATTAACTAAAATAAAATAGATACTATTAAATTTAGAAAAAGTATTTATAAATCATGAAGTTCCTGCCTTTAAAAGTAATTAATAACATAATAGAAATAATTGTTATAACGCGTTGCAAATGTTTGTATACGGACATATTCTGAACATTTTTTTTATGACTGTATCGCCTGTAGTACATAAATACATAATAACTCAACGACGTTTATTATAACTACAATAATGATTTAGTTAAATTATATAATTATTATTATCATCTGATATGTATGAGTAATGATTTACCTATACTAATGTTACAAACGATTCAAATTTTGTTAATTACTCCCCAATTTCACCATAAAATTCTTAAACTATGGTTAACGCTAAACCTGGCTTTCAATCTTTGTCTCATTCGATGTTTGATCAAGAAAACCATAGCTCAGAATTAAACTCGTTCGGTAAAATTGGTCGTAATTTAATATCGTTCATGGGCGTAGTTATAACTTTTAACGAGTTTTATACATTTTTGAAATTCAAATGTTTGTACCTCTTTGCTTGAACCTCCTTTGATCTCTCTTCATTTGTTAGTTGACCTTATTGACAATGATATACATATACAATTTAGATTTATTAGATAAGTTCTTAAATGCCCTTTAGGAAATACTGTTTTTAATAAAAAAAACAAATTGGGCCATAGTCTCCTGATATCGCTATCTTGCATGATTTCAAGTAATTCAAACTATTAATAACTACGCCCATAATAATTACCTAAATCTAATGATATTTTAAATTATACGTAAGCCAATTTTCATGTAACGAAACATTTTAATATCCATAAAACTATTCTATAGGTTATTTGGGGTTACATGGGGATTAAATACATTTTTACATAATTTTCAACCTTCAACAACATTTTAAACATTTTTTGACTATTTGAGAGCATATTTCCATTTTGGATATACATATAAATATAAAACAGTTATTTGATTATATATTACCGTAACTATTCTAATATCGACGCGTCGAATATCGATATAATCTTATCGATAACGCACACATCACTTTGAACTCATCAAAGCATTTCTTCGTTAATATTTTTCGCTCACTTTGACGTTTTATAATAAATCTAAAGTAATAAAATAGTCGATTTAGAATAACCACTTTGTAAATAATAAAGTTTAAAATGGTTTATTGACATAATTTTTCACTTAAAATGCAAAGCTAGCGCCATCTTTTGACAATTTGTTGTAAAATATATCCTTTGCTTTGTGTTCCGCCATCTTCGATTAAAGTTTTAGCAGTTTCTATAGTTTCCTTTTGTACGATTAAAAAAATATTAACATATGTGAGGATTCTTATAACGACTCTAATTTAAAATGATTCAGATTTATTATAAAACGCAATCTAGAACATTGATTGACACAATTACAATTGGACATATTTAGATGATTTGAGATTTCATAAACTTAGAAGCAGATTTTTCTATAGATGTTGATTATTATTATCATATATTTCTTTACTCGTCATTAGCTGTATACTTTAGGTCTTGCTTATAACATACGTCAAGTTGATAGGTCCCAAGATATTTAGCAGCACTGCTCAAGTGCTCACACAATTCTGACACCAATTTATTCATATATTGTAACAATTTTAGCTCGTACAACGCGAACTGAAACCAATAAATAGACTCCTTCTTTCGGTTTTTTTATCATACTTATGTTTGTCTTTGTTTAGTGATTTTTCCATCTAAATACGTCCAAAACTCTAAGCATTTCCTATAATCATTAATATATTATCTCACTTGCCTTACACATAATAACAGGTTAGTCTACCGATCTAAGAAAAACCGCTTGGCATAGTACGTTCTCAATAGCAACCATCTAGATCAGAACCATATCATAAACATTGTAAAGTACTTTTTTAAATTAATAGAAGACCAACTCTAAAGTTGAGAAAAATATAAAAAATTAAAGAAGTATAATTCTTAGAAAAGTTATATAGCGAAGAACATAGCCGCGTTTTTATTTTCTAATGTTAAAAATTAGACAAAGGGAACTGTGGTCAAAGATGAAGCAATCAAATGTGTCAAAGTAATGTGAAATGTATGTTTGTGATCCCGCGACACAAGAGTTATTCCAAGAGCGGGCGTAGTTTTAAAAAAAAGACTACTGAGGTGTCAAGGGACACCCGGATGAAACGAAGTTCCTTTCGATTTTTAGTCTAATGATGTAGCACCGTAGCTGTAACGTAGCATGTAATTACTACGCCGCTACGAGAATTGCTACGAAATGTGCCGTTACAACTTTTCGTCCCAATTTTTTCCGTCTAGCCCCATTTCGCAACGCGCGATAAGGAACTTCGTTCCAAAAAAAAAAAACTAAAATAGCGAGCTCTTTGGAGCTAACTGAAGTTCGAAGCTTAGGTAGAAAATATCTTGAAAAGGGGTGTTGTTTTTGCAAACGACATGCATAAATATTGTTTTATGATATTTTCGCTTAAATCAATTAGCCTTTCAACCGTCGATATTTGTTTCCTTTGTCTATTTTTTAAGTTTCTAAAGAGTATATTTTGTTCTGAGATTGGGCGCAGGTACTATCTAGAATTTATCTAAATAATGTATTTTAATGTTTCTTATTATCTTCAATCACTTCCATGACATTTAATATCATTTTTAATTCATTTCGTTTTAGGTGTATTTATTTATTCAAGTATTTTGTGGCAACATTGATAAATTCAACTGAAAAACGAATTAACAAACTAAAACATTATATACTTTTTATCAAATCAAATATTAAAAACAAAACTCTTTAGAAATCGAACACATAAATAACAGAAAATCTTAAATGAAAACCTTCTTAAACAAAAAAGTAATCATAAAAAGAATTAAAACATATCCACCTCCTTACAACCAATTCCAAATTTAAAAATCAAGTTCAACGAACAAAGTCCCCGAGAGCAGCCTACTCCATAGTATCATACTGCACCTTCTTGACCTTGAAATAGCGCCATGCTGCGTAGGCGCAAAGGGTGGCGGCTGTTGCCAAGGCTAGGGCTGCGCCGACGGCCACTGGAGCGGCTTCAGCACGAGCTCGAGATGCACGGGAGCACGCCCATGTTGGACCGAATTCTCCACCTCTCTTGTACATAAATGGCTGGAGTCGCATCTCACGGAGGTACAGTTTGGCGCGGTGTCCTACTGCCGCACTGGAAACAGTAATGAAGAGTAAAAAAATTAAGCACTGGAATTTTTACACCCTTGATATATATTTTGTTTTATTCTACGCCCACAGCGAACGAACGTGTAGTCCATCTGATGGTAAGTGGAGTACAGCCCATGGACATCAACAATCCACAAAAGCAGATTATAGATGCGTCCCTGCAGCTGAGGACTACGGTGTTATGCCTCATGTGCCAGAAATTTCGGGGCCTGATCTCACCACCAAACCGGAACACAGTAATGAAAGCTATTTGGCGGCAGGTTAAAGGTGAGATGGTGGTGCTGCCGCCCTCGAGTTCCTTCACAAGAGCATGAAAAGAAAATATGTATTAATGGACCGCTTCTTATGGACTTGTCTTGGCAGCGGCACAACCGTGGCCTCAGATATGTGACCTGTGGATATCTGAGGCCACGGTTGTGCCGGTGCAATACATTTGATACTTTAAGGATATTCGCACTAATACTAAACTAAGTCGAAGCCGCCGGTTGGCCGTGGCCGTTGGTTGGGTTCTTTAACATGACGAGTTTTCCGCCGTGCTTTGGAGAGCACGTTACGCTGTCGGTCCCGGTTGCCATTTGAACATCTATGGCTGTCGTTACGAGTAGTCAGAGCATAGTAAAAATAAATAAGTACGCCAACTCCCGGCGTTTAGGAGCGCACGATACCTAAACTTGCTCGAGGCGTAGGGTTGTGTCACTTGTCAGATTGATATTTTAAATTACCTGTACAGAAATCATTTTTTTAATTATAAAAAAAACGTTTTTTTTACAAAACAAAGCATTTATTTATGTCAAGTCAAAGTCAAGTCATTTATTTCCATGGGCCCTAAAAGGTGCTTGAACACGTCAAAACAAACATCAACGTTCAAATAAATAAAATTTAAATAAAACTTAAGCTAATTAAATTATAATATTAATTGCAACAAAATGATTTGAATCACCGGAGCTTAGATTGATTTCAATTCAACTTTGAGGTTTGAATTAAAATCAATCCAAGTACCAGCTCCGATGGGTATTGCATCATGAGAAGAGCTGGTGAGAAACTCATGATCACCATCTTTTCAAATAATTCATACAATTTTGTTTGTTTATTGACAATAATTGTTATGTGTAAGTTATACCAACCAAAATACAATCAATGTAACATCAATTTTGTGAAATAAATAAACCAAAGAGGCAACGGCACGGCGGCGTTTAAAAAACATACCTACATTATTATTAAGTATTTAGTAGTTATTACCAAATACGTATTTTATTAACTCACCTTTTGTGTTCAGAGGGTACCTTAAAGAACGTTAATTCTGGGTTTGAAATAGTGTCGTTTGAACAACCATAAACTTCACAATAATATCTATTGACTCGCGAAGACATTTTGCAGTGCAGCGCGTAACCGTACCTAATTTTTTAAACAAACAGCGACCGCTCACAGTAATGGCACGGCCCGCACTACCGCTGCTGACCGAGAAACTGGCCGAGCGGCGTAGTGTGCGTGAGTACGTACATGAACCCGAGGCGTGGCAAGCGCTACGCGTACATACAAACGGCGCGATGTACCTTTGTTCGAAGATAACTTACTATTTATACTATGGTCAGAGGCTGGAAAGTCTGACAACTAGTTTGACAAAGAGTATCGTATTACCTCGTACTGGGTTGTGGAGGTCTGATGACAGTATCTCTACGTAAAATACTGATATTCACGGAAATCCGTTACACTAGAAGCCGACCGCAATAACATTGGGGTCGGTTGTAAAGGCTTGGAAAATGATGATAAGCATTATAGTACGTGCCAGATAAACGTGCACAAAAGGTCATTACTACGCCTGTACCACTGCACGCTTAAACGGGATCGCGGCGAACTTAAACACAAGGCGTAGCGATAGAAGTCTGTGTAAACAAACGTTTATTGGTACGAGGCGATCATAGTCCGAGAAATTGTCATGTATTACAAACATTTGGCTTCTGTATTACAATGAGATAAAAAAATACAAGCCGGGTAAATGACCTTTTGTGCACGTTTATCTGGCACGTACTATAGTAATTTCTTAAGGTCCTTAGTAAAAAAGAGTGCCAAAAGCACTTGAGGATGTCTAAAGTGTCGTCATTGGCCAGAGTGATTGACTTTAGCCTAATATTTTTCAGCAGTAGGACATGTATACCTACATATAACGAACATACTTACTTTACATCTTCTTCCTGCAGATCAATGACCGTTTCTTCGAGACAAGTAAAAGACTTCCCAACAGGAGTAGGGAACAGCAGGTCTTTGGAGTCAGTACTGAGAGTCACCTTCCGACCTTGGTTCGCGGCGTGCTCTAGGATCCTTGCGCTGGAGTTGTATGTGAGCTTGAGACTTTCCGCGTACCATCTTTCACCACCAGGCGTCTGAGAAGAAAGAAAACATATTGTTTAAAAAGTATATAAATAACTGACATATATTTATATATATATGATACATGACATAAGTTTCCAAAATTTTTGGTACCGATAAAATAAAGTTACCAAGAACAAAAACAAGATATTTTCAGTGCGATTGTTAAACAATGTAATTCACGAGTCAAATTTAACCTTTTCGTTTCTGTTTTTTACAGAAACCTGGTTTTCATTTGTAGATGACTATGACAGTCGTTTAAAGGTAGTGAGAGGCAAGAAAGTGTTAAAAATATATAGTTTAACAAATAAGGTTGTAAGTGAGGTAAGGTCTTGCCATTAGACCGCCAAGCCTCGTGGTTGGTCATGCAGATCTGATGGCAGTATATAGCTCTCCTCTCCACTTTGTTGCCGGGAGTCCACCGGCTGCAAAGAATTCTCTACCCCCTCTTCGGTTGATCCATCCAAAGCGTGGAGAGGCGATATGAAAATTATGAAATTTGATTGGCTAATCATGACACAGCTCCTTTTCTCGTCACTTTGGTGGAAACCAGACCTAATAAAGGCTCGGAAAACAATGGGGCATTAAGTAAACAATGGCGCTAAGTCACCCAAACCTCGCACCCTTTACGCATTCAACGCTCTCCTGGATGCCTACCCTGACTGTGATTTGTTTGCAGATGGATGGCCAAATGTGTTTACAGTGTGTTTGCGGTTTTGTGAAAGAGATGGATGAAGTATTTAAAATAAAAAAATAAAATATTTATTCAGTACCATTTAAATTAACACATTCTTTACATTTGGAACGCTAATTAAACAAATGAATTTTTTACAGAAATAAAATAAAAAATGTAAAGGCAATGGCCAAAAATCTCCTGCACTAGGCTAGGCCTCAGGAGGTTTTAAAATAACAGAATTACAATATTTTTGTAATGGCGGAGTTGTTACTTATTTAATATTCGTGGTAAGGTACAAGATTTGCAATGTCACATACTTATCATAGAAATTAAATAATTATAATGAAAACTAAAATAATAAATTCTTACAATAATGAGATTAGTAGGGTGTTCACTTAATAAAAGATAAAACAAAATATATAAAATATATAAACTATAAAACTATCTAGAAAGAAAAAAAAATGTTTTTATGTTCTTTTAAATGATATTGTATGATCTGTATCCTTAATTTAAATATGTAATCTGTCTCTAATTATTGTAATTGGTGTAACAACCGTTATAATTAAAGTAAAATAAATAGATTGTTTTTTCTTAATATTGTTGATACTCACTTTGGCGAAGTTCCACTCAAGGGCAAAGTCCTTAAAAGTGAGCAGCAGCGTCTGCGCGTCTCCATCCTTACACGTCCCTCCTACATGCGCGTTGTTAGGCACGAATGTGTTCGCGTCCTGAAAAAAAAAACACATAAGATTAAACTGTGTAAACATACATTATATTGACGACCGGATGGCGGAGTGGGTAGTGTACCTGCCTGCGACGCCGAGGTCGCGGGTTCGATTCCCGCTTAAGACAAATCTTTGTGTGCATGAACATGAGGGTTTGTCTTAGTCTGGGTGTTTCTATGTATAATAAGTATGTATTAACAAAAAAAAAATCTAAATGTATTAGTATCAGTTATTCTAGTACCCATAGTACAAGCTCAGCTTAGTTTGGGACTAGATGGCGTTGTGTGTAAGTTGGGAGATATTGTGAGATATTTATATAACATAACATGATGTTAGAATGATACGTGATAGGAGGTGAGCCTATAACTATCCACCGTGCTGCTATTGAGAATTTCCTAACGGCAAAAGCCACAACTAACGCTTTTGCCCGACCCGTGAATCGAACCCAATGCCTAGCGGTGAGATACGCGAACCTCTCGAGACAACGCGGCAGTTCCTAGAAAAATATGCCAATAATATATTTTGCGATCGAAACATTATAATAGGACCTTAGTGCCGTATCACTTATAGTCTGTACAAAGATTTGTCAGCGCGTCTAACTGAGGCAACTCGTTCTCGAAATGCTAGCTTATATTTCGGCCAGCGACTTAGTATCGCAATACAACCTACGATAATGCTTCCTGTGCCAGTAATTCAAGGCAATAATCTCACGATAAAACTGGAACTCAGCAGTAAAAACACTGCCATATGGCGACGCGTTCTTCCAAAATTTTAAACAAACCACATCCAAAATTACATGATTTGCTTATGATTATTTCAACGCGGTAATGCTGCCAGCATTTTGGGTACGAGGCCTTCTGACAGTGACTTATTAAGTTTAGATTAAGTTATTTGACAAGTTTAATTTTAGATTCAATATGTACTTATACTTTTCTGTAAATAAAGATGTAACATACTTTTATTGAACCTCTACACGTTTTATAATCAATTTTCTTTTTCTGGTTCTAATTAACATGCACTTCGCATATTCATTAGATGATTAAGTCGTTCTTGGAATTAGCTAAATCTAAAACTACGCACTAAGTTCACATTTTTTGTTCGTAAATGTCTAGAACTTAGCCAATTCAACCAGAAGAAACACAGGTCATTGCCAGGCGTCCCCCGCTGTCAAATGGGAAAGAGCGCTGCTCTCACACTTCATATAGTATAGGACATTTTTTTATTTTTTTTTTATTTAACTTATTGCACATAAAAATAGTACAAAGGCGGACTTAATGCCTTATGGCATTCTCTAACAGTCAACTGGTGGTGCAGAGATAAGCATAGGTAGGTGCAGATTAGATAGGACAGGCCTAGCCTAGTGCAGGAGATTTTTGGCCATTACATTTTTTTTTTTTATTTCTATAAAAAAATCATTTGTTAAATTAGCATAAGTTCTAAATGTAAAGAATGTGTTAATTTAAATGGTACTGAATATTTTTTTTTTTATATACAGGGTGGATGCGACATAGCGACATTTATTGAAACCACAGCTTCTATACATGGCCAGTATGCATTTCCACCGGATAAAAAATTCTCTGGCGAAAAAAAAAAGCCACGTCTTCCGAACAAATTGCACGATCGCAATGTTCAAATTGTTCGGCGAACGTGATTTTTTTTTTTTCGCCAGAGAATTTTTATCCGTTGGAAATTGATACTTACCATGTATAGAAGCTGTGGTTTCAATAAATGTCGCTATGTCGCATCCACCCCGTATATAAAACTAGTTGTCAAATCATGTGCGGCACAATCTATAAATGTGATAAGGAGAGAGGTTATTACCATTTACGGGGCACTATTCTAACTCTGTGCTATTATTAAGAACTCCCTGACAGAATATCCCACATAACATATCCCACAGTTATTCGTGAAGATCTATTATTGGCTCTCTGTCACTTAATTACGTTAAGCTATTCAAATTGTTACATGCTGTTGATCTTCCTATAAATAAATAAAACTTTTCCGACTTGGAGGTCGAACCTCGCTGCGAGAGCTTACTCAATAGGCAACGAGGCAGTACTATTATATCTATGAACTTTTATTTTAAGTCATAGAAGATTTAACAATCTTATTAGAAAATTAGAGCCCTAGGGAGTGCTAATATTTCTACTCTAAAGTACAAAGGCAGTATAAATTTTTAATGAGTGAACTTTTCCTTATTCCAAGGCCTGAATAAAACATGTTTAATTATCTCAAACCTCAGCAGAGTTTTGTATAAGTTAATCAGTAAACCACAATGTCTTAGATGTTGAAGAGTTAACTAAGGCCCGATTGCACCAAACCTCTTAATCTAAAGATTTATTAATCTTGTATTTGGATATCTCTCTTATTCATATAACATCACGCCCTTTTTACCTAGCGGGGTGTAGCAGAGTTCTACAAAACCCACACTTCACCTGTTATATTTAGGGCCCATGGGAAAAGGCTGCTATGAACCACTAGATTATAAAGGCAGCTAATTGAAAGCTGTAGCTAAACGTTAAACTTGAGTTTAACACGCTGGCAAAATCGCTCTAATTTGTTTGTTGGGAATACATGTTTCATTTAGCTCCGATTTCACCAGTTCCTGATAAGTTTGCGGATAGTTAGATAGATAGATAGAATAAACTTTATTGCACACCAAAAAATTAAACACATTATAGAACATAATTCAACATTAAGACATGTACAAGGGGCGGCCTTATCGCTAAAAAGCAATATCTTACAGGCAACCTTTGGATGGACAAAATAATAGAAAGTTAGACTGATATGGGGCAGTTCAAGGTGTAATAGATGAGATAGAAGGTTCACTATAACTAATATTTACATAAATTTACAAATTTAATAGGTACATTTACCTACAAATTAAATATATATTATATTAACACACATAGGTATACTTAAAATAAATATGTACCTACATATCATTATTTATATATTAAATACATACATATTATTATAAAAAAACAACTGAGGTGTGAAGGGACACCCGGATGAAACGAAGTTCCTTTCGATTAATTAGTAAAGAAATTTTTATTTTTGTAAGTTATAAAAAAAATCTTAATGTGGTTCACCGAATACTCACTCTGTGTGACTGATGATGTAGCACCGTAGCTGTAACGTAGCATGTAATTACTACGCCGCTACGAGAATTGCTACGAAATGTGTCGTTACAACTTTTCGTCCGAATATTTTTCGTCTAGCCCCCTTTCGCAACGCGCGATAAGGAACTTCGTTCCAATAAATATTATACATACATAATATAATGAAAACAGAGGAAAATAAGAAATGTTTAAACAAGTTTTACTCATGCATCTAAAAGTACTGACAATATGAATAAATAATGGCTTTGATCATTTTTTTTAAAGAGTTAGCTGCTGGTTAATTCTATAAATTTCTATACAAATTTGACATTTTCAAAGAGTGTATCCGACGATGCGCCTCAGCCAACGATCGGCCTTCGACATATAGAAAATGATGAAATATACTTACCGCCCTCTCATTAAGCTTGGTGACATACGATATGTCTAGCAGCGCGTCCACCATGAGCAGTATACAAGTCTCGCTGCTGCCTATTAGTCGGTACGTCGCTGTGTTCAGGCTTCTTTCCGTTACTGCTTCCTGAAAACAATATTTAGGAAGATATTAGATAAGTCAGGCTAAGGCAGAGTCTTGTTCTTTTCCAGTTAGTGGTGCATACGCACCTTCCACCTGGCCATAAACTGCCTAGGCTGATTTGGAAGTCCCTCAACAGGCTTCGAGTTCAAGTCGGCCGAAGCAAAGACAATATGATACGGTGGGGTTTTGCAGATGAAACCGATACAAATTGTGAATGTGGGGCCACACAAACCATGGCCCATATTCTAACTTTTCCTACGTGCCCCACCACCTGCACGAAGGACGCGCTATGAACGCAGATGAAAACGCTGTTCAGGTACATACTGGGCTAATAAAATTTGACTTTGCCGTCGACTCGAATGAAGAAGAAGTGGTGCATAACTATGTTACTTCCACCTAAAACATGGCTACGGAAATCGCAAACTCTGCGATGTCAATTAAGTTGTGGACAGAGCAACTGTCAGGATAATTAGGATACTCAGGTGTTCTTCTAAATGGCTGGAGAGATTTTAACAACTAAAGCCCGGTATACACTTTGTTTAGTGCGAGTGCGAGTGATTAGTGCAGGTGTTTAGTGACAACGTGTGGACAGCGACTGATTAGTGCGAGTGCTTAGTTGGCTGTGTAGTAAAGCGAATAGAAGCGTGTTCTATTTTTTTGCGAGTGGACTGCGTAGTAGCCACGTCCCGCGCGCCCTCCCTTCCCCCTCACTCGCAGCGTGCCTGAACTAAGCACGTTTGGACAGGAGTGTTCAGTGTTTAGTGTTTAGCGTTTAGCGTTTAGTGCGTAGCGTCGGGCGCTTGTTGTACAAAATGTCAAAGTGGACCGAAGTCTTTTTTCATATAACCTCAAAAGATGGCAAAACTAAAAATATCACCGCTGTGCCGGTCGGAGTGGGGGGTGTTAGGTTATTTTCGTTACGGAATTTCGGCCCGCGATAGAAGCTATGCAATAGCTTAAAAATATAGCGGATACCGAATACTAAACGAATATTTGGCGCATCTCTAGCTATCTACCTCTCAAGTCTCAGTATAAAAACCCCAGTAGTACTTATTTGAACCCTTATTAAACCTTTACGCAGATCCTTGGATGAAGGATAGCGCAGATCACATTTCTGTTTATAGACCGTCTTTACGCAACCTAGTAATTATGGTAAAACATATGGAAAATGTAGTAGTGACGTATGACATCATGACGCATTTGATATGACGTCACGAATAGTTACGTGGTGTCTGGATTTGATTGACGTCACTGGGAACATCAATAATGAAGATAAATTGAAAGTGAAAGAATTTGCATTGAAAAGATTATGCTGTAAAAATAGAAAACACTCTTGATTTCTCGAAGCTTGCAATTCTTATTGACATATCAGCTTTTGCTCGCGACTTCGTCCGCGTGAAATTTGTTATATTAAGAAGTAGCAAATATATTGCATAGCATTTTTATCAACTTACGAAAAATATATAACTAATAATATTTAACTTATGATCAGAAGGCTGGTTTTTACTTTTCTCGAAGGTTGAGCATTGCAATTCAACGCGGCAATGCCGCCAGCCTTCTGGGCACGTCACCCGCATTTGACATAGATGCGGAAGTATTTTTTGACGCATAACTTTTTAAATTTTTAATTTTTTTTAGTTTTATTTCTGTTCCAGCTGTAAATAGTTAGGTATGATTTTGTTATTTTTATAATTCAATTTTTAATGCTTGTAAAATATTTTATTTCTTAATTAATAAATCGCTTGCTTATTGCAAGACCGAAACAAAAAAACATCATTTTACAGGACGGTAGTTTTAAACTTTGAATCTTTAGTATTTCAATAAAAAAACACTGTTTTTGTTCAGAAGTATTTTAATCAGTCTTGTACATTAATTAACTTTCATATTAAGTAGTCACAATGTGTTATCTTAAACACACTGTTTTCAAAAACCAAATTAAAAAAACAAGTTCCTCACTTATGTCATTATTGTAGCAAAAAGATACCTAGAAAAAGTATTACTCGTAATTATGTCATCCTTACAATAAAAACAATAAAGAAAACACAATCAAAATTACTTTATGTTTAATTACAATAGTGACATAACACAAAATAATCCTACATTGTAACAATATTTATTTAAAGAAAGGTACTTAACATTTGCTGCAATATAGTATTATTCCAAAATATGACGTCCTTCACGCACAAGATGCGTGCGTTGGCCTTGAAAACTTTGGTTTAACTGAGATGGAACGATATTGAAATTACAAACAATGCGCGTCGACAGCGTGCAATTAAGACATTTATCGCCATCTGGCGAATTGGAATTGAAGCATGCTGTTGTCTTTATTGCACCAAAAAATAGATCGATAAAGCTTTATTTTTACATACTTATCTCAAAATATCAAGATTTTTAAATATGTCGTTGTTGCAATAAGCAAGCGAAATGTACTGAATCACTGGTAAAAATAGTAGTAGCTGCTGCCGCGTTTTGACCCGCGATAAACATTAACCTGCTATGGTATATATGTATTTTGATGTGTTCGACCGCTCACTATGATATAAAATTAATGCAACAAATATAAAATCCAAGCTTAAGTCTTATTTGATAAAATAAACTAATAGAGTAAATGCATTCACCTAGCTCTTGTAACTTAAATATTTAAGAAGATAAAATATTGTTATACCTAAGTTAATAATGTAATGTTTTTTACTTCATCACTACATAGTATAAAACAAAGTCGCCTTTTCTGTCCCTATGTGCGCTTAAATCTTTAAAACTACGCAACGGATTTTGATGCGGTTTTTTCTAATAGATAGAGTGATTCAAGAGGAAGGTTTTTATGTATAATACATGCATAGAAAGGGGGAATTGTTTTACTCGGGCGGGCGGGTGCGGGCCACGGGCAGTAATGAATAAATCAAACTACTGGATCGATTCGAGGCTATATATTATATACCCGTGCGAATCCGGAGCGGGCCGCTGTGTTTTTATATACAACGTTCACAGTTTTTCTGTAGTGTATTTAGTATCAGCATTGTACCCGTGCGAAGCCGGGGCGGGTCACTAGTGAAATATAATAATAATTTGTTAGTAGCGTTTACGACTGCTGTACTAGATTTCAGATAAAATTGCACTGCAGGCAAACCTTTGTGGTTTTTTAGCAACGCATTAAGATGTTATTTTTTTTAAGATAGCTTTTGTAAATGTTAATAAATAAAAAATAAATAAAAAAAACCACAGACAAACAACTAGGCGTTTGGTGTGGCTCCATTATGCCACCAGAAAATATTACCACTTTTGCCGCGTGTTTAGGTCTGTCCTTAACTTTAAGTCTATGAATATGAATAAGTTTCTCTTAGACAACAGGCAACGCCATTAGTCAAAGTTAGTGAGTATTATATAAATATAAAGAAAATTATCAATATTTACCGTCGAACCTCCAGGCGCGATTGTAGTCTTGCTGTACTTCGTGACCCTCGGCCTCCTGGTGGACGCCTGACTGTCCAGCTGCAAGCTCTCCGCTGAACAGACCACCAGCACTGCCAACACACACCACATAGATATAAAACGCTGATACTTCTATTGGAACCCTAACGCACGGCAGTGGAACCCCGAACTAAAGAACACTAGCCACTAGCAAAGTGCCAACACATATCACACAAATACTGTACTCTGATTCTTCTATTGGAATCCTAACACACGGCAGTTAGTAGAACCCTGAACTGCAGAACACTAGCAAAGTGCCAACACTTATCACATAAAACAAAACACTGACACTGCTACAGGAACCCTACAACACTGTAGTGGAACCCGAAGCAATGGCACCTATTAAAGTTTTAATTTATTGATAAATCCACTTCAAAACCAGTCCACTGTCACTATACCAATACTTGCTATATTCAATTAGGAATTAAATCTAAAGTTTCATTATTATACTAATTACTATTAATGTTCACATTCAAATTAATATAACACTGAACATTTATCAACATTTTAGAAGTCCTAAATAACATTTTGTAGGAATACGACTACGAATGGACAAGAATTGCATTCGCACTAGTGAATCTTTATTATCAACAATATGTTCGCCGATTAGTACAGTGATGGGACAGTGGTATATCGATGTTTAGGCATATACATATAACATAACATCACGCCTATATTACCCAGAAGGGTGTGGCTGAGGTGTAAAATACCCACATTTCACCTGTTATGTTTAGGCCCCATGGGATAAGCCTATCGCTATCCATCGGGCACAATGCCAACTCAGTGCTGCTATTGTGTATTTCCTGACGGAAAGTTCACAAATAACACTTTGCCCAACCCGGTAATCGAATCCGAGACCTTCTGGTGAGAGGCACATACGCTTACCACTAGGCCATCGCGGCAGTTATACTTAGGCAGCTTTGATAATATTCGTACAGACGGCTACGAATCAACCTATACATTTCCAGTATAAGCTGTATGTTATTTTTAAATATTGGTATTCCGATTGTCTATAAAATATAATTATAATATATAGAAAAGGAAGAAAAAGAAAGAAAAGGCATTTAATTAGACTCATAAAAGGAGTACAATGGTAAAGGCATTAAAAATTAAACTTAAGCAAAATAGAACAATAAAATTAAGAATAAGCACAGGCATGGTAAACAAGTGGAACACTCCTGTATGAGACCAAAAAGAAGACTATCTCAGCAATTGCTGCAGTTTAAAATACTACAGCGCTATGTAATGACACTATGGTCAATAAGATTTATATATAACTAGCTGACACGGCGAACTTCGTACCGCCTTAGCGTAAATTTGATGCACTACTTTATTTTGTATAGCTGACCTATCTTATGTATGCGTACCTATTCAATTTGAACTGGAATCTATAATATCCCCCAGATCAAAATGAATACTTTTTTTTATTTATTTTTTTTATTTTTTTTTGCCGTAACAACCTTGTACAGAGTATTAGAAAACTACAAAAAAAATATCAGGCAAATCGGTCAAGCCGTTATCATGCCAAGTCGTGACAACGGAAAACGGGTTTCATTTTTATATATATAGATTTATAAGATAATATAATACTAGATATTAAAATATATATTTATATAAGAGAATAATAGAAAATATATAATACCTAAATAAATATGTACAAGCACTATATGTATATGATAACTGCCACCAAGTATATATGAAATGCTATATATGAAATATAGCTAGCTGCTCAGATTCTACTGCTCAGCCCAGACACTCCAGACCTATAACAGTTTTCCATTCACACGCTTTTTTAAATGCGCCAACCTGGTTTTTGCAAGCGGAGTACGCAGTGAAAACCAGAATCACAATACACAGAAGAATGGAAACGTGATTATGACAACTATTTTATACACAATTGTCATACAATTAATATAATTAAAGGACTATAAATCAAACTACAAAAGAGAAACTCTAGATAACAAACAATTCATCCAAAATTTGCCCAGGTTTGCCCCAATTTGCCCCAAATCCGTGATACACAAAGAAAATGATTAATTTATGTTACGTCTAAGCCGTTAAGCACATCCGAAGGTCTGTGTTAAGTGAAAACCGATTTGATTAATGATAGCATCGCTTTGTAAAAGTTCATAGTTGAAACTTGAATTATTCGAAAATATACCGTCAAGTGTTAATAATAATGCTAAAAGCTTATTTCCTCTGAGGCTGAAAGTTATTTATGTCGATGCTACAAATAAATTTCAATGAAACTGACGTTGTTTTTAACCGATTTCAAAAAAGGGGGAGGTTCTTAATTCAATTGTATTTTTGCATAGCTTTTATCGCGGGCCTTGAGCGTGGAGACCGAATCCAGAAATTCCGTAACGAAAATAACCTAACACCTCCACTCCGACCGGCACAGCGGTGATACTTTTTAGTTTTGCTATCTTTTGATGAATAGCATAACTTTTAATGATTTTTTTGATATATCACGCTTGTCTCTTTAGTTCAGCAACTCGCCTCTAGGTGGCATTGGTTGTATCGGCGTTACTGCGCATGCGTAATCCCCCTCTTCGCCCCGCAATCTGGTTACTCATCACTCACTCAGAGAAAGTATATATGAGGACGAGGAGTGGTTCTGTATGAGAGATATATTTTACTCTTGTCACTTACGATCAGGTGGACAACGTACTCGATAGCCAACTAGGTCATGCTTTCTTGATATTTCATATAGTCTAGACTTAATCACGTTTGAGAATCCCAAGGGCTGAGTAAATGTATATAGAAATTTATGACATGAAATAAAGGTAACAATGTAAATCCAACGGTTATATTACTCTTCCCAGGGGATGGCATTAATAACTATAATAACAATGTTGGTTAGATCTTACTAAATAATAAAGTAGACGATGCTGATGACGGCGAACCCTTTCCTCCTTTCCTCTCCTGTATTTGCTATCATGAGCCCTTAGATAATTTGGATTTTTTATATTAGACAGAACGCCAGAAGCAATTACACAATGGTCCCAATGACCATTTTGTTATTTATTTTTGGACCCATGCACATTATACTTTATGTACCAATGTAGTCTTTATTTATTTATTTATTAAATGAGATGCTCATTTATTTATTAAATGAGATGTCTTGGCTGGATGTAAACAAAGTTTATCATTGTTATGACTTCAGTTGCGAGACACGTGATCAGACAGCCGAGGAAACAAATGGAGATTGGTTTTAACGCTTATTAAAAGTTAAAAACAAATTGAAATATCGATATCGATAGAAACACGCACATCACTACGCTACTTATCCCGCGCTTTATTCCGCGAGCCCATTGTGGAAAGTTTGCGGCTCAACAAGACGATTGTTGTTCATAACGTCCATGAATCACCATCCAACATGACTTTTTAAATTATTTAATTGATGAGGAAGGACTACAATGCCTGTTGGGAATTCCGAATAAACTAATTTTCAGATATAATACAAGTGACAGTTAATTTTAGAAAGAAAGAAAGAAAGAAACGTTTATTTGCCTAAAAATTGGTGACAAATAGATGGTACAATTTAATAATAATACACATGTTTCACCGGATAATTGGTATGCAAAATATACAATATTATATCTAAGTACTTATATTATATTAAAGTTATAATAAAAACTAACTTAATTGAAAAAAAAAAGAAATGTATATTATTATGTTAAAGTATAAAGTACTAACAAATAGTAAGGTAAAATTAAAAGCATATAAAAAAAAATCAAGGTTTTTAAAATATGCGGCGTAATAGATAAGACTCTTTTGATTTCATATTTGTCATCCTGAATTCTCTCTTTGTTTATTTGAATTATATCAAGGCCACTCATATTAAGGTACCTTGAACATATTAAAAAATAAAATAAAATCAAATCAAATTTATTAAGTGCCAAGATGTTTATACATTTTCTTTTCATTCTAAATATATTAGTATAAATGACAGGTCTTTGTAATGTAAAGAAGTTTGCAATCGACTAAAAAACTTCTGCACTAGGCTTAGCCTGTCCTGCAGAAGGTTTTTGTGATGAATATAACATGTTTGAAATGGCGGTAATTTTAGTTCTTATTGATTAAATCTGTGTTTATTTTAGTAAAATTTTTGCAGGAATTCATATTATTTGCCGTATAATACGTTTCCCAAATTGGATAGTGAAAAATGCATGATTCATTTGTTTTTTATACCACCCCTGCAGCGAACGAACGTGTAGTCCACCTGATGGTAAATGGAGTACAGCCCATGGACATCAACAATCCACAAAAGCAGATTGTAGCTGCGTCGCTGCAGCTGAGGACTACGGTATGCCTCGAATGCTAGTAATTTAAGGGACTGATCTTACCACCAAACCGATACACAGTAATGCACTACTATTTGGAGGCAGGTTAAAGGTGAGACGGTGGTTGTTCACTAGGGTTCTACCACTAGAATATCAATTCGTTCTTATTAGCAGTTTTCTTAGAAAGTTGAAATCTAATTTCGGGTTTCGAGTTCAGATGACTAACAGCAAAAAGTTCTAACACAAAAAGTTTTGCAACTTCATTACAAATAAAACCCGCTCGTCCAATCTGGTGCTAATGCAATACAAACTTCTTTTGTTTCTAGAAAACGTAGGTATTGCCAATAAAGGTGATGTACATGCTATTAGTACAGAAATAGAAATAGGACGTATCTAGGAAACAGCAGTGTTGTTTTACGATAGGTGAAAAATGTCTATTAAACTTCTACAATCCAAAAATATACTTATTATATGAGATGCTTATAAAAATAATGAGAACTACGATATAACTGCGTCACCAACCAATATAGCGAAGTTATATTCAGCACGAACAGTTTCTTAGTATAAAAATAATCAATAAGAAGTTGAAAATAATGATTATTCAGAATCCAGACAAAAATCACTTTGTTTATTAGAAAAAAAACAAATCTAAAGTTGGATATTCGTCATGCAGAAAATTGGACACTTTTTTTTGCGCTGGAAAAGGTTTTGTTATTCGGGTGAAGTAAATATTATCGGGTCTTTGTGTCATTTAAACAAAATTTCCGATAGCTTCGAAGATGGCAGATAGATATTAACTTTACTAATGAATCCTTTTAAGTAAGTTGATTTGACAAAAGCTTTTCTAATTACTTAAAATAACTCTATCT
Organism: Hypena proboscidalis; assembly: GCA_905147285.1. NCBI lineage: Eukaryota > Metazoa > Arthropoda > Insecta > Lepidoptera > Erebidae > Hypena > Hypena proboscidalis. Next base: position 10,493,302 of record LR990152.1, read on the forward strand.
AAATACATAGCATAACTTCACGCCTATATTAGAGCCAGAAGAGTATGGTAGAGGTGTAAAAAACCCACACTTCACCAGTTATGTTTAGGTTGTCATCGTTTTCAATTACATAAAAGAAACTGGTGATTGAATTAGTACAGAAATAGCAATAGGACGAATCTAGTAAATATCAGAATAGTGTTATACGATAGGTGAAATATGTCTATTAAACTACAATCCAATAATATACTTATTATATGAGATGTTTATAAAAATAATGAGAACTACGATATAACTGCGTTGATGGCCTAGTGGTTAGCATATGCGCCTTTCACCGCGAGGTCTCCGGCTAAAGTGTTAGTAGTAAACTTTCCGTCAGGAAATTCAGTAGCAGCACGGAGTTGGAATTGTGCCCGGTGGATGGCGATAGGCTCAACCACTATACCATGGGACCTAAAAACATAATACGTGCAATGTGGATGTTGTACAGTGGGCCAAGCAATTAGGTATGTAGGGGAAAAACTTCTACGCCATTGTGAAAACTGACTGCAATAGATTATGCATGTGTGCATTAAATATTTAAAAAGTGTCATGTTTTTCATGGGGTCCGAGTGCCCGCTTATTATTTGAAGATATTTCTAAGCGGTTAATCGACGCTTCACGTGATCGGCACGCTGGCTTTTACTTGGCTCGAAGAATCAGCATTGCCATTCAACGTGGCAATGCTGTCAGCCTTCTGAACACGTTCCCTGCAGTCGAGGTCGATGCGGAGGAATTCTGTGACACCTTACCTATAAATTTGTTAATATTTGTTTTTTATTTTTTATTTTATTAACTTAGATATAATTAATTAATTTATTATTAATTAGACATTTAATTTTATTGTAAATAATTGTTAAATAAAGTGTAGACAGATATAAATTCCTTATAAATTATTCAATAAAATGTTAATAAAATTTTAAAATTAAAATTATTCAAAGCCGGATTTCTCTCAGCTTCAGGAGAAGGAATATTTTGTCTATACGTGATCCTATTGGTCATTTACATTTAGTTGCGGATATTGCCGTCAGTTCTTCTTCGTCGTGTCGATGGCTGAGTCAAATTTTATTTTGATTTGCCATCGTGGTGAAAGGATTAGCCAATTCGCTTTGGAGAACTCGCGAATTGCCCAGGGTGCGCCGGACGTAGGGAATCGTTGTGTACGTCACTCGGGGAGGCTCCTTTCATGCACCTCCGTCAGTAATTAGTGGAGTTTTTATATTAGGAAGGGTTTAATGCGTGCTCTATATTGCGTCATATCTTGTCGCATTTACGTAGGCTATAATTGCCAACAACGAATATTTGATATCGTCGCTTTGCGTAGCATTTGACGCACTTGTCGTCCAAGATGGACAACGGGTAAGTCTGCAACCTCTAAAATCAATAAACCTTCAAGTAACAACCACATATTATACACAGTACCGGATTAATTCAATTCAATTCAATTCATTTATTTATTTCAGACATAGTCCATATAAAATTACAATCGGATTAAAACAAAAACATACACCTTAAAATAGTCATAAAATAATAATAATAATAATACATTTAAAATTGAAAATTAAATAGTAAGATTAGATTAAATTAAATTAGTAAAATAAAATTTTAATTGGACATATTAATATTAACATATTCAATAAATAAAAATAAAGTTAAAAATAAAATTAAGACACACAACGTTAAAAAATACGAGTATAGGTGCCACAATGAAGCTGCATCCACCTTCGCACAAGGGGTAGGTCCCACCGCTCAGCCCATACCCTTTAAGCCAGATTAAGCCAGCGCGGGGCCTGTAGCAAAATCTTTAATGGAGCCCTTATGTTGCTTTAGGTTTTCAGCATCTGTTTTCAGCAGCGCAGCGAACTGCCCAAATTCATTGCCTAGGTTGTTCTCCAAATCGTCTTTGTAAGCACTGACCATTACTGAGGATTTTGCCAGAATATATTTGGTTGTAAATAATTTTAGCTGCCGAAATACTCCAAAACCACTATTATTTGTATGATATGCTTTCATATTCCTCTTAGGCTTCCAAGATATTTACGCTCCTATTTAAATGTAATTATTTTACGGTCAGACAAGCGTTGAAGCGCGGGGCCCTCCAATTCGCGGGGCCCGTAGCATTTGCTACTATTGCTATATGACTAATCCGGCACTGCATATACAACATTAAAAGTCGGCTAAGTCCATTAAAACAAATAAAGCGTGCCATCCAATCGGAACCTAACGCAATAAAAACAAAGCTAAGGTGTTGCTACCTATAAAGGTATACATTACAACTGAGAGAGGAAGCATGTGAAATCTTTAGCTCGAGGGAGAAATCTAAAATTAACTTTCAGTAGGTAAATAAATAAATAAATAAATATCTCACAACTAACACACAACGCCATCTAGTCCCAAACTAAGCAGAGCTTGTACTATGGGTACTAGAATAACTGATACTAATACTAATATGTAATTTTCTTTTGTAAATACATACTTATTATACATAGAAACACCCAGACTAAGACAAACCTCCATATTCTTGCACACAAAGATTTGCCTTAAGCGGGAATCGAACCTGCGACCTCGGCGTCGCAGGCGCGTACACCACCCACTCCGCCATCTGGTCGTCAAATATATATTTAAAAGTCTGAAGCGATATAGCGTTATATAATATTCCTAAAATTTTAATATTTTTTGGATTATTTGACTGGACTATTGAAATGCAGAGTGGGCCACAATTTTTTACAAGCATCGTTCACAAGTGGGAGACCGTAGGACTGCGAAGTCAAAGGTCTCGGGTTCGAACCCACGGCACACACCTCTGTCAATAAATCGTTAAGAATTGTCTTTTCGAAGATATGTGTGTATTTATCATATAAAATATCGCTTGCTAACGGTGAAGGAAAACATCGTGAGGAAACCTACACGCCTGAGAGTGCCTAAAAAAGTGCTCGACGGTGTGTGAAGTCTACCAATCCGCACATGGCCAGCGTGGTGGACTATGGCCTAACCCTTCTCATCATAAGAAGAGGCCGCAGCCCAGCAGTGGGACATGTATTAGATACAGGGCTGCCATTACAAGATTTATTTGTACCACCATCACACATTACACAACATTATTAACCTGTTGTTTCAAGTGACAGCTCTAATATTAAAGTCTTAAAAAAATGCATGTTCAGAAGATATCCTCATCATTTCTAGGTGTATGTCTGCTAAACTGGGACACAGTTGTGTTACTATTTAGCAAGTTGAAAAAAAAAAATATTAACAAAATCCATTTTTTTTTTCTTTTTTAAAAACAACGCCCGCACTAGGAATAATTCCTGTATCGCGGGGGTGTTTACAAACATACATTTCACACACACAGAGCAGCATAAGAATAATTTGATATGAATAATATGAAGCAATATTAAAACAAAACATTCCAATTTCACACAAATTTTAGTTTTAAAACAATAAGTGTACATTAATTTAACATAAATTTTGATTTTAAAAGTTCATTGAACATTCTGGTATTAAAAAATAAAATTTTTGCTTCCGTCCTTACGCTCGTTTACAAAAGCTCTACCACTATAAACTAGATATACCATTAGAAGAGATTTCTCCAATATACTCTCTCCTTTATTCCTTGTTTGTAACTTGATAGAGTCCGCTCACGTACAGCGATCCGGTCCGGTGCCGGATTTCATTAGCTAGCTAACGAGAATTACAAGCGGACGTGTTCGAGACTTTATAGAAGTTAAAAAAGTTAATATTTTTATTGCAAATGTGGGTATACATAGATGTTACAAAATAGTAAAGACCACCATATTTAACCCAAAGGCATGCAATACAGATCATACTTAAATCTATAAGCATTATAGGTACTTATTACAATTTTAAGCTACATTATTTTGTTCAATAACTATTTACTATCAAATTATAAAATTGACATAAGAATGAGAATAACAAAATTAAAGTAATAAAGATTGTATAACACGAAGCAAGGTAAATAACTAATTAAAACTATTATTTTTTAGTATATTAATATTATCATCTAAGTTAAGTATTCTTTAATTAACACTGTAATACTAATAATCATTTTGTTCAAATTAATTTTAAATTTATCTAGTGGACTTATTTCTAATAATTTCTTTTGTAGTTTGTTATAAACTCTGGGTGCCATACAAAAGATAGTATTTGTAAATAGTGTAGTATTATGTTGTTGACACCTAATTTTATGGTTTTGTCTTTTACTATTATACTGAACAAATAAATTCATATTAGTTTTAACAAATATTAGTACAAAGAAGAATCTTATTTACATTGTTAAGAAAGGTGTGTTTCTGATTTAAAATAGGACTCATATTTTACATAGAGAACTATGGCTTATGGATTTTTTTTTAATTATAAGCAATCAATTATTAAAATTATGATATCTTATTTACATTACAATCTAGCCTATCAAGACTAATAAGTAATATTATGTTAACCTAAATTGCTACGTTATATATAATATAATCTAAGAATGCGTCCATTAACACTTTACTTAGTTTTTGTTAAGGGGAAGTCACTTTGTTCATGTGTTATTTATAACGACACTTATCGCACTAATTTATTTGTCACTTATCACTACACTAACTCGAAAGGTTTCGCTTATGGAAATGAGAACTACGTTATTAGGTATTACTTCTGTGCGAATATTTTATGGGAAGTATATTGACCATAAACTGTTACTAGGTACTAAAGTTAGTTTTTTTTTTTTTTTACTGGTCCTATTTCTGTTGTTCCCCTGAAAAGAACAGAGACTTTATTGTGCCGTTGTTGTTGTTGCTTTTTTTAAAAAAAGTTGTTTTATTTTGTGTGTGTGTGTTAATAGGTTATAGAAGAAGGGGCTAATTTATTATTTTATTAATTGTTATATTTTTTGCTTTTATTTATTTTATTCTACGTATATTTTAATGAATTTATAAAAAGGAGGGCTATTTGGGTTATTTTATCTGTTGTTTTATCTTTACTATTTTTTTTTTGCCTCAGTTTTTGTTAAATTTGGAAGAACTTTTACTTTTTATATTTTACTATTTTTATTTATATATTTTCACTAAAGTTAGTTATAATCCATCTTATAGAAACATATTGAACAGTTTTAAGGTTAGACTCCCGAGCGCCGTGTTTTCATACTAAAGTAATATGGGTTTAATATTATTAAGTTGTTATCTAGTTGTATATATACACAAATCATATCTAAAACACTAAATGCATACTAAGAAACAGTTGAAAAAAATATGGGACCGGCAGGATTTGAACCTGCGACCTTATTGCACACCGGGCAGCCGCTTTAGCCATCCAGCTACGGTCGCCTCCTAGATTTCTTAACTGTATGATACGTCATTTCGTGACGTCACAGAAACGACGTCAGGTTCAAATCCTGCCGGTCCCATATCTTTTTCAACTGTATCTTAGTATAATTTGCTAAGCATAGCTAAATGCTATAAAAATAATCAATTAGACACTAAATGCATGTTTGTTCGTTGCCATTTTGTGAAAATTTATTTAATCATTAATCGAGTTACATACAAACTAATTAATGTAAATAATTATTTTTGAAAAAATGGGCGCCTAACAGGTTCTAGTCCTACTGGATTCTTAATTTTTCAACTTTAATATTATATAAAATAAATCTTATTGCAGTTATTACAACTATTTGATTCAGTTACCAGCTCCTTTTTTATGTACCTAATAGAAAACGATGACGACCGAAACATAATTTATTTATTTATATTTATTTATTTATCATATGGAAAACTTACAGCTAGTATAATATAAGTTTAGGAACCATAAAGCAAATACCTAACAAGTTTTCGCTTCTAGTGACTGTATAACAATTTGGTGCGAACAAAACTAATGCAAACATCGCTTGCTCATAACCTTATAATAAGTGCGCGATTTAAATGAAAAAAATAAAATCAAAATAAAATAGAAATATAACATAACATAAAAAAAAAGAAATATGATTTAAAGAATTCGAGACTCAACCGTAATAAGATAACTGGTGAAGTGTGGGTTTTATACACCTCTGCCATATTCTTCTGGGTAATATAAGCGTAAAGTTATGCTATGTTTTAAGAAAGATAGAGTTATTTTAAGTAAATAGAAAAGCTTTTGTCAAGTTAACTTACTTAGAAGGATTCCTTAGTAAAATAAATATCTATAATCTGCCATCTTCAAAGCTATCAGAAGTTTTGTTTAAATGGCACAGAAAGCTGTCAATATTGACTTCATCCTTCGAATAACGAAATCTTTTCCCGCGCAAAAAATGAGTCCAATTTTCTGTATGCCGAATATCCAGCTTAGATAAGGTTTTTCCTAATAAACAAAGTGATTTTTGTCTGGATTCTGAATAATCTTTATTATCAACTTCTTTATTATAATCTTCTTATCGATTATTTTGATAGCATTTAGCTATGCTTCGCAAACTAAGAAACAGTTCGTGCTGAATATAATTTCACCATGTTGGTTTGTATCCTACTTAAGATAGAAATGACGTAACATACAGTTGAGAAATTTACGGTCTTGACACGAGACTACCGTAGCTGGTTGGATACCAAATACCTAAATATAAGCTCATTACGTCAAATTAAAAAAAAGCTCCCCGTTTCCACAATAACAACAAGGAACTCTTAAAAATCTTCAAGAAAAAAATACAATACTAAGCTTCTTTTGTATTTTCATTTCAGTTTCATAATGCGGGCGCTCCATTACGCGGAATGTAAAGTAAGTTTATTTAAAAGGTTATCATTCCGGAGGAAAAAAGAAACGTAACTCAGAGCCTTTGCGGGAATATTAAAATTGTTTAAGTCTGTTAAACCGCGGGATCCGGTGGTTCCAACCCTTGCCGAAACGGGTCTTCGCATTATGTAACTCAAATAATACAAAAGAGCTAAAGGTACTTCGCGTCAAACTTTTAAATGTGACGGTATTTTTTTATTAAAATTTTGTCTAAATATAAAATTTAAATGAATACAAATAAATAAAATTCAGGTTTCTATTTTTAATGTCAAAAAATAATGTTTTTTAAGTATGCACGTAATAGTTGTTTGCACGTAACCTTTGCCTAAAATACAGTTTTAAATTGTTTTGTTGTCTTGTCTGTCTGTCTGTTTGTATCGGCTAAATACGGCTGAACCGATTTTAATAAAATTTTAGATGCAGGGAACTGACTACAAGGCGCGTAACATAGGCTACTTTTGATCGATGTACTTACCGCGCAGACGAAACCGCGGGCGAAATTTAATTTGTTTGTTTGATAGCGCTAATCTCAAGAACGATTGGTCGAATTTGCATACTTATTTTTGTGTTTGATAGTTTAACTCTCAATAAAGGTCTTCTGATATTGAAATTACGCTTAATTTCACGGGAGCGGAGCAGTATGGTTGAACGCGTGTCATAGCGCGGGCACAGCTACTACTTAATACAGCGAAATCCACACGGACGAAGTCGCGGGAAAAAGCTAGTTTTAAAGAAGTTTATTGGCAATACACTGTCGCGTTTGTAAGGTTTAGTGTGCTTAGATATTTAATGTGTTTTAAATACGAAATACTCTGTTATTTAGTCTCTCGTTTTCTAAAATATACCAATATCTTCTTCTTCGTCGTGTCGATGGCCGAGTCAAATTTTATTTTGACTTGCCATTGTGGTGAAAGGATTAGCGCTTTAGAGAACTCGCGAATTGCCCACGGTGCGCCGGTATGGCTATTCCGTAAATGTGACTAATTTCCAGTCGATTTCGAAATCGACTGGAAATTTCGTTTGAAACCGGTTCATCTCGGATTTAGTGCATCCTTATTTCCATACACATACGGTTGATAACTGCTTGGCAAAAAAATTGACAGCTTGCCAGTTACTATCCTCTAGCAGATTTGACAGCTTTTCAGGCAAGTAACGCAATTTCTTATGTCAAAATCGGAAACTGGTCATGGAGCAGTTTCTTAGTAATTTCTTGTACTTTGGCGAGATAAAATAATGATATTTAAAAGGTTTTTTTATCTCAGATTAACGTAATACAACAAATCAATAACTGTTTAATACTATGTATGTCATAAAATACTAATTAAATACGTAATGCAATAGAATTTAGGTCATATTATTTTCAGTCATAGATCTCGAGATTTTTCATACGAAAACTTATAAATATGACAAGTAGTAGCACGAATTATGCCAGTCTGGGATATAAAAAGCACTAAATGAAAATAATGTATCTTCAAAATATTGAAACAATAATATTATGTAGCTAGGTAGCCTACAGCTTCCTCTTTCTCGCCAAACTAAACAAATTTTAATGAATTCTGGCACACGGGTAAGTGCTTTCTATCGACGTAGTTCAAATCTAGTTACATACTTTAATAAAAAATTAAAAACCTGATTCATTCCATTTCATGGATGGTGGAGACCTTTGCCCAACAATAGGACAATACAGGTTATGCACCAGATAATGTAACTACTTACATTCTGTATTCACGATTATTAATTTATTTGGAGTTTACATTTATAATTTTACCAATTAAATGGTTACCAATTCGTCAACGCCGTCGTTTGCGTGCCCTCACAACTCTGTACTCTTTCTTGAACTCCCCCTCTCCCCCTTCCTACCTTCTTCCATATTTTCAATATCTTTACTCTAACCATGACAGAAATCTCCGTTCTGCTAATAATCTTCTACTTCTCTGTCCCTCGCATACCTCTGGTTTTGTAAACTCTTCCTTCTATGTTCAATCTGTTCTACTCTGGAACGCGCTTCCTCTCGAAACCAGGATGGCGACATCACGTTATTCATTTAAGATGAAGGTGCGTGCTCTCCTATTTGATGAATTGGCGGAATCATCTCATCATTAGTGTATGTCTTCAACTATGTATTATTTACTGTAGTGTATGTATGTATGTATGTACTGGTATTTAATATGTATATTTTATATTTTGTTAAATATATATTTTTGTAGTAATAATTATGAAAGTATTAGTGTAATATGTATTAATGTTTTTTTTTTATATAGCTATTAACTTATTATCTAAATGTCTGCCTCACACGTGTTTAAAACTGCACCTACTATCTACATCTCTGCATCACCCAAAGGTTGACTGGTAGAGAATACTTTTAGTATTAAGTCCGCCTTTGTACATTTTAGTGCATAAAGTTTAAATAAATAAATAAATAAAAATAATTTCTTATGTACGTAACGTAGTGTCTATGTCTATGATAATTATATCAGAGAAATAAGAATATATTAAAGAAAAATCAGAAGTTAGAAAAATTTTATTATTTCACAGAATTTCAGGCACATTTCTTCTAATGTTCGCTAGGCTTGCACTGATGAAACTTAAGTCTTAAAAAATGTTTAGCTCCGAAATCACCCGCCGCTATCATCTTTATCATAATACTATTATAATATAGGTGTGCTATATTCGTGTATTGCACCTGAAAGACAAAAAACATTACAACACAAGTGAGAGATATTTTAGGTGATTGCATCGTGTCACGGAGGACTAAGTAGAAATTATAACGCATACTTACTGTTTCTAGTACATAGCAATACCAAAGAGTTAAAATCACATTTATATATCGTTTTTATAGTTGTCTTATAAGATTATCTTCTTCTTCTTCTTTTATTTAATGGCAACTGGGTCTCCTTGCGGTGACCATTTCTACCAGTGTCAAGTGTGAAATATACATAATTAAAATAATTGTAAGCGTCCAAATTATCTTGATCTTTGATATTTGTTTTGTATTGAGGATAACTTTTTTTTCCATCACATCGCGTTCCATTCTTATTTTATTCAATTTTATGCACTCGTTTTACACTAAAGAGAAAATCTCTCCGAAAATACCTCTTACCATAATCACTTATATTGTGTTTGTTGTTATAATGTGTACAATTTTCTTTTGATATAATCAGTTAAATAATTTGAATTTTATTGTATGAATTTGTAACTTTCTTAATTCAGTTTAAAGCTATTTATATGCTTTTTGTTGTAATGAAACGTTCCAATTTTCTTTAGTCAAAGACATTAGTTGCCACAGAGTAAAAATGCATTTTAGTAGGTGTCAACAAGAAGGTTTTATCAATACAAATAAATCAAATTGAATTGTCTGTTTTTATTTTAATGTCAAAACAACAATATTTTTAGTATAATTATGTTATAGTTATTTGCACGATATTTATTTATAAAATCCAGTTTTAATTTATTTAGCTACCACGCAGACAAATCCGCGCGCGAAAGTCCGTTCGTTAATTTTATTATTTTATTTTCGCGAACTACTGAATATTAAACTGATATTTGAGATTACGCTAAACGTCACGGGAGTGGAGCTGTAAGGTTTAATGCGGGTCAAAACGTGGGCGTAGCTATTACTAATATAATGAATTCCACGCAAACAAGGTGGCGGGCAAAGTAGTTATACAATTAAAAATATGGAGGATGTTCAAGTTAAATATTGAAAGCCCAAAAACTTAATTTATGATTTTGTGTTTATACTCGAACATGGCAAAACCTTACAGTAAGCTGCCGCAAATTTTACCTCTGTGGTAATACTAAAAATATTTTTCTTTTATTTTAAGTCAACAATTTAATGGCGTCATTTCACTGCAAATATATTTTTAAAAATGTAGAAGTTATATTTCACTCTTTACATCAATTTCAAATGTAGTTTAAAAAGTATTATTTTATTGTTAGATAGCTTCTGCCCGTGGCTTCGTCCCCTTTAAGTTTGATATTTATGAGTTATTATATCTTTCAAAATTGAGGAACATTCCTCATACACTTGCAACCCCTAATTTACCCCTTTGGGAGTTAAATTTCCAAAAAGTCTATCCCAAATTCATCTACAAAATTTATTTTATTTACTTGTAAGGACCATAATTATGAACATAATATACGGACAGACAAAAATCCAAAAAATATGTTTCGGCTTCTACTGCTGTTCTAGTCTCCTCTTATTAATTTTTCTTAAATGTCTTTAATGAACAGGCATTTATAATTTCAAATTTTATTATATGTATGGATTAGCTAATAATCATAAAACCATTAAACCTCTTATTACGACTCAAGTTATTTCAACCACAGATAAAACATCATTAACTAATACAGTGCGCGCCACAACTCAGTAAAAACTATAAAACGAAATAATTTTTACTTCTATTAAAACTATAACACAACAATAAAAGTGGATAAATTTGTATATTCCTCGTCCTATTAAATAAGAAATAATTTAATTTCAGTTAATAATTTACAAATTGGTAATTTCCATTTAGTTTTGCCTATTGTCGTAAGCCATTAGTAATAACACGCACTCTGATTTTTTGCTATTTTGAAATGAGTTTTTAAGCGTAAGTATTAATATCAGGCAAGTAACCAGGAGAGTAATCCGTGGTTTCGTTATGTCAAAAATGCATGTTTTGAGTGAAAGAATTACTAATTGACAGAAACTATTTGTTAAGAAACCAAATCTCAATAAGCGAATAACCCCACGGAAGTAGGGAATCGTTGTGTACGTCACTCGGGGAGGCTCCTTTCATGCATCCCAATATGATATCTAACGTCCTTGCTAAGTCTTGTAAAAAATGTTTATTTCGTCCGATACGGTAGTCACATCCTTAATTTTTCATACATAATTGTTGTTAAAATAAATATTGTACTAAGCTCTTTTTTACATTTCAGTCATAAATATGAAAGAGGAAACGTATCTTAGAGCTTTTGCGGCAATATTATAATTGTTTAAGTCTGAAAAACCGCAGAGCCCAACCCTTGCTGAAACAGATGTTCGCATTATGTAACACGAAAAATACGAGAGCTACTGGAATTAGGCTGACGTTAAAGTAAAAAAATGAAGTTTCAGTATTTCGTTCTTTTTTGTTTTAAGAACGACGCCCTTACTAAGAATAACTTCTGTATCAGGCACTTAAAGACGTAATGGTACTTATTTTGTAGTAACTAGAGCTATTGCGGTTTGTTATGTGATAATGTTATTTTTACTAACTCAAATATTTGAGTTCATAAATATATACATCGCACGACAGTACTATTAACTTTTTGATCTAACCAAGAATAGGCACTTCAATTTGTTTCGTTTCTATTTAATTATTTTTGTATGGGACCATCAAATTGAATATAGAGTACATTTACCGGTATCAACTGTCTCCATAAACAACATTTCGTTATTTATAGAGACAGTTGTCAGATAAATTAAATGAAGCCAGATCTCCGAAAATATTTATGATATAAGCAAACATCTATTTGAAAGAATTAAGTATTTCGGTTTAACTTTGTAACCGACTTCAAAAAAAAGGAGGAGGTTCTCAATATGATTGTATTTTTTTCATGATTGTTCGCTGATTACTCGAAGACGCCTGGACCGATTTGAGAAATTACTTTTTGTCTGTAAGGGAATACTTGTCATTTAGTCTCAATTACATCAAGTCACGATCTGATGGGATCCTAAAGAAATCGAGGGCAACCCTCAAATGTAACGGCTTCTATATTGTTTTTCGTATATTACCTAAAGCTACTCGGATATTTGCATCTAGCAGTCAGCATATTTTGCTGAGCTTATGCTGGAAGGTACAACTCCTCAACGTTTAGGAGGACGGGGCCATTTACTTTATTTTTTAAAGTTACACACAGGTGAGGCGGGATGTTGAATATTACTTATGTACTTCTTAAGTTTAGTGCATTTTTTGTAATTAAAGTGAGTTTTTCTTTTGAAAAATTATTTTTAATCAAATCGGAAAAGTAAATATTGAATTTAATGTTGACTTGTATGTAGGTAAGCTTTCTTTTTTATTTATTTCAGTTCTCATTAAAAGTACGTCAGTTCCATGGAATGTATGTTTGTTTATTTAATATTTTCAAGGGAACATAACTCAAGAGCTTTTTGTTGGCATATTAAAATTGTTTAAGTCAGCAAAACCGCGGGATCCGGTCTTTCTAACCCTTGCCGAAACGGAAGTCCAAATTATGTATCTTAAAATACGAGAAATGCCTATGTATTTATGTTTTAGTAGAAACTTGGTAAAAGAAAAGAGTTTAGCTATAAGACTTTTTAGTTAATTCAGAAATTAAATTATTTACACGACTATTCTGATAATGAAAACTTACAATGTTTGCTTAAATGTAAGTTGGTTCTTAAAGGTTGGTTTAGTCGAGTGGGAGACCGTAGGAGACCTCTGTCAATAAATCGTTAAGAGTCGTCTTTTCGAAGATATGTGTGTATTTATCATATTAATTATCACCCGCTAACGGTGAAGGAAAACATCGTGCAGAAACCTACATGCCTGAGTGTGTCTAAAAAGTGCTCGAGGGTGTGTGAAGTCCACTAATCCGCATTTGGCCAGTGGCAGCGTGGTGGACTATGGTCTTCTCGTCATGAGAAGAAGTCCGAGCACAGCAGTGGGACATGTATTATATACAGGGCTGTTATTATTCATTTAAGTTTTTTCAACCTGTTCAATCGGAGTTATCTTAAAATTAAAATAATGGGGAATCCATATCCTGTGTAAAATTATTATTCATATATACATACATATAATTACGCCTTTATCTCATAAAGGTAGGCAGAGAAAATTCAACAACTGATTTAAATAGAAACCGACAAAATTAGCTCACATTCACAAGACTAATAATGATGTTACTCCTCAACACAGGTATAATAATAAAATACATTTTAGGGTCTTTTTTAGACGCATTGTGTCCCTACATACATCAGTAAAATCTCATTTCACGCCTCATACATAAAACACTTAGTTAACACTAACTATCGGCCTCGGTATACCAGTAATAACAAACACTACAAGGTTCAGATATAACTGGTAATAACCGCTGCAGTACAATTTGTGGTAACTAACGATCCGCTATGCTATTCTGTAAATGTGACTAATTTCCAGTCGATTTCGAAATCGACTAATAGTTTGGCAAGTAACCGGTACATCTCGGATTTAGTGCATCCTTATTCCCATACAGATACGGTTGATAACTGCTTGGCAAAAAAATTGACAGCTTGCCAGTTACTATCCTCTAGCAGATTTGACAGCTTTACAGGCAAGTAACGCAATTTCTTATGTCAAAATCGGAAACTGGTCATGGAGCAGTTTCTTAGTAATTTCTTGTACTTTGGCGAGATAAAATAATGATATTTAAAAGGTATTTTTACTTCAGATTAACGTTATACAACAAATCAATAACTGTTTAATATTATGTATGTCATAAAATACTAATTAAATACGTAATGCAATAGAATTTAGGTCATATTATTTTCAGTCATAGATCTCGAGATTTTTCATACGAAAACTTATAAATATGACAAGTAGTAGCACGAATTATGCCAGTCTGGGATATAAAAAGTATTAAATGAAAATAATGTATCTTCAAAATATTGAAACAATAATATTATGTAGCTAGGTTGTAGGCTTCCTCTTTCTCGCCAAACTAAACAAATTTTAATGAATTCTGGCACACGGGTAAGTGCTTTTTATCGACGTAGTTCAAATCTAGTTACATACTTTAATAAAAAATGAAAAACCTGATTCATTCCATTTCACGAATGGTGGAGACCTTTGCCCAACCATGGGACAATGCACCAGATAATGTAACTATGTACTTACATTCTGTATTCACGATTATTAATTTATTTGGAGTTTACATTTATAATTTCTTATGTACGTAACGTAGTGTCTATGTTTATGATAATAAATTATGTGAGAGAAATAAGAATATATTAAAGAAAAATCAGAAGTTTTGAAAATTTTATTATTTCACAGAATTTCAGGAACATTTATTTTCTTCTAATGTTCGTTAACTGATGAAACTTAAGTCTTAAAAAATGTTTAGCTCTGAAATCACCCGCCGCTATCATTTTTATCATAATACTAATATAATATAAAGGTGTGCTATATTCGTGTATTGCACCTGAAAGACAAAAACATTACAACACAACACAAGTGAGAGATATTTATATGTGATTTCATCGTGTCACGGAGGACTAAGTAGAAATTATAACGCATGCTCACTGTTTCTAGTATATAGCAGTAGCAAAGAGTGAAAATCACATTTATATATCGTTTTTATAGCTGTCCTAAAAGACTGTCTTGATCTTATATATTTGTTAACTTTTTTTTCCATCACATCGCGTTCCATTCTTATTTTATATAATTTTATGCACTCGTTTTACACTAAAGAGAAAATCTCTCCGAAAATACCTCTTACCATAATGACTTATATTGTATTTTTTATTATAATGTGTACAATTTTCTTTTGATATAATCAGTTAAATAATTTGAATTTTATTGTTTGAATTTGTTGCTTTCTTAATTCAGTTTAAAGCTATTTAAATGCTTTTTGTTGTAATGAAACGTTCCAATTTTCTTCAGCCAAAGACATTAGTTGCCACAGAGTAAAAATGCATTTTAGTAGGTGTCAACAAGAAGGTTTTATCAATACAAATAAATAAAATTAAATTGTCTGTTTTTATTTTAATGTCAAAACAACAATATTTTTAGTATAATGTTATAGTTATTTGCACGATACTTATTTATAAAATCAGTTTTAATTTATTTAGCTACCACGCAGACAAATCCGCGAGCGAAAGTCAGTTCGTTAATTTTATTATTTTATTCTCGCGAACTACTGAATGTTGAACTGATATTTGAGATTACGCTAAACGTCACGGGAGTGGAGCTGTAAGGTTTAATGCGGGTCAAAACGTGGGCGTAGCTATTACTAATATAATGAATTCCTCGCAAACGAGGTGGCGGGCAAAGTAGTTATATATAATTATATTATGGAGGATGTTCAAGTTAAATATTGAAAGCCCAAAAACTTAATTTATGACTTTGTGTTTATACTCTTTATAGCTACATGGCGAAACCTCACGGTAAGCGGCCGCAAATTTTACCTCTGAGGTAATACTAAAATATTTTTCTTATTTTTCTAAGGCAGCAATTTTAAGGCGTATTTTCACTGCAAATATATTTTTAAAAATGTAGAAGTTATATTTCACTCTTTACATCAATTTCAAATGTAGTTTAAAAAGTATTACTTTATTGTTAAATAGCTTCTGCCCGTGGTTTCGTCCCCGTTAAGTTCGATATTTCTGAGTTATTATATCTTTCAAAATTGAGAAACCTTCCTCATACACTTGCAACGCCTATTTTACCCCCTTTGGGAGTTAAATTTCCAAAAAATCTATCCCAAATTCATCTACAAAATTTATTTTATTTACTTGTAAGGAGCATAATTATGAACATATTTACAGACAGACAAAAATCCAAAAAATATGTTTCGGCTTCTACTGCTGTTCTAGTCTCCTCTTATTAATTTTTCTTAAATGTTTTTAATGAACAGACATTTATAATTTCAAATTTTATTATATGTATGGATTAGCTAATAACCATAAAACCATTAAACCTTTTATTACGACTCAGGTATTTCAACCACAGATAAAAACTCAGTAAAAAACTGTAAAACAAAATAATTTTTACTTCTATTAAAACTATAACACAACAATAAAAGTGGATAAATTTGTATATTCCTCGTCCTATTAAATAAGAAATAATTTAATATCAGTTAATAATTTACAAATTGGTCATTTCCATTCAGTTTTGCCTATTGTCGTAAGCCATTATTAATAACACGCACTCTGATTTTTTGCTATTTCGAAATGAGTTTTTAAGCGTAAGTATTAATATCAGGCAAGTAACCAGGAGAGTAATCCGTGGTTTCGTTATGTCAAAAATGCATGTTTTGAGTGAAAGAATTACTAATTGACAGAAACTATTTGTTAAGAAACCAAAATCTCAAATAGCGAATAAGCCCACCGGTAATTGGCACGTTTCTGACACTGTTCTTTCTAAAAGACTCAGGTATGTATTTCAATTAAGGTATTTTTATGAGATATGACTGCCTCTGCTATGGTTTCAATTCCCGGTTAAGAGAATGTGTTATTTGGGATTTTTCTGACTGAATTTTTCAGGGGTACAAGGGAGTCTAGAAATGTACACGGTGGATAGATTTAGATTCACACCCATGGGACCTAATTATGATTGATACTAAATGTGGGTGTTATACCCCTCTACCATACAATTCTGGATTCTTCAACCATATCTTTGAAAAGATATGGTTGAAGAATCCAGAAAATGTGGCGAGAAATAAGCATAATCTTTGGACATGTTGTTTATGGTGTTGGCAGAAATCACCCTTACCCTTAACATAGTTGTATAGTCAAAACCGTCACTCATTGCCGACTGCAACAGCCAGAACTAAATGTAAATGACCAATTGGCGTTGGAATAGACAAATTATTTATCATTCTATTGGTCAGCTACAGTAATGAGTGACAGTTTTGAATATAGCTGGCCGGCCATGGCAACCATTCGGTCTGATAAACTGTCAAAATACCTTACATTTTACACGGAGTTGAAATTATGCCCGGTGGATGATGATAGGCTCACCCCTTGTCCCATGGGACCTAAACATAACAGATAAAATGTGGGTACCTCTACCCACACCCTTTTTATGGTATTCATAATAGTGCTCACATTAACACATTTCTGTCGGTACATAGTAAAATGAAGAGAAATATATTTTGAAAATCAGTTTATATCTTGTTTAAAATCTTCATCCGTTTCGTCAAAGTTCAGTTGAACGTAGCGTCGGATAAAACTAAAATTATATCATTGACTGAAATAACTGGAATAGAAAACAAAGGTCAATAAATCTATTAATAAACGTTCATTCAACACTATTTTCATTCAGATATCCGCCAAATGGAGCGGTTTGACTTATTTGTGAAAAGTTCGTGAATGATATCGCGAAAGCGAATTATGCCGCGGGTATGGGCACAGACAATAAAACGACATATGCTAGGATTTTGACATATCTTTGTCGCTTCTGCAACATTTATTATTTTATACATCTTCTCGTGGATGCTCACCAGTTTCGTGTAAGTTCTAAGGTTCGACTAGGCTTGAAGAGACTGGATGGCATATCTTACGATGGGCCTGACACTTAGTGGAGTTGTTTTTCAACCAGCAAACCCCACAAGCCAGGCCCAAGGAGGAGGGGCGCAAGAAACCCGCACAGGGAGCGACCTACTGTCTATAGCCGGTCTCAATGTAAGCCAGTCCGACCCCGGTTAGTTCAAATAATACACATAATATAATTCTAACATTAAACGTGCACCAAATTATTCCTCTACAATTATGTCTAGAGGCAAGAACGTTTAGAGTTACGTAATCTGAAAGCCTTCGACTAAATCGATTACGACCGCAAGTGTGCGGAACCCGGCAGAACGTAATTTTGTCCGGAAACTGCAAATTTGCAACTACCAAAGTACTTGTACGTCTAGGAAACTTTGCCAAGAAGTGGTGTGAAAAACGACCTCAGTTTGTAGTACGTTTATAAATACCACTTTATATTGTTGCCCGGGTCGGGCGTAAGTGTTATACCACAGTTTCAATAGAATATAGAGTCAATTGCTAAAGTTTATAGATTTAACATAATAGTATTTTTGACCGACTTCCCAAAAAGGAGGAGGTTCTCAATTCGGCCGGTATGTTTTTTTTCTATGTATGTACATCGAATACGTCGCGGTTAATGCACCGATTCGCGTGATTCTTTTTTTGTACGACGCGAAATAGCTGCCAAGTGGTCCCATAAAAATTTCTTTCAGTTTGGTCTAGTAGTTTTCATTTTATAAGCATTATTAGTAATTGAAGTCGGTTATTTTATTGCAAAATTATTCATTATTGTGGGCGACTGGTGGCCAAGCTAGGCTGAAGCCTGTGTTTCTGTTCACCAGCTGGCCACCCTGGCTCACAATTTACGTCTTTTTTTATACTACTCTCACAGCGAACGAACATGTAGTCCACCTAATGGTAAGTGGAGTACAGCCCATGGACATCAACAATCCACAAAAGCAGATTATAGATGCGTCGCTGCAGCTGAGGACTACGGTGTTATGCCTCACGTGCCAAATTTCAGGGCCCGATCTCACCACCAAACTGGAACACAGTAATGGAAGCACTACTATTTGGCGGCAGGTTAAAGGTGAGACGGTGGTGCTGCCGCCCTGCAGCTCATTCACAAGAGCTGTACCACCAGTAAGTCTGAGTTAAATTCTATAGTATCTATCTGTTTGTAAAAGATGTAAGTAATTCAGTGGTATTGTCGGGGTTAGCATGTCAAAGCTGTTTTGTTACTGGTTGATAAGAGTGGCTGCGTGTGTGTGTTAATGAATAGTATCAGTATTGTATATTGAGAGTAGTGTGTGTACTGCGTGTCGTATAATTGATTAAACTTAAGGTAAAGCCAATGCAGACGCGCCACCCAACGCCCCGCTCGAGCGATACGAAGCCTTAGCCTTCGTGGTTATTTTTATAAACCACTCAGAAGGAGTAGCCCTGGCTCATGAAGCCCAGACTTCGGTGACGTGCGCCCTAAGCAAGGATTCAGCTATATCAAACGTATCTAACGAAGTATAACATAACATCTCAGGTCAAAACGGAGCCATAAATATTCCGCAACAATTGAGTCTATTCTCTCCATGGACGGTTTGAGTTACGTAATCAAAAAGCCCCCGACTGAATCGATGACGACCGCAAGCGTGAGGAATCCGTCAGAAGCTAATTTCGTCCGGAAACTGCAAATTTGCAACCACCAAAGTGCTTACGTTTAGGAAACTTTGCCAAGAATTTGTGTGAAAATCGACCTTAGTTCATAGTTCGTTCTATCCCCTACCGCTTTGTATTAACGATTACTCACATAAGTAGGAGATATCTTAGTAAACAGTTTTTACTATGGAGGAACTTGTAGTCCACCTGATTTATTGATCAATCCTGTTCTTTATCAATGCAGCTGTTTTTTTTAAACCGACTTCAAAAATAATAGTTTAAAAAAACTAAAAACACGCTTTATATAGAAAACCACCATATAAGTCTAAAATTATTGTAATGAAAGTTCTTTTTTTTTGAGATTTTTTTTAAGAGTTATTTAAAGGCCTAACCTTAGCATAACATAACATCAGGCATAGAGGTGTAAAACACTCACACTTCACCTAATATTACAAATAGAAAGAAAGAAAGAAAGAAACGTTTATTTTGGCAAATCTTAAGCTCAGATACACTTTTAAAACTACTTATAATAATAATTAAATTGATGTGCCAGAAAAGGTACACACCTAAGTATAATACTGCAGCACATCAGCACTACAGCGCTGGTATTCTGGTGCGCCCTGATTCCGAGTAAGGTAGTGTGACATTCGTCCTAATGCTGACAATTCCACTGTAACAACACTGTCAGGCACTTTTTACAGAAAATACAATATACAAATCTGCAATATTGTAGTGTAACCCCTGTACTATTTACTTGAGTTGTCTTCGCTCTAATTAGTTTTTATACACTAATTGATGATGAAGCAGATTTGATTATTATTAGGCTTCAATCGATAGCTTTTACTCCACAAAAACTATCGAACGACATATCGCCATATCTTTTCTGCCATAAATTATACTTTATTGTACACCAAATTTTTAATTTGACAAAGCTTCCTCCCTCCCCCTTACCCGCTCTACCGCGAGTTTTGGCCATTTTGGCAGACTATTTTGCAAAGATAATTGCTTTCATTTCCTCTCCATATTGATTAAGTGCTCTGTGGAGAAGGAGTTTAAGGGTGTTATTTAACACCCTCAAACTCGTTAAGAAAGTTCTATCGAACACTTAATAAATAAATACTTGAATATCCAATGAAATCATCCAACACCAACTTAGGTACTGATAATAATATAAATAAATATCACACAATATTTACACAACGTCATCTAGTCCCAAACTAAGCAGAACTATTATTAATGGTACTAGAATAACTGATACTAATATTTCTCTAAATTATTTATCTTGTAAACACATACTTATTATTTTTACTTTTAACCAAGTCTTTTTACTTTGTCTTTTAAAAAGTCACGACAATTTTGCATGCCTTTAATAGTCAAGATATGGATTTGAAACTATGTAATATTTACCTATGTACAACCAACTTAGTTACCCATATTTTGCAAATAAATAAATTTGAATTTGAATTAAAATCACACCATATTATTAAATACGTGAAAACTAAATATATACCTATCTATATATACATCAAATAAAAAATAATACAAACTTATATAATACTTATACTTAGAATAAGCATTGCCATACAACGTGGCAATGCTGCCAGCCTTCTGGGCACGATGTCGGCATCTGACATCGATGCGGAGGAATTTTTTGATGCTGTATAAAGTTTTGTTAATATCTTTTTATATTTTCTATGTATATTATTGTATATAATTTTATTTTTTTTAATTCTAAGTGTATAGTTGTAAATATTTAAGTAATTAATTATTAATTTAGTTGTATTATGCCATAATATATTATGTTTATACAAACTTAATGAATTTATTTATTTTTTAGTTATATTTATTTGGCCCTTCAACAATGAGTACACGTTACATTAAAAAGGTACTGATACATTGTGAACTTAAATATAAGCGTCTCACTACTTATAGAGGAGCACAACATGCACTATAATAAAATAAATTAGACAACTCATTAGCTAATTTAAAAAAATGCTTGTCAGAAAAAAAATACGTATATTTAATTAAAAAATACGTCCGCATCGATGTCGACCGCGGGTAACGTGCCCAGTAGAAGGCTGGCATTGCCAGTATATGGCAATGCTGAACCTTTGTACAAAGTAAATAGAAACCAGCCTTCTGAGAGTTGAAGATTCAACTAGTCTTGAATTTGAATTTTGAATTGTAACTAGGTTATTTATCAGGCACACAATTCGCAATGGCCAACTCTAAAAGCAAATATAGTATTGGGGCTATCTCGTCGTTGACTGTAACCCCGCTATCCCGATTGTTGTTGTTGTGAGAAGGTAGCTTGTAGTAACACCAAAATCACTTCAGGTTATTGTAAATAGTAAAGTTATAGTTAAGTTCTAATGTTAATTGTTGTTACGTTTAGTAGTTTGTGAGTCACGTTTATAAACAATATCTGTTCACCAAACACACGTTTATACGTTCCGCTTCTTTGGTAGCGACTATCGTAAACGACTGTTTATTGTTTACAGTATAATTCGCTGTACGAGCAGTATTGGCTCGTACATATAGAAAAGCTCTTCATTCAGCCATATGCTTTTAATCGAAGCCTATTTTAAAGCCAGTGTCAGGCATTCATAGCCAATCTGCATACGTGAAGCCAATAATACCGACGGTATTTTGGTGAACGTGTGACGTCATTCTACAAATTGCTTTGTGACGTCAGCATCATTGATGCTTAGGACTGAATGGTAAACACTATAGTCAAAAAGTGTAAGCTTGTTGATACTTATACAAAAATACTTTGTCTCTTCTAAATACATACTTAATATACATAGAAACACCCAAATCAAGACAAACATCCATGTTCATGCACACAAAGATTTGTCTTGAGTGGAAGTGGAACCCGATATCAGGTATTATTAACTGTGTTATGTTTCAGGCACACAATTCCTCTAAAAGCAAATATAGACAAGCTCTTCATTTAGCCATAAGACATTAATCGAAGCCTATTTTAAAGCCAGTGTCAGACACAATTATCCAATCTGCCCACGTGAAGCCAATAATACCGACGGTATTTTGGTGAACGTGTGACGTCATTCTACAAATTGCTTTGTGACGTCAGCATCATTGACGATTAGGAAGGAATGGTTTAACACTATATTCTAGAAGTGTAGGCTCACATAATATATTTAAGCGTTTGATTTGCGGTTAGACTATCGGATAGCAGAGTCCTAGTACAAGCCTTGTCAATACAAATAAAATGTTTGAAGTATCTGTATTTAATGTCAAAATATCAATGTTTTTTCTAGTTGATATAGTTATTTACACGATACCTATTCCTAAAATACAGTCTTTAATTTTTTTGTCTGTCTATCTGCCTGTTTGTATTAGCTAATCTTCTAAACGGCTAAACCGATTTTGATAAAATGTTAGTATCAGGTTACTGACTACAAGGCGCGTAACATAGGCTACTTTTTATTGATGTACAGTGGGCCAACGAGTTAGCTATGCAGGCCAAAAACTTCTAAGTCATAGTAAAGACTTACTACACCAGTTATGGATAAGTGAGTTACATATCTAAATAGTGGGTATATTAAATTTATTAAATATCGAATTCACCCATGCATATCTATTGCAGTCAGTTTTCACTATGGCATAAAAGTTTTTGCCCTGCATACCTAATTGCTTGGCCCACTGTACCTACCACGCAGACGAAACCGGGAATGAAAGTAAGTTTGTTTGTTTGTTAGCGTTAATCTCGCAAACTACTAATCGGATTTGAATAATTATTATTGTGTTTAATAGTTTAACTATCTATTAAAGTTTTTTGATAATTATCATTACGCTAGTCTACATGAAAGTAGTATTTTTAATGAGGGTCATTTCATATAACGAATTCTACGCGGACGAAGTCGCGGGTCAAGTATATCATGTAATAGGTGGATGGCGATAAGCTCATCCCCTATCCTTTGGGACCTAAACATAACAGGGGAAGTGTGGGTGTTGTACACCTCTGCCACAACCTTCTGGGTAATATAGATGTGATGTTATGTTAATAATAAAATCATAAAGAAAATTTCAAAGAATTGTTATCCTATATAGTAGCAGTCGTATTAATGAATTCACGCATTTCTTCCATTAACTCCCTTATCGCTTATTTGCCGCTTTGTGAGCAAAAACTAACTTTTCTCATTGATAACATCGCCATTCATAGACTTCACGTGATTCAATATAACTTTTGAATGGACAACTTTTGAAACTTGGCACCATTGTATAGTGTACAGGTTTTATATAAACTCAATAAATTTTACAAAAAAAACTGGCTTCAAGAACAAAACATGCACCAAAAAGTAAAAAATACTTAAGTAATATTTAACATCTCACCTGATCAGTGTATAACTTGAAATAATATAGAAAAACGGCCTTAGGGTGCCTATATTTTATGAATTATCCCTGTACTCCTAACCGTTAAGGAGTTGTCACATTCAGCATCAGCTCAGCGAAATGAAATACTGACTGCTAGATGCAAATATCCGAGTAGCTTTAGGTACTATACGAAAAATAATTATATAGAAAACTAAACTAGAAAATAGGAAATAAATTTTAATAATTTTGAATTAAGAATAGTGTGTAAATAAGAAAAAAAAATATTTCAAAAAAGCGTGGGTCAATAGTTATAAATATTTTACTGACAGACATGAGAAGAAGGATTATCATTTCGATAATATCATAAAAAGCACCCACGCTTTTTTAAATATATATTTTTTTTATTTACACACTATTCTTAATTCAAAATTATTAAAATTTATTTTCTATTTTTTAGTTTAGTTTTCTATATAAAGCGTGTTTTTTAGTTTTTTTTAACTATTATTAATTTTAAAGTAGCGATCCGTCCGTGCTTCGCTTCGGGCACTACGTAGTAGGTACTATAATATGCATCTATCCGGAATCAGATCCCCTGTAGTTATTATTCACAAAAACAATCCTGAATATTTTATTAAATAAAGTATTTTGAATCAGTCGATCCTAATTCGTAGATAAAGGATAATAATACTGAATTCGTATTACTTGCCATTTCAACAATAAGATAAATAATATTCTGTTTGAAAAGATATAATCCGATGGAAGAAGGTCTTTAATAATGGAATGTATAAAGGCTTGTAAATATATAAAAAAGATCGAACTGAAGTATTATGGCTACCTCTCCCATATCTAAATATTAATCATTTAGATGATTAAGTGCACGGTTGGCTTAGTGGTTAAAGCGGTCGCCTCGCCGCTTTCAACTACGCTGGAGTTGTGGGTTCGATCCCCACATGGGACAAATCTTTGTGTGATTCGCAAAGATTTGTTCTGACTCTAGGTGTGCTTTGTGTGTGTGAAATGTATGTTTGTGAACACTCCTGCGACACAGGAATTATTCCTAACGCGGGCGTCGTTTTTATTTAAAAAAAAAAAAAAAAAAACTAGCTCGTTGGTCAAATGACTATGATTAGCGTATGCGTCTCTCATCGCGAGGTCTCGGGTTCGGTTCCAGTGTCGGGTATAGAGTTATTTGTGAACTTTCCGTCAAGAAATTTACAATAGCAGCATGGAGTTGGAATTGTGCCCGGTGTATGGCGATATGCTTACCGTATCCCATGGGACCTAAACATAACAGGTGAAATGTGGGTTTTTTACCACTTTTTTAGGTAATATAGGCGTGATGTTTAAAATAACTTATGCATTACGTAGTCTATGATATTTTTTATTTTTGGGGTGCATGAAAGGAGCCTCCCCGAGTGACGTTCATAACGATTCCCTACGTCCGACGCACCCTGGGCGATTCGCGAGTTCTCTAAAGCGAATTGGCTAATAATCCTTTCACCACGATGGCAAGTCAAAATAAAATTTGACTCAGCCATCGACACAACGAAGAAGAAGATTTTTTTATTTCCAAATAATAAAGCTGGTATCAATAAGATATTTTATCAATTGAGCCTTATCTAAATTAATAGCACAAAGGCTTATGCAAAAACTGAGATAGAACTATGTAATATTGGACATTTACATAATATAATATTGAACGCACCTGTGTGCTGAATCGGGTACGTAAAATAAAGGATTGGAGGCGAGTGATTATTCTAAGAATATTTATCTACACCCATGTTATAAATCCTCTATAAACGTTCTTGAAACAGTTAGCTTATTGCCAACATTAAAACAGCCAGTGTCATAATAACCATTATAACACCCAAACGGGTGTTATAATGTTGTACTGAAATTCATTAGCAACTCCTTTTTTACTCATCGAACCACATTCTCATGGCATCTTTATGAATTTCAAAAAAAGAACATGTCATGCACGCGCGTTTCACTACCACAGCGCCGTAATTTAAATAAAAACTTATTCGAATTTTTTAATTAACCCACACTCGTGTTTTAATACCCCTCATTATAGAACAGTTGCATAAATAACTATTATGTTGAAAACTACAGTAAATACCTAATATATTGGTGCAGCTAACTAATTTTACTGCCTACTAACAAAATTCTGACTTTTTTTTTTGATGGTGGATAGGCACGCGTTTGACCACGATCTCACCTGATGGTAAGTGATGATGCGGTCTACGGTGGAGCACGCTTACCTTTATGATACCTATTAACTCTTGCTTTGAAGAGATCCAGGTTGTACTCATGCGGAAACACAGACTCGGGCAAGGCGTTCCATTCTTTGGCAGTTCACATAAGAATGTAGAGGCGAAACGCTTAGTGCGTATTAGTGGAATATCTACCGTGAAGCGGTGCCTGAGTGCCGTTTGTCTGGTAAATGACTTTGTTACTCCTAAGATTATTTAATTGGTCTTTGGGAATATATCAAAATTTAAGGATGTGTCAACCAAGGCAAGGCATTCTTCACGATGCATGAAGGAAATTTTACATAATTTCCATGTTTAATAAAACTGACATGAGTTTATAACATTATTCAAATTGCGAAATACGGGTGTTACTCACGTAATGTTGGTATATTTAGTCGACCGCAGTTTCACCTATGTTATGTAGGCATTTTCAAGAGAGTGCGAAACGTCGCGCCTTAGTCGCAACTAGTCTTGCTAGACTAAACAGTAAAATTTGAACAAGTATAATATGGACAAACATTTTGAGATAGGCCATTTTTAAAGCCTTGATATCTCTACCTATCTTTCTTACTCATTACTGCAATACCAGGAAACCGTATTTTATTCAAACGAACAAGAAACAATTTTCCTTTAAACCGAATGCCTCCCACGATACCTTCTGGAAGAAATAAATCTCAAAAGAAAACTATAAATATACTTAGCAAAATAAGTTTAATATTATTAAAACCGACGTGAGGTGAAGACATTATTATTGAGAATACGGGTTATTCACGTTATTTTAGCCGGGATATGCCGACTAGTTTCGAATCTAGTACGTAGATTCATCAATACATCATATCCCGGCTAAAGTAACGTGAGTAACCCGTTTTCTCAACAATAACAAAATAAGTTTCATCAAGCCAGTAGCAGTTTTCATTTACTGTTGTTATTTCAACCGTACATTTTTTCATCTAAGCCTGTAGGCTTAGATGAAAAAATGTACGGTTGAAATAATATTTATCAATATTTATTATTATTATATTTTTATCTTCTTTATATTAAGATCTATGCAACTTTCTTACTTATATCTGCAGAGATATTTGCCTATCTGGCTGGCTAAAGAAAAAGCAATCAAAGGTATTTCTGTAATAGTTATTTGTGCAACAAGAAAATATGAAATATGCTTCGTATTATCTTCGAGTCGTATTTTGAGTCCCAAATGAGCGAAATATTCTATATTTGAATCACGAGCGCAACGAGTGATTATTTTTAAGAATCTTGAGCGTAGTGATAGGGACTCAAAATTACGAGATATCAATAAGTTTGATTACACTTCAGTTGGTCAAAAAGGCGAGCAGTTAGCAAAACTCAACTTTGCTACGAGTGAGAGCAAAACTTGAAGCAAAATCGAGTTTTTGTCACTGAAATGACATCAAAAACCGAATTTTCGAGCGGCTGAGGTGAAAAATTTATTTTAAAATACGCGTTCTTAAAGTATGCGACCTACCACTGCAAGGCGTCGGGATCGATTCCCGGGATTTTTTTATGATAGCTATAGGCTCATTCTCTATCACATATCTAAACATAACAGGTCCTCTACCACACCGTTTTGTGTAATATAGGCGTGATGTTATGTTTGTAATGATTGTATAAGATGAAATATACCTTGGTATTTCTAACATTGATCGTACGTCGTGTGACCAAGTTGGCATCACCCCAAATGGAGAATGCCTTCAGAGATATATGAATGGCTCGTGCATTGGACCACTAGCCTCTATAAATAACTAGAATTTGGTCCAATCATATTCATTTTTAGGCCGTTCACCTTCAGCGCAATGTGCTACGGTACGCGACGCGATTAGGGGGAGACTCCCGAGCGCCGTGTTTTCATACTAACGTAATATGAGTTTAATACAAATATTATGCAGTTGTTATCTATTTTTCATTGACAAATCATGTCTAAAACACTAAAATGCATGTTTGTTGGCGCCCATTTTCTTAAAATTGTATTAATTATTAATTGAGTTCTGAAGATAATAGAATAATTTTGAAAAATGGGCATTGACAGACATCATTATTCAGCATTTTAGTAATTTTGACATGTTTTTTCTTTAATAGACAAACTTTATAATATTAAACTTAAACCTATACTACTTTTGTATGGAAAACAGCCAAGCAATTGTGCCCCCTTAATATAAAACAGACAATGGACGCATTGTTTTGACAGCGTTCATGTAGTGTTTATCGCTTGTTTCGTATGAATCGTCTCGCGTAACGTCACTCACGTAGTACAATGGTTCACTAAAGCTTACAGTTGGAAGCAACCGTCAGCGTCAACGTCCGACGTATGTTTACAATTTTCATACAAAAAAGATGCGCGCGCATATTAAATATGCCGCGACGCTCCGCTCAGGTACGCTCCCTGTCAACTGCGACCCTATCATGTGATTCCGATGCCGCGAACTTTTTCGATGGAAACAGCCGATTATTTCAAACGTCAGTTATAACTGTTGTGCTGACTAACGTTAGTTTTAAAATTGAAATTGATCAGGAATGATTAAAATCACGCCTTTTAGGGTCATTGCACAGCTGCTATGGTCCTAAAGGCATTGGTATAAATCATACATCATTATTGAACCATAAAGAACCACTTAATACAAAAAACATCTGACGAAAACACAAGAAGAGCTTCAACAACAAACTCCATCTTATCTCTCGATCCACATTTCACCTTGTCGGAAATAAAAGTACAATATCGCGAATCGCGAGAGAAAAGAGCAAAGAATAACAAACAAGTAGCATACTGCGCTACTTTGAAATTGTATCACGCCCTAGATGAACGTTCACGAGTTTTCATCTACATTGTATCGTTAATATTACACGAACAGACACGCTGGACTGGACCTTATTATAAAATAAAATAAAAATCTCACAACTTACACACAACGTCATTAGATACTAATACCCATATACTTCTCTATTTCTAATTGATTATTTTTTATAGCATTTAGCTATTATATAAATTATACTAAGAAACGTTAAGTTGATGATTAAAAGTTGAAAAAGATATGGGTCCCATATCTTTTTCAACTGTTTCTTAGTATGTACTTTTCTATTGTAAATACATACTTCTTATACATAGAAACACCCAGACTAAGACAAACCCCCGTGTTCATGCACACAAAGATTTGAAAATTGAAATCTTGACAGACATAAGCATAACATAACAACACGCCTATGTTACCCAGAAGGGAGCGGCAGGAATAGTGCCTGATAAAATGATGATGTTTACGACGATGAAGAGAGGAAGGCACCTTTACTTGGGATAATTTAAATAATTGCTACATTCTTTACTTAACATTTATGTTTGAAGTTACAACTAAATTAGAGAAATGAAGTAAATATGTAGCAATTATTGACGCAATACATTTTGGAAAACTCTACACGCTAGACTTTAAACTAGGAGGTGACGAGCCAACCAAATATCAGGCTGGATGGTCAAAAAAAAATTATTACTAAATATATGTATATCCTATGTAGCAATTATTTATTATATGTAGCAAATATAAGCAATTATGTAGCAATTTTCGAATCAACTCTCATAGACCAACGCCACAGACAACCAGCCATTCTGACGCACACATAGCTGGAGGAGGTTAAATAAATAAATAAATAAATATTTCACAACTCACACACAACGCCATCTAGTCCCAAACTAAGCAGAGCTTGTAATATGGGTACTAGAATAACTGATACTAATACATATATCCCATGTTTAATGGATAATCCTTTACCTGCAGATTGGGGGCATCACGCCTGATAGGAAAATGCAAAATTTGTAGAAAAAAAGTATCATGGATTTTTAAATATCGAACATTTTAGATTTTTTCACAAATTAGCCACTTTCGTCCACTCTTCTTGATGCCATGTTCGTAAATCTCAGATTTTTTCAAGTCTGTTTTTGGAATTCAATTCTTGAATAGATGTACTATCAAATTTACTATCTCATTATTGTACAATTATTTCATTTAAAAAACTACAAAGATAAATAAAAAAAAAAATTACATGACATTTTTTTTTACAAAAAGTTTGAACCCTCATGGTGTAAAAAAAATGTATGGAGACCTGTGTGCCCATCACGGAAAAAATATGCCAGTTTCATTGTGATTCTAAAATGGTATAAAATATTTTATATTTTTTTTTATTTAAAAAAATAATGTGAGAAATTATGACCAGGGTCCGATTTTTTTTAAATCACTTTCTACCAAAATGATATCCTAGTTGATAATACTAACTACTTAAGCGTATTAAACTAAACTAAATAATTACGAATCGTTCCAAATACTGTTTTTTGTAAAAGTTATGCTTGATAACTTTTACAAAAAACAGTATTTGGAACGATTGACAGCGATTATAAATCTTATAATACCTATCTATGAAAGTATCGATTAAGATCAAAATACTGAAAGTAATTAAACAATATTTTTTTTAATTTTGCTCATCACTTATCTGGGTAACGAAAAAAAAAACGCTGACACTCAAATGTGTTCTGTAAAAAAGGCGCGCAAAATTTTTAAATTTGCGGATGCGAAATTTTCAGTTTTCTCTAAAAGATTTTATGATATTGTGCTGTGACTTCAGACTTGTTTTTTGCTACTTGAATTTGGACTTATCAACATCGGCAAATTAACAAAAAACGTTCGGAAACCTTTCTCGGTAGAGCAAAGCATTTGTGTACACTCTCCTGGTTTATACAGATATCGCGGCATTTTACGAAAGAAGATAACAAGTCTCAATTCTCGTAGCAAAAACAAATCCAAAGTCACAGCACAATATCGTTTGTTAATTTGCCGATGTTGATAAGTCCAAATTCAAGTAGCAAAAAACAAGTCTGAAGTCACAGCACAATATTATAAAATCTTTTAGAGAGAACTGAAAATTTCACATCCGCAAATTTAAAAATTTTGCGCGCCTTTTTTACAGAACACATTTGAGTGTCAGCTTTTTTTTTTTTCGTTACCCAGATAAGTGATGAGCAAAATTAAAAAAAATATTGTTTAATTACTTTCAGTATTTTGATCTTAATCGATACTTTCATAGATAGGTATTATAAGATTTATAATCGCTGTCAATCGTTCCAAAAACTGTTTTTTGTAAAAGTTATCAAGCATAACTTTTACAAAAAACAGTATTTGGAACGATTCGTAATTATTTAGTTTAGTTTAATACGCTTAAGTAGTTAGTATTATCAACTAGGATATCATTTTGGTAGAAAGTGATTTAAAAAAAATCGGACCCTGGTCATAATTTCTCACATTATTTTTTTAAATAAAAAAAAATATAAAATATTTTATACCATTTTAGAATCACAATGAAACTGGCATATTTTTTCCGTGATGGGCACACAGGTCTCCATACATTTTTTTTACACCATGAGGGTTCAAACTTTTTGTAAAAAAAAATGTCATGTAATTTTTTTTTTTATTTATCTTTGTAGTTTTTTAAATGAAATAATTGTACAATAATGAGATAGTAAATTTGATAGTACATCTATTCAAGAATTGAATTCCAAAAACAGACTTGAAAAAATCTGAGATTTACGAACATGGCATCAAGAAGAGTGGACGAAAGTGGCTAATTTGTGAAAAAATCTAAAATGTTCGATATTTAAAAATCCATGATACTTTTTTTCTACAAATTTTGCATTTTCCTATCAGGCGTGATGCCCCCAATCTGCAGGTAAAGGATTATCCATTAAATATGGGACACCCTGTATATACTTTTCTTTTGTAAATACATAATGTTCATTTTCACAGAAAAAACCATCGAGTCGATTTTAGTAAAATTTTTCATACATATAGCTTATAGCTTGGATTAACATAATATAGACTACTTTCTATCAACGTACCACGCGCGCGGTTGGAAGCTGATCCTTGAAGCTGACCTTACTAATACTACCTTACTAAAACTAACTCTGCCTGTCTGTCTGCGACGCTTCCACAGCTAATATAATAAACCTATCTTGATGACAAATTGGCCTAAAGTAATATTTTAATTAAAACTGACGTCAGTTTGTAACATTATTTGTAACGTTACTCACGTAATGTTGCGCGTCGCTGCGACGTATCGCACTCTCTTGATAATGCCTAGACGTATAGGCGAAACCGCGGTCGACTAAATAGACCAACATTACGTGAGTAACACCCGTATTTCATAATTTGATTAAGGCTTAGAGTAAGTTCAAGATTGTACTTTTTACCGATATACCATGGGGCTATTCTCATAAATATATTCGTAACCTTTGGAACATAATAGGGTGAGTAATGTTTTTGTCAGTTGGTGCGTAATAAATCTAACGTCGCACCTATTACTTAATACCTACCTCGTCAAAGGTCAGATTATAACGACCAAGGCAATAGATCAACAGTAACTAAATGTCAACATGTCTAGAAGCATCCTAAAGTATTTTAACTTCGTATTTTAAGCATTGAGCTCATCTTTACTGGCCTTATTCTACTTTATCTCCATTCTCTCCTGTCAGCCGACTCGCTATCACTCTTTCACTGATATGTTATGATTTTTAACGAAAAAGTGACAACAAAATGGTGTCACTGTGGTGACAAAAAAAAATGTCTCTTTGTCCAACAAAGAGACATTTTTTTTATTTAACCTATATTGTCCCATTCTTGGGCAAAGGTCTCCCCCAAAGTCTTCCACTCTTCCCGCTGGGCTCGGGCCTCTTCTCATGATGAGAAGGGTTTAGACCATAGTCCACCACGCTGGCCAAGTGCGGATTGGTAGACTTCACACACCCTCGAGCACTTATTAGGCACTCTCAGGCATGTAGGTTTCCTCACGATGTTTTCCTTCACCGTTAGCGAGCGATAATTCAAATGATAAATACACACATATCTTCGAAAAGACGAGAGGTGTGTGCCGTGGGTTCGAACCCGAGACCTTTAACTTCGCAGTCCTACGGTCTCCCACTCGGCTTTCGTTGCTTTACTCATCATAACTAATACATAATTATATCTCCATAGAGATTGAAAAAAAGGTTTTTACTCCCCAATGTCTCTTGTCAACTTAGTGTTAGCTTCATCATCGTTTTATTTTACTTTTCCAGTCAATTCACGTACGAGAGCCCTTTTGTTATCACGATCGCCTGTTATTTTAATAGCTTCAACCGCACCGTATTGGCAACAGACATCGAACTAAATTGAATTTGGTCATACATTGCTGACCACTGCTCTGAGGTCTGCTCTGTTATATCGATCGATCTAGCAATACCATGTGACTTATTAAGTCTACATTAAGGTATAAGACTAGTTCAATTCAAGATCTAACTTGTATATTTTCTGTAAATAAAGGCTTTTGAGTCCATACATAAAAACCAATGCCAACCACCAAACCGAAAAATGAGGCGACCCAAATATGATTAATTTTGCGATAACCTATATATGTGTAACCTCACTGGCTAGGATAACTGTCTTTTTGTCAGCTGATCACCTTTTACTTAATATTTTGTACCTCATAAAAAAGTCAAATTGTGCCATTAAGGGCCAAGGTAACAAGGGTAAATATCAAATCAAAATGTCATAACCTAGCAAAGCTTTTTAAAACCTTTAAGACGTATTTGAGAGGCATTTACGCGCATGAGTCAATTGTAAATGGCAATTCAGTTTCGACGGACGTACTAAAAGATCATTTCTATTCGCGCGTTTTATAGATTCCTCGGAGCACGCGTGCTGTTTATAGGTATCACTACCAATAAATCTTTTTGCTGATTTTCTATTTTCATTCGTTTTACTTTTCCAATCAATCCACGCCCGAGAGCCTTTTAACTATCACGATCCGTTGTTATTTCAATAGATTCATTCACCACACTGTATTGGCAACATACATCGAGCTAAATTGAATTTGGTCATCCATTCAGCGAAGCTCTATTTGGCCAGTGGTTTTATGTAAATGCCACGATTTAAGTGCATTAAAACTGGGAGATTGAGCACTTGTTGACATTTAAAACTGATGACCTTTCAGATTGAAAGTAATTTAATATGATTACAACCGACGTGAGGTTATTATTTTGAATACGGCTTTACTCACGTTAACTAGTCGGCATATCCCGGCTAAAATAACGTGAGTAACCCGTATTCTCAATAATAATTTAATATGGTCGATACAATTATTATGGAGCGAACTGATGGTTACTCCAGTCCAATAATATCCATTAAAATTGCAAATGCGTCGCTATATCCATGGTCTAACATCACCACCAATCAGAAACACCGTCAGTGGAGCAAGATTTTTTTAGTTATCGTCTGATTAGTCTATACTAATATAAGGAAAAAAATACTTGTTATTTTGTTTGTTTGTATCCAAAACTATTTGAATTTACTGGACCTATCGTAATGATAATATTGGTGTTGAGATAGAACAAGGCCCCCTAGAAATAATATAGGCTAAATAATATCTAACGGGAAATAATGCGATCATGCATTATTTACCTTTTAGGCTTGACGTTTCGACTAACAGGTTACACTGGCCATGGTCGCAAGCAAACTGCAAGTAGGTAAATAATGCGTGATCGCGTT
This sequence comes from Hypena proboscidalis, assembly GCA_905147285.1. Taxonomy (NCBI): domain Eukaryota; kingdom Metazoa; phylum Arthropoda; class Insecta; order Lepidoptera; family Erebidae; genus Hypena; species Hypena proboscidalis. The sequence continues at coordinate 10,528,095 of LR990152.1, forward strand.
AATTCCCGTTAGATTTTATTTATTCATGCAATGCGTAAATTTAAAAGTTAATATAGGCTACTTTTTATCCACGTATCACACCTTACATATAAGATGCTGGATGGTTGGTAGTTCTTGCTTCTTCGAGCTGGCTTACAAACAAGTTCCAACAACATCTTTTGCCACATTCTCGTAATAAATAAAATGAATCTAATCCGTTGTCCTACGTGAGCGATATAACGCGACAAGTGACGATTTATACAAAACAGGCGATGGATGTCGTTTTGACAGCGTTTATTTAGCATTCATCGCTTGTTCTGTATGACCCGCTTCGCGTAGCGTAGTATTAAGCGCGTAACTTTGCTCACGTAGGACAAAGCTCTTTGCTAAGAAGCCCACAGATACAGGCACCTATACAATGAGATACAAAAGATTAATTAGTTGTTGCACTTGCCTTCATTAATCTTTCTTATGATGTCGGTACTTTCTTTGATTAAACTTGTTGTTTCATGTTCCATCTGTTTTATAATGCGGTGGGTGAGGCTTTGTTTGTTATAATGTGGATTTGAAAGAGAAAATATACATATAATATACTTATACTATATACTGGTCAGTATTCATTTTTTCTTAGTACGAAAAAAAAGTTTGTTGAACAAATTGGATGATCGCAATGTTCAATTGGTTCGGAACACATGTTTTTTTGAGTCGGTCAGTTTATTAATTAAAACATTATTTACAATAAAATAAAATTTCTAATTAATATTAAATTAATTAATTATATCTAAGTTAGTAAAAATAACAAAAAACTATTCTAATTATGAAATACGGGTGTTACTCACGTAATGTTGGTCTATTTAGTCGACCGCGGTTTCGCCTATACGTCTATATTATCAAGAGAGTGCGATACGTCGCGCCTGAGTCGCAGCCAGTCTTGCACCAGTGCAGTAATGTTACAAACTCACGTCACTTTTTGCATGCGGGGGTGCATGAAAGGAGCCTCCCCGAGTGACGTACACAATGATTCCCTACGTCCGGCGCACCCTGGGCAATTCGCGAGTTCTTCAAAGCGAATTGGCTAATCCTTTCACCACGATGTCAAGTCAAAATAAAATTTGACTCAGCCATCGACACGACGAAGAAGAAGAACGTCAGTTTTAATAAAAACAAATAACTATTTACAAATTTACAGGTAAGGTGTCATAGAATTCCTCCGCATCGACCTCGACTGCAGGGAACTTGTTCAGAAGGCTGACAGCATTGCCACGTTGTATGGCAATGCTGATTCTTTGAGCCAAGTAAAAGCCAGCCTTCCGAACACGTGAAGCGTCGATTAACCGCTTAGAAATATCTTTAAATAATAAGGGGGCACTCGGACCCCATGAACCTAGCGTCTCGACCCCAAACGGCGCAAATATGTAATCTCCTGAAAGATTACTATACTTGCGCCGCTCGAGTTTCTCTGCGGATGCAGCAGCAGTACCGGCGCAGACAGCTGAGCTTAGAAGGTGTATATACTTAATCTAAACTTAATAAGTCACTGTCAGAAGGCCTCGTTCCCAAAATGCTGGCAGCATTACCGCGTTGTATTAGACAAGTATATTACATACAAGCTTCAATCTGCGGCTCCACTTCTATGATACGCCGTCTAGTATAATAGTCATGAACATAATTTTCCAAAGAAAATACCGACAATTAATTTTAGACATATATGGTTTTCTCATGGGTGCTATTGTCAGAACTGCACCAAATTGAAATGGGACCGTAAAGCACCAGCTTTCAAATAAAAAAAGAATCATCAAAAGTTTCGCCCAGTCGAAAGTTATGAGGTAACAAACATAAAAAAAATATATACATATATACCTACAGTAGGACAAATAAAAAGTAGGACAAATCCTATAAATGTACAAAACAGCCGCCAATGTACCAATCCAATAACAAGAATGTACATTGTACATGACAGATGCCTTACGAGTGTTGCGACGTGACAGCGTTTCAATGGAGCAACTGAACGCGTGACTTTTATTTATCTTTATGTACGTACGTGAACAACTGAATTTATTAAAACCAGTTTCTAGACATGGACAGTGCTTTTACGAAAAATATATTCACGTTTTCTAAACAAATTGAAACTTGAGATCATGAAATTAGATAAATTGGTAGTGATACATCACTTACCCATTATCCTAGGTGGCGAGAATAGACAAGTACATTACAATGTACTACATACAAGCTTCAACCCGCAGCTCCACTTCTGTAATACGCCGTCTTAAATAGACATGACCAAGAGTAGGACAAATCCTATAAATGTACAAAACAACCTCCAATGTACAATAACAAGAACGTACATTGTACATGGCAGATGCCATACGAGTCTGGCGACGTGACAGCGTTTCAATGGAACAACTGAACGCGTGACTTTTATTTATCTTTATGTACGTACGTGAACAACTGAATTTATTAAAACCAGTTTCTACACATGGTCAATGTTTTTACGAAAAATATATTCACGTTTTCTGAACTAATTGAACTTTGAGATCATGAAATTGTGTTCGGAAGACGTGAAAAAATATTCGTATCTGCATCGATAGTCTAGTGGCTAGTGTATGCTCTCACCGCGATGTCTCGGGTTCGATTCTCGGGTCGGGCAAGTGATTTGTGAACTTTTTGTCAGGAAATTCACAATTGCAGCACGGAGTTGGAATTGTGCCCGGTGGATGGCGATAGGCTCACCCCCTATCCCAAGGGGCTAAAAAAACATAACAAGTGAAATGAGGGTGGTGTACACCTCTGCTACACGCTTCTGGGTTATTAGGCGTCATGGTTATGTTATGGTAAATAATATCCGTTAAAAGTGAACACTTCCTGACCACGTCTAGAATCAGTGGTAAAACGTCGCTATGGTGCACTGTTTGTGAAATTAAGTTGAAAAAGTTAATTAGCTTCGAAAACTTGACTTAAATCTAAACCAGAATTATGAGAATTCAAAAGTTACTGGGAAATAATGACCAAGACATTCTCAAGAAATTGTCGACTGAAAATAAGGACATCTTTGTCAGACAGTACTATTAGTATTTAGTAGAACAATGTAATTACTATATATTCACGCGTTCAAATGTCATGAGATCTAGTACAAAGCTCGGTAAATGTCAGCAAGTGGATCTAAAAATAAAAAATAAAAGTATACCTAAGTAAAGTGGCTATATTACCTTCTCCTTGTCACATCATTTTGTATTATCTCTACCACTGATATTCTAGAGAAAGTAGCTCCTTAAAAACCGGCCAAGCGCGAGTTGGACTCGCGCACGTAGGGTTCCGTACCACTATACATCTAAATAAATGTTTTCTTTATTATATTGGAGTTGATTGAATGAAAGGTAAAATGCGGTTTACGATTTATAACGTATTAAAAAAAATAATTATTAGATCTCGTTCAATATAATAATTTACATCATATATTATTTTTACATTTATCATTCCCTTATTTTAGAAGTTACGGCAAGGGGAGACACATTTTCCACTTTGGAAACGTCTCTCGCGCAAACTATTCAGTTTAGAAAAAATATATATTAAAAACCTCAATATCATTTTTGAAGACCTATTCATAGATACCTCACCCCACACGTATGGGTTTAGTAGAACTACTAGACCTATACGTGTAAGGTCTTCAAAAAGAACTTTTTAGGCACCCTCAAGCACTTGCCACATTTAATTTTTGAAAAGTTGAAATAGACAAAATTATCTTTGAAAAAGCAGTTCTTTGCCCAAGGCGAGGCAAAGTAAGATATTATTATAATGAATACAAAACTGTTGCGAGTTTAATACAAACTTTGCAATAAACACGAGTGTGCGTGACAGATGTCAGGCGACGTGATATCATTTCAAAGAAACAACTAAGCGCAAGGTTCTTGCTTTATTCAGTGATATGTTAATGCTTTTAATGTGCTTGTTTCTAAGGATAGAATATCAACCAGGCTTAGAGTTTCATATTTATTTATTTATTTAAAAACTTTATGCACAAAATGGTACATGGGTAGACTTAATGCCGTAGGCATTATCTACCAGTCAACCTTTAGGTGATGCAGAGACGACAAGTGGTAGGTGCAAGAGCTGAGAGTAGGTTAGAAACAAACCATATTGTAATTATCTAACATCCACCTGCGTGGTATATCGACCTTGATAACTGTTACACCTAAACCTTCCACATAAATCACTCTATCTATTGATAAAAGCCGCATGAAAATCCGTTTAATGTTTTTTTTAATTTATCACAAATAGACAAAACGGTGGTTGGGTTTAATACAATATTTGCAATTAACACGTTTGTGCGTGACAGATGCCAAGCGACGTGATTTCATTTCAAAGGAACAACTAAAGCGGGGTTTTGTTATTCAGTGAGTTTCTTACTGTAGTTTATATTTTATAATTGTAATTAACTAGAATCCACCTGCGTTGTATGTCGACCTTGATATATTTTATACCTTAACCTTTCTTATGAACCACTACATCTATTGATAAAATGATAATACGTATGGTAATCTATGAATTTATCGCGAACAGACAAACATGCGCGGATGTAGCCACGGATTAAAGTTGGCGCATATTTAAATTATGTCTTAAAAACAGTTTCTCGCCCAAGGCAAGGCTTTAAAATAGATTATAATAATTATAACATAGTAAAAACTTTGCAATAAACACGGGTGCGCGTGACAGATGTCAGGCGACGTGATATCATTTCAAAGGAACAACTAAACGCGAGGTTCTTGTTTTATCCAGTGATTTGTTACTGTTTTTAATATGTGCTTGTTTCTAAAGGTAGAAATATTAACAAGTTTTATATAGTTACGGTAAAGAATTTAAAATAGCGGCAAATCGGTTTGATCGGTATAAGCTTTAAAATTTGTCAATCTGCTGCCTTTTCAAAATTACATTTGGGTCGGCTTCTAGTCTAATAAATATCAGCGTTTTAGATAGATAGATAGATAGATAGATAACTCTTTATTGTACACAAATAAGAAAGTCAGTTTCATAAAGCACATCATTTAGATAGTACAATGGGCGGCCTTATCGCTATAAAAGCAATTTCTTACAGGCAACCTTTGGATGGACAAGAGAGCTTAAGAAATTATAAATAGGTAGGTTTTTTTTTTAGTGCACTAGAAATAATTGTGAAACGGATATAATGGGTATATTAATACTTACATATAATACTATTATAGTTACATATAAATAATATACTGTACATACGATTTGCAGTATAATATATACATTATACACACACACATATATATACATGTTTTACGTGGAGCGACGGCCATCAGACCTACACAGCCCAGTACGAGGTAATACGATACTCTTTGTTAGACTAGATGTCAGATTTACCAGCCTCTGACTATCCGTAACGACTGCCATAGTTCAAATGGCAACTGGGACCGACGGCTTGACGTGCTCTCCGAGGCACGGAGAAAAACTCGTCATGTTAAAGATGTTAATCCATCCACGACCGATGCCGGTAAGTATTGCTTAATCTGCAAGATCGATTTAGCCACGAGCTCCTCTTTAGCTTTATAATATTAATAACTAGCGACCCGCCCCGGCTTCGCACGGGTACAATGCTGATACTAAATACACTACAGAAAAACTGTGAACGTTGTATATAAACACAGCGGCCCGCTCCGGATTCGCACGGGTATATAATATATAGCCTATGTCACTCACTGAAAAAATGATTAAAATCGATCCAGTAGTTTGATTTATTCATTACTGCCCGTGGCCCGCACGCGTTAAATTTGGAGTAAAACAATTCCCCCTTTCTATGCATGTATTATACATAAAAACCTTCCTCTTGAATCACTCTATCTATTGGAAAAAACCGCATCAAAATCCGTTGCGTAGTTTTAAAGATTTAAGCACACATAGGGACAGAAAAGGCGACTTTGTTTTATACTATTTAGTGATGATTAGTGAAGATTAAAAATAGTGAGTATAGATAAACTAACAACTAAAGATTTTTAACTTTACAACAAACTACCCGCGAACATTAATAGTATAAGTTCGTCAAATATATTTAAAAAACAACTTGCCCAATATTTATTAGACATATACTAGCATCTAATAAGTACCTAAATACCACGGGCGAATACGTTTTTGACGAGTTTATGCTTAGTTCGAAGAATCGTTGGTAAACTTTTATCTAATTTAGTTTTAGTGCACTACCTATATACTTTTGATATTTTATTTTTGTTTTGTTTAATGACGACGAATGTTAAAATTATATTAAGTAATTCAACAATGTTCTCATGTAAATGATGTAATTCGTATTATGAGAATAAAGTATCTTTAAACCTAAAGATCTGTATTATCCATTATTTTTTTTTTATATATTTTTATATTTGATTATTTTAAGGTTATCATTGATATGTGATTGATTATGATTGTAATGTACTTAATTTAAATTATTTTTAATTAATTTATAAGTAGCTGTTGTTACACTTGTTACCTGTTGTCAATCTGAGGATAATGCAGTGGGCTGCAATATTGCCAACATCCTAGGTATACCACTAAATATTGTTATAAAATTGTATTGTAGCTGTTTATTATTCAACAATAAATAAATAAAATAAAAATAAAAGCTCTGTATAATAAGCCTGACTACGTAACAGAGCCGGGTTTTACTAAATGGAATAAGAAGCCAAATCCGCAAGCAAAAGCTAACATAACTGTTGTATAGAGCATGTACGACAAACAACATGAGACGTGACGCCTTTTCTAAAGAGGAACTAAACGTGCGGTTTCTATTCTGAGGTTTTTCTGATTGTATGTGGTTTTTATAAAACGTTTCTTCTGTTTTATTTGTAACTAGCTTTTTCCCGTGACTTGGTCCCTGTAGAATTTAATATATTAAGTAGTAACTGCTTCCGCGCTTTGACCCGTTATCTGCATCTAAAATTTTATCAAAATCTGTCCCGAAACAAACAAACAGAACGACCAACAAAAAAAAATGAAATGATATTTTAGGCATAGTTATTGTGCAAATAACTCTAACACCTGAAAAGGATTGTTATTTTGACATTAAAAACAGACATTAAAATTTAAAAAACCTATGTCCGTCGCCTGGTTTTAAGCTTCCTAGCCAAAAGCTTCTGCCGTTCTTGAGATATAAAATGGCTAACTATCACGACTTTCTTTTATATATACATATAAGATAGATATAAATACTTTTTATAACGACTCAGGTACTCAAAATGACATAGATTTTCTTATGATTATTCACAATAACTACCATACATCATGTCAGATCATGTCATTGAATTTTAAGTTTTCAACTGCGTAGCACATAATCGTAGACCATCTACGAGAGCTACGAAGCCGTAGAAGCTTTACGCGTACGCTTTGGTTTGAGTTCATGAAACCACATACCTACCTACCAACCTACGCCTTGAGTCTCATGTATTTTTTAATATAAATATATAGAATAATAATTTATCTATTGTTTCTATTTATTCTTTCTATTTTAACTAGTCATTAGTAGACTACGTTACAAGGCATCAGGTGGAATACCACAAAGTTCACATTAACCTAGCTGAGGTGTTTAACCACACTTCACCTGCTATGTTTCCGTGGGATAGAGGGTGAGCCTATCGCCATCCACCGGACACAAATTTAACTCCGTGCTGCTCTTGAGAATTTTTGAGGGAAAAATCCCCAATAACACTTTCGCCTGACCCGACAATCGAACCCGAGAACTTGCAGTGAGAGACGCACTTATACCTTGTTAGTATAACAAAGGTTTTAAAAATATCGTTTCACCATTGGACTACCAGACAAACGGCACTCAGGCATCGCTTCACGGTAGATATTCCACTAATACGCACTAAGCGTTGCGCCTCTACATTTCTTATGCGAACTGCCAAAGAATGGAACGCCTTGCCCGAGTCTGTGTTTCCGCATGAGTACAACTTGGATCTCTTCAAAGCAAGAGTCAATAGGTATCTCATAGGTAAGCGTGCTCCACCGTAGACCGCATCATCACTTACCATCAGGTGAGATCGTGGTCAAACGCGAGCCTATCCACCAAAAAAAAAAAAAACTAATAACACTTTCGCCTGTTCGGTTTATACCTTATTGGTATAACAAAGATTTAAAAAAAAATATTCCATTACATTTCAAAACTTCTCAATCTTAATATTTCACAGCTCAGCAACAATGAAAAAGGAATCCCTTCAAAGGTTCTCTTACACCTCTTTAAAAGACGATAAGCCTCTTAAAATACAGCCTAATTTGAGCCCTCTTTCAAGATTCGTTACTAAGCGTGTTTTAACTCATTTAACTTTGCAGAGTTTTTATACTTCATTTTACGATCAAACATAATTCTGAAGTGTCTTTTGTTAAAACTATGTTGTAATATTTAAAATGAGGGTTGTAAAAGTTAGATTGCTAAGTTAAACCCTTAGGGGTGCGCGCTAGAAACTTCCCCGTGTGGTTCTTTGACTGCTAGTGGATTACGGCAGTTGAAAGGACCGTGCACCCCAGGCCGAGAGATGGTGTTCTCTCAAGGTTATCGTTGCGTGGTTCAACGCAGCGGTCATCCCGGGGGAAACCATGTCCCGTGGCGAATTCTGGCAATGCCGCCTACCGCGTGTCCCGCTGATCAGCAGAGGGCACAGTGGTGGGCAAGGGTGGGCTTGATGGGATTGTGGACGCCTTCAGTACTACTGTTTTGTAAGGAGTTTATTGTGTTAAGAGGTTAAACTATTACTAACAAAGATGTATTGATTCTGTAAACCACAACCAGTGAAAACCATTTTGTATTTACGCTTTGTTCAATTTATATTCCTTGAGCCAAGTTTCTGTTAAGACAAGCTGCCGTGACCAAAATTCGGTAAAGAGGACATTTTAACAATCTCACAAAAGAACCATCCAAACTTCATCAAAGGTATAATTAAGAAAGTTTGCGCTTAATAAAGTAGTTTCTGTTTTTCATTAACTTGAATATGAACTTGGAATTTTAATTCCTAGTCACTGCTAGCCTACATGGAGTAAGGTTTTAGGTAGGAAGGTATTTGTATAAAAATGCATATTTTTACTTACGATTCTGGTTTAAAAATGTTGCTCGTAAGAGTTCATATTCATACCTTGTCTCTTTGATTATGTACTCTGAGCCTTGTCTATTCGATTATTTTCTATATTCACGCTTATGAATTACCAATTCCTTTTTAGAATAATATTCTACAGTAATGCTGGACTTTATTGACGAGTAACCATAGAGGGTATCATAGTCTATGAACCATAGATAATACATAATTATATATCTGACGAGTAACACTTTTTGCTTTTTAGTGAAGACCGTGTGTCATAACAAAAAACCACAGACTATAAAGTCAGGTCTTGAAATTAGATAAATCGATTAAGTATTTGAATTTGTTACAAAGAATATTAACTAATTTTAATATTGACTTCATAATTAATTGTATGCGAGAAATTAAATCGAAATCTTTAAATTTCAAATAAAACAGGTAACATTATAATTTAATATTATTAATGACAATAATTCTTCACATTTTTTTATAAACTAATAATTAATATAAAACTAAAGAGTTAGTTGTATAATAATATTTAAAATTTTATTTTCATACAAAATTTAACAACTCCACAGAATCTTGTTTTATTATAAGGCTATGTGGTATTATTAATAATACCTTTGTGGTTAAAAAAGTAGTGCAGTGATAACAAAGACCTTTTTAGAGGATAATAAAAAAAAACACTAACATTTCTATCGCAACTTGAAAACTAATGATGAAATCCTTAAGGGTGTTGTTTAGTTATCGATTCCGGTACATCACCATTTACGTAATCAGTGTAATTAGTTAAATATTAATCAAAAACTCTCATTTTTTAAGTTTTTAAGATACAATATGGTTCTATGTATCATTTGTAAAATAAATTAACTTGGATGTCTGTCTGTGTCTTACCCATATAAATTTTGAACAAGTGTTAATATACTAAAATCATCGAAAACATACTTTAGCATTTAAATAAACTTAGTGAAAACTTTCCACCATTAAGTTCCTAAACGTAATAATATTTTAGCCTGAGCAATCAAGAAAATTGTATTCATAAAAAAATAAGTCTAATGTTTTTTTTAACACGTCTACACCTTAATTAACAATAAATTTCAACACGCGATAGCGAACTTAATTACATTTTATTAAATCCATAAAATGAAAAGGTAACAAAGGAAAATTTAATGTATGTTAACATTAATTAAGAATATTAATTATTCAGACAAAATGTAACGCGTCCTTCAGTTACATTTGGCTGTTTTAATATTGAATGTCTAAACGTTGATTTAAAAACAAAAGATTTTCTGTTCAATCTGTAATTTGGATTCGAATTTTAAATGCTAAAGCAACAGGGCTCGATTCATTGTTATTTTTTAGCCAATGAAAAAAACAATGGATTTATTAAGGTTTTAATTAAAATCGCTTTTATTTTTAAATAAAAATAAGGTTGTACTCACATAAACATAAAAATTTGGCCAGCATCATAGTAGTCACGTCGAACATCGCGAAAAAATTCTTCTGCACTATACGATAAACCATTTTGCGATCTCCTTAGCTACGGTATCACTCGGCTAAACAACACGTAAGCCTACTACCATTGATTTATTTTCGATGCAAATGTCCTTTTCTATACTGCCAGCAGGATTTAGCATAAACTTGATACATCTGCTAGTCTTTCCGTGACTGCGAGAGACTGTAATATTTAAGTTTTTATACCAAGAGCGCCTCTATCAAATGGTAGACATTTTGTGACGTCATATGGATGAAAATCAATCCTTTTGGGCATGCGCAATTTTCTCCTTGGCCTATATCTCGACGCGATGTGGCCGTGACGAGCTATGTTTCATTTTATGTTAACCTTTCACAAAATGGAAGCCATTTATGAATGAGTCAGTGTTATTCATTCATTTCACGTTAGATCCGTAACTTATTATGATTAAATTGAGATTAGCCATTAAATATTAGATATGTTATTGAAACTGTAGCTCGTATTACGGTACAGTTAATTTCAGAAAAAGGTTTTATATCATGTTTAACGTGAGGAAATAAATTTTGATTGTTTTAATTAATTAAACAAGATTCAAAATTGGAACAAAATGTTTAGTGTCCCCATTTTGTCAGTCTACGTGATCACTACAATACTTTTAAATGATAATAAACCGAAATTACTAATAGGAGTAAAAACAGGTACCCTTATCCCTTCCCGTGTCACTCGCGTGTTCGAGCGAGAGGGATGATAATGCTGGTAGACTGGAAAGAGATAGAATGACGATACGATGGGGTAGGGAAGAGTACTAAGCCTGGAAAAAGCACGGACGTAGTCTAGACTTCTGTTATAATATGTATGCGGCCATTTATTGAATGAGTTATTTTAAATTTGAACCACGAGATTTCACCAATTTTAATAGCCCCCGTACGTGGCATCGCCCGCGTGGTACGTTGATAAAAGTAGCCTATTTTATTTCTGTGGTTTTGAACTATCTTCTCACCAATTTTGATCAATATCGGTTCAGTATATTTGTGGCTTGTTGGGTACAGACAAACAAAAAAAAAATATAATATTACTATTGAGTGGTGGTTTATATAAATGCACGGATGGCGTGGTGGTTAAATTGGACGCCTCTTCGCTTTCAACTGCGCTGGTGTTGTGGGTTCGATCACTACATAGGATAAATCCGTGGCACAGGAGTTATTCATAGTACGGGCGTCGTTTTTTTTAAATAAAAAGCAATCTATATACATTTCCAGTTAAGATTGTCTCGCGTTGTACAGGCTTCCCATGCAATGCGAGACCGACCAGCTTACACTAGAAATGTATAGAATAATATTATTAAAACCGACGTGAGGTAAAGACATATTATTATTGAGAATACGGGTTACTCACGTTACTTTAGCCGGGATATGCCGACTAGTTTCGAATCTAGTACGTAGATTCATCAACTGGGCTATTATTCGCGTGTCGTCACCTCCTCCCAGTTGATGAACCTACGTACTAGATTATTTTCTCTTATATTTATACTATTATTTTATACTATTATATTACTTTATACTATTATTTTCTCAATAATAATGTGAATATTTTATTTTTAAAAAAACGACGCCTGCACAAGGAATAGCAAATCTTTGCGGATCACACAAAGATTTGTTCCGTGTGGGGATCGAACCCACAACACCAGCGCAGTTGAAAGCTGCGAGGCGTTTAAACCACTACGCCAACCGTGATCTCACTGCGGGCGATAAAATAATATGCTCATCTACTAATAACACTATGGTGAGTGTTTTTAAAGGTGAATATTAATAATAATGAGTTACTTAATATTATACAAGTGGGGTAAGTATTAACTTATAAAAATCTTTTTGTGTAGGCTTAGAACATGAGTACTGTAATTTAAATGTAATTATAAGTTCAGCTTGGATACAGGGTGTAAATGACATCGTGATGAAGCCACTTACCAGTGATTCAGTACATGATTCTCAGACGCTGGGTGCAAAAAAAAAGCAGCTGTAGCTTCAAATTCATGTTCTTAATAATTCAAAATTGGTTTCGCAAACATATTCGCATACATTTTCGATGTCCATGACGTTAAAAATAAATTATAATCAATTTTAGGATGTGTGGAAATTGCCGGTAAGATTTTTACCTTTTTTTTTCTTTTTTTTTTCTTTTTTTTTATGGGTCTTAGAAACATGAACTGATTCACTGGTAAGTGGCTTCGTCCCTATGTTATTCGCGATGGTGAAATCGGCGCCGCACCGCTCGACACCCCAAGTCGCTCACGACAATGTTGCACCCTGTCGCCTGTATGGCTTTGCCTTGGGCGAATGATTGGGGGGGCCCATGATAGTGAGTCGGCGAGTCACCGCCTGTTTATTTTTCCGTGTTTTACATGTGCTATTAGGGTAGGCGACATAGTTAATCTATAGTACCAGTTTTAATTTAATTAGCAATTCACTACCATAGATCCGATTATTTAGTCTCTATTATTCCGCAATAGTTCTACACAAACCGGGGACTGTCCTTGGGTGCATTTATAAATATAGTGTGAACAGTGATAATCATGGTAGCGCGCGAGATCCTAGGTCTATGGGGATAATCGTCGGTTTGTGTCCTATTTCACATTTAGATTTAAATGTTTATCAGGCCTCTGCGCTGTTGGCTTCGGCCCCACGCATGCCTTCCAAAGTACCGGGACTCCATAGTCCCGTGTTATGGAAACATAAACTACATAATAATAATAATATCATATATAAATATTTTTTGAAAATGTAGAATTTTATAGTTTTATATTTTTAAATGTACTTTACTTGTATAATTTATATTTAAACATGTAAAAAATGAGAAAAAAGAATAAATGAGTGAAAAAATATACTGCTTTACTTCAAATTGCCTCCGAAAATAATTTTAAACATCAGCTAAGAGACTCTTTAAAGTTGAAACGCGTTTATAAATAAGTAATGAGGCAGTATCTGAATACTGCACGATTCAAAGAAGCTTAGTAAATGAGTAATCTGATATGCCGTGGGTGGTAAGTCAGGTGTCAGACTCTGATAAAATTAATGGCTCAATTCCGGTTATTGAGCGAAAATAGACGCAAAAGCTATTCTCGTTTTATTGCATAACTAGCCTCCATGTACGGCACTGACAGTGACGTACATCGATACAAGTAGAGACTATATATTTTTTGAATATTTGAACAATCTCCACTATCACACCATTTTTTATTAAAATCGGATAAGATAAGAGATGTAACAATAATCCCGTAAATGTGGTAAACACCAGCAAACTGCTGAGAAAAAGTTCCCCAAAATAATAATAATAATAATACTCTCTAGAGCCCTAACCACCGGTAGCTTGGTCCCTGCATCCGATACCGGTGGGGTACTATTTTTTATATTTTTAAAAAAAAAATTGTACTTTATATTTAAAAATGTAGAATTTTATAGTTCTATATTTTTAAATGTACCTACTTTACTTTTATAATTTATATTTAAATATGTAAAAAATGAGAAAAAATAATAAATGAGTGAAAAAATGTTAATAGAATTATCATAATAATTTTACGTCAAATAAATTAACAAATCTTTTTCTTAACTTTGTTCAAAGTTAAACTGCAATTCAAAGTATAAATACTACTTGAGCTTACTCAATGAATTAAATAGTTGTTTAGGGTCGAGCTTTTGAGAATTATATCAAGAGGGAAAACCCCACTGCTCCCACCTGTAAAAGGACACGACCGACTGCCATATTTTCTTACCTAATGACCACGAACAAACATGCATTAGTTTTAGAATAATAGAATGAATGATGAATTTAGGATCCCATCATCATATCGTGACCTGATAAAAATGGGACCACATGACAAGTATAGGTACTCTTACAGACACAATTTTTTTCCCAAATCAGTTCAGGCGTCTTTGAGTAATCGGGGAACAAACAAGAAAAATACAATCGGATTGAAAACCGAAGTTGGTTAAAAATATATAAAAAACTCAATAACATTAAAGTTACAACTCTATTACGGAAGTACTGGCAATACGATATCGATTGTTTCCTTTTAGCCTGTCGCCCGTCGCTTCTAGTCCTAACGCGGCTGAATATTTAGTATTTAAATATATGTAGTGTATATTCGCAGATATAATACAGAGTAAAAGGTTTTTATTTATTTATTTAGAACCATCAACAAAGATACACAGATGTCGTACAGTTGGTATTAATCTAGGTTTATACATTGTTGTATGTGTACCTTCACTTACAGAAGGCCACAGCATGCACATTTAAATAGGTTACACAATTATACAAAACAATACAAATAGAATTAACTAACTTAATCTAGATTTTATTATTACTAATATTAAAATTATTAAGATTTAAGTTAAGTTAATAAGTTAAGTTTTCTGCAACATAGGATAGATTAAGTAGAAGTCGTTAAACAAGCGAGGCAATTTTCTAAATATTTTCTTAATAAATCTATCTTAATAAATGATCTACATAACATAACACCACTCCTATAGGGTCCTCGCAAAAAGGTGTGGCAGAGGTGTACAAAACCCACATTTCACCTGTTATGTTTAAGTTCCATGGGATAGGAGATGAGCCTATCGCCATTAACCAGGCCCAATTACAACTCCGTGCTGCTATTGTGAATTGAAATTAGGGTGCATGAAGGAGCCTTCTCGAGTGACGTACACAACGATTCCCTACGTCCGGCGCACCGTGGGCAATTCGCGAGTTCTCCAAAGCGAATTGGCCTTTCACCACGATGGCAAGTCAAAATAAAATTTGACTCAGCCATTGACACGACGTGAATTGTGAATTTCCTGACGCAAATAACACTTTGCCTGACCTCATGTCCGGGTTCGATGCCGAGACCTCGCGGTTAGAGGCGCATACGATAACCACTAAACTAACGAGGTTACCTATCTGGGTAATATAGGCGTGATGTTATGTATATATGTATTAGTATTCTAGTCTCTGAAATGGTGCGCAAGAACTATATAGTTTTATTGTTATTTTATCCAGATTATTTTTGGCAATATCTGAGAAATCGACTAATATTTACCCAAAAATAGCATCACGCTATTTTCCTGTTAGGGTTTGGAAGAAAAGTAACACACCAACACTTTACCTGTTATGTTTAGGTAGATAGGGGTTAGCTTATCGCCATCTACGAGACTAAAAAAAACACAAATTATTACTTTTGGTTGACACGACTGTACGAGAATCGAATCCGAAATTTCGAGGTTCAGAGTAATAACTTTTTTACAGCAAAGTGAAGTCGTAACAGAAATAGCGTAATTTTCAAAATACGCAGCGAGTTTCTGAAAATGTTCGCTATGGCCATAGTCAAATATTATTGTTATTTGCACATTATACGGATAATGTAGGCAATATCCAACTCGTTCTAAATGTACCTACTTTAGAAAGGGGAAAGGCGTTAACGTGCCAAATTGCCAAATATTAGTGGAAAGAAAGGAAAATGTATAAAACAGGAATTTTGCCGATGTGCGCTGAATTTGTTTGGGTTTATTTTATATTTAACTCGTTGACCATAAAAGATCTGACTTTATCTTGTAGATCTAGATCTCTGACTCACATACAGAGAATATAATATTCTAACTTATCCACACATCTCATCTCATTATTAATCTAATTAAATATTTACTAAATGTGTTAACTTTATAAAACCCACAGCACCGAAATGCTTTTTTTTTAATATACGCCCAGAGAACCTATAGTGAGATGTAGGTACTGGCTTTTATCCTTAATTCATTCCAAAACTGTTTTTTATGTTGTGTCTATCTCGTCATACTGATTGGTCTTGTAGCCGCAGTCATAAATTACGTTTCGTTTCTGCTCTGTAGTACTCTTAAATTTAAATAAATAATTGTGTTAATTACCACTAAATGAAATCAAATCTGCTACAATACAATAAAATGTATTTATTTTAATGATTTTCTATCTTTTTAATTGAATAAGCAACCATCAATATGTGTGAATAAGTTAACTTTATCTGTCAATTGACTTGACGTTTCACGTAGCAGTTTCTAAACGTAAAAAATAACAACAATCGCCCATGTGAGGCGCGCAGCCTTGTTTTGGATTTATATTAATAAATTACGACGACGTATTGTATATTTCTTATAATTATCCATCAAAGATGACTCTAAATCCACTAAACGGTAAGATCAAATCATTTAAACGGCGATAAAATTATTACTTGCTGGACATAACCTCAAACTTGTAACACTGTTACATTTATAAACGCGTGTTATATTTACTATATATTAATCTACCTCCACAACCATACACGTAAACGATTACTTGGTTCTCTCTGATATAAAAATAAAGTTAGTTACATCAACTATTATTTTAATATTATTAACTTCATTTTATTTAGGTCCATTTAAGCTCATACCCTTTTAACCAAGATACAGCCAAACTTTGTTTTTTTTTTTTTCTAGATTTTAACATTGTTTAGGCGTCGTAAGTAGTTAGTTACTTAAATGCTTGTTGTTTTCATTGTCTTTAAACAAACTGATAATAAATATTCACAAAGCTCTATGAACATGCCAATCACTCACTCACTTAACATTTAATTTTTTTTCCAGAACTAAAACGTCGTTTAGACGATGACAAAACCCCGTTGCCCAAACGTCTCTGCTTCGCCAAGAATGTGGTGCAATCCCACCATTTCCCAACTGCACCCAAAGAGAGAATTGTGGCTGATTGGCTGCATGCCCTTGCTGAAAAGAACAGTTTAAAAAATGAGGAGCTGAAAGGAGTTCTTGATTGGATGTCTATGGTTAATGATTTGACTGTTGAGTTGAAGAGTAAATTGATACAGGTATAAAGTTTTGTCTTTATTTGTACCGGACAAAATAATATATTATACAATATGTAACTTATTTGTAACTACAAATCTTTTTAAAGTAGCCACTAACTAATAAAATAAGAACTAAGAATTTATTTAGAAAAACCTGTGAAATATTTTAATTTTTTGCAATGTTAGCCAAAATATTTCTTCTTATATTCATCATTACACGTTTATTTTACATGTGCCTTAATGAAACCTGTTTAATGGTATATTCATTACATCTTGTAATTTTACATAAACTTGTTAAATTTTAAAACTAACTACAGTCTGTCAAATAATAAAATTAGAACAAATTATTGTAAAATTTAAATGTCATATTATTAACAAAATAAGAAAATCGTTTGACTTTAACCCTAATGGATACTATCAAACACAAAAAGAATTACCAAAATTCGACCAGTAGTTCTCGAGATTAGTGCAAATTATCAAACAAACAAACTAACTTTCGTCTGCGCGGTAGATACATCTATAAAAGGGTAAATTGCACAAACATAAAAAACACACGGCAAACGTGAGAATGGTAGTGCAATGTGCTGATTTTTTATTTTATATATTTTTTCTCAAAAAAGTAAGTACTTCTCTACCTAAGCAAATTGCCTTTTCTGATCATAAGCACATATATACCCTACACCACTGACACTGCAGCAATGGAACAGTGATGAACAACTCACCATAAGATCTTGGGTTTGGGCAAAAGTTATTATATTTCTGTTGGAAAATTCTTAATAGCCGCATAGGTTGCCAGATATGGGACAGGTAGATGGCAATAAGCTCACTATTTATCAGATAGGACTTAAAGATATCAGATTAAATAAGTAGACTGTCTTGTTGGTATATTGGCTAGCATATACATAATGGAGGTCTTTGGTTCAATTTTAAGGTGGCACATGTGTTATCTGTAATTTTTCTGTCAGGCAATTCCCAATAGCAGCACAGAGTTGGATTTGTGCCTAGTGGATGGCAATAGGCTCACCTCGTCTAAGATACAGCCTGAACATAACTGGTGAAGTGTGGGTGTTACAGACCACAGCCATACCTGATGTTTATTAGATCTATAAACATAAAAAATTCTTACCTTGTCCTTGTAAGAATATATTTCCCGAAACCCTTAGAAATTGTAAAAATAAAATTGTAACTTCTCTCATTTCAGATTGTATCCCAATATCTACAAAGAAACCCACTACAAGCAACAGACATTCAATACATCCTTTCATTCCTAGAAAACAGCAAAATATCAGCACAACTCAATCTCCAAATTGATGACTATCTTACCATTACCGTCACACTACTACAATTCTTACGCAACACAGAATACTCAACACATTTGAGTCAAAGAATACTTAACAGTTTCATAAAATACTACAGAGAATCCAAAAAGAAACTTGATTTCATCATAAAACTGTTAAGCGGAGAAAATCTTGAAACTGTGTTTAGTTTCTTAGATACTGATTGCCGTAAATCTGCGATAGATATCTGCCAAAATATTCTGTTCCCGATTAACAAGAAGTCTTACTTTATCAGCTTTTTACAGACATTGATACGAAAGGACAATATTGAAGAATTAATTGGTGAAAAAGGAGACAACATTCAGTCTGTAATAAAAATAATGAATACTTTCTTCGAATTCCCTAAATATCGGACTGAGAATGATGTGAAATTTCTTCACAGCTTCATTGATGTGTTCGTCAGTTCATTCCAAAAGGAAAATCAAGTAATATTTGCCTTTTACATTATGGTGGCTAATGCTTTACGTATGGAACAGAACTTCATAACCCCTGCTATGAATTTAGCCCCAATCATTGACGAAAACGATAGCAAAACAAAAAGAACTCTATTTCTTAACATGTTAGAAGTATTATTGAATAATGAAGTAGACATAAATGTTAGATTAACAGATACTTTTGGAGAAAAAATATCAAAAGTTGAGATCAAAAAGAATTTTACTTCATTTCTTCAAGCTGTCATGATGGGACAACTTAAACTAGAAGGTAAATTAGATAAGACAACATTGCAAATAATAAAAACTGCTTTGAAACTCGACCCTATATTAATTGACCAGAAGAAACTGGAAATTCTCCCTGCTATTATGACGGCTAAGAAAAATGGTGCGACTATAACAGAATCGTATATAGAAATGATGAATTGTTTGCTAGAAATATTATTCAAATTGAGTAGAGGTACTTTATTTGTTAGCGAAATTCTACCACCAATAAAAGATATTCTGGAGGCTGGCAACACTGAGCAATTTGATGTGAAACAAAAGATAAAAGACGCTAAAGAAAATGGGGAGGAATTTGAAAAGTTGGAATCTAAAATAATAACAGGATTGGATTTGTTTCCTCAAGAATGTGTTGTTGTGTATGGAAAGCTGACTTCTGAATTAATGTTTAGACAAAATAAGGAACTATTGGAGTCTTTGCAAAAGGATATGGAGTTGCACTGCTTATTGATGTTAGAAGAAGGATTCATTAGTAAGTAGACTTTTTTGTCTTATCTAAAAATATTTAGTATCTTAGCGGCAAGAGCAGTTCCGTGTTTATGTGGATCTAGTACACAGACAATGACTTCTTATGGAATTACAAAAGAAATGGAAAATGCATGCCTAACCATTAGCATGTCTACATGAAAAATATCAGTGTTATGTTTATTCTGTTATATTTTAGATATACACATTGTTGTCGATATTTTGAAGGACAGATATTAAGTAAATTAAACTAGAACAATATACTTAACTAAGTTGAGCCAAAATGACTGTTTGCCTGCATTGGTTATTCTTGCCTTTTTTTACGAAAAGTCAATAAAAATAAGATTATATTGATGACTAGTTTAAACATAGTAACTTGCTACATTTCAGGTCCATCAATAATAGTTATAACAGAGCTCCTCTCAGCTGTCTTGTCATCATTCCTACACTACAACAAAATAGCGGATCACACAGTACCACAGAATATCGCTGAAGAGTTCTGGAATATGTACAATCAGTTTGAGCTTGAATGTTTGAGCAAGTTCGGCCAGTGTATTTTGAAGCTAAATTATGTAAGTATAGACATAGAATAAAGAGAAGAAAATATTAGCATAAGTATTTAAAGAAATATCGACTTAATGTCGTCAGCACGGCCGCAATTTAGCTCGCCACAAAGTAGAGCAACTTTTTGTTTAGCTACCTACAGAAATCCATTGTCAGCTTATTTCATTTAATTTCCTTCATGTATGACGAGATGTATGAATGTTAAGGAAGCGAAAGAAGTATCTCAGGAGCGAAGCACATGGCGTTTCAGTCTTTGCCTACTCCTGTTTGATAAAAGCTTGATTTTATGTATGTGTTTTCTCCGGATTACGATTCGAATTAAATAAATATCTCACAACACACAACGCCATCTAGTCCCAAACTAAGCAGAGCGTGTATTATGGATACTAGAATAACTGATACTAATACATATATACTTTTCTTTTGTAAATACATATGTATAATACATAGTAACACCCAGACTAAGACAAACCCCCATGTTCATGCACACAAAGATTTGTCTTAAGCGGGAATTGAACCCGCGGCGTCGCAGGCAGTTGTACTATCGATTCCACCATCCAGTCGTCGTTATTAATTACTCTCTGTTCAGTGAGCGCTGTAGGTGCGGTGCGATAGGGTTGACCGGCCACGATACGCTACTATCGCCATCTAGCGAATTGCACTAGCGTTTACTCGTTCGCGGCAGCGGACAATCGTAGCGCCGCCGTAATGCGCATGCGTCACTGCTCGCTCGCGAGTCCCTTATTGAATGGACTCACGGGAGTGGCAGCCGCGTAATGGTATGTTTTCGATGACTACCCAGGGAGTGAGACAGGCCTGGTATAGGTAAAGAGTTTAGTAATAGATAGAAATTTGAGGTGAAAGAGTCAGATCAATTTTTGAGAGGAAAATCGCAATACACTGTCTTTGTAATAAATACTACCCCACTACAAAATTGTTTTGTGTGATTATGCAGAAAATGTTTAGCTTTAACCAGCGGAATGTAAGGTTAGGAAAATGAAGGTGATGTTGAAGGATCATATTTTTTGTATTTTGACTATATATAATTTCTACTAATTGCCTCGTTGGTCTAGTGGTTAGCGTATGCGCCTCCCACCGCAAGGTCCCGGGTTTGATTACCGGGCTGGACAAAGTGTTATTTGTGAACTTTCCTTCAAAAAATTCTCAATAGCAGCACGGATTGGAATTGTGCCCGGTGGATGGCGATAGGGTCATCCCCTATCTCATGGGACCTAAACAGGTGAAGTGTGGGTATTGTACACCTCTGTTTGTTATGTTATGTAATTTCTAAAAAGGTCTTATTTCTAATTTTCAGAACCCACCTTTAGTACTGTCCTTCCTAAAACTGTGTCAAAGTTTCGCCCAACTAAAGCTCCTAAACGTAAAATACAGCAATGTAAAACTGGAAATATCACACAGCACTGATACATTGGAGCTTTTTGACCTGAGTAATGTGTTACCTTGTTTGAATAAAGAGCAATGGATCGAGTTTGCTGGGAAGATACAAGATGATGAGGCTGTGGTTATTTTGGTAAGTTTTTTTGTTATATTGTGTACTAAGTTTTTGTAGTTTAATGAAGTCTCTAGAGTACCTATATTAATTCTTAATTCTTTATTGTACACAATACAAATTACATTACAACTTATAATATAAAACTTTTACCATGTACAAAGGTGAGCTTAATTCAAATTGAATTTTCTCGCAGCAAACCTTTGAAACAGAGAGAAAGAATAGCCAATGGGTAAGACAAAGTGTACAAACACAGAAAGTAACATGAAGAAATAACTGATTATATCTAAATCTAATTTACCTAAATACTAGTACATTAATGTATACAGTTATCATACTAAATAAATACTCTATTCAAAAATACTAACATAATAATTAAACTAAATAGATATACTCAGACATAAATATTATAAGTATATTAATCTTGGATTAGGCTAAATTAATCTACTACACTTCACCCATAACAAACGTGCAACTGATAGAGATGTCGTAAGCACAAGTCGTTAGTGCGAGCGAGAATTCTGATAAAATAGTCGCTCGTTTGTAATCCACGGAGTAGTTATAGCTAGGTGGATGCAAGTTTATTTATACTGGAATATGTTTATTGCAGTTGTTAATCATGTCGATTAGACTCAAGAATAGTTGGTTTTGTGTATAACACAGTCAGTTAAATTATATCAAGTTAATATAATTTTGTCCTTGTCTTAGCTATTACTTGCCTGTTTGAATAATCTTGCAGAAAGCCCATTAAGATAAATGAGTTTTTTATAAGTCATTTGTGTCCAAATATTTTTCTTTTTATAAAACATTATGGTTTATATTTCAGGATAACCTACTCCTAGCGAAAACGATGACCAACCAGCTATTGTCAATTAAAAACCAGGAAGAATACCCCAATGAAACAATAACTTTAACTAAATCACATCTAATTAAACAGCTAAACGAAATCCCGTCGCTTTTGCAAAACAACAATTTTTGCAAAATATTGTTCGCAAATTTAGAAAAAACAGACACGAAGATATTGGCCAAATCTTTGATCAAACTTCATTTAGCCAACCCAGAATTGAACATTCTTAAAATTGATGCTGTAGTAAATAACAGACAATTGCTAAACTATTTACTATTAGAAACAGCAAAAAATATAACGAAATGTTTTGAAAACAAAGACTCTTTAAGCAAAATGTTGAACAAATCCGATTTAAATATAGTATCCTTCGCAAAAGATATTGATGTGGCGGATTATTTCAATCAAATAACTATTAAACAAGAAGCACAAAATGATATCAAAAATTACGTCAATATATTAAAGGATCTACAAATCTGCCATTTAGAAGAAAACTACCAATTGGTAGCTATATTTTTAATGCTGGCAATCAAAAAATCTAGCAGCGCAAAGAAGTTGAGAAAATTGATTGATAATATTTTGCAAAGTATCTATGAATTAAGTTTGCAGCAGCCAGATTTGTACCAAATATTCCCTGTGGCATCAATATTCTCTTTTCAAGATAATACTCTTCTAGACTTACTTACATTAAAACTGAAAAATTCAAACAGTTTATTAATAGTTAAAAACTTATTAGAACTGGCTGTTAAGAAAGTTCGTGCTGACAGTCAACTTGTCAAAACAATAGTAGAAAAACTATTAAAAAGAAATAAGAAGAAAATATCCAATATTGAAGCATTTAACGATCCAGTGTTCCAAATTACTTGCCTGATTCTACCTTTGATTGTTAAACAGAAAAAGGCCATAACAGCTAGCGCTTTCAGATCTATTCTAGCAGATTTACAAGAAAAACTAAACAAAATCTTGTTGGAGTCGTTTAAAAATATAGATTTTTCTAATAGTAATATTTTCGTTCAAAATGCTGACAACACTGATGATAGTGTAGTAGAAAGCGATAGTAGTATGGCAGCACTGAATGCTATGGCGGCATATTCGTTGACGCTGTCGAAGTATTGCGAGACAACAGACTTGGAAGAGATCAAAAACTTGGATTGTTTATTGTCTGGATTGGAATTCTTTGTGCAGAGTGCTGTAAGTATATTTATAAAATTATAATAACTTCTTCTTCTTCTTCTCTAGGTCCGATGTCATCGTTTGCACGTTCGTTATTAGCGGGATATAGCTAAGTGATATGTCTGTTTTAAGCAGGTATATTCCATATATTAAGGTAACAACTGTTTTGAAAAATAGGAGGTACTTAATGACATTTCAAATATTTTTTTCAGTTGAAATCGCTAGAAAACGCAGACTCAAAATCAAACCATATCGAATCATCCATCCAGCTTCTAAACATCGTTCTGCGACACATAAAAAAGTTAGAAACTAACGACATTTTCAAAGAAAAAGACAAGATCTTCCTAACAATATACCGCAGTATAAAAGCTAGATTATTACTCGAACAGAGTAAGAAGATATTGAGTAGTGTGTGTTTGGAAGAACTTGGTGTTACCTTGAAGTTTGTGTGTGAATTGACGTCTGTGGAATGTTTCGGCAATCAATTTGTTGGAGATCTCGGCAGCTTATTAGTTTTGAAGGTATGTTATTCTGTAATTTATGAGACTTAGGGCTAGTTTCAGCAGTTGTGTTAAGTCCCTTGTAGCAGCCTATTCGGAACTTTTTTGACTGCTAAAATGTCAAAATTGTATCAGACAGGTATCTAAAACTTTATCAGAAAAAGTGAAATCTTGGTTACAATTATAAGTAAATTAAGTTGTTTGTCAAATAAAGGATACAATAAAGTCAAGAAATAACTTAAGTCCAGTTTAACCAGGTCCTGATAAAATTTCAAATGGTTAACTGTTAGTAAACTCTATACAAAATTGTTATTTTGTCAGTCAGATAAATACAGAAAGCAAACTTTTCAAACACTTACCAATTCAATTATTTTAACAAACAGCATTTCTATATATGCATTATATCCTGCAGCCCTGCTCATTATTTATTTGTTTGATTTCAGAAACCATCCCAAATCACACAAGATAGTTCGGACATTACTTCAAGAAAAGTATTCAAATATCTATGGTCACAAAGCTTAAAAGCTAACATTGTTGGATCAAAATGTGCTGCCATGTCAAAATTAATGCACCGCACCTGTAAGAATTTGAAGAATTGGATACGGCAACACTATGACATAAAAGATAATGTTGCCAGAGTGGGAGAAATTTCTACCGAAAATGGTAGTAATAAGAAGATATTGAAAGTTGATGATGTTGTTTGTGAGCTGATTAGATTAGATTTAGATTCGTTGAGTGAAATACTTTTGGCTGCTAAAAAGGTAAAGTTTTAAATGCATTCATTGAAGTTGACTTGAATGTTTTTGTCTTTGAGGTTTAATTAACAATAAATAATAAAGACCCAGCAAAATCCAAAATATTCTAAAGCATAACGTTAATATGTCTGGACGAATATTTT
This sequence comes from Hypena proboscidalis, assembly GCA_905147285.1. Lineage (NCBI taxonomy): Eukaryota > Metazoa > Arthropoda > Insecta > Lepidoptera > Erebidae > Hypena > Hypena proboscidalis. Next base: position 10,553,461 of record LR990152.1, read on the forward strand.
TAGAATCGAAAATAATAATATAAAATATTGCCCAACGAATGAAGACGACCGGATGGCGGAGTGGGTAGTGTAGGTACCTGCCTGCAACGCCGAGGTCGCGGGTTCGATTCCCGCTTAAGACAAATCTTTGTGTGCATGAACATGGGGGGTTGTCTTAATCTGGGTGTTTCTATGTATAATATGTATGTATTTATAAAAGAAAAGTATATGTGTATTAGTATCAGTTATTCTAGTACCCAAAGTACAAGCTCTGCTTAGTTTGGGTCTAGATGGCGTTGTGTGTGAGTTGTGAAATATTTATTTATTTATAGATAGATATATAAACTGCTTTATTCATAAATAAGTACATACATTTTTAAACAGGCCTCCACAAAACCGAATGATCGGTTTGTCTGTGGAAGTACATTGCACTCGAATTAAAATCACCTAAACATTAATTATAGTAAGGCCAACCAGACGAGATAAAAAATGTAAACTAATATTCAGGGGTTCAAAACATTTTTATTTGAATAAATTATTATTGTTGTGGATTGGGTTGAGGTAAAGAAACCAGGCGAAAAGGAAATAAATTATATTAATAAAATAGGAAATAAACTAAAGAAACACTAGATAACTAAAAGACTGACAAGGAACTTATATTGTCAAAAACATAAAAAATATAACATAAATATATTAAAACTAAGTAATAACAGCAAAAATCAAAAATAAAACTAACAGAAACGGAATAATAACAAAAAAAAAACCAAGCAAATACGGAGACGAAAAATATGTATCACTTCCAACGCAATCCAAACAGGAATGAACTTGATCACAAAATGGCGGACCAAATGTTGACAACTGCGGTACTGACTGCTTTCCTGTACCACGAAACACACAACGACAGCTGTTGTCGACCAATTGACGTCAACTTCGCGTACGAATGATAAGGACAGAGATAATAATCCCTCGCTATCGCAATGTAACTCAGTAACGGTCCGCTTGTTTACATTCTTTATCTCGTCTCGCCATACTATAGCTATATAAACTACAACAACCTTTCACTTACACTTTAATTTACATCAGAAGAGTCCCAAGCCCAGCAGTGGGATGTATTAGATGGCTGCTATTATTAAATAAAATACGTTATTTCCATGCAAATTTACTAAAACTCACTAAATCAATCAAATTTTATTTGTTTTTTTTTAATTTCAGGTTTCATTAGACTACAAATTCGTGGACAGTATATTCGAGCTCCAACACCTTGTTCATTTTATTCTATACAATCAAGCGAATATTTGCGATATATCTTGGGATGGGTTCTTTGCGCTATACGACGGGTGTGTAGCTGTGCTCAATGCTTTGATTATGGCTAGAGAAGAGGTTTTGGAAGACAGGTGTGTATATATTTTTTTTTTTCTTTGTATATCCTACTTATAATTTGTAAATTCAAATTGCTAATATTCTGGTTAACCCTCTCTAGTTAAGTTTAGTTCGCTTGTGTTAGGAGGAAGTTCACGTCCGTGGTGTAATAGCCAGGATTTGAACCAACGACCTCATAAGACCGATGCCTTATGCATTTCGCTTGACTTTAATGATGAATTTTACTAAAAACTCAGCCATCAGATATCGCTCTGATGATGGGTGGAAATAGACTGTTCTGATTGGTTCAGAACTACAAATTTCAATCCTACCTACCAGATGTCGCAGATAAGATAAGCTTTAGATGTATGGAAGTTATCATGTTTGTCTATCGGACAATTTGATAGTATACTTGTCCATTATTGTGTGCGGCCGTTCGCTATAAAGGTTTAAGTTTGATTCACAGATCGGCAAAATGTTGTACAGCATTGCATTGATCCCCGTAGATGGCGTAAGGCTTTCTATCACACAGTACCTAAATAAACATTTCTAATTTGAACTACGAAATTTAAACCAAATATAAAAAGAAACATTAAATTCGCTTCGCCCAGTCAAATGCTATGAGGTAACAAACATAAAAAAAAAGAAAATACAGACGAATTAAGAACCTCCTCCTTTTTTGAAGTCGGTTAAAAACTAAATCAGCTTCAGCATTTTCCATTAACAAGCCCATGTGGCCTATCCAATAACGAAATTTCTTACATTTCAGATGGCCCTGTTACATGCAATGTTACCGAGCGTTGATAACCGCGCTGTGTGAGAGATCAACATTGCATGAGCAGCTGGAGCGGAATGTTGAAGAAAAGATGGCGGAAGTCGCGCATACTATTGAAAAGTGAGTTTATTAAAATTTACCTAGCTAACTTTAAAGGAACCTTATTGTCTAGTAGCTGACAGTTAGCTTCAGCGAGGTTTGGGTTCGATTCCCGGGGCGGGCAATAGTGTTATTTGTGAACTTTTCGTCAGGAAATTCATAATAGCAGCACGGAGTTGGACTTGTGCCCGGTGGATGGCGATAGGCTCAACCCGTATTCCATGGGACCTAAACATAACAGGTGAAGTGTGGGTGTTGTACACCTCTGCCACACCCTTCTGATGCCTGTAAGATATTGCTCTTTAGCAATAAGGCCCATTGTGCATTTGATATAATTTATGTTTTGTTTTTGTATATATTGTCAAAAAGTAAATACAGTATGCAATAGGCGTGATGTTATGTTATGTTCGATGTTTGTCTGTACTACAGACCAACATCGAACATAACATAACATCACGCCAATTATAATTTGACTGGGACACGGGTGCCTACAGACTCTGTAGGCACCCGTGTCCCAGTCAAATTATAATTACAATAGTATCTTAGAAATTATTCCATTAATTGTTACATTGCATTCAGTAAGACATACTTAAGATAAATAAATAAATATTTCACAACTCACACACAACGCCATCTAGTCCCAAACTAAGCAGAGCTTGTACTATGGGTACTAGAATAACTGATACTAATACATAAATACTTTTCTTTTGTAAATACATACTTATTATATATAGAAACACCCAGACTAAGACAAACCCCCATGTTCATGCACACAAAGATTTGTCTTAAGTGGGAATCGAACCCACGACCTCGGCATCACAGTCAGGTACACCACCCACTCCGCCATCCGGTCGTCAAAAATTAGTCAAACAAGTTTTATAAATTAACTGCCTCGTTAGTTAGCATATTATTATGCGTCCTCTGACCACAAATTCTCTGGTTCGATACCGGGGTCGGGCCAAGTGTTTTTTTGGGATTATTCCGTCAGGAAATTGCAATCTGGAGTTCGAAATGTACCCAGTGAATGGCAAAAGGCTCATCCTCTATTTCACGGGACCTTAAATCATAACAGATGAACTCATTACTGCCACTCCCATCTTGTTAGTATAGATGTGATGTTATATTGATATTTTTTTAATTATTATTATTTCTTTTTCAGACTTACCCAAACAATTTGCAAACGCAAGAAGCACGTCTCCCGCATAGCCGCGTACACCGTCGCTGACATTTGCACGTCCTTAGAGAAGAACTCTCCAACGAAAATGGTGCGACAACATCTGGAAAATTCTGTAGCTTTGCTCATACAAGCTTCGGACAGTAGCTATGCTATGCCGTTCCTGAAGAGAGCTTTAGCGGGTTCCGCCGGACAAATGACCATGACTAATTTGTATTCTATGTATAAGAGGTATCATAAGTATACAGGGAATGCGTAGAGACCATGTTTTAAAGTTGTTGTCATTGTTAACAAATTAATGGATACCATAACATCTAGGTCTATGTGAGCATATCACCATCTACCAGGCCCCAATGTTTCCAGAATAATATGGTTTGTCAGTATTTAGAAATTTCTGTAGCATTGCTGATTCAGGCATTCAATAGTCAAATATTATTTTATGTGTCTTTTTTTTTTCTTCTATGTATAACGTCTTGGTATAAAATTGGAATTTTTATACATATTATGTATAAGTAAATAAATAAATAGTAGATATGCTATGCCGTTCCAATTTAAAATCCATATTTTTTGCCAGAATGTGGAATCCATATTTTTTTTAAGTTGTTGTCATTGTTGAAAACAAGCTATGTTTTTTTTAACAAATTAATGGATACCATAACATCTAGGTATATGTGTTAGGGTGTGAGCCTATCTTCATCAACCGGGCCCCAATTTGCCAGAATAATATGATTTTGACAGTATTTAGAAAATTTTGTATAGCTGATTCAGGCTTCGGATAATAGCTATGCTATGCCGTTTCTGAAAAGAGGTTTACCCGGTTCTGCCTGACTAATTTGTATTCTATGTATAAGAGGTATCATAAGTATACAGGCAATGCGTAGAGACTATATGTTTTAAAGTTGTCGTCATTGTTAAAAACATTTGTTTATACATATATGATAAACATAGATGGTGCTAGTTTGCTGTTAGTGCTATGTTTTTTTTTTAACAAATAAATGGATACCATAACAAGAGTAAGCCTTTCACCATCTACCGGGCTTAAAAAAGAATTTTATGATATTCCAGAATAATATGATTCAACAGTATTTATAAATTTCTGAAGCATTGCTGATTCAGGCTTTGGATAGTAACTATGCTATACCGTTCCTGAAAAGGGCATTGGCTGGCTCTGTAGGACAAATGACTATTACTAATTTGTATAGTATGTATAAGAGGTATCATAAGTATATAGGGAATATGTAGAGACCATATTTTTTTTTGTTCTTGTCGTTGAAAACAAGCTGATATTTTTAACAAATAAATGGGTACCGTAACATCACGCCCTTATTAGTCAGATGGGGTTGACAGAAGTGTAATAACACCCACACTTCAATACATATGATTCAAATTGTATACAATATCATGCTTGTTAACTATGACTTCGTTTATGGATTATTATTAAGTAATTGCTTTATGTAAATAAAATAAGTTTATTTTAAATTGTGGTCTATTTATTTTCTCATCAAATAATTTCGTATGTATGTATGTTAACAGGAAAGCTTGTTTTTACCTTCATCCTTGGGGAAAATCGATACTGGTTTTATTTAAGTTATATTATTTAATAAAACAAACAATTAAATAATAACAATAGGAGCAGTTAAGATGAAGTAATTGTTTACCTCATTTTTTTTCATAATGACAATGTCATCTATAATGTCATAGTATAAATTTAACAAATTTTGAAATTTTGAGCGTGTTTGGTCAGAGACACCGCACGAACAATGTAATAGAATCATACCATTCAAAGTTAAATAAAAGAATAAGAAAAACCGAAGCCACTGTAGTACGTCTACTAACGGTATTAAAAGACATGGAAAGCAAATCGTTTCTTGGGACAAGGAGAAGGATTATACATGTAGACAATGATGATGATATAATATTTGTGCAAATGCAACTAATAAATACAGAAATTTCCGTAGGATTAGCGTTAGAAAAATTGAGATAAGGAAATGTAGGGTTAATTATTGTTTATTTTATGTCAGAAGGTTAATTATTGTTTATTTTATGTCAGAAGGTTAATTATTGTTTATTTTATGTCAGAAGGTTAATTATTGGTTATTTTATGTTAGCTTTAATATATATTGAATTATATTGTAATATTTATGACAATTTCTTTTAATGAAAAAAAACTATTTTAAGACTATTTTTAAAAAAAATAGTATAAATAAATATTTTACGACGGTCTTTTGTTTACCTTATATAGGTGGACCACGGGCAATATATATTAAAAACATATAGTCTATAACAGCATAGGTGGACTGCGGTAAAAAAATAAATTCCCATGGTACACCCAGTTAAACTGCGGTGGACTACGGGAGAAAAATATTACCCGTGGTACAACCAGGTGAACTATGCAGGTGGACCACGAGCGAACACTGTTTATAACAGAACAGCAGTAGAAGCCAAAACATATTTTTTCAAGAATTATTGTCTTTCTGTCTAATGCAAAATTCAGATTTTGCCTTTAAAATTGTCGATGACGATATAAACTTACACCCTCAAATTTACCCCTTAGGGATAAAATATATAGACAAAACATAAAATTTTATGTTATAAATATATAAAATAAATAAATAAAATAAAAAAGCCTTTATTCTACTACTAGTAATATGGTTACAATTCTGATCTTTAACTTAAATAAAAACTCAAACTTAACTCAAATATTACCTAAATTAATGCAATAAACTTAAAATCTATAATAACATAAAAACTTATAACTTCACTCTAAACCGTAATTCAGGTAAGTAGTTAGGTATTGGTCTCGTAAGTAGTAGTCGCCTCTTCAGCGTAGGCCTCCCCCATTTCCTTCCATAAAGTTCGAGCTCTAGCCTTTGTCATCCAGTTTGGTCCGCCTTTTTCTCGGAATATGTCTTCCCATCGTTTCCTTGGTCGACCTTTACTTCGTATGTCACCTCTAGGCAGCCATTCAGTTGCTATTTTTGTCCATCGACCATTTTCCATCCTGCAGATATGGCCAGCCCAGTTCCACTTCAGGAAACGTATCCTCCTGATAATGTCAACAAGCTTAGTTTTGTCTCTTATTCTTTTGTTAGTTATTCGTTCTTGTAATGTAATGCCCAACATGCTTCGTTCCATTTTTCTTTGACATACCGCGAGTCTGCTTTCGTCTTCCTTCTTAAGTGACCAGGTTTGGCAGCCGTACGTTAGGCATGGAAGGATGGTTATTTCGTATAGCTTTTTCTTAACATGTATGTTAACTTGTTTATTTTTCATAATTTCTTTATAACTCCAATATCTCTTCCATGCCATAGAAATGCGTCTTTGAATCTCATTGCTTGTACAGTTATTAAAAGAAACCATTTGCCCCAAGTAAATATAATTTTCTACGTACTCTATATTTACGCCTCCAACCGTGATGTTGGGAACTTCTCCATTGGTTAATATTTTTGTTTTTGAGGCATTGAGAGACAGGCCGACTCTTTTGCTTTCACGAGTTAGATCTCTTAACATTTGTTCTAAATCAGTAGAGTTCTCTGCAAAAATGACGATATCGTCTGCAAAACGCAAATGGCTTAGGTAGGTTCCGTTTACCTTTAAACCCTTTTCCTCCCAGTCTATGTTCCTAAAGATAATATATTCTAGGACGGCAGAAAAAACTTTTGGTGAGAGCGGGTCGCCTTGCCTCACAATAAATATATAGATAAAATATATAGACAAAACAAAGTTTTATGTTTTGTCTATATATTTTATCCCTTTTTAAGATAGACCTACAGGCTACACAAGTTCTACAACTGTGAAATCCTGATCTAATTCCGTGCAAAATGTTATGTTTTGTCTTTATATTCTATCCCTAAGGGAGGATCAGAGGGTGTAAGTTTATATTGTCATCGTCAATTTTAAAGGGAAAATCTATTAAATTCTGCACATGACATAATTAAACTAAGACAGTGTTTTGGAAGTTACAGTCCCAAGAGGGTCAATTTTGGGATTTTAGGTTTATATGTGAAGTTAGTCAGGTATTCCCAGGTTCTCCACACGACTACAACAATAAAATAGATTTTTCGGTAATATTATTATATATAAGGTTGAAAGTGTATGAGGGATTTTTTTAATTTTGTAGGAAATGGCATGGAAATATCGATTTCCACGCGGACGAAGTCGTGTGCAAAAGCTTGTCCTTACTAATATTATTGATTGCGACCGTCACGCCTAAACCAGTAAACGAAGACAAGAATTTCCTAACGGAAAGTTTACAAATAACACTTTTCCTGACCTGGGAATTGAACCTTTTTTTATTGCAGGCCAACCAAAAAGGCAAATTCGCATCCTATTGGTCTAAAACCGTATAAATATAAAATATTAAAAATAATTACTATAGTCATTGACACGACAAGAAGAAGAACCCGAGACTCCGCGGTGAGAAGCTGAAAGTAAAATAAACTATATGCAATATATGTCACTCTACGAACAAATGAATTTGTAAACTACAAGTCTATAATTACTATTTATAACACAAGGAAAACTACGCTAGTGTAACCAGGCAGAAGAGTTTCCTCGTAGTCATTACCAAACAGCATTACGAAATAATACTCCGGCCTCTTATGGTTAGATAAATACTGCCTTATATGGAGTTTTACAGATACATAACATCACGCCTATATAACCTAGAAGGGTGTGGCAGAGGTGTACAACACCCACACTTCACGTGTTATGTTTAGGTCTCATGCAGTGCCGGATTAAGCCAGCGCGGGGCTTCTAGCAAAATCTATCATGGGGCCCTTGTTTTGCTTTAGGTTTTCAAGCTTATGGTATTAAAACAAATCTATTTCAAATATTTTTTTTTATAAAATACCGATTTTCTTTTAATAAATCTTCCCTTAAAAATCTAAACGTTAGTAAGCGCCACAGGCACTGATTTTTATAAATATTATCTTTTAAACCTGTGCATACGCTAACCACTAGACCATCGAAGCAGTCAGGAGGTTGAGGATTGTGAAGTTGGCCGCAGATGGTCGATCAATCGACGGGCGACGCACTCGAGCATGACCATATCCCGACTCGTGACATTTCATTCGCGACCAACTTCAATACCGACAAGATGTTTGATTTTATCTATATGTATGACGTAATGAGTATGATAGTAATTGTGTTCAAATATATTTATGTGTTTTTTTTAAATAGGTAGTAGAGTGCGGGTGTTGTGGTGATATCACCAAATATGGGTATTAAGATAACTACCCGTGGTTTGATAAATATTGCCTTATATGGTAGTGAGTGAACTATGCGTTGTATTGTTACAGAGATAATGATGATTATCTATTTAAACTGTACGTCGTTGGTACTTGTTTACGTAACATGTAAACAGATACATAACAATATGATATAAAGATTATACCAGATAAATAAATATCATACAACACTCACCTCACACAACGCCAGATACATAACAATGTTATATAATAACAAAAATAAGTAAATAACATCTACAATAATATATAACATAACAATGTTATGATGTTATGATAACATCACGCCTATATCACATAGTGTTGCCCAAATTCAGTCTTGGTCTTGTTCCAGACCAAGACCGCCTAATTATAGCAAGACCAAGACCAAGACTAACCGTGCAAGATTTAAGCAAGAACAAGACTAAACCTAAGACTCTTGCGTCTTGCAGCTAGGACTGAGCGCCGTTTCACGGAGTAGGTAGGTATAACATTTTGGGGTATAGGGTATAGGTACGCATAGGGACTCTATGAGACGCAAAAAAACTGTTTTAAAGAATATGAAAAACTGGACCTATGCGCATTACGACCAATACCATAAACATACATAGCGAATGAAAATATCCATTAAAAGAAAACAGACAGAGTGCATTCATAGTTTTAACCATCGGCACTTTGATTATGCGCGGCGCCTTGTCGTCGGCATCATCAAAGGTTTTGTACTGACTTCTCAAAGACATTTTGCAGCTTTTCGGCAGTACATGGTGACGATACACGCGCCGGCGCGGCGGCTTCTATTGAAATCACATATACAAACAATGTGCAAACAATCGTCGCAGCCGCGCCGAACGCACAACATTTGACACTATTTGATTGCCGCCACAGGGCCTAGGTATACTCACACAGGCTCACGTTCCGTGCCGCCTATGCCTTGTACATGCATTGGCGCCTTTTTACCTTGCAGTCCCAATTGTCTTCGCGATTTCGTGGTCCAACAATGTAACTGTGCTTCCTTCATCATTCTATTATTCATCAAAGTCAAGCAGAGTACGCATGACCTTGTATCGCTGTCGCTGTGTTCGATGCGCTTAGTACGAGTGTGGGCGGGGCTTGCGCGGGCGCAGCGGCGACGAAGGTCGGCGTATCGGGGCGGCCGGGTGGCCGGGCGCTGCGCTGGCGTCTTGCTTGCGCTCACTCGATGGTTCGTGATGCATACATACGTGCGCCGTGGTTTCGCTCGTTCGTTCGGCGTGTAATAATTTATGATGCGGTTGTTCGCATCCGTTATTACCGCACTTCTTCGCTTCATGCATGCTTACTATACAATTAAAGCAGAATTTATTTTGGCGTACTATGTTCCATCGTTTGTTCGTATCATAGTTTAAAAACTTAGGTCACTTAATCAGTACGTGTTCTGCTTTACACACAGGGCACTTTTTATTATTTGAATCATTCGATAAATACGTACGTTCATGGTTTCTACGATTACTGCTAGATGATTTTTCTTCTCTTCGTGATAATTGTTCTGGGGCTGCGTAGGGTGCGCGCTTGTCCGCTTCGCATATAGCTCAGTTGATAACCATGAGGCAGATGATTTTTCGAATTTCTCATAAAATCTTTAGACATTTATTAATCTGGTTGGTCTTTACTATGACTATGTTAATTCAAGCTCAAAATGTTCCTATTCTGATACGTTTTTCTAAGATCTAAAGTAAACTTTAATAAATACCAATAGTCTAATAGGTAATTGACATTGATTGATTGAAAAGACTTGCAAGACCAAGACCAAGACCAAGACCAGGCGTATTGCTGCAAGACCAAGACCAAGACTGGATAAGTCTCTTCTTGTTCTTGCATTTGGGCAACACTAATATCACAGAGTACCGTACCTACATTACCCAGAAGGGTACGGCAGAGGTTTATAACAAGGTCCATTGTAAGCATATCGCAATCCTCTGAGCACAATTCCAACTCCGTGCTGCTATTGAGAATTTCCTGACGGTAACATCCTTAAACAACATTTTTTCGAACCGGGGGAATCGAACTCTCGCGACGGCTGTATACAGATACCAACGAGACGGTAGAAGAAAGATTATACCAGATAAATAAATATCATACAACACTCACCTCACACAACTCCATCTAGTCCCAAACTAAGCAGAGCTTATTAGGTAGGTACTTGAATAACTGATATGGTGAAAGGTATAAGGTGTTAGTCATACCAAGTTAAAAGAGGGTAACACTATTTAGGGTGGTGATATAACCAAATATGGTAATACGAAAAAGATCTCATACTACATACTCTTACGCCGTCTGATAAACATTACCTTATATGGAGTTAAACGATTATGTATGACTCGCGACTGTTTTGTATTGTATGTAGTTTTTACATTTATTTATGCAAGTCATACTTCTTGTTTACAACAGCTGCAGATAGGTTTATCAGCTGTGTACCTGATGGTAAATGGTAGATAAAGTTATTATGAACATTTATATAGCATAAAGCCAATATTTACAGGCTCAAATAAATAAAAAAATAAATCATATCACACAACATTCACACAACGTCATTTAGTCCCAAACTAAGCAAAACTTGTACTAAGGGAAGGGAACTAGAATAACTGATACTAATCCGTATATACTTTTTCTTTTGTAAATACGTACTTATTGTACATAGAAAAAGCTTAAATCTTACTACTAAAGCAGAACTACCGTTGTAGAAAGAGATAAGATTGTTCTCAAAGGCACTACCACCGTTTAGTAAAAGCACTTTAGTATGTAAAATGTAATTATGTCCTGCTGGCATGCATTCAAGTCTCGTATAGTCCTAAAAGTTAGGTCACGTTTTAAAATGCTAGCAAGATGCGTGTTGGTGGAGTTGTCGCAGTGAATATAATTATAAATTCTCTCCTTTTGTGCATATGATTACGAACATGGTGAAAATGTTAAGAAAGTTAAATGGTATCTCACCATCCAAAAGTCACAAAATGCAATACAGCTTTATTAATTAGATTAAACACGAACACTGACATTACAGAAGGATAGTTACATTAACATTTTAACATATTCAAAATATATTTCTAAAAGTAAAACAATTATTTACTACATTCTTCAACATCTTGAACGATATCACAAAACAGAAATCCCGCGCAATTTCAAACTTCACACTCGCGATTTTCTGACTGTTTCCGTCTATCCGTATATGGGCATTTGATGAATACTAAATTCTGATTGGCTAAACCGCTGTCGTCATCGGTGACTCACTTTTGAAGTTGATTGTATTATCATTATTTTTATCTAATGCTGAGTACCGCGTCATGCATTCACGTATCTAATCTTACTTACACTGAAGTGACTCATTTATCAATAACAATTTTATTTGAGTTCTTAGTATAAATAATCAAGGTAGCGCATCGTAGTTGCTAGTGTCAGTTTCTGTATGTTGTCAGTCCTTTCCGATGAAAGACGTGTCTTGTTAATTTGTAAATACAAATAATTTCTTTCAATATTGTACAAAACATATTTAAATACAATTGTTGAATATAATTTGATCATATTGATTGAAATAAATTGTGTGAACATAAAAGGACGTTATATTGATTTCGTCAATCATTTTGACGCATGCGCTCATTGGCTTTCGTAAATCAGTGTTGGCCAACATTACGAACAGTGTCGTCCGGTTCGCCGTTGTCGTGGTGTCGGTGAATTTAGTGGTGGAATTTTTACGTGTATAACATCAAAAAATGGTAAGTGAAGAAAATAAATTACAGTGCATTACGCTCGCGTTGTGTTTTTAAATTGCATAAGTGGTGAATTTTAAAACGAGATATCGCAATTTCACGGGAATTCGTTCTTCAGTGACCGGTGCCGCCATATTTCGCACAACCCATCGTAGAGTTCGCACGCCTTTTCCTAAAAATTCGATGTCACCGCTCAGTGATTTTATGCCACGTGTTGTGTTTTTGAGATTATGGCCGCGGACATGTCGGGCTGCTGCGACGTGACGAGTGAACGATGCGTCTCGATGGGCCGGTATTGGATTTCACGTACGTGCGAAAGGTTATTCCTGCAACGCCTTTTTTGACGAGTTATGAGGGCCGTATGGGGTAGTATGTGATGTTTTTGGCATTTTTGGGGTGTTTGGTCACTTATCAGTGGTGTGTAGCGCACCGGGGGCAACGAACTTTAGAGGGAATGCATCATCGCGCAATCGCACTTTCGTTTGACCATATAAGGTATAGCGGTTGCGGCAATGTCTGTCACATATATTTGGTGTCTATTTCGGGGATAATAGGTGCGTCTGACGGCCGCAGGCGCTGATACGTCATTGTAATGAACAGAGGGTATTGCCCCGTCAGGGTCAAGGTTACATTTTCTTCTGCCTAAAATCTAGCTGTAACTCTCTTTATGACAGATGCTATCGCAAAAGTAGCTCTATTGCGTGTAGAATAAGGCCGAATAAGATTGTAGCACACCCAAAGCTTTAGATTTATCACTGAATTACAGGATTATATTCTTATCATTGCTGTTTTCCTGAAGTGAATCACATATGATTCTAAAACTGGACACTATGACAAATATCTTGTACTTTGTCCTAAGGAAAATGGCATGTTATTTCAGTTATTAACACCACATATCATGCACATAACTTCCTGTCCACCACAATGGCATATATGATAAATTCCAAGATATTTCATACATCAAAATTCCATACGGTAATTAGAATTATAATGGCACCTCTAAAATGTTTAATGAATACATAACTAGATTCCATCTGGCCACACCTGTCTCACAAATCTAATTTAATTGAGACCTCATTTCTATCAATCATGTTTAAATGACTTCTAAACTATTACATCTATCTGAGTACATTTTCATCTATACCAAATTGCTAAATAGACTGTTGATAAAGGATAGTCGTAAGTTTGCTGGTCTACATGTTCTCAAATATACCTAAATAAATTAATATTAATGATAACTGTATATTAAAAGTTAATATTCTCTGTGAGTTACTATAACAAATCAAAAGTCTTATCATAGACAAGTGTCTCTCTATTTCATTCTCATATCTTTTTCATGAAAATATTTGTAGTATTTGAGTGCATGACAATGCAGTCTGTACCATATAAGTGGCCTCTCTCTGTACACAAGCCTCTTAAATGTGAAAAAAACTGTTTTTGTTCACATCTCTATCTAAATCTGTAAGAAGTTATGTTATTGTGTTTGTAATAATTTTTATTTGCTCAATTAGCTAGATAGCATATTGTATTTAGTGACTGGAAATGCATATGCATGGCAAAATCATTTTATACCTAGCTGTGCGCAGTTTCATTGGTAGACAAAGAGAACCAATTTGAACAAAATTATTTGAACCATTTAGACAGAAAAGCATATCAGGCAGACAGACAGAGATTTATAACTTTTGGATTCATAATATTAGGAAGGATTAGAATTTGATTTCAAAACTAGTATCAAACACTTTGGCTTTGTAGATAAAAAGTAAAATAATATTCCTTTCTGAGGCTATAATTATGATGTGTAACAAATAAACAAGTCAATCAAAGTTATTAACATCACTGAAACATATGATAATGTCTTTAATAATTTGATAGTAAAAAAAAAAAATAGTCTATGACTGCTTGCTACATTCTGAATCATGCTGCCAACATGATTCAGATCATAATACCTCAATTCCAATAAGACTATAGCTATCTCTCTCCCACAATTTAAAATGTCAACAATCCCATTGTCCACCATTGATTTTTATACACAGCTGCCAGTGTTTATGAGGGGTGTAATGTATTTAAAATGCATCCCTTCTGTTTAGGTCCCTATTGGAGTATGAAGTTAATTCATTTTTGTCAGCTGAATAATTTTATAAAGTTAAACTTTGATGATAATTAAGCTGCTATTCAGATTTTTCATCCGTTTGCCTATTGGCAGGCCTTCCCAATTTTTCCTCCACTCTATCCCGAAGTTAAACATAGTTAATAATTATCTGAGATCAACAATACACAGTTATAGTGACGTTCTAACAACTACACCCGAAATATACTTAAAAACATAGAATTTTAAGTATTTGTTTAACTGTAAAGTACCTTGTTGTCAGATAAAAAGTACCGTAAAAGTGTTTTTATGGTAATTACTAAAACTGTCGAAAATTACCCCTAATTTGATTAGAAGGGGAATGAACCTTGCATTTGTGGTAAGTCCATTAACTTCACTTTTCAGACATAAGGGTCATTGCTCACTGGAGGGTGATTGAGCTTTTGTGAATGACCTCTTGCATTGTGGCTGCAGTAACTACTATCATACCCATAAATCTATTAAGTTTTTTCTCAAGTTGGTTTACTCCATGCTGCACTATTGCATTGGTAGAAAATTGTTGTGTTTGGAAAATAAATTAATTCGCTATAAAAACTATTATACTATACCTGGGCAAAACTAACAGAAACTAAATAAATATTTCAGTAAATACACTCAATGCCATATAGTCCCAAACTAAGCAGAGCTTGAACAATGGGTACTAGAATAACTGATACTAATACATATTATTATATACATTTCATTTGTAAATACTTAGTTAAAATCGCCCAGACCAAGACAAGCCTGCATGTTCATGCACACAAAGATTTGTCTTGAGCGGGAATCGAACCCGCGACTTCGGCGTCGCAGGCACGTGTACTAACCACTCCGCCTTCTAGTCGTAAACTGTCAATAATACTTAACAAAACATTTTCCAGTAAAACCTTGTTATCCCAAAAGAGAGTCCACTTAATTTCTTCACAATGGCTCTTGAAGAGATCGCGCATATGATCCGTAAAATTATCTCCGTGGGGATCAATTTAGCGACCCTACTTTAGGAGGGTTACAGTCGATTATACAATATTTCGAGAGGAATTTCCCCTTTAAACTGAAGTGTGTTGGAAATTATAAATAACATTGCGCCTTTATATCTCGGAATGGTTTGGCAGAGATAGTAAAGCAGGTCTATAACTTTTCAAAAATATTCAGCTCAATATTTATTTGCATATACAGATTTTCAATAGGATTTCCTTTTCGCCAGTGTTGTTATAAGGTTGAACCAACTTATATGATACGTGTTCTTCATAATTATGTTTATGGCGCCTTCAAGATCACCGGAAAGCTTAATTCCCTGGAAATATCGTTTAAACTTGGGAAGTAGCCAACAAAATTTGACTTATCTAACGCAGACTCGTAAACATAAGAGGAAAAAGAATTTTGTAAGTAGCCTAAATTACTTCAGCTACTTTCTGTTGACAAAATATTACAGACAAGTAGTTCCATAGACAAGCAAGTCATTTCCACTAATGAATGGTTGCTAGCCTATTACCCAGAATGGTATAGCAGAGGTGTACAATACCCACACTTCACCTGTTATGTTTAGGTCCCATGTAATAGGAGGTGAGCCTATCGCAATCCACCGGGCAGAATTCGAACTCCTTTACACCATCTACACGGCTGACCTGCCCACAAAACCAAACATTACAACCGCCACCTACGCCGATGACACCGCTATCCTGGCTAGTAACTCTGACCCCAAAGAGGCATCAAAAGTACTCCAAGAAGGACTCAATGAAATTAACCTATGGCTCAGAAAGTGGAGAATAAGAGCAAGTGCAACCAAGTCTGTCCAAGTAACCTTCTCCTTGAGACAAGGAAACTGCCCCCCTGTAAGCCTTGATGGCAAAACCTTAACGCACAGCGACACTGTCAAGTACCTGGGTCTTCATCTTGACCGCCGACTTACTTGGAAACATCACATCAAGACTAAGAGAGAGGAACTTAATATTCGTTACAAAAGCCTGTACTGGATACTACACAAGAGGTCGAAACTATCAATCGACAATAAGCTCCTCCTCTACAAGACTGTTTTGAAGCCTGTATGGACATATGGGATACAGCTCTGGGGCAGTGCTAGTAATACTAACATCAGCATGTTGCAGCGCCTTCAAAACATCATATTAAGGTCAATCGCAGGCATGCCATGGTTCATAACAAATGCTGAAATACATAAGGAACTTGACATAAACACAGTCAAAGAGGAAATCTGTACTGCTGCCAAAACCTACAAAAACCGAATCTCTGCCCATTCCAACGCACTTGTAGCTCAATTGAGAAACAACAACTACATACAACGACTCAAACGAAAAAATATCCGAAATCTGGACAATGAGCCAAAGTGACTGAAATAGAGTGGCGATCTTCACTGGAAGAAGCTTACTACAAACGCCAAAACAATAAACCCATCCGCTTATAGTCTAGGACTGATCGCGGATCCAACGCAGAAGAAAAAAAAAAAAAAAAATATCTCGGAATGGTTTGGCAGAGATAGTAAAGCAGGTCTATAACTTTTCAAAAATATTCAGCTCAATATTTATTTGCATATACAGATTTTCAATAGGATTTCCTTTTCGCCAGTGTTGTTATAAGGTTGAACCAACTTATATGATACGTGTTCTTCATAATTATGTTTATGACGCCTTCAAGATCACCGGAAAGCTTAATTCCCTGGAAATATCGTTTAAACTTGGGAAGTAGCCAACAAAATTTGACTTATCTAACGCAGACTCGTAAACATAAGAGGAAAAAGAATTTTGTAAGTAGCCTAAATTACTTCAGCTACTTTCTGTTGACAAAATATTACAAGTAGTTCCATAGACAAGCAAGTCATTTCCACTAATGAATGGTTGCTAGCCTATTACCCAGAATGGTATAGCAGAGGTGTACAATACCCACACTTCACCTGTTATGTTTAGGTCCCATGTAATAGGAGGTGAGCCTATCGCAATCCACCGGGCAGAATTCGAACTCCGTGCTGCTATTGTGAATTTATTGACGGCAAGTTAACAATTAACACTTGCCCGACCCGGGAATCAAACCCCGTGACCTCATGGTGAGGGGAGCATACGCAAACCACTAGATCAACAAGGCAGTCTAGACGGCTGGTAATCCTATGTAAACGTGCACCGAAGGACATCCGGTATACGAGTAATCTTCAGATCGATACAATAGTGACTAATATGGTAATTTAGCAGCGCACCACGTTAGTCATTTCGGAAGCGAATTACTCATTAATGTGTGCACGGTTGGCGTAGCGGTTAAAGCGGTCGCCTCGCCGCTTTCAACTACGCTGGTGTTGTGGGTTCGATTCCCACATGGGACAAATCTTTGTGTGATTCGCAAAGATTTGTTCCGACTCTGGGTGTGCTTTGTGTGTGTGAAATGTATGTTTGTGAACACCCCCGCGACACGAGTTATTCATACTTAGGGCGTCGTTTTGAAAAAAAAAAAAAAAATTGTTCAAGGAATATGCTGCTTACGGACACGATTTCACCATTTCGAAAATTTTATCTAGATGTTTACTCATTACTATTCATGAGATGCGACTCACTGACAGACTGACATAATCATACTAACAGACAGACGAACAGCAAAGTCTTAGCAATAGGATGCCAGTGTTATTCTTCAGTCAGATGGAAAAAGCTTATAAAAAGTTGCATTTATTCTTCCTCTCTTTCTCTAGCTAAACCTATATCGATCTGTTGAGATCGGTTTAGTGGTTAAGCGGAAAAATAGTAAAAGACAGGCGAAGTTTTCCCAGTTTTAATATTTGGCAAGTATCATTCCACTCAAGATGTGATGGCCTAAGCATCATTATATATCCTGCCGCGTTCGTATAATTTGTGTGATGTTACTGCAATAAAGTTAGCCACCTTACATGGTCGTCGTTGAACGTTGTCTGCCATTCACGGCGTGAATCACGTGATGTGACTCATAGAGTACAGGCCGGCTGGTATGCCTTGATGAATTGCTGATATTAAAGATGTCAAATTTTTGGTCTTTATTACGGTAGTCCGCGTATCACACATGATTTTTTTTTTATATATTATCATAATTATGTATGATAATATATAAAAAAAAAATCATGTGTGATACGCGGACTACCGTAATAAAGACCAAAAATGATAATATATAAAAAAAAAATCATGTGTGATACGCGGACTACCGTAATAAAGACCAAAAATTTGACATCTAGGTTATAGTTATTACTTTCCATCAGGTGTACGTCCGTTCGCTACATTGTCGTACAAAAAAAATTAAATTACAAGTGTTTACAGTACTAAGTACCAGTACTGTGGACAGTGAAGTCGGATTCGTGTATTATCGAACCAAACAACTAGCTGTCCGAAACTATTTAATGTCAATGACAGCCCATGGACGTTTACACGACTAGATTAATATAATCAGGTACTACAGATACCCTACACGCGATCGTACACCTAACGAATGTTTAATAAATTAAATTTAAAATCAGCTGATCCTTCTGAAACTTATTATTACTTCGTTAAAACATTTATCGAAATACCAACCAGTCCAAAAACCTTTACACTCCTTGACATTAACAGCGTCTTTGAAGAGTCGAAAGTAATCAAAACGCGATCATGACTCACGGAATCTTAATCATGTACTGAGAAAGGAATTATTGTAATCGAATTGGTTTTAAATCATTCGATTACACGAAATCGTATGTTTTAGAGATTTAGTATGACGCGTATTGTTATTTGTTAATCAATGAAAAAAATACGGATGAGTAATACTGGCTTTGTTTGTTGTGTGGTATGGTGGATGGCGATAGGCTCACCCCCTATCTCATCCCTTCCCTAACCTAAACATAACAGGTGGGTGTTGTACACCTGTCACACCCTCGGGTAATATAGGAGCGATGTTATGTATGTTTGTTGTATCGAAAATAACCAAGATAACATAATTATTTATCAAATAATATCTTTAAATTCTTATGACCCTTTATGGAAATGTATTAACAATTTCAGATTATAACGTCTTGTTTGTAATCTTAGTATTATGGTGTTGTGATTAACTACGGAATGCTTTTTATTTATATCTTCCATAAGACAGAGCTTAGTGTGTACATATATATTCAGACTATAATTTGTCATCAGTTAATCATAACCCACTCATTATTCAGTCTTTCGTAGTCCACTGCTGGACATAGGCCTTTCTCAATTTGCGCCACAAAACCCGGTCCTGCGCTTGCCGCATCCAGTCCCCTCCAGCGACCTTTTTCAGGTCGTCAGTTCACCTGGCAATCATATCCCATAACCCACTAGCAATCAATCATAACCCACTAGGTAGTAGGTACTACTAATTTGTTTAGAGTTGGCCAAATATTCATTTCTCGCTTCTCCACACCTCACCTTTTATAAACCCCTTTTGACCGTTAGACCTGTTAGAAGCTTACACGAGTTGAGGTATGGAGAAGCGGGGAGGGTAAATTTAGCCGTCATGAAGCACGGGGGTGACACATACATCAACTAATGACTTGCCACACCCATGAATCTGCTAATCACTTTCGTATAAATAAAACATGAACCATCCGGGGGACATCAAATTGACTGTCAAAATCACTTGATTTTCTACTAGCTTCTTCTGTTTTGTCATACCAAGTTACATCAAAATCGTTTCAATGTGTAACAAATTTACTTTAAAATTTTAAACATTTTAGCTTCCGCTTTTTTTAATTGAATTCTTGCTATACCTATGTACAGACGCCTACACATTAAGTTATTCATTTAGTATAAGACGGTCTCGCATTAAAGATAAAGATACTTTATTTCGCAAATATGGGTGTACAGTATGATGTTACATATAAAATATTAATTCCACCAAATTGTACCAATAGGCATGCGAAAGGATACATAACCGTTAAAATACATGTAAGCAACAAAGACAGCATAAAATATTACAAAACTAACAAATAACAAATAAAAATTATCTTTTTCATTCATAAATTCACATAAACTGTAATAAGATTTATCAGTCAGAAAGTTTCGAAGTCTTTTTTTAAATAAATTAATAAAGTTCTTTCCAACACTTTGGTAATTTGTTGTAAATGTTGGGGGCCATGCTGAAAACACTCTTGCGCATTAGTGTTATGTTAGCAGTTTGAAGGTAGATTTTACTACTTTCTCGCCTGTTCCTTGGTATTACGTCAGATAGACGCATAAATCGATTTGGATTCGATTTTACAAATAAGCAACCTCCAAAATGTATATACTGCCCGTGCAATTCGAGACCAGCTTATACTGGAAATGTATACTCAATACTCAATTCTTTATTGCATTCCACAATGTTTTGTTAGGTGGTAAACATATTACATAGTATCAATTATGGACCCTGTCGGGCACAGCAAAAGTTAGGAGAGAAGATGAAGGGCGCCCATTTTATTTTCAAATCTAATAAATTAAAATAAACTTGTTCAAACCAAAATGGGTGGCAACATTTTTATACTTTCAAAAACTTACTTGATTGTGTAGGTGTGATGTGTTATGTTAATTGTGTTATTATAATATTTATGTGTATATACTGGTCTCTTGAAACTAGAATTAATAGGATAGCAGAATAATAATTAAATGTGATTTTGAGTTAAATATTATATATTATATTAATTTATCATTGAAATATTCGTTTATATTGTAATAGGATTTGCTTATTAATAATTGTTTTAATTTATTATAGAATATATTTGGTTTGTTTTCATTTTTAAGAGTCTCTGGTAGTTTATTGTAAATTTTTATTGACATGACCAAGGTACTGGAAGAGTGTACTGTAAGTCGTGAAGTTGGTAGGTTAAGTCTGTTTTTATGCCTTAATGTTATTTTTGTTTGGATTTCTTCCCTCTTTGTGTATAGGTTGATGTGTAGCCGTATGTCATGCAAATTGTAATAGGATTTGTGTTACAAGTTACTCATCTGTACACAATCACCTGAGTCAGTCCATGACGCATCACGGTCGTTGACCTTACGCCAGTTTTTTAAAGGACAATTGACTGTACGCCTTAATGGTTTGCGTATTGAATGATAAGGTCACGAAAGAGTATACGTACGCTAAAAGAATTGGTCGTTTCATTTGGATGGAGTTGTATGAGATACTTAGCTTTTGCCCGCGGATCTGCCCGCGTAGTACGTCGATAAAATTAGCCTAGATATGCCATTTCAGACTATCAAAGTGCATTTTGTGCAAAATTGCATTAATATGTTACTCGATAGATTTGTAGTGGAGGAGAAACGAAAGGACTTGGAAAAGCCTCTATAACGTATAGAAATTCATTGTGGGCCACTAAATGTTATTACACATTGGATTCTTTATAGAGTTAATAAGGCTATATATGATACAGATAGCTGTAAAAATAACTCGTTGCTAATTAAAAGCCAGTATCTCGTCTTTAAGATCCGATGTATGGCAAGTGCCGTAAAATATTCTGAGGCCTTTTCCCAAAGACATTGCGCCGATTCCAATACCAGTCTAGTCTTAACGGATTTGGACCAATATCAGTATTTTACGTAGAGTATGACTGCCATCACAACCTAGAGCGATAGGATACTCATTTTGTTAGACTTTTGGGCCTGCTTTGTATATAGTAGGTATACATACAAACAAATACATAATTATCCTTACATGACTATGATAGCTTCAGCCCTGGAAAACCACATTAACCAAGCCTGAAGCCCAAGACGTGTATTGACTGGTTTTAATGTAGCTTTTACTAGTCAAAGCTTGTTAATATTGCCAATTTTATTGCGTGTTTGGGCCTAACATAAACATGTTAGTAATAATCGTATTTATCCTCCAAACCGGTTCTAATTAGTGATCACGCCTTTTATATGCGGAGAACGACATTTTGAATCATTTTCCTGATTTATGTACAAACGTATTTGACTATAATTGGTGTGTGAGGTAATTTCCGGTCATTGACTCACTGTTGACATGTTAACTTCATTTGTAGTTATGACGTCCATTTATTACTTGTTCGTTTATTACTTTACTAGCTTGTCGAAGCTCTATAACACAATCTAGGTTTAAATTAAAATTGGTTAGATTTTAGGCTACTTAACTACACCCAGTAAGGGCTCTTTTTTTTGCGTGATAGTCTCAATTCAATACACCAATTAAACAGGAGTATTTTTGTCTCATTTTCCAACTAGGTTTGGAGGAATTAGGGGTCTTGAAATCCTTTCAGCCATTTCAGTTGAAGATTGGGAGAGGAAACAAGGACATAAACACACAAAACTTAGATAATTAAAGTCTAGAAGTAACACGAACGGCTGTAAAACATACAAAATTGCAGCCAAAATGCCTCATCTCGGAAAGTTATCGTTATTTACAACGCGTGTATTTCACAGATTTATTCGTAAACTGGCCACGCCCTGGTAAGCATTATAAAATACAGCTATTTTAGTTTCTACCAAGTTTCGTACAAGTTTGTGGCACGTTATCAACGACTAATTATAATTTACCTATCATTTAATTTATGAAAGTAATGGCGAAGAAGAAACTGGTTTTATATATAGTAGACAGTACATTATCCTGTTTTACGTTTGAAATACTTACTCAAGTTTTTTAATCAAATAGATAAAAACATACTTCATGAAAGAACTATACACTATTCCTATAAATTACATATAATATCATTAATTAACATACCAAGCCTATAATGTCTAAAACATAGCATTCTAATTCTGATCTAAACTGTTTAATAGTAAAAACACATACTTTCTGATTTATAATGTTTTAAATTCTAAGTTCTGACGGCGAATTTTGCTAGCAAGTTTGAAATAGCATAAATCAAATTACTGAAATAGCTGGCTTTCTGTCCCACACAGAATTAATGTGGACGATATATTTTTGTTAGCGAATAGCTTCTGGCGTCATTGCAGTGTTTAAAACGTGAATACAAACTTCGTACTCAAGAGACGAGAAATATTTGATGAGATTAATTTTCCTTTTTACGAGACCGGTTCCGTTTCTTACAACTTTGGAGACTCGAAAAGTATCACAGATATTCTGATTACGTGATCACATTTGTCCCCTCGCTATAGCGGTATGTCTTCTTCAAAATTGACTAACGAACGTTTTGTCATTCCGAAGATACTAAGCCCCAATTTTAGCAACGTGGTAATCTAACCGATTCAATGTTTTAAAGGAACACAGATCGAAAACCGTTGCTAAGCTATTAATAGTGGATTTAAAGTCTGGTGAAATCGGCACTCAGACGTTTTTCCGTCCTAAAGTCTTAACTGGTTGAAGTTAATATAACCTTGATTTAATCCAGAAAATGTATGCTCAGTTGTGAATTCCATCAACATTCAGATAGATTACGTACTACTATAATTTTCAGTTCAGACTATCCTCTACAACTCGAGGCAAATATCCTTCTAAATCAAAAGCTTTTATCCATATACAGCACCTGATAAATAATTCAGACTTCCAAGCCTTGAACTGTAAATTGCAGCTTACAGGCGGTCAAGAAATCGATCGTTCTGACTGAGTCGTTGCATGACTGGCTTAAGGTCTCAGCACACATATGGGATCGGAAAGGGATCGTCACCGTATCGCCTCGAGCCGTTCAGAATGGTTTGTATTAAACTCCCTACTGCAACGCACATTAATCGGAATAATAACGTAATCGCCTCGCCTCGGAACAGGCTCCGAACTTGAATTCCCGCGCTTACGGCTCATCGTCCCCGCGCTTACGTTTCTCCGTCCCCGCGCTTACGTCTCTCCGTACCCGAGCTCACATCTCTTCGTCCACCCTTTCCCCTCCCGCGACTTGCCTGCTAAAGACGCCGCCATTCGCAAGGAGTATTTCATTCGTGTTGCGCGTATGTTTTATTTTAAATTTTAAGTTCGATTTTCTTGCTATTTTCTTTTTCCTCTTCATCAAGTGCTATGGCTATGATAGCCAACTCACGTATTGTAAACCAAGACATAACCGTGCGCTACACTTAACGTTTGGATTCAAACTGATCTGGTGCCAACCAGGTCAGCCAGGGGGCGGCGAGGCGTAAGCGCGGTGTCGCCTAGCCGTAGCCGAGTTGACGTACAGGCGCTGCTGATACGCTTTCGTTACGTGCATACGGTAGGTTGACGCCTGGTTGACAGCGAGGCGAAAGGCGTTACGGTTACGATCCCTTTCCGATCCCATATGTGTGCTGAGACCCTTATGCGGTAAAATGGTGCATTTCTGGTATACATATTTATTTGACTGCGGTATTGTCGATTTCCGAAACTTGTTATTTTAGGCAGCATTTATATACGAGTTTACTATCAGAGATATGTGCTTAGTAACTTACACAGAAGGAAATGTCAACTGGTGAAAGATCATCTCATTTGAGCGCCGAAAATAGTGTCATCAAAATTCCAAGCAGGAAAAAATGGTCACATAAAGCCCACTCCTGGGGTGCGAATCTATAATCTTAAGTGGCTAAATTTTTTAGAGACGAATTAACATTGAGATCGACCACCCATTAATCTAGTCGCCACTAAACCAGCGAAGCAACACTAAACGCGCTATTAAGCAGACGGCATAAAAAGTATAGTGCAGCATTCCACTAAATTAACACTGCCACTATTTCGCGTGAATCAGGTCGAGACAAATGTTAATTTCGCGCTAAGTAACTGAAATGTCACATAAAGTAGTAAATAAAGAGGTTCATTGTTATCTTGACCTATTCAACATGTTTTATTGGTCGTTCATTTTGACCCAGTCCCGAAATCAGACTGACAACATTGGCAAATTGAAAAGGAAGTCAACATTGGTATGGATGGTTGCTGGTTGATTTCTCTCTCTCTCGTCCTGACTATGTTTTCCACATGGTGGTGGTGTCAGCCTTCCGGACTTCTTGCCGTCACTTCGCGCGCACGAGCACGCTTGTAAATCCTTTTTCACTTCCTCTCTCTAGTATATCTTAGGACTGTCTCTTGAATGGAATAGAGAGCTGTGTAGTGACGAGTTGCCGACGTAATCTGGTGCCTCCTTTTCACATGAACATACCATCGCAGCCTGCTTTCATGTGGATGGGTGCTGCCTGATTAGAAAGATAGATGGGTTACATTACATAGAAATACATCTCACAAAGTCGATTTTGCCACATTGATCTCACAAAGAATTCTATTCCCTTAGGCATTGAGCAGGATCCAGCAATGTAAAATGTTACTTAATAGCACGTATTTATCCGTAAAGATCCTATAATATTGACCGGATGGCGGAGTGGCTAGTGTACCTGCCTGCGACGCCGAGGTCGTGGGTTCGATTCCCACTTAAGACAAATCTTTGTGTGCATGAACATGGGGGTTTGTCTTAGTCTGGGTGTTTCTATGTATAATATGTATGTATTTACAAAAGAAAAGTATATAATTATGTATTAGTATCAGTTATTCTAGTACCCATATTACAAGCTTTGCTTAGTTTGGGACTAGATGGCGTTGTGTGTAAGTTGTGAGATATTTATTTATTTATTATTTATAATAATTTTCCGTAAGCCAAAGATTTGCTCTTACTTTCTCTGGTGACATGAACCATGAATAAAGGTCTTGTAAATGACGCATCTGCATAAAATGTGCTGCTTCTATAATTACCTATATACCACAATCCTAAGCTCGTTCTATGAAGTCCACAAGATATAAATAAGAAATGCTGACGTACTAATATGATGGTACTAAAATAGATCAGCGTGTAATTCTATTGATATAAATATAAATAGAAGCATTGTATCACACGGTCTAATTTAATGAGTGACTGCAATGCATCAATTTAATTGTTCATCTACGCACTTATTGCGGCGCATGGTCTCACGTGTGGAACCTTTGATTGTCTGGGATAACTTGGGTTGTGGAGAACTAATGCCAGTCGTAGTCAGTCGCGCCACCTAATACACTGATATTATATCTGAATAAATTAAAACTATAATGATGACTGTGGTTCAGTTTTGCTTCAACATAGCGAACATAGAGTTCGCACTTGGTTGTAATGAAAATAAGTACATAGAGCATTTTCAGCCACGGTACACTTGGTACCTGGATTGCTGGACTTGCGTAAAATGTGTCTTTCGTGTTCAGGAGAATATTCTGAATTTTTTTAACGATGAATGACGCATACACTTCGCGAACTGGACAGGAATGTCAGATTCACATAATCTTACGTCAGTCCCTGCCACTTTGTCATCAACTGTTCAGATTCCAATGTCTTTGTACATCACATTTTTATCGATATAATTATAAAAACGTCTGAATATGAGGCTTTTTTAAAGCATTATTAGGGTGTATTGGTGGTGAGACCTCTCGATTGTGGCTCTTGCCAATGCGTTGACAACTAGCATCGTAAATTCTCGCAAAAACCCTCATTATGAAAAAAGCTGCAAATATGACGATTTCTCGTAAATTTCAAACAAAAGTAAACATTGGAATGTAGATATCAGTAAATTACTTACTGATATAACCAATTATGTAAACGTGTTGTTTTAACAGATAAGTGTTGTCATACTGTTCGATATTGCTGATACGACAGCTTTTGCTAAATTCTTAACTAAGGTGTGGTTTTGTCAAATCTAGTTGATAAAATAACCTAACTGTATCATCAGAAACTGCAGAAATGCACGGCAGGGTTTGCAATGGAACCAAAGTGTCTTTGCCGTCAAAAGACAGGAGGAGGGACGTCAGGGTGTATTAAGACATTTTACTGTCAAGAATCGAGCCATTTCTCATAACATAGCATCACGCCTATTTACTCGGAAGGATGTGACAGAACGCCATCCAGAAGGGTGAAGCAGAGGTGTAACACACCCACACTTTACCTGTAATGTTTTGGTCCCATGTGATGTGATGATGTGTTAGGTGATGAGTGATGGCAGTAAAAAGTCTTCTAATAATATAAAGCATTGTTTTAGAAGGCCAATAGAGCACTTATACCGTAAACAAAGCCTGTCATGAAAAACTTGTCAATACTTTTGTCATTGTCTGATACAAAATAAATCTCCAATTCTAGTTTTAACTATGACAAGTCATATAGCGTCAGTCGTACATAGAGGAACGTACCGTCAGGAATGCCCAACCACCTAAGATGAGATGCATATCATGCATGCCCAAAAGCCCCACGTGGCGAGGTTCATGCACCACGCACTTAAAATTAGACAACGGCCAATGTCTCGACGCGGGCGAGGTTATTTTTAGCCACCCACGCGGGGGACGTCGGTTTTAGAACATCGACGGAGATGATACGCGGGTGTGACGCCCTACGGTGGAAATTCATTGACGGATTTCATCATGGGAGTGAAGGCCCATTTACACAATGAAAGTTTCAAAGGCAATTCTGTTGCCATCTCTATCATTCTAATCGTAATAAACAAAGCAAGCAATAGATTCGCTTTGCAAATCGTTCATCGTGTAAATGGGGCTTTAGGAATGCTCGTAGATAGTAAATAAAAAGTAAAAGTCCTATGTCATTGTATAATTTGTTTCGTGCCAAGTATTTGGCTATGTTGATAATTATAACAATGTCACGCATATGTTACCAAACGGTGTGGCAGAGGTGTGTAACAACTGTTGTTTAGGTCCCAATTTATAGGAAGTAAGCCTATTAACATCCACAGGGCACAATTTCAATTCCCTTTTTCCCCGAATAGGAATTAAATCTGAAAACTAAGTTAAACCTAAGAGGTACACAGAATCGCGAAAAGCTGATAGGCATGCTTATTCGAGAAAAAATAGTTTCATGGAAGTCAAAGAGTGTCGGTGTATTTGGTTATTTCTAAAAAGGTTCTCAGAGCACTGATGGGCTTTCTTTCCAAGTAGATTACGAAATACCACGAGTAAGAAAATATGATTCATCAACTTACTAAAGTAACCAAAAAGACGTCATTCTTTCTATTTAGAATGTCAACTCTTTAAAATAGAATAGGACACTACAGTACGGCTACACATGATGCTATACATTTCCAGTATAAGCTGGTCTCGCACCGCACGGGGAAGTCTATACATTGCGAGACAGTCTAATACTGGGAATGAATAGCTTGATTTAACTTGTGAACATAAAACAAATATGAAACCTACTTGCTCTGCAATAGATTGCTCACTGAACCACAACTACACAACACCTGTACAAACGCTAAAACATACAAATGTATAAAAACAACTACGACCTCAGATAGCGTTACGATAACATTCCCGATGATTCAGAACGGACTAGGGTTGCCGACCGTCGCGTTTATTGCATAAATTGATATGTCCCGATGTTTTTCTTCACCGTTAGCAAGCAATAATGTTCATGATAAATACACACAAATCTTCGAAAAGACGAAATCTTAACGATTTATTGAGAGGTGTGTGCTGTGGGTTCGACATTCGCAGATACAGCTTCTTAGCAGTACTACGGCTATCGCTCTTGTAAAGGAAACGGTAAAGGAAAACATCGTGAGTGCCCAAAAGTACTCGAGGGCTTGAGAAGTCTACCAATCCGCACTTAACTAGCGTGGTGAACTATGGCCTAACCCTTCTCATTATGAGAAGAGGTCTGTGCCTAGCAGTACGTTTCTAGACGACTGTTAAATTAGCTGCAGATCCCGCACGTGGACCCTTGACATTTAATTTGTACCCATTTTAACACCCGCCAGAATATATAATTTCATCTATTAAATATTAGTGTTTAAATCAGGACAAAGGTTAAAATACACGGACCTACAGAAAAGGTTATTCGCCAGATCCGAGGGTAGGGTTGGTCCCGAGAAAAAAAAGATAAATTAGTTCATTTTAACGAGAATGAGGTTGGTAGCCCTAGAACGAACTGACATTTACAGCAATAAAATGAACCTTATGCCTATTGATTTAAGGCCATGAAAGGCTGGCAGCTGAACTGGGCATGGTGATATTTCCTTCCTCTTTGGAGTTATCAGTTTCAACGGGATTTCAAATGCCATTTTGTTTCACATTTCTGGAATTTGTGAATGTCTGCGTTTCTTTGTCTCAATGGGATTGTGGAATGAGTGGAATCCTTTGTAAGTTGTTTGTGTATTCTGTTTGCGCCCGCTTTGAATGGATATATTGGATTCTGCTGGTTGCTAGACAATTCTTATTCTCTTTATATTTGCGGACTTCTGATATAAGAACCCGCATGTTCGCATAACTACACCATAACCTTACTTATTTTTGACTTCTGATTTTATGTTTAGTTGAATTCCAGTCCAGCAATGATAGCTCTGGAATGTTACTGAAATAAAACGAACCAGTACTGGAATGGCTTTAGTATCGGTTCAAGATATTCCAGTAACATTCTAAGACTATTTTCGATCGTGGTTCCCTTAAAACGGCTAGCCATTCTTCGAAATGTCGATTCGACAAACTTAAGAAATTGACGTGTGACTATGTTGGTTTTTTGTTTCTACTTATATTAATAACAAAGTCATTGTAGAATCGAAATGTCAAGAATAACAAGCCGTAGTAAGAGGTCTGGACGAATATTATTGGCATTATTTGAACCGGGCGTTCATTTTCAGAGCCTTTCTCAATTGCATTTGGGCCGACTAATCTAACGTATTCAGCTAAATATCAGTATTTGACTGTCTGCATACAAACTTTCTTAGCTTCTGTCTACCCAGTTTTGTAAACCGCGCATTAATCCTATTTAATTCTGACACATAAACACCGAGCGCAACCTTCAAAAAATTACGCCAGATACTATTTTAAAAACGTTTTCATATTACTGCTATAATTTTCAGGCCCGCCAGCTAAATCACAGCAATGCAGCTCAAATTCTAGTTAAATTATTCCGTTGTTGTGAAGTTTATTACATAATTGCGTGCATCAACCTTGGGTATAATTGAAATAGATCGGTTGAATAGCGGCGACAGCTGTCAGGCGCCTGCGCCATTCTGTTTTAGAACTCAGTGACCAGAGATTCTGGCAAAATGTGCAGTGATCATTACTCTACATAAAATTGCGATCTTTGTTAATTAGGCCAATGGTCGCATCAACAAGCTAAATTTCCCTGTCTATGCTATTTATTAAAAGCTTAAAGACACTATGCTTTAGTGTACTATCTGAAAAGTTTACGCATTAAGTTAATAATTGCGTAGAACCGCTCCTTTGCAACAATGTTTCTTGTTGCACAGATACGCTTCACTGGAATTCTTAAAAGTGAGGATGCTGAAACTTTTTTCATGGAAGTTTGAAAGCATAATATTGTCATACGTAACGATATGGTGATTACTGATCACTCGGGTATACCATCAGCCTCCTTGGTCGGTTAGACATAAACTCCTAATTTCTGGACATAGCATTATAAACAATGTGTTACTATATTCATCTTCATTTCACCACGCCCAACGACCTCGCATTAAGCTCGTACCGTCTGATTTTTTTTTTTATATTCCACAACACACACAACGCCATCTAGTCCCAAACTAAGCAGAGCTTGTACTATGGGTACTAGAAAAACTGATACTAATACATATATACTTTTCTTTTGTAAATACATACTTATTATACATAGAAACACCCAGACTAAGACAAACCCCCATGTTCATGCACACAAAGATTTGTCTTAAGTGGGAATCGAACCCACGACCTCGGCGTCGCAGTCAGGTACACTACCCACTCCGCCATCCGGTCGTCTCTCTCTCAATTCTCCAACATATTACGAGACGTTTACAACTGAAACGTTTCACTTCACATTTCCACAAAATTTATAGTTAAGTTTATACACGAACTCTGACGCGGTTTCTATTTAAAACTCTTTGGCTACTCGCCGATAGACAATAGGTTTCAATGAGTTGTGGTTCCGTCCATAGAGTTAGGGATCACAGGAAACTGTGTTCGGAATTTAAAATGTACTTCTGATTATGCCGGGAAGTGTGTCATTGATTTTTTTTTACTTTAAAGTCATTAATGCAACCTTGATTTAGTTCGGTGACGTCAAAAAGATTTATGGTAGTTTATTTTTGTTTTGTTTAATTTCTTACGTTTTAAACACATTAGTAAAGGTCGATCTCAATGTGTAAACCAATATATCGATAGAGTAGTAAACTTTTACTTGTTTATCTTAAGAACCAATTGAAAAAATATTGGACCGGGGCAGGCATAAATGGTTTGTGCAAGTAAGATGAGAGCTTGTAGAAGTTGTTGATTAATAAAATCGACCTTAAATTTTATAAAACAACTATAAAATACTACCTCAACGCCAGTTTTTTTGATCTCTATAAATAAACAACCTTTATCTTTCGTAAATAAACAAATGATTTAGATCACCTCAAACCATAAACAATCGCAAAAGGTCGTTGCGATAACCTTGTAAAACAACAGATGCGGGAATATCTCAAAGAAAACAAAGAGTTTTATTGTAACCTGGACGGTTATGAATTTATTACTTTTCGGGTCATGTCTGTGGAAATAATACAAGCATAAATTCGTGCCTCTTCCTTGGGGATAATTACGCCTTTAGGCTTGGTTTCCACCTAAGCGGGACGGAAAATATATGTGTTTTAATAACCAATTAGGTTTCGTTATTTCCACATCTCACCGCTTAGGTCGAAACCGAGCCTAAATCGTATCTTTTCGATATTTCGTATTAACCCCTTTTAGTTGTGAAGTCGAAAGGTTTTGTGTATTACATATTTTTTCTGTTTCTATGTACATTTCATTTCGATCTCTCGCTCTATGATCCATTTACTACCCCATGTATTGCGCTACTTCAGTAACATAAAGCTATACTGATATTCTAGTCTATAAAAAAAAAACCAGTACATGAGATAATTTAATGGGTATTCAATATACCGTCCTTGTAAGTGTCGATTTTAAGCAAAGGATCTAAAGTCACGAACCAAAAATATTTAATGCTCACGACTCACGGGTATCATATACAGTTTTTCACCTAACTTATAAATATTCGTTTAATTTTTCAGGCGTCAGGCGTAACAGTATCGGACGCGTGCAAAACGACGTACGAAGAGATCAAAAAGGACAAGAAGCACCGCTATGTAGTGTTCTACATCCGCGACGAGAAACAGATCGACGTGGAGACCGTCGGAGGGCGCAACGCTGAATATGACCAGTTCCTCGAGGATCTGCAGAAGGGAGGCACTGGAGAGTGCAGGTGAATATCTCAAACCTTGTTAATTACTGTCTATCCGTTGGTTATCGTTCCCCTCCGCAGTACCTAAGTTGTCCATACAGTGCCCACGACCAGCGAGGGTCGGACAAGTCTATCACTTGTCCGACCCTACAGGGCCCCGATTGTAGTTGTTAGGCTAATTAGTGCCTGGGGGCGTCCTAAACAACATCAGCCTCACATTAATATGGAGGCTAGTCAATCGCATTAATTATCTTGTTAATTAATAATGTTTAAATTACATTGAAATGAGCTTCAATCACAGGCTTATAAGGGACTTTTCCGCAAAGCGTTATCTTTCTACCGAGCTACTTTAGTTTATCGTGTCATAACTAATTGTGGTGTTTATAAAACGGTATTATTATTGTATAACTGGTTTTATGGCCTAACTAGATAGTGACTCATCTGATGGTAAATGATAACCGTTGCTTGCGTACTTATTAACGGCTAAATATACTTTTTTACCCCTTTTAAAGTCGAAAAGGCAATCAGCAAAAATTGCTATACTCCTTGTTTTTTAAACGTGCAAACATATTTATCGCATCTTTCGCACGCACTAACGACCCCGTGCAGCATATGACATCACTTTCAAAGCGCACGTTTGTAATAATAAATAATACATAAATAAATATTTCACAACTCACACAACGCCATCTGTGTGCATGAACATGAGGTTTTGTCTTAGTCTGGGTGTTTCTATGTATAATATGTATGTATTTACAAATCAAAAGTATATATGTATTAGTATCAGTTATTCTAGTACCCATAGTACAAGCTCTGCTTAGTTTGGGACTAGTTGGCGTTGTTTGTTGTTGTGGATTGGTGAAAGTTTGGCGTTATGGTAAAGAAAGTACATTAAATATTATTTGTAACTAGGGTGTTACAGAAGTGTATAACACCCACATTTCACCTATTATGTTAAGGTCCCATGTCATACGGGATGAGTCTTTCGCCATCCACCGGGCACAAATCCAACTTTGTGTTTTAGACCCGAGCATCGAACGCGAGTCCTCGCTGTTTACCACAAGACCGACACGAGGCAATTACTGACTTAAGTTTAACTTAATATTTAGAATGTTTGTAAAATCTTTTTATCCAGCAACAACTTTAATAATATTATATAATATTAAAGTTGAAAAATTAAGAATCCAGCAGGACTCGAACCTGCACCCCCTGGGTATACGCCCCAAGTGCTTTGCCAATTCAGCTATGGATTCGTATGCTGCCGGACTCGAAATTTCTCAACTCTTGTGCCAGCCGTAGCTAGACGAACCTTACTTGGTTTCTTAATTTTTCAACTTTAATATTATATAAAATACAAAAAGGCATAGCAAAGCTAAAATTAGCTTTAAAATATTACAAACTTTAATAATATTTGAACAAAGTACTAATCGAAGATTGTGTTATTTTCCAGATACGGTCTCTTCGACTTTGAATACACGCACCAATGCCAGGGCACGTCGGAAGCCAGTAAGAAACAGAAGCTATTCCTAATGTCGTGGTGCCCCGACACCGCTAAGGTTAAGAAGAAGATGTTGTATTCCAGGTAAATATACAATTTCAGTAGTAATATTGTTACTTATTTATTTAGTAATTGGAATGGCTCATGGACATCTACATAATGTTATGTAGAATCGCTACATCTGTGGACTACGATATAAGGTTTATCTTCACGTGTGGTGTAGTGGTTTAAGCGGTCGCCTTGCCGCTTTCCACTGCACCGGTGTTGTGGGTTCGATCCCCACATGGTACAAATCTATGTGTGATTCGCAAAGATTTGTTCTGACTCTGGGTGTGCTTTGTGTGTGAAATATTTGCACCTGAATAATGTCCAATCAGCACTATTATGCGGCAGATTAAAAGTAAATCCCTATGTGGGGGTCTCTTGTTTTGTTGTATGAGATTGATATGTTGAATTGATTGAAACGATAGGTCTATACTAAATGTTTCAATTAACTGGTACCAGAGTACATATTATATAATAAGCTTATTGACTACATTGTTCTAACTTAACTACGACCTATCTCTAGCGATACGGGAAGGCAACTGGCGAACCGGGTGAATAAACTTAAGTATCCACTTAACTATGACAACCGGATGGCGGAGTGGGTAGTGTACCTGCCTGCGACGCCGAGGTCGTGGGTTCGATTCCCACTTAAGACAAATCTTTGTGTGCATGAACATGGGGTTTTGTCTTAGTCTGGGTGTTTCTATGTATAATAAGTATGTATTTACAAAAGAAACGTATATATGTATTAGTATCAGTTATTCTAGTACCCATAGTACAAGCTCTGCTTAGTTTGGAACTAGATGGCGTTGTGTGTGAGTTGTGAAATATTTATTTATTTATTTTATTTACT
This sequence comes from Hypena proboscidalis, assembly GCA_905147285.1. Classification (NCBI taxonomy): domain Eukaryota; kingdom Metazoa; phylum Arthropoda; class Insecta; order Lepidoptera; family Erebidae; genus Hypena; species Hypena proboscidalis. Next base: position 10,588,409 of record LR990152.1, read on the forward strand.
TACTTAGTACAAAAATGCGCCGGTTGCACTGTGTCCCTACACCCTAATTCATTTTACCTATAACTAATTTATAAACTCCGTCCATCCGACAATGGGACGCCATGTGCGTCGCTCTTTACATACTTCTTTTGCTTTCTCAACATTCATACATCTCGTCATATATGCTCGCCGGTTTCATGTACTACGTACAAAGAGTTGGGTATGCAGGGCAAAAACTTCTAAGTCATAGTAAGGACGTACTTCACCAGTTATGGATAAGTGAGTTACATATCTAAATAGTGGGTATATTACACTTATTAAATATGTAATTCACACATGCATATCTATTGCAGTCAGTTTGCACTATGGCATAGAAGATTTTGCTGTGCATACCTAATTGCGTACTACGTATTTGTCCTTTCTGTAGTGCGCCATGTTGTCTAGTCCCTAAATCTCTCTTTCAGTTTTATATCGGCACTAAAAGCTCGATATAAGATCATACGATATTATAACGCCCTTGACACTAACCTAGAATCACTTCTAACCGCTAACTATACATAGCTACTATGCTGGATATAGGTATGTCCAACAATATCGTATTTCAATGACATTGCCTCGATTCCAGCTATAACGTCATTCATTATAAACGAAACGCTCAGTAATGTCTGCCAGAAAGATTAAAATAGATATTATCTCTACTATAATGTTTATTGCTCATGGAAATTATGGGCTAATAGATTTCAGGGAAAAATTACAAAATTTGTAATGTTTGTTTTGGGAACGAGCTTGTAAGCAGTTCACAGTTGTGCATGCAATACTGTGTTCTGGTTTTGTGGTAATAATAAGCTCTGAAATTACTGGCGTATTCAGCATACAGTCGGCTCCTTATATTACATGAGAATATTGCAAAAGAAAAAGTAACTTCAAGTTGGGTAACTTTGAACGTTTTATACAGTTTTTTTACTTTACAATGTTATTTTATTCACTACGCCTTTATATTATTTCATAAATAGTGTTCTTTTGAATTGGTTTATTTATCTAACACAGAAAATTTAAGCAAAATAGATCACAAGTACCCGAAATTTGCCGAAACACTCGTGTTCAAAGTTAAATGTGTGTTGGGTAACTTCGAATAATATTTTCTGTAGGGTGTAAAAACCTATAATATTCGAGTATTTTAAAGTTTAGATGAAAGTGTTTGATTCAAAATTTTAATTGTGTCACTTTTACATAAGTTCAAGTTATTATTTATCTGAGGGATATCAATTACTCGCCGATTTTGTAACAGGTCCTTTATAACGATTCTAAATCAGAGCAAAAAACACTGCTAACAACATTAGCACGGATAAGTCGGTGATTAGCAAAATTGTGACTTTACCACTTATTTTTTTTACTTTTTGTTTGCTACACACATATTATCAATTCATTTAACACAGTTACTATAATAATATATAAATAAGTTTTTGAGTAATAAATCAAGAAATATATTTCACAACTTCGTTCAAAGTTAGACGGCAATTCAAAGTTACCCGAGTTGACTGTATATTATGTTTTGTATTAGTTATTCATATCAGTTATTCTCTAGTGCCCAGAGTACAAGCTCTGTTTAGTTAGAGACTAGGTGACGTTCTGTGATATTTATTTATCACACAAAGATTTGTCTTGAGCCCGAATCGAACCCGCGACCTCTAGCATCGCAATCGTCGTCAGATGAAGCGACGCATCTACAATCTCATTTTGGGATGATCATAGACTCGAGTTGCCACTAATAAAATAAGCCATTTCAGTTAACATATAAATTTCCCTTTTTTAATCTTTTCTATGAGACGTTGTTTGATATTTTTCGATAAAAAAAAAACTTATAGCTCATTCTGATGACACATAATGGAATCACGTTTACCAAGACGCCTTATCATAATGATAGCACCCATGTTTATGTATAGTTGTTTTTAATAACAATCTAATCAATACAAAAGGGATGCAGGAAAGATCCTGATATTGTACTCAATGTAATATAAAACTTGCATGACTAAATGTAGAAATGTAAATTAATCATAGACATGGAGTTTCATTGTTTCTGCCTGCCGCATATAATCGTGAGATTGTTTGGGTCTATAAAACCTAAATAGGTGCGATAGCCGAGTGGTAGGCCGTAGGACTGTGAAGTCAAAGGTCTCGGGTTCGAACCCACGTCACACACCTCTGTCAATAAATCGTTACGATTCGTCATTTCGAAGATGTGTGTATTTATCATATGAATTATCGCTCGCTAACGGTGAAGGAAAGCATCGAGAGGAAACCTGCATGCCCGAGAGTGCCTAAAAAGTACTCGTGGTCGTGTGAAACCTACCAATCCTCACTTGGCCAGCGTCGTGGACTGTCGCCTAACCCTTCTCATCATGAGAAGAGGCCCGTGCCCAACAGTGGGACATGTATTAGATACAGGGCTGCTATTATCATGTTAAACGTGCTATGGATTATAGTTCAGCTACTGTCAGGTTCGCTACGGCACATATTATGTTTTTTTTTTTTTTTCAAATCTTTCTAGTAATTTAACACAAAATACTAACATTCTTATCCCCCTCCAGCTGAGTTTAATTCGCTTGTGTTATGAGGAAGTTCACGTCCGTGGTGTAATAGCCAGGATTCGAACCCACGACCATACGATCGTAAGACCGATGCCTAATCATGTTCAATCATGACAGTTCCATGTGATAGTTGCTGCAATGGAATATAAAATATGACCGCCCGCTTGTGTGAAGCGACACTGACAACGGCCCATTTATTCTGTCTTCGTAATATAATTAAATGATGTTCTTTCCTCTTTGCCAGCTCGTTCGACGCGTTGAAGAAGTCGCTGGTGGGAGTCCAAAAGTACATCCAGGCGACCGACCTGTCGGAGGCGTCGCAAGAGGCCGTGGAGGAGAAGCTTCGCGCCACGGACCGCCAATAACCGCATTTAAGGACCGAAGTGCGGCGCCGCACAGACAGTCACGGCGCGCCGCCGCACCGTATCGCATGAGTTTTATTATATATTCGTTCATCCTTAAGCTTTGCAGACAACCCCCGGGGCAACAACCCCGGACTGAACGGTCGAAACTCTGTACAAACCGAGCGACGCCTATAACTATTGCGATTAAGGATTCTTATGTAATAATTTAAATTATACTAATTATTTTTCCCTAACTAAAGAGTAAGTTAAGCTCAAACTAAAATTAAATCGACGACGTCGATCTTCTTTTTAAATTATAAAACACTGATTAGCGAACGCCGGTCGGCTTTTTTACTATTTAGATTGTAATATACAGAATGTACGTTTTATACGATCACTAGTTTCGGTTGAGATTCATCTTGCTAACGATGTAAGCTTTCGGCTCGATACTGGCGGGCGATGGATAAGTATTTTGTAACCGATTTATCCAGAAATACACTCGATATAAGAGAATATGAGTTGTTTTATTCAGCAGGCTACACCTCATTTTCCTGATATAACGTTGCATTATCATTATCATCATCATCTTAGCCTAACTACCACTGTTGGACATAGGCCTAACCGCCACAACGCGCAGTTTTGGGCCGCCTGAAGCCAACAGCGTTCGTAACCAGATCATCTGTCCATCTGGCTGAGAGGTGACCCACGCTGCGCGGTTTGTGGCCGCCACTCAAGAACTTTTCTGCTATGTGTCCTACCCATTGCCACTTCAGTTTTGCAATTCGGTGAGCTATGTCGGTAATTTAGTTCGACTACGGATACCATCATGTCTGATTCGATCACGCAGATAAACACCAAGCATAGCTCTTTCCATCGCTCACTGTATGACTCTGAGCTTCCTAAAGGCATTTTTGTATTTTTTGCATTATAACCACACCTCTATCCAAATGCTCAACACAATATACTACTTAGGCTATACAATGTATATCTATATCTTGAGGCTCATTTTGTGACTAGAATCGTAGCAACATGTGTTTGCTTTTACCCTCAAGGAAAAGTAATTTTGTATCTTTTCAGCAGAAACCCTTATTAAAACTTCCGATTGATTATTCTTATAGCATTTAGCTATGCTTAACAAATTATACTAATATCTAGATAAGAACAAATAGATGAACGTGACGTCATGAAATAACGTAACATACAGTTGAGAAATCCAAGAGGTGACCGTAGCTGGTTAGATAAAGCGGCTGCCCGGTGTGCAGAATGTCGCAGGTTCAAATCCTGCCAGTCCCCCATCCTTGGGGTGGTAGGAGGGGTGTGTCTCGTCGGGTATCTTCATTCTGCACCTATAAGGATATTGCATTTCCTGCGTATGAATCCGTCGCTTTTTTGTAGTCATTCGAATTTGGTCGGATAACCTGCGCTGAATAACTGTTTTGGTTTAGTATTAATGTTTACTTAATACGAAACAGTTGAAGCTGGATATTTTTACTATATATTATTTGATAAAGGCACTAATTTTTGGTTTACATCTACAAATCTTAGGTTGAGCCAATTTCTTGTTTGAGGGCGTCAAAGTTATGATGCCGTCGTTTTGACTTTTAGTAATATTATTCATTAGCACTTGTAGGTTCTGTTTTGAAACTTTTTATGGTAATTATAAACGTCAAGATGGAACGAATACAGTTTTTAGCGAGCTTATACGTCTTCTCATTTAGGCGCTACAATATTTTTTTAAGTTTTCAATAAAGCGCGATTACTTGAAAATTATAAATATTATCTGGCATCTAATTATGTCACAAATATGCACAAATTAAGAACTATTCGTGTATGTTCATTCTACAGGCGCACATAAAATGGTCTTAGAGATACACGAATTCGCAAAACGTTACTCCAGCGGGAAACGCAATATCTCGAAAACCTGAAGACGCACAAATTATATTTATGGCGCACATATTTGCACAAATATAAGCTCTCTATGTATTTTATCTCTCCGATAATTCGTCTAGAATTTTCTTGCTAGAACAACGTTAGGTACTCCAGCAGGAATCGTTTTTACGTTTTTTTTTCAAAACTACAAGACGCACAATTTTTTTATGCGGCGCACATTTACAGCAGATTGCGCACTAATTATACGTTCTACTCATATCACTCTAGGTGACACTTTCTTGCTGGCGTAACGTACACACAATATCTGTAATTTTTAAGTAATCACATACTTGAAAACCAAAAAGTTTATTGCAGCGTCTTAACTAGCTCGTTGTAAATTGTTTTCGGTTCTTCTTGAAGCTTCTAATAACCATACAAGGTTTCAAAAGTACACAAATGCGTTACTGAATATATTTACTAATAGTAAAAACTACAGAGTCGTCGTACTTTAATGTAAACTAAGGTTTGTTATCCGTTTTATTCTTTTTAAAGAGCAACATAATTCATGAACCGGGTGGTACGTGATGTGATGAGCCTGAGTACATTAAAATAGCAAATGAAATATAGAATGAATGAAATATAATATAAATACAGAGATTCCGGTGAAAAACTGACACAATTTTAAAATTTGATGTATATTGCAAATTTAGTTCAGTCTCGTATTTTTATTTTTATTGTAAGAACATGAACGTGAATTTATAAGAAGGGAAAAAAAATAAGTAACATTTTTAAAATAGTACTAACGCCATCTGTAAGTCTGCCTTCAAACCTACGTGAGCAGTTGCGGTTCATCGATCCAGGACAAGAAGTTACACATCTTAGTTCTAGAGTTTTAGGCTGCGTTTCCACCAAAGCTATGCGATGATAATGTGCCTACGAGGATGTGTAGCGGAGCTGTGAAAACGCGCATAAAAGTATTTTCTTTTTCCAATATTATCCATATCTATTTTCTTCTACTTCTACTTCCAACAAACTCCGTCTATGGACTGGCTGGTACAGTATGCGCACACCTCGCAACACATCTTTCTCAACACACATTCCTCGCAAACTCGCAATACATCCCTCGCACACATCCCGCGCTTGTTTTGTATGCGCAAAAATCTAGCTTCGCTGAGCCGTTTCCAGCAGAGCTGTGCTGACCGAGGCGAGGTAAATGAAGCGATTCTATTGGTTCTTTACAAACACATCCCTCACTGTGCATCCTCGCACATCTCTGGTGGAAACGCAGCCTTACACTACATGTCACTATAGCTGTGACGTCACTTTCTGAATCGTAGTGTTAAGATTTTCCACGGCTAAATGAATGTTGAATGCTGAATTAATCTTACACGTCCATTATTGCAATTAGCCTACGGGACTCCTAGTGCGTCTATGTGACTAAGGTTGCATCTGATGACATCGTCCATTCCTTTGGAATTGTTTATCAGTACTTCCTGTTTGTATATTTTTTTGACGGTTTAGGATTTCCTAAACTGGGTCCAAGTCGAAATCACCACTGTATACTATCATTGTGAAGTACTACAAATATACGCATATTCCTTCCGCACGTGTTGTACTTACTTTCTCCGGCCGAAGAACTTACAGTTACACACACACCGCAAGTGTCGATAATCTAGACGCGAGCACTCTGAACTTTTAACAATTCAATCTGCCGCGCCTTTTCTAAATTTCATTAAGGTCGGCTTCTAGTCTAACAGATTTCGTTGAATGTCAGTATCAGAAAATCTCAACCCAGTAGGAGTAGGGGCGATAATATCAGTATACATCGTTTTATAATGAAGACAGGAAGGGCTAAGAAATAAAACTACCAATTTAATGATAATTTAAAACATTTATTAAAACTCGTGGCAACAATATTGCTATCACACTATTGACTATCACAAATGAAAACGTAACTACAGTTACAGTAGTTGGTTCCAAACATTTATATCTTTATCTCGTAGTAGACGTGATCGTTTATTTACTGCCGTAGAAAGATTGGTCGTGTTAACAAGATCAGAGATTCCTTGATTATTTTAAAAGATTTGGAAACGTTATGGAAACAAGCAAGACACTCCAGCGTAAAAGTATCTAGGTACCTACTTACGAGTTCATTTAAGCGATACATTCTTAATTCTAATTGATCGGGGACTCAAACCAGTCTTGCAGAAAGTTGTTTAAAAAACTACGAACTAATGCTAGGTTTAAAAACAAAAAGGAACTCGAAATTGTTAATGTGACCTTCCCTAGCTCAACAGCTGGTTCCCCACTTGATTGTGGGGGTGGGGTGGTTGGTGTAAAGGAGGGGTAAAAACCTCTTCGTAATAATACGAATAGGTTTTTACCCAACATTTTTTTTATATTATCAATATCATGGTAGCTCAAATCTTATTGTGACGCTTAATAAATAAAGTTTTTAGTATCATAATATTCTCCAATCGTGTTAACACGTCCCATCCAAGAGGTCATCGATTTGATCAAACCATACATACATTTTCTGTTATTTACGTAAACAAGCACACTTCAATAATAAAAGGCAGTTTTTATTAGCCTATCTTAATATAATATCTTCTTTCTAGGCGTTCTATCTTATAAATTCCTGTTATTTCAAATTTTGAGAAGTAATATTTTGCCGTCTCTATGTAGTTCTGAAAAAGTAAGATGGAAGCCAGTCATATATGAAAACTACTAATAGACTACTACTGAGCCTAGCAAATTGCATTGCATAAAAGGGTACCTAATATGTAAAACCCTGGGCTACAAGTTTAAAAAAAAAACATTCGTTCGGAAATATCACGTGAAGCCAAAGATTGGTTTCTCTGTCCACGCGTGAAGGCCGTGAAGCTTTGGCGCCACGGTTTCAACATAGAGTATGTCCAGCTAACCAAACTTTTTTTACAGCCAATAAAAAATCTGAATTTAACCAATTTCCGTTAGAATTAACTGACTTATTCAATGTTAAGTTATTCTTAGCCTCAGACCAAATGTTATTTTATTTCGACCCGGATAAACATTCCTTGTTTTAGCAAAGGTTTTGCATATTTTAATCACGGGTTCGAACAAAAGTTGACATGATGCAAATTCAACTTGACAACACCAATTTTGGATTTTAACAGTAGCTCTACTAGATAGCACGAGATAATAACTGTAAGTTAAACTGCTATTCGAAACATCTAATAGTCATAGTAAACTTTGCGGTAGAAAAGTCTTACATGTAGATTATAAAATCTAGAATAACTTAATCTCCAAGGGAACAATAAAAGCATTGGCAATTTAAAATCCAAATACATTACACCTTTGTTCCATAGGTGAGGTAGACAGAAGTACTTTACGCTCGAGTCATATTGCCAGAGGCATTATAGTTCGTAATTCGTAAAATATAGCTTGATCTCTGTGACATTTCTAGGGTTGTCAGGCTATTAAAAAATGACGATAGTAATTATCGATGTTTTTCTTTTTCGATGCCAATGTAAGATATATAAATATTTTTTTAAATTTAATTACAAAGATTACTAATCTAAACGACTATTTTATAATAAACAAGATGGCGGCGTGTCTTCCCCCGTTCCAAAACCCAAGTTGTCGAAAGGAATGTTACACGAGTAGGTGAGAAATTGGATTTCATTTACTCACAATTATTTTATATTAAGTACATAAACATGTAAATAATATTATGATTTCATGATATTTAAATAAACAACAATATTAAATTATAAAAGTAATTTTGAACTAAGTTTTTAAATAAAATATCGATAGTTTATAGTCGATGATTCACCGCCCATCACCAATTAGCTCGGCACGCCCATAAAGTATGACATTGACAAGTGTTGTTTGTATTATAATAACGGGTGGCGCAAAAGTAAAGACCCTATTTGGTTCAGCTATAACATTTTTTCTAAATTAGAAAACTAGATTTAGATTTTTTTAAATGTATATTTGTGCCATTAAATTTCGTACCATTAGGATTTAAAGATGATGTCTTTTAAATGGTGACCTCCAGAGTTGATACACATTTGAGCCCTATTTATGACATTTTGCATAACTTGCCGTAACACTTCCTGCGATATGTTCGTTATTTCTTGACGAATGTTTTCTTTTAGAGCTGCGAGAGTCTGTGGCTTGTTCACATACACCCGAGATTTCAAAAAACCCCAAAGAAAGAAGTCTGGACTGGTCAGATCGGGTGATCTTGCAGGCCAAGGCAAATCGCCAAAACGAGAGATAACTCGGTCTGGAAAAGCGTCCCTCACTAAGTCCATAGTGTCGCGCGCTGTGTGTGCCGTAGCGCCGTCTTGTTGAAACCAGATGTGCTCCAGCCCCAATTCGTCCAAACTGGGTATCAAAAACTCACGTAACATGGTTCTGTAGCGTTCTCCAGTGACAGTTATCGCATTGCCTCCAGCGTCTTCGAAAAAATAGGGTCCGATCACTCTGTCAACACAGATGCCACACCATACAGTAACTTTTAGTGGGTGTAGAGGTGTTTCTTGAATAATGCGCGGATTATCAGTGCCCCAGAACCGAGTATTCTGCTTATTGACATGCCCTGAGAGATGGAAATGCGCTTCGTCACTCATAACCAATTTTGAAGGAAAATCATCCTCTTCAAGGTGTATCAACTCTGGAGGTCACCATTTAAAAGACATCATCTTTAAATCCTAATGGTACGAAATTTAATGGCACAAATATACATTTAAAAAAATCTAAATCTAGTTTTCTAATTTAGAAAAAATGTTATAGCTGAACCAAATAGGGTCTTTACTTTTGCGCCACCCAGTATATATACTACTAAATTGAGAACTTCATAGGCGTGATTTTACTGACAGCTGTCACAGAGATCAAGCTATAGGTATTTTACGAACTATAGACTGAAAAAGGAGATCGTTGACAGTATGATACTCCGAGCGGGAAGTTATTTTTTATAGTTTTTTATTGGATATGAATAAAATGCCACTGCTTTTACCGTTCTGAATATTACATCTAGTAGGCGTCAAAAACTATCAGAAGACACTCAAAAGCTTTGAGTGTTCCGAAACTACGTTTTGTAAGTACTTACCTAACATTATTGAAAGTCAAAAAGATTTTTTAAGTATGGCTCTATAAGCAAATGGTTTGCAGACTATCACCAGTTAAAAATCCAAACTTGTACAACTGAAAGACTTCGACATAACACTGTCAAATACTTAAAGAAAAATAACATGCTACATTTATATTGGTAAGATTAAGGGGAAGTTGCATCGTCCGAAAAAAATTACCCCACGTCCGGCAGCTGAGAAAAATATCTCAAACAATAGATATACACAGGGGAGTATCTGCCGTATCAATTATACGGGGCCCCCGGCATATGAAGGCCCCCAAAGTGCGAAAGTAAGAAAGTAAAAAATTACCTTATAACTTCGATGGGACATGAACGCCTGTCAGAGTCTCAGTATTGTCCATAGAGGCAGAAAAAGATCTCTAAAAAAACTTAAGTCATCATCGGCTAGAAATTATTTAATCAATCAGTTTGCCGAAAAAAAAGGGAAGAAGAATGTATATTTAATTTAAATTGTTGGTAAAAAATATGGTAAAAGTGACTGATAGATAATTATGATTAATAAATATCATTTTATGCAAACTTTTTTTCTTTTGTGAGAAATTTGTACCCTTCATAAGGGCCTCCAAATATTTTTATTAAACGGGACCCCGCCATGGCACGCTACGCCACTGGATATACCTCAAAACAAATATGTTTTAATAACTAAATTCCCCTGTTTGTTACTGGCTATCATTCTTAGAAATTGCTCCAAATATTCATTCAGGTGATAACCAATAAGGATTACCAAAAGTATGTTTGATTCTAAACAACTTTTAGAGATACGTATCATGCCTGCCGGCATTGGGCCAATTTTGCAACATCTCCTTTTAATGCCGCTAAGAGTTGGCGAACAAATTTTTGCTAAGTACAAACTGTTCGCTAATATGTCAGTAGATTTAAGAATACAATAAAATGATCTTATTCACTTATTTATAAATACTCTTTAATGAATCACATTTAAATATAAATATATTTTTAATAAACATTATTGTTCTGTATAGTAGGCTATTTATAGATTCTAGATTTTTTATTACAATCGGATATGGATTATTGGGTTTTTCGTTTATTATTTAAAAGACGACTTGTACACAGTGTAACAGTACACTTAATTTATATTCCTATCTAGTCCTTTAACTCCGTAATTATTCAAAGTTAAATGCCATGGCAATTATTATATATACAATTTTGGTTTAACAATTAACATCAAATTAGGTCAAATGAATAGGGGTTTAGTTTTTTTAATAAACTAATAAAATAATTAGGAACATTATCATTCCCACTAATTTAATTTCGAATAGTAATATATTTATATGAAGCATTCTCAAAAAAGTTGCTCATATTGAATTCAGATTTACAGGAATAATAGAATATTTTATTAGCTTTATAGAAAATATAACATCTTAATGGTTCAAGAAGACGTGATTATAATAAAAAGATTGTAGTATGACTAATACTCCTTTTTTCCTAAGCGTTACGAACTTAAGATGCGTTTTAAATAAAAATTGTCTATGAACTATGAACTCAACAAAATGTCATAGAAATTAAAAAATATATATAATTTTTATGATTCAGGGATTCGATTAAGATAAAATATATATAAAGCAAAATACTCTTAAATTTTATTGGGTCAGCTGACGGTCTTTCCCCCGCTGCAGCTGAAGAATATTTTTATACACCTTATGATCTCAAGTATTTAATTTAAGTAATTTAACGCGGACGCTGCGAGTGGCGAACTCTTTATTTTTTAATATTTAATATGATTTTATCAGTACGACGAGGATTTTTTTAACAATCATCATTAATTATTAATTTTCGCCGCGAGCAACTTTGCTAAGAACGACTCGTATGGCCCAAAATCAAGAATAGTAGTTTTTTTTGGTTTCACTTGCGCGCGAAATTCTTCATTCTTAAAATTCGCAGATTTCACGTAGGAAATTCTACCATTATGGTAGAAAAATATTAAATTTGCCGAAACAATCCGTTCTAATTTTGTAAATTACGAGATCATATATTTTAAAGTGTTAAATTCCATTATGTTAATTCCATTCTAGGCGAAAATCTACTTAGACACACACATAGATTGATCAATGAAAGTTTCTGGCGATACACCATTTCCTAGCTTAAATTGAATAGCATCGTCAAACTTTTAAATAAAATCAACAAAAATCATTGAACACAACAATTCCTGTGCATTTTAGTTTATTTTTCTTGGCGTGCAAGCCGGAGTAACATTTCACTGTTACACGATTTTAAATCGTTGTAGCTTAATTACCCACAGGGTTACCTGTTGTAGATTTAAATACTGATGGTGCTTATCGTGTCCGCTGGTGCTGGAGTCACATTTGGCTGTTGAATCGCCGGATCCAGCAGAGGAATACTGTCCGTGGTCCTGTAATGTTAAATTTTCCTACAGAGTAAAGGCGACGACGCAAAAACAAACTTAATCGATTTTTATAATTTAATCGAGTAATAATTAAAATTGTTAATGTTTTAAATCTTTCAACAAAATTGCTCACTGAAATAAAAGATCATTATGTTTTATTCGTTTTTTTTTGTTAGCCTGCTTTGTCCCACTGCTGGGCAAAGGCCTCCCCCAAACGTTTCCAGTCATATCTATCTCCTGCAGTTTCCCATATTTAAATTAGTTAAAATGATATGATAAAAAAAATGTCGGACTACATACTTCCAATCCAATGCAATGTAACTGATACTCTCCTTTGGGCTTAATGTTGTAAATAGTTTATTAAAAAAATACCCTGTTATTAATCTATGTACAATAAAAGATAAGAACAGGGTGCGGTAGACATACGTATTGGTATCATAATTAATTCATTTTAAATATACTGAAATATTTTCTAACTAGGATTATTTAATAAAAGGGAACAATTTAAATGTATGAAAGAAAAATATTAAATTATATGTAGGATGTTGCGATGTCAAATACATGCGAATTAATGAAGTAAAGTAATTTTTGCAGTACCTTTTAATTTTGCTGCTGCAGAATGATTTCAAAAGCAACTCATTCTTAAGAATATAATCAAAAATATCATAAATATCTGTTCATAAAATATATATTATACAAATATATATTGTAATACTTATAACAAAACATTCAGTAATTATCTAATATTTTAGTGTAAATCTATAACGATGAATATCGCGGTTGCAAAATTATTTATTGTTGCGTCGTCGCCTTTACTCTGTAAGTAATGCACTTTTATCATACCTCTTTTACTTCTTCATTTAATCCCGCACGACATACATTCTACCATCGAATACCTCCCTTTTGATAAGAATGCGATAAGTCTATAGTCTGGGGCGCCCAACACCATCACCACGATTTCTCTCCCCTGCGCAACCACCGCCTAAAACCTAATTTCACCAATCACCACGATAAAAATTATGTCATCTCTCATATCTTCTAAGATCCAGACACCCAAATGCGCATGTATGCTTATGTATGCAACTCATTTGCTACGTCTAAATTCACTTGCTATCAGACAAATTCAACTAAATGGAACATCCAGAAAACAATTAGTCGTGCTAATTTTTGCTGTCATGATCGATCTAACTACAACTTTGTAGATATACGTTAAAGCTCTTTCACTCTGATTCACATATTGCAAGATTCGATGGTAGTGAGTATTGTCTACAAATACAAACATACATACATACCACGGCTATATCCCACTGCGTTGGGCGGACCACATGTGCTTGACATACTTCTTTCGCTCCCTTAACATTCATAATGCTTGCCGGTTTCGGGAACTACTCACTTGTCCATTCTAAAAGACGCCACGTCACCTAACTGGTTCCTGTATGTCTTCCGAGGACAAGTGAGTAAGTAAATAATCACTAAACTTTAAATTGAAGCTGCCTTTTGTTGGAGCAACGAGTGGTAACCTTGTCGAATGCGTATCTGATAAAGTCTCTATAAAAATAAAGAAATCCCTTTCAAGCATTACCTACCTGTTTCTTGTGAGTGGTGGTTCCGTGATCACTGCCTCGCAACACGGTGCTGTATTCTTCGGCCTCACAATTGGTAGTGTTGTACATATCGTTGTTGTTAGATATACGTACTGTGAAATAAAAATAAGCTTCTTTATATGGGGATTTTCGGAATAATTATTTTTTTTTTAATCATGTTATGCAAGTGTGGGTTGGTAATAACTACTATATATATCATTGATGTGCATGATTCAAATCGGGATGACTTAAAAAATACCGAAACAAGTATTTAATTTAGTAAAATAATAATTGTGAGCACAATTATTTCTTAAGTATGTACAAAAAAATAACAACCACTTACCATAGCTACGACGAGTATTAAATAAATCGTGGGCGTAGACCAATGTGCTGCATTTTCAATTGCCACCACCCCCATCACCCAGTTAATGGCAAAAAATGGCTCTAACACGAGACACAGGTTTAAGTACACCTTTAACTCGTTGCCTTCTGTATTCCAACTCCATTTCCATGACATGTTGTCCATATACAACATGTTCAAAAGGCTTTTTTCATGAAGTGCTTTTGATTGTGCAATGTTCGGCTGAAATAAAATTCAATTAAAGTAAGGAAAATCTACTAAACTACCATTTAAGAAGTTGGCAGCACTAACCTCACTTCCGGTTTCACAATTTTCAGTTTGTACTGCCAGATTTACGTAATGACAATCGTCTTCACTTACAATGTAATCTTTGTCCAATGTTTCAGAACTATCTGTGTTCTTTCTACTACTTCCAGGTGTATAAATATTATCCAAAGTATCTATACTCCCATTTTTATCATCCATTTGATCTTGCTTAGGCCAATTTGCTATGTGATGATCTACTAATTCTTGTATTTTAGCGGTCAATGTCTCTGCCTGCTTTTTATTTACACTTTGTAATCCAAGTATGATAATTGCAGTGTTGATCAATATTAAAATCATTGCTGGTACCATGAATCCCATAACCATTCCTTTTTCAATGGACATCCAGCAGTAATGTTTTATTTCATAGTGTTCCATAGATAGAGCGTAGTTAAACTAAAAACAGTTTATTTATATAAAAACTAGCTGTTACCCAACACTACATCCGCGTGTTGTTCAATATAATTAACTAAAACTGCCTCGGTAGTCTAGTGGTAAGTGTATCAACGCCTAATGCCTATCAACGCTAAGTCTCGGGTTCGATTTAGTGTAAAAATTATAGGATCGGCAGGATTTGAACCTGCGAACTTCTGCCGGGCAGCTGCTTTAACATTACTTACTACGGTCGCATCTTGCAAGGACTTAGGATTTCTCAACTGTATGTTACGTCATTTCATGACGGCACATTCATTCATTTGTTCCTATCTCCATTAAACATAACAGATGAAGTGTGGGTGTTTTACACCTCTGCGACACCGTTCTTAAAAATATGGGTGTGATGTTATTTTATTTTAAGTTTCAAACGCGCGTTATAGAAAAATATTGCTCTGTAACCCGTTTTACGACAAAATTCACTGCTGCTCCGTTCCTATTTATGGTAGCGTAATGTTAAATATCTTAAAACTTTTGACAGCTATTTTACAAAAATAAAAAAAATATGGAAACACAACTAATACAGGCCGATATTAGCGAATTCAAAGAAATATAGTAACATTAACCTGATTTCGCCCGCGTAGTTAGTTTTTTTTTAAAGTTTGTTAAGATGTTATAACATTGTAAGGACTATACTCAAGTCAAGTTTTATTTTAATCGGTTCAGTGCTTTCGGTGTAAAAGCGTTCAAGATACAGACAGAGAGAAAAAAAATTGTCAACATTTTTTGCTTAAGTTTCTAAAGTAGAACGAAACGAATGAAAAATTATAATAATTATACAGAATTGGACCCTCAACAGTCTTATTAAGTTTAACAGAAATAGATAAATTTTATACACTTAATGTTAAATATATTTCTAAAAACTGCCTCGTTGTTTTAGGGGTTTGCCTATGTAACATCGTGAGGAATCAGTCTTAAGCGGTGTTGCGCTCTAAAAAAAAATAAAAAATCACTGTTGTCACACAAGAATGTCAAATTCAAATCACTTACCATAACCACAACAGCTGGCACACCATATGCCAGTAAATAGTTGTATTTGAGAGGCAGACACGTATCACAAGCGCAGTACTCCGCTACAGCTGCTGCTAATGCCACAATCCACATCGCACAGGAAACGTGTGTATAATGGAGTAGCAGTGCTATTCGTTCGCATTGGGATGGAGATGAAACGCCCTGTGAATGAATAATTTTATAAAGTCTATTAATTAGTTTTTTTAGGTCTGTAGTTTGTTTAGTGTTTACCTAGTGTATTTAAAATTATAATTTTACTAATAGTATAATTTATTTAATTGACATTATAGTGACATCCATGATTTTTATTTAATTGTATTGTTATTATTAATTGAAAGGCTATTAATTATTGAATTTTAGATGTATATAATAATATTATAGTATTATAAGTGGTTTAAATTTGTTATTAATATGTAAAAATAAATTATGACTTTTTCATTTTAGATTATATTTTTTATATATTATTTGTGAATTTATGTTATAATTTATTATTCAGAATTTTTATTTTGTGAAGTCAAGTCATAATGTCAATTTTAAAAATGTGTATGTTTAGTATTTAAGTTAACAGATTTATCTAACTGCAAAATTTATACGCCGCAATTCAGAAAGTACATACGGCGACTAATATAATAGAATAAAATAATATAATTATTATGTTAAGACCTCTAAACTTTATTGTACCTACATTCAGAACAAATAAAGAATCTTATCTTATCTTACTTTTGTCCAGGCATAATTTTGCGAGAGCGCAAGGTCGGCAACTGGCGCCCTTTTAAGCGCATTAGCAATTTGGTGGTAGTTGAGGGTGCTTCTGAGTCCGATGTGGTGCGTACCACCCATAGAATCTTACTGAATCCATTGATTGAAAAGCCGCATCTACTATGACCAAAGGTAACCAAACATTTCGGACAGCCAACAAGATCTTCTAAATTAAATTGGCACACAAGTGACATAATTCTTACCATAACAGCCTGAATATAAATCACTGTGCACGCCGCCAAACAACAACACAAGTTTATAATAATGGGGTACAACTTGCTGTTCCTTCTGAATTCTGCCGCGTACTCACTCCACATCAACCACATTACTGCCGATAGTAGGAGTACCACTGCTATTCCGCTGGTTATAAAAATCTAAAAAGAAAATATTCTTATTTAAACATATACGTCATAGTTATTTTTTTACCATTTACAAGTCACCAGACAGCCTAAAATTATAATCAACTAGCTAATACGCGTGGCGCGGCCTACGTGGTAGATATATCAATAAAAAGTATCCGATGTCCTTTCTCAGATCTTAAACTATCTCCATTCCAATTTTCTTCAAGATCAGTTTTGTAGTTTAGCCGTGAAAGTGTAATAGACAGCCAGTAACTTAGTTATTTAATAAATTAGTAGTAATATAGTTGTAGCTACTTAAAACTCTTTACAAACGCTAAGACTAATAACTAACAACGCGGTTTTTGCCCGCACCTCTTTCCGGTTACGGGCCCGCAGCCTCTGTAGAAAGAATATTAGTGTAAAAAACAAAATCTATTTGCGCGACGCTGTTCACGACCGCATGGTTTTTCAGACATAATATCTGCCTGCATCCACTGCGGGCGCTGGAGAATACCGCGTTGTGGTTTCTTAGCCTTACTTAAACTGAAGGTGTAAAATATATCGTTGAACTCACCAGCACCATCCATTCGTTTCTGACTCCATGGCAGTTGTTGAATCCGTACATATAAGTCACGCTATCTATAATGTTGTGTTCCTTCAAGTCTGCGTCGGCTAGCGAGTCATCTGGTAGATCTACCTCCGTATCTACTTTGTTGTCAGCGGTTTTGCTTATCACTGGCAGAAATGTTACCGTTTAATTAAAAAGTTAATTAATATTTCATGCGAGATATTTATTGCGGTTCAATTTTATTGTAAAGCGAGTAATGGATTCACTAATCTCTATTGTATTTTTTATTTTTAATACATTAAATATACGCATGATATTTTTTTGTTACAAGGACTTAGTAAAGGTTAACAAGTTAAAGTTTATCTGATTAAAATTAATAAAATAATGTCTAAGCTCTCACCTTGATTACTTCTAGATATAAACTCCGGATTCGGATATAACTGAGGATTATCGTCGTAAATGGAAGACGTAAAATTGGACACAACACCACCATACTCTGTGTCGTACGAAGTTATATCGTAGTCAGTTCTATCATCCGTGCGAGGATACGTTGACTTGTGGTATCGGATAGATACCGGCTGAAACGATCTGTACGATGGCGCCTTCTGTGTTTTGAAGTAATTATCATCGTTTTGTCTTCGGGCATGGTGTGAGCTCTTGTTTTGGGAGGCTAAAAATATTTTTAGAATGAAGTAATTTCACTATTCATTTCTTAATAACTACCAAATAAATTATTTGTTTATTGAAAACTAAAAATACATCGTCGTAGTAGTACCCGTAGTTGGGTCGCGCATTGTATTTGTTAGCCAGATAGCTTAGAAACAAAGAGCTTGTAAATTATTCTCATATTCTACACCGTAATAATTTTTCAAACGTACTGTAATATTTTAATTTTTTTAGAGATCCTGTAATATCAAATTAAAATTTTGTAGAACTTTCCAAATAAATGAAAAATTCATAAATAAAAACTCATTTATATATTATCAATTGTGATCAAACCAAGCTAAAGGCTTCACTACAATTAGTGCCTAGTTTTGGATCAGTTCAAGCTTTATGATTATTTTTGGATTCAAAGTAGGCTTACGTGGTATAAGTAAACGTATTATATTTACACCCGGCAAGGCGTTGGCTGGTCATGTCGACCGTATTACGATAGTGTTCAATCTTGATAAACACCTATAATATTATGTATTTAATCAATGAAAAGGTATTTACATTCAATGGTATAAGATAAGCATGCAATTTACTTACCATTTGCATTCACAGTAAATGATTGTATAACTAACGCGATCAAAAATACTATTTTAAAAAAATATGCACACATATTGAATAAATATTTTATATACTTAATCTTAAGCCGATATTATATTATTCCAATTTATAGATTCATTGCAATATATTTTACTTAAATCTATGTCTCACTTATTGATTTTAAACTCATTATCACTAAATTATTTAAAACGGCGGGCTCCCCTGCCATTTTCACCATTGCTGTGAAAAATCAATAAAGTGGTTACGTTCCTTTGCTCCGACTAGGCTATTGACAATCTACAATAAAAACATTTTAGCGGAACCTTTTTTAAATTTCATAAATTTGATATGAATTTCATAAGATTTTTGTTTAATCCTTTCATTAAATTTAATTTTTACTGTTTTAATTTTTATCATCTTGAAAACGACTTTTTTTATTTAGTAGGTATTTAACTTATGGGGCTTGCAACACCTTAATCACGTTATATAATTTGACAGCTGCGTTCCGTCCCACTAGTAGATTTATAGACATTGTAATATTTGTATTTGCTTTGTCTCTTTCAGATTCATACCAAATTATAACAACATACATCCTTTTTTATTGATGCTACAATGGTTTTATTATTTTGTGTGATTAGAAGTCTAGAACGCAACAAAATATAAAAAACATCAGCTGTCACGGTCACAACAAATTCAAAAACGCAATAGAAATGTAATCAAAAATAGTTACAAAAATGAGTGCAATATTGAAATTTATCCGTGAAAATCACATACTAGCTCTAATAGAACAGGCGATAGTGAAAAAAAAGTCTCGTCTGAGTCTGAACGCGTTCGAAATCAACGAAATTCCGTCGATGTTATACACTTGTTCCGATGTCGAGCATCTTTACTTGCATATAAACAAGATATCTGTTATCCCAGTGGAAATAACACAGTTGGTTAATTTGACGACATTAACGTTAGACTATAACAATATTACCCAGTTGCCGCCGGAGATAGGAAACTTGAAGAATTTGGTGAATTTGAACATTAGTTATAACCCTCTAACTGTTTTGATCCCGGAAATCGGTGATTTGGAGAACCTTGAAGCGTTTTGGTGCAATAGGATAGGACTGCGGGAGATTCCGAAGGAAATTGGCAAGTTGGAGAAATTGGACACTTTCGGCGCGAGAGGAAATGAACTTAAAACAATTCCAGAAGAGATGACAAAGTTATCAAAATTAAGGTAGCACTATAAACTCTTTGTTACTTTTTCTTCTTTTTTTTTTTAAGTATAAGGAAGCTCTCATAAAGCCTTAAACTTCCTGGTGTTTTTTATGACATCATTCTATGGTAAAAAACTCAAGGTCCTTCATTATCATTTGAACACACACTTGTTACTAACATGAAATAATTAATTACACTGTGGGTTGCCAAATTCAATTTGCAAGTGTTGAAATTGAAATTTATAATAAATAGTATGTTGGCCACCATTAATGCTTCTGAAGGCTAAAAATGGTTTAATATGCAGTTATATTCATAGATAATTAAATTAGTATAGTTTAACCGTTTTTTTTCGAGTGCTGATTATCTAGATACCATGGAAGAGCGAATTTGGCATAAGATGTAACTCATGTAACTATGGCAAATTCTCTCTACCTAGAAATACATATAGGTACCTGATAAGTGGTGTCCTTCAGAACGGACAAGTATGTAGTACGGGAAACTGGTTAGCATTTATGACGAGATGTATGAATTCATCCCCATGGGATAAAGGCATGATTTTATGTATGTATGCCTAATTAATTTATTTTTAAGTATAAATTTCTAATAATTCCAGATGGCTTACCCTGGAGCATAATCAAATAGAGGCACTGCCCAATTGCATGGATAACATGGACTCTCTTGTACACTGCAACTTGAGAAATAATAGGTTACGGGAGTTTCCAGCGTCAGTAATGAAGTGCCCTGATCTTATGTTCCTTCAGCTCAATAATAACCAGGTGAGCGGTTCAATTATTTGTTGCCTCATTGGTCTTACAGCAAGGTCCCGGGTTCGATTCTTGCAGGCAAAAGTATTATTTCAGTTATTTATAAACTAGCGACCCGCCCCGGCTTCGCACGGGTACAATGCTGATACTAAATACACTACAGAAAAACTGTGTACGTTGTATATAAAAAAACAGCGGCCCGCTCCGGATTCGCACGGGTATATAATATATAGCCTATGTCACTCACTGAAAAAATGATTAAAATCGATCCAGTAGTTTGATTTATTCATTACTGCCCGTGGCCCGCACGCGTTAAATTTGGAGTAAAACAATGTATTATACATAAAAACCTTCCTCTTGAATCACTCTATCTATTGGAAAAAACCGCATCAAAATCCGTTGCGTAGTTTTAAAGATTTAAGCGCACATAGGGACAGAAAAGGCGACTTTGTTTTATACTATGTAGTGATTTATCGTCAGGAAATTCTTAATAGCACCACTGAGTTGCCAATTGTGACAGTTTTTAAATAGTAAAGTTGGTTTAGTGCAGCAAGACATGATATCCCCTGCTAAACCAATAAATTTCCGCTAATAAAAAAACTACTGAGGTGTCAAGGGACACCCGATGGAACGAAGTTCCTTTCGATTTTTAGTCTGATGATGTAGCACCATAGCTGTAACGTAGCATGTAATTACTACGCAGCTACGAGAATTGCTACGAAATGTGTCGTTACAACTTTTCGTCCCAATTTTTTCCGTCTAGCCCCCTTTCGCAACGCGCAATAAGGAACTTCGTTCCAAAAACATTTTCGTGGACCGTTTCGTCTGCCTGTTGAAAAGCTTGTAAGTATAAAAAAAGAAACAATAAAATAACAAGGATTACTAAACCACCACCGCGCTGCAATCACCATGGCAGTGCGGCATCAGCCTAAAATAGAGTTAACAAGTCTTAAAGTTATAGATTATTGTTTAAAAACAAACGGGAGGTTAATAATTATCAAAAATAAACATAAACAAACAGCTATAGTTCTTTATCAGTGTATTAAAATATTGAGGGTGATGAACTCATATTATTGTTATAATTCTGATAACCTTAATTACTTTGCAAATTAGTAATAAATATGTCATAATAATGAGGATATCTGTCAGACAATAACATAAATTTTGAATGTGGAGCAATACAATCTTTGGCCCACCTGACTGACTGCTCAAAATGCCGTACTACCTGCACAAGAGCTGCAGTTGGAAGCAAGCGTCAGCGTCAACGCCCGACGTATATTTACAAATTTTCATACAAAAAACTATTGTGCGCGCATCTTTTTTGTATGAAAATATGCCTTGACGCTACGCTCCGGTACTGCTCCCTGTCAACTGTGACCCTCAATCTCACGTGGCGAAGGGACGTCTACTTTCTACATATTTTTTTGTTATATTACAATATATATAGCTCATGAACGCCGATGAGAGCGCTATTACAGTGGCCACTTATGGCGCATAAAAACGATTATGCGCGCATCTTTTTTGTATGAAAATATGCATTGACGCTACGCTCCGGTACTGCTCCCTGACAACTGTGACCCTCAATCTCACGTGGCGAAGGGACGTCTACTTTCTACATATTTTTTTGTTATATTACAATATATATAGCTCATGAACGCCGATGAGAGCGCTATTACAGTGGCCACTTATGGCGCATAAAAACGATTATGCGCGCATCTTTTTTGTATGAAAATATGCATTGACGCTACGCTCCGGTACTGCTCCCTGACAACTGTGACCCTCAATCTCACGTGGCGAAGGGACGTCTACTTTCTACATATTTTTTTGTTATATTACATATATATAACTCATGAACGCCGATGAGAGCGCCATTACATTGGCTACTTATTGGGCTAACAAAATTTGACTCAGCCATCGACACGACGAAGAAGAAGAAATAATAAATTTGATTGTGCTATTTTCAGTACTACAGTTTTATTTAATAATGTAACCCGGTTACTCTCAGAAGTGATAAGCAGACTTGATACACAACCACATTCAAATTCAAATTTAAATAATCTTTATTCATATATAGTACGAGAGCCCACGACCAAAATTTTTGTCTCATAGCAATACGGCCAAAACCGCATCAAATCGATAGATACGATTATCCTGAACTCGAAAATACCAATATCAGACATTTGCCGCGTAGCGTTTGATCTGACCGAATTTTCAAAATTGTCAAAGAATTTTACCGAACTGCATCATAGCAATATGTCTGATTTGCAGACTGTAGTTGAATGATAGTTCTGAGATACCGGAAACATATTTTTCAGACGTTAGTGGTGTAGCGCAAACCCGTAAAATCACTTAAAAAAATTAAAAATGAGACAAAAAAAATGTCTCATAGCAATACGTCTGAAAATCTTTTTTATTAGTAAATTTTGGTTATTTGATGCGAACAAAACAATTTTCAGACGGAAATGTGAACGCATTAAATTTTGAGACCGTTTTGAAAATGTTAACAAATTTTACCGATCGGTATCATAGCAATATGTCTGAAAATTGTTGGACATGATAAAATAAGTTGTCCAAATGTGCAAAAAATTTATATCAGACAAATTAAGTGTAGCACCTTCTCTATCAGACAACTTTTCGATACTCAGATATCATTTAAAATCATCATCGTTGTTTCTTTACAAAACACACAACTCAGGTCCGACATTTTACACCATCACAACCGCACAACGTATGACAACTAAGTGAGCGTCGTTCCAACGTTTGGAGCAGCTGGCGAGTGAGCTGTATAATAGTAAGAAAGGGGCAGGAGCGTAACAAACGCTGAGGCTGTTGAAATTAAATACTGATTGATTTGATAGTTTTGGTTTTATTTAAAGCACACTTAAGTAACTTTTACAAAAGAAATAAGTAATGACATCTGTCATCTGTCAAAGTACATATAATAGACAAGGGAGATTCTTGAATATCTATGAAGGCTGTAAATTTAAAAAAAACATTTAACAGAGGCGTCGGCCAGGCGACTCCGAAACGTTATTTTCGTTTTTGGGAGTATATGCTACACTTAAAGTGTCTGAAAACAGGTTTTTGGTAATCATGGCAGCAATACGAAAAGTTGAAAAAAAAAATTATCCGTATTGCTATGATACAGGTCGCCTAAATTTGTTGACATTTTCAAAAATGCGCTCAGGCTATATGCTACGCGCAAAATGTCTGAAAACAAACTTTTTCGTAATACAATTATAAAATCTATGTACATTTTCACTATCAGACGTATTGCTATAATACCGACTGTCTTTTTTTTTTGACACAGCAGAAATGGCCTCCCTCGCAGTTGCTACACTTTCGACCGTTACTACACACCTAGTCGGGTACAGAATCATACAATCTAACGATTTTATAGGGTTTTTGCCGTATTGCTATGAGACATGGTTTTGGTCGTGGGCTCTCGTACTAATAGACACAATTCAAAATTCTTAAATTATGCTCTTATGATGCGTCCATATTTTTCCTTGTTGTTGTGATTGTGTGATCCAGCAACTCACTCTCACACTGTTTTGTTTCCAGATTCGTTATCTCAAGGACTTATACTAAGATGTGTACTGATTACATGACATGGTAACTCAGGATTGTTAATTGCCAAGAATTGGAGTGTAGAATGAGTTTTAGATGGGACTGTGACTTTACTTGGGAGTGTCTTATCTATTAGAGTTATTTTTTTAAATATTACACTACATACACACAACGCCATCTAGCCCCAAACTAAGCAGAGCTTGTACTATGGGTACTAGAATAACTGATACTAATACATATTATACTTTTATTTCGTAAATAAATACTTAGTATACATAGAAGCACCCAGACCAAGACAAACCTCCATGTTCATGCACACAAAGATTTGTCTTGAGCGGGAATCGAAGTGCACTACTCACTCCGCCATTCGGTCGGCCGTTGCTACCGACATTCAGCTGAGCTAACTGTGACTGAGATGGATGCTGCAATGGAACGCCTGCCTGCATTCAGAACATATTTATTTAAATAATGTTATATTTGTTTCAGATAGCGTCATTGCCTGAAGACTTCGACACGAGTTTTCTATCAGTACTTGAAATGATCGACTTAAGGCTGAACCCTATCTGTGAACTGTCCCATCCAGTGAGTATGGTGTTCAATATTTTAGCACGACCTCGTGAAATATTTTAGCGACTGAAAATAGCACACTTCGCTGTTATTTTTTCGTGTAACAAATAGCATTGAATCGCACACGCTGCTAAAAGACAATGGCGTCCTTGGGAAAATGACTCCGATTGCCATATGGACGGGCTGGCGCTAATTATATTCATAAATATTAATAATGCAGCTGCCGGTTTTTGTCATGATTTCTTCATTAACCGAGACGAATCTTAACGATTTATTGACAGAGGTGTGTTCAAATGTGTGGCAATGGCTTCAAACTGCCCAGTCCTACGGTCTCCCACTCGGCTATCGCTGCTCACCTTTGAATATACTTATAACTATACTAAGAAACAGTTGAAAAAGATATGGGACCGGCAGGATTTGAACCTGCGACCTTACTGCACACCGGGCAGCCGCTTTAGCCATCCAGCTACGGTCGCCTCTTACCAGAACCCTAAATTTCTCAACTGTCGTCATTTCGTGACGTCACGTTCATCCATTTGTTCCTATCGGTAAGAGGCGACCGTAGCTGGATAGCTGAAGCGGCGGTGTGCAGTAAGGTCGCAGGTTCAAATCCTGCCGGTCTGATATCTTTTTCAACTGTTTCTTAGTATAATTTGCTAAACATAGCTAATTGCTATAAAAATAATCAATTAGAAGTTAATATACTTATAACTTTCGTCTTTTTAGAGTCACCCCCTCGTCCGGTACTTGGACGAGCAGCCGCCAGCAGAAGCAGCGGCGGAGTCGCTGGCGTCGAGCAGCAGCCGCGGGCACGGCGCGGCGCTGGCGGTGAACGCCACGGCGCTGCGCCTGCCTGCCGTGCCGCCGCCACGACATGAACCCATCGTGCTAGGTAGCTTCATCATTCTTCATTTCATTGGGGTCGGGATCATGTCTGCACGTGTGGTGTAGTGGTTTAAGCGGTCGCCGCGCCGCTCTCCACTGCACTGGTGTTGTAGGTTCGATCCCCACATGGGACAAAGGTTTCTTCTGAGACTGGGTGTGCTTGTGTGAGTGAATGTGTGTATTTAGCCTTGTCATTGGGACCATTAGATAGTGTAATTGTTTCTGCCGTTCTATCTAATGTAAAAAATCCAAAAATTCCGAACCTTTTTCTCAATGACATTGGGGTTGGCTTCTAGTCTTACGGATTAATATTATTAATATCAGTATTTTACGTGGAGCGATGGCCAACAGACCTCCACAACCCAGTATAAGGTGATATAATACTCATTGCTCGTCTGGCTCCTGACTATCCGTAACGATTGCAATAGATCTTCAACCGGCAACCGGGACCGACGGCTTACCAAGCTCTGCGAAGCGCGGCAGAAAACTCGTGTTAAGATTGTCACCCATCCAACGGACAACCGTGGTTAACAGTGCTTATCCTGTAGATCACTCTGTTCGCGCGACTTTGACTTAACGAAGGACTCCTAAGTTTCTCGATGCTTAGTGGTCCCAGGTCAGCAAAGTGTTATTTGTGAACTTACCGCCTGGAAATTCACAATACATGGAGTTGGAATTGTGCCCGGTGGATGGTTATAGCTTCACCAGGTATATAATATGCCCCTTTTGGGTAATTATAGGCGTGAGCCGTGATGTAATGTTATATATAAATAAATATTTTACAACTCACACTCAACGCCATCTAGTCCCAAACTAAGCAGAGCTTGTACTATGGGTACTAGAACAACTGATACTAATACATATATACTTTTCTTTTGTAAATACATACTTATTATACATAGAAACACCCAGACTAAGACAAACCCCCATGTTCATGCACACAAAGATTTGTCTTAAGTGGGAATCGAACCCACGACCTCGGCGTCGCAGGCAGGTACACTACCCACTCCGCCATCCGGTCGTCGAATGTTATGTGTTATGTTTTTATCACATTGTTAGCAGAGATGGACCTAGACGCATCATCGGTGGAATCATCCGAAGACTGGGAGAACAGTGTGAACAGCTCAGAACTGGATGTTCAGTATCAGAGTGATGAGGAACGCGCTGAGAATGAGGTATTTTTTTTTAACCATGATTATGTTTTTGTATTATCAGCAAAGTTGCTTCATGACCCATTTGACAAACTTACTTTGAAATTGTCAAAGTCGACAGGATAAATGAAATAAAATAAAAATAGCCTTTATTATTCTACTACAATATAAGATTTTACACTAAATAACTTATACTATAAACAGTGGCGTAACTAACTATAGGGTGGCAGGGTTGGCAAAATGCCACGGGTCCCCAGCCTGAGGAGGCCTCTGGGCCCAAGATGTAATCCTCGAAAGTAACAAAACATAATTTATCATTAAAAAAAAGATTAAATCACATTCATCAAAAAATTTTAAATTGTTGACCGGGAAATTGCAAAAGAATTGGAATAGACAAGGGCAAGACAACGCAGCACTGTAACATAGTAAATCGTGAAGAACTAATTTTTCTTCCTAAAAATCTGGCATTCTAAGATAAAAAATTTGCCTGGAATGCAAAATTTACTGAATCACTGAAGCGGCTTCAACGTAACGATTTTTACTAGGGCCCCATCCTATATTTTTGCCACGGGCTCCCGATGGTATAGTTACGCCACTGACTATAAACTTAACAATACAATACAAACAAAAAAAACATTATATTGATTAGGTATTTCCCATTTGTAGGAGTGTCCTCAGCGGCGTAGGCCTCTCCTAAACTTCTCCACTCGTCTCTTTCCCTTGCCTTTTGCATCCAATTAGATCCACATCTGTTGTTACAAATATATCTCCATCTTTTCCTTGGTTTATAGGATATATACATATAATTTTTTGATAGAATAAGCGAATTTAGATAGATAATAAGAGATTTAAAATGTCTATACGAAAATAGTATTGAGGTGGATCGTAAGATGTACCTATGCTGGATGGCTAAAGCGGCTGCCCGGTGTGCAATAAGGTCGCAGGTTCAAATCCTGCCGGACCCATATCTTTTTTAACTGTTTCTTAGTATGTGTGTATTTATCATATAAATTAACTAACGGTGAAGAAAAACATCGTGAGGAAACCTGCATGCCTGAGAGTGCCTAAATAGTACTCGAGGTGTCCTGTGAAATCTACCAATCCGCACTTGGCCAGCGTGGTAGACTAAGGCCTAATTCTCATCATCAGAAGAAGCCTGTGGCTATAATTATGATCTCTTTAATTGACAAAAAGTGACAAGGTTCCATCGCACCAATTTCATGCATGCTTTAGTCTCCCGGAAACCTCAACAGCTCATTTCATAACCAGAGCACATATTTTTCCTCGTTTTAATTTAATTCCTTTTTTCCTTGCAATCATAATTCCACTTTCCTTTACCCTTCCACCTTTTGGACGGTGTTGTTACCAACCTAACGGTAGATTGCCCAATTTTTCCAGGCCGTTGGCATGGTGTTGCCAGAACTATCCCGCTACGCCTCAACCGCAAGCTGAAAATGGTAGAAAATAAAGAAAACTATGGCATCACTAAACGTAAGGCGAACGTAAGTGAAAAATTATGTGATTTACAATAGAATTTATGGTTGCTGCTGTAATTAGATTATCTAATGAAAACTATTAGGAATTGAATGGGAATTAGTAGATTTTCATGGAAAATTAAATTATTACCATATTGGTTGGTATACTATATGAAGACCAAAAAAAAAACAAATTATAGTAAAAATAGTTTTATAAAAATTTCTTCATGGTAGTATTTTCCTACTATAATGTTTTCTACTTAGTAGAATTATATATTTTGCACATTGTTTAACACTCAAGACTGTTTTTGAATTCCACCATATTACAAAAATCTATAACAAATATTCTGTAATAATCTACTTAATCTTGCAATTTTTTTTTCTGAAATGCACAAAACATTTACGTAATTTTTTTTTAATAGAATAATTATTAATAAAAGGTTGTAATAATTTTAATTTTGGGTTCCTGTAGTTTCAGGTATTACTATTTAGAAAATGTAAAAAATAATTGTGTCAAATGGGGAATGTTAATATTAAGGTTTAAATCTATGATAAATTCTTGTAAGACATAGAATAAGTGGGGTTTTGAAGTGAGGAGCAGACGAAGACATACTTACATCGAATTTATGCTAACAAGAAATCAGACAATATGTCTTACAGTCCTTAGGAACGTTAAAAGACAAAATAAATTGACGTGATAGAGTCCAAAATAGTCCAGGTTTTTCTAAGGAATTTACGCGGTATAGTCAAAAGGCAGCCGTAGGACTTCGAAGTCAAAGGTCTCGGGTTCGAACCCACGGCACACACCTCTGCCAATAAATCGTTAAGCTTGGTCTTTTCGAATATATGTGTGTATTTATCATGTAAATTATCGCTCGCAAACGGTAAAGTGCATGCCTAAGAGTGCCTAAAAAGTGCTCAAAGGTGTGAAGTTTACCAATCCGCATTTGGCCAGCATGGTAGACTATGGCCTAACCATGAGAAGATGCCCGAGCCCAGCAGTGGAACATTTATTAGATACAGGGCTGCTATTATAGTCAAAAGGCTCATTGCCGTCAGCAATAGCCGGTATTAAATGTAAATAACCAATAAGCGTAGGCAGAGATAATAGATGTCAAGATGTCACATGAAGAAAATTGACAGTAGTTTTGCAACAGTTAGACTGTCAAATTTCATAGCAAATTTTCTCCGGGCCGGGAAAAAGCTGTCAAATTCCGTACATTTCTAAACTTTGACGAGCATTGTATCTTGAACGCGCAGTGGGAATAATATCTTTTAAAACTTATAGTTGTCTCTAGTTCAATGCATGCTCTCTGGGCTTAGGAATAGACGGAATATGCCTCATTCTATTGACAGCTGTCAACATGAAGCTCGGCGCTGATCGATGAGTGATAGTTACGATTATACTAATATATAATATCTGTTTCACAATAAAAACGAAATTCATTGTAGTTGTTCTAAGCCAGATATAGAGCCATAGAGGACTACAGCGCTACAGGAGGACAACCTAGAGTATTTTGACTCTAACTACCACGTAAGTACACGAATCTTAATGTCGGTAATAGTGGCAAGCAAGAGGCTCTTAGACAAATTGTCCGATTTCTTGGGTAATTTCGGACTAAATAGACGAAAATCGTCTAACGTTAGAAGCAAAAAATGACTATAAATCGTAATAAAAATACATAGTAGATTAATTTTTTTAATAAGTTTTTAGGTAAAATTTTTTCGATGATTAAAAATTCAGATTAATTAACGACAAAATTTTGTAAGACATTGATTAATTTAGTTCCTTGGCATAATGCCAATACATTATGTTTTATGTTTCATTTAATTTTTTTTTTTTTCTAATAATCTGCGCATAAACTTTTTATACATAATAATTACTAGTTTGGGCAGCTTAAAGTTAAAAATATGCCTAGAAATATACTTTTTTTTATGAACTTAGAAACAATGTATTATGTATCCTACACTTTGTCCAAGATAAGAAAATAATCTTAATGATTTGCGATAAAAAAACTTTTAATAGAAATAAAATAAAAATTCCTTGTACTTTTTTTAAAAAAAATCTCTTTGTTTTGAAAAATTAACTTTTAAGTGTTACCGTTAAGGTAGAAATTATTAATCATGAAATATTAAGCCTGGTCCACATCTAACGAACGATTATTTAGCCCTATTTTGGTTGACTTAGTAAATGCCAACGAATCCGTTTATGTTACCGCGACGCGGATTGCCGGCGAACGCTAACGAACGATTAATGGCATTCGCTAAGCCGTCCGTACCACTCCAAACAGGAACCAAAGAACGCGTTTCAAGTATTCCAAACAAAATAAGAATTTGTAATATTTTAAAGCAAATTTTAGCTTTGCAAGCCTTTTTGTATTTTATATAATATTAAAGTTGAAAAATTAAGAATCCAGCAGGACTCGAACCTGCACCCCCTGGGTATACGCCCCAAGTGCTTTGCCAATTCAGCTATGGATTCGTATGCTGCTGGACTCGAAATTTCTCAATACCTGCTGGATTCTTAATTTTTCAACTTTAATATTATATAAAAATAAGAATTTCTCAAAAATTACTGGTTATGGTTGAAAAGAAGTACCCACAATATTATTAGATTTATAACTTTGTTATTCACTTTTAGACAGACTGACATTGTCCGGCGAAACTAAGACTGACAGATACGTGGGCTTCGTTCGTTAGGTGTGGACCCGGCTTTTAATTTTTTTTTTTTATTTTGGATGAAGTGTACAGTTGGGTATGCAGGGCAAAAACTTCTAAGTCATAATAAAGACTTACGACACCAGTTATGGATAAGTGAGTTATCTATATATCTAAATAGTGGGTGTATTACACTTATTAAATATGAAATACAAACTTGCATATCTATTGCAGTCAGTTTTACTATGGCGTAGAAGTTTTTGCCCTGCATACCCAACTCATTGGCCAACTGCACCAATATTAATTATGTGAAATCTAGTGAGGATGTTTGTAACAGATTCACGCAAAAACTGCTGGATAAGTTTCGATTAAAATTTGGCGCACAATTAGCTTATAGCCTAGATTCATATCGGGCAGTAGTTATATAATAAATAACATATCATAATATGAACTGCCATCAGACGGTGCTATTAATACGATTGTTGTGCAAGATTCGTAGATTCTAAAAATGTTTTTATTTTTCTTGTGAATGGTCGAGATTATTGTCGATCTGATGATGAGCCAAAGTGAATGGAAATGAGCATTTTTATTGAGAATACGGGTTACTCACGTACGATAGCAAGTCGCTATCGCTATTAATCGCCCAGTTGATGAATCTACGTAATATAATAGATTCGAAGGCTACGAGCCAATTCACTCCTCCAAATTCTCCCCTCAGATTAAAATCTTGAGGGGCGAATGGGCTCGTAGCTGATTCGAAACTAGTCGGCATATCCCGGCTAAAATAACGCGAGTAACCCTACTAGGTCCAGGTGGTGGTTGATTGGTTGCTGGCTGTGATTGCCTCGCACCCAGCGCATCCGAGTCCACCGAAGTGTCGTGAAGGGGCTCCGGGCGACGACCGCCTCTTTATTCTTAATAATAATGTCTTCACCTCACGTCGGTTTTAAAAAGAAAATGAGCTTGTTTGTCTATGGTACAATTTGACAGTAAACTCGTCCATTGCCTATTATAAGGCAACTACTTATGTATGATGAATACTTAATTAATAACTAAATATAGAAAAAAATATATGTAGTACATTGTTATAAAATATACGATAATATTATAAGAATGTACTATGCGAATCAAATAAGAACAGATTTTTAGGCTATTAATATGTTCTATTGATATTGTGAACAATTTTTTTTAAGGAACAGGAATGTGATCAAAAATTTCGTTCATATTCAGGCGAATAGAACACATTACTGCCTCGATGGTCTAGTGGCTAGCGTATGCGTCTCTCACCGCGAGGTCTCGGGTTTGATTCCCGGGTCGGGCAAAGTGTTATTTGTAAACTTTCCGTCAGGAAAATAATAGCAGCACAGAGGTTGGAATTTTGCCCGGTAGAAGACGATAGGCTCACCCCCTATCCCATGGGAAGTAAACATATCAGGTGAAATGTAGGTAGTATAGTTGTGATGTAGAACACATTAAAAAAACGGATGTTCTAATTTGATTCGCATAGTACGACAATATTTTTTCTGAAATACGTGATTGTAACAAATATTTTGGCTATTTCCTTTGTAATAAAAATACGAAAATAAACTTGTGTCAAATGAAGTTACTAATGTTTATGAAATTAATATACGTAGTTATATTCTCTATTTAGTAATGCAATAAATAAATAAAATATGAATAAATTTCTTGTAAATGTGGTGTTGAAATGGGCTAAATAGAAAAATATTAATGTTTATTTTGTGTCTACCAGTCATTCTACAAACTGCCATTGGATAATTCACAGGGATTACTGTTCATATAAATGAACAGTAATCCCTGTGAAATCCAGATAAATAATTTAGCTTAACATTAGGTCTGTACAGAAATCTGTTTTATTTAATTTTAAAATTTGTTGTTTTCAAAAATAAAAATCGAAAATAATCATAAATAGAAATGAATAAAATAAATTTAGATTTAATTCATTAGATAGAACGTCAAAAGCAATTACAATATCCAATGGTCCCAATGACAAGGCCAAATACACACATTCACTCACACAAGCACACCCAGTCTCAGAACAAATCTTTGCGAATCACACAAAGATTTGTCCCATGTGGGGATCGAACCCGAAACACCAGTGCAGGCGACCGCTTAAATCATGATGTTAAAACAAGTTATTTTAGTAAGTCTTGTATTTTAATGACATTATAATAGTTATTTATGCAACTGTTCTATAATGAGGGGTATTAAAACACGAGTGTGGGTTTAATAGTATCACATGAGTGTTTTAATACCTAATTATAACAGTTGCATACAAGACTTTATCTACACCCATGATATGAATCCTCTATAAATGTTCTGAAACCATACGGTATTGTACAGTGTTGTAAGAACTCTATGTAAATTCATGGAAAGTTTAATTAGTGAGTATCTAATACAAACAAACTATGTATAGGTAACATAGAAATATATACTATAGAAATGGCTTGTCCGAACACATTGCCCTTCAAAATTGACATTATGAATAGCAGGATCAGTAACGCCATCTGCATTGAACTACCATTCATTCCATTCATTCAGACTTTGCATTCACGCGATGTGTAACCTTGTAAGAGCGTGATGTAATTTCGTTTGCATTTTTTTTGCCAAAGGTACAATAAAATTGTGATTCTTTCAATAGTGTAAAATATTTATAATTACAAAATTAAAAATACTCCTAGTTATATTATAAAAAGAACAGTACATCATGGGCATTCTAAAAGTAGGTCATATTTTGTTTAAGGAATAAAATAAAATGTTTGTTTCGAGAAATATTTTTTTACTAGCTTCTGGTCGTTGCTCCACCCACGTGGTATGTTTATAAATGATTTAAGTACAAACTACTAAATGTAATTTGTACTTAAATCATTTGATGAACATTTTCTATAATCCGTGAAAGGCCAAAAGATCATTGAACTTTTGTTACAAGCTTTTATTTAGTTTTCAATTCATCAACTCTAACAAAATTATAGACTGTACTTGACTATTAAAATTAGGCATAGTTCAACTAAGCGCAGTTGCGCAGTTCCAAAGTCATGTCACGCGGATATTCACGATTAAGGAATATGGCGTCGCAACGAAAAATTTTAGCAAATAAAATTGATAAAATAATGTAAAGAGGTGGATATAATAAGATATTTGTGACTTACCGGTGATATGTAATACCATAATCTTTTTTGTTATGTTTAATTTGGTAGTTCGTACAACTCTTCAGTGCACAATTAGGCATTTTGTCGTGTTTGACCGCTCACGGAGGCAGCCAACCACAGACAATTTCCCTATGCGCTTTTTGTAGTCTGATTGACTCCAAAAAGGTTCAGTTCATTTATCGCGCGTTAGCCGTGTCCTTACTTTATACGTCAATGATAGGTAATAATATAATTATTAATTGTAATAAATTATTTACATTTTGGATCGTACAATTATTAAAATGTATTTTTTCAATACTATTATTGAACAAAAATGGCGGGATACGACGTCAATTCAAAAATTCGAATAAGTTTTTATTTAAATGACGGCGCTGTGGTAGTGAAACGCGCGTGCATGACATGTTCTTTTTTTGAAATTCATAAAGATGCCATGAGAATGTGGCTGTTCGATGAGTAAAAAAGGAGTTGCATAATGAATTTCAGTACAACATTATAACACCCGTTTGGGTGTTATAATGGTTATTATGACACTGGCTGTTTTAATGTTGGCAATAAGCTAACTGTTTCAAGAACGTTTATAGAGGATTTATAGCATGGGTGTAGATAAAATAAGTTACAGGTAAATTTTAGTACCGTCTCACATTTCAACCACGTATATAGTTATAAAATAAACTCGCCAATATATCGTGGCCAAGCATAATGAACTAAAGAATAATAATTATGATTTTCAAAAATTAGACAACGGGTCTAAATTGCGTAATTATTATAAAGGTAAATAAATACCTATGCTCGACGTTTCGACCCGTTGTCTAATTTTTATAAAATGTTCTCTAATCGCGAAAGTTTAAAAAAAAATATGTTGTTATTTTCTATGGTTGTAAATATAGGACTCTTTGGTATGTATAACATGTTTCACGTTAAATAAAATATTTTTAAAACAATACTGTTTTTTTTCTTCTCATTCATTTATCTTCACTTCAAAAAAGAACTTCTCAAATCGTCCGTTTTTAGGGTTCCGTAGCCGAATGGCAACAAACGGAACCCTTATGGATTCGTCATGTCTGTCCGTCCGTATGTCACAGCCACTTTTTCCGTAACTATAAGAGCTATACTGTGGAAACTTGGTAATTAGATGTATTCGGTGAACCGCATTAAGATTTTCATACAAAAATTGAAAAAAACAATAAATTTTTGGGGTATACTACTATATCCCCATACTTAGAACTGAAACTCAATTTTTTTTTCATCAAACCCATACGTGTTGGGTATCTATGGATAGGTCTTCAAAAATGATATTGAAGTTTCGAGAGACGCTTCCAAAGTTCGTAACTTTGTAGTATTACTATGAGTACTATTGCAGTCAATTTTCACTATGGCGTAAAAGTTTTTGCCCTGCATACCTAATTGCTTAGCCCACTGTACATAGAT
This sequence comes from Hypena proboscidalis, assembly GCA_905147285.1. NCBI lineage: Eukaryota > Metazoa > Arthropoda > Insecta > Lepidoptera > Erebidae > Hypena > Hypena proboscidalis. The sequence continues at coordinate 10,624,168 of LR990152.1, forward strand.
AAAATCACGCCTTTATCCCACGAAGGCAGGCAGAGACGATCTAAGGCCACGCTTATTTTTTAACTTACCGTTATTTAAGGTTCTATTTAATTTTAATGTAGAAATAAAAAAGAATTTAGACAACATCAATATTTATTTTCTAATTATAAAGTAAACAATATTTATCACAAGGTGTACTATCTATAAACAAAAAAGTAATATGCGTTTGATAAGTTATATTTATTTTTATTATTAAGTAGGCTTCTTTGGCGTAAAACTTAAGTCGGTTCTCGAGGTAGCTGCGAAAATTCGCTATTTCAGTCGCTCGCAATAGGTTAACCGAGAATTCGTAACGAGCGACTAAGACAGCGTATTTTCGCAGTACATTCAGAATCGCAGAGGAATTTGGAGACAACTAATTAATGTATCTATTAATTGGAATGTTTCAATCTCATTTTGTGTGTCACTTGGGATCTCCAATATTATATTAGTTGATATCATAGGGGGCATAATGATTATGAATTCTCAAAATATGACAATGAAAGCCTTATCAAACTATTGTTAAAATTACACCATCAACTAAACAATAACATAACATTCGTGCCAAGATAATTTAAGTAAGGAATCATGTCGAGAACGCACCTTGGTTTACCAAGGGGCGCTCTCGACATAAATTTGATATGGTGTTTACACCAAATCATCACCCCTAGTAAGGCGTTGTCCTAGCTAAGATTCGTTCCAAGATAATTTAAGTAAGACGGTAAAGGCGAACTTATGTCGAGAGCGCCCCTAGGCTTATTCAGGGGCGCTCTCGACATAAATTTGATTTGATGCTTACACCAAATCATCACCCCTAGTTATAAGGCGTTGTCCTAGCTAAGCGATAAGTGCTACGATACGCGAAGCGATACCATTCAAACACCTGCCCCCAGCAATTGTCACGGTACTTCCATTGCAATGTATGGATTGCATCGCGTCGAATTGCCGCTTACCTAGGACAACGGGTAAGAAAAACCTGCTGTGCTTGGACATTATATACCTTTGGCGCACCCTCTATGACTTTGTTCGTCACATTGAATTGCGCCTACTTTATCTTGATAATCTATCTTTAAATAAGCTTACCATAGACTCCTAATAGACATCCAAGGACAATTTAGAATTTTTAAATTCCATAGGTTAAAATCAATGAAAAATATATATGTATGTACTCAGTCACATTTTAAAATATATTTGCAATTGCAAGCTTTAAGTGATTTATGAATCACTTATATTAATTTCCAAAAGGTTATTTTACTTTTATAATCAAATTATAAACAATCTTTCGATCTTATAATAAAAATGCATAATTTATAATGGGAATTGGACATAAAGAGTATAAAAAAATCTCTTTATAGATATATAGAACTTATATATACATTACATTTTATGCATAATATGGAATGTATAATAATTAATAATATACTATACAATTGAACAAACAATAAGTTAATTAATATTGATTATTTCATATACAATAAATTCGTTTCTAATAGATTGTTTACAATTTGAGAGAAATATATTATAATTATATAATAGCTATTTACACTTAAACCGGCGTTTGACATACCATCATTTTCGTTTAATGGAGGAAATTACTGCTATAGAGTTCCATAGACAATTTTTTTGTTAATATATACGACGCCCTCTCTAGGAATATCTCTTGGGTCACAGGGGTATCTTCAAACATACATTTCACACACACAATGCGCTCACTACCAACGCCAACCATAAGAAAGTTTTGACATTGTAATTCGTAGTCAAAACACTTTACGTTCGTTTCGCTATATGGTTTTATATCTGTCTTATGGTGAGTAGACACCTAACAAACGAAGGCCAACGAAGGTTTTTTGTCGTAGGTACCAGACGTTCTTTGACCTCCGAAGATATGTCCAAACACATTTGGTGTTTCACCAAAACATCGTTAATTCATGATTCCTAACTCTTTCCAAAGGCATAATTACCTATTTTTGCATTTAATATAATTAATGCCTTTAAAATATTTACGACTATTAAAATCATTAATACTCTGTCTTTCATATCAAACAACATAACGTCAAATGCCAACCATTCTTTTGACGTTCGTTCGTTGGCGTTTGGCGACCGTCCACACTGAATTCAGTCCAATGACGCAAATCCTTCAGAAGGCCAACGAACGTTCGCCCATCCGTCCCCACACGTTTGCTAACGACATACAATTTTTCATGATTGTGAGACAGATTATATTAGTACCAATCCAGGACTAATTAACTCTAGAACAACTTCACTCTTCGCGTCCATCCAATGCTACCCATAAGAAGCGCCATCTAGTGGCTGATTTTTCAGCAATCTCCTCCATTAAACATTTTTGTATACTTTAGTATTTATTGTACTTCCCTTTTCTACATACTCTGACATTCAATTTTATCAGTTTATTATCTTACAGGTGAAATGTTGGTGATATACACCTCTGACTCACCCTTCTGTGAATAAGCGTGATGATATATTTTCATGCACCATTATAAGTTTCCGATCTTAGCAATTCAATCAATGTTTCAAAAGTCCAGCTCAGTAATTTTCGAGATGTGACAACCGGATAAATTGGCGATACTACGGTAAAGCAGTGTTAGGAAATATTCTTAAGAAACAGTTCAAAAATCTTAGTTGCAAATTGTGCGATGAAGTTTATATTGTGTTAAGCTGTGTTATGAAATTTTAGAACAATAAAATACTTATTTTCTTACACTTAATAAATATCTTTTGATCCTTGCAAATTTGTAATGGGTTGTAACCTGATCAAAATTAACTTAAAAAAGACACAGAAACAGTATAGAGTCGACGCAGTGCATGCAGCCCCCCTCCCCCTCCCCTAAAACGCTGTTTTCGCTCTATGATTCTCTATGTCTCAGAATATCGTCATACATTTTTGTTAGACAGAAATATTAGTACCTAGGAAATGCCGAGGACCTAACTTTATTCTTTTAACCGACATCCGCACTAGGAATAACTCCTGTGTCGCGGGGGTGTTCACAAACATACATTTCACACACAAAGCACACCCAGGCCTACCTTGACTGCGTCAGCGTTATTATGAGACCGCATGCAACTGCGCGATGGAACCTTGTCGTAGTTCTCTGTCATATAATACAAGTTAATTGCCGCAAGGTTCATCCGATTAAAAATTTGCTGATATATATTTTTTTTTTTCACCAGGAATAACTCCTGTGTCGCGGGAGTGTTCACAAATATACATTTCACACACACAAAGCACACCCATGGTAAGAACAATTATTTACGGATCACACCCATAGTGTAGGGATCGAACCCACAACACCAGCGCAGTTGAAAACGGCTAGGCGACCGCTTTAACCACTACGCCAACCGTGCACTCAAAATATATTTCTGGAAATAATTATTTAATTGTTCTAAATGTGTAAATATCGGTGTATAGAAAGTAGTAAGTATACATTAGCAAGAGCAGTATACAGGGTACAATAACTACATGTTATTAATAAATCACATTTTTTTCATTTCTAAGTCTTTTTCGTTTCTTTTTCATCTTTCGGCTCAATTTGCTGGAACTCCTTTAGAAGAGCATCGTCGTCGAAAAGCGCGGAGTCTGAAAAAAATTATATAATTTTGTCAATTTTGTTGTTGGAATAAAAAAGGTCGAAAAAATATATATGGGTATATATCTGTATTTACAGAAAAAAAATATATTTGCAATATTTTAAAGCAAATTTTAGCTTTGCTATGCCTTTTTGTATTTTACATAATATTAAAGTTGAAAAATTAAGAATTCAGCAGGTCCAATCCAGAGTCTAGCTTAAGAATCCATAGCTGAATTGGCAAAGCACTTGGGGCGTATACCCAGGGGGTGCAGGTTCCAGTCCTGCTGGATTCTGAATTTTTCAACTTTAATATTATATAGAAAAATATACATTTACATACAATTAAAATAGTCTAATAACTTAATCTAAACTTAATAAATGACTGACAGAAGGCCTCGTACCTCTATGGGTTCGTACCTCTCAAGTCATTCAAAGGGTTATTTTTTTTTAATGATATTCAAATTAATATATTATTATTTTATTTATGGAAATAAAAAGAAAAGAAAACAAAATTCCTATTAACCTAAAAACAAATGACTACATCTAAAACTATGTACAAACTTAGTCTAAAAGACCGCTACCAGTGGGCAACGTTCCCAAAATGCTGGCAGCATTGCCACGGTGTATGGCAATGCTCAACTTCTGGCCAAAATAAATATTCAAATGTTTTTTTTTTTTTTTTACGATTTCTTTTTGAAATAAGGAAATACTTGAGTTTATCAGGTAATTTCATCTAAAACATTTTTTTAAATTTTAATTTATTTTTAAAATAATTTAATATAATAAAAAAGTATAAAAGACTCACCATCTCTCTCCAATTTGACTTTTCCGACGAAAAATTTATCATCATTCTCAGTCTTCAAATCTGGACGAAATTTATTCTGAAAACATAACATTTTATACAGAGTGGATGCGATATGGCGACGCTAATATGTTTCACACAAAATAAATTATTTTTTATGCAGCCAGTAAGGCAATAGGTTGAAAAATTCGTTTCCGCTGGGACTTGATGCCATGGCCGAAGTGGATAAGGCGCTGGGTAAGTAGAACCCAAAGACGTGGATTCGAGCCCAACTGGAATCATAATTTTTCAACCGTAATATTGTATAATAAATGCTTAACAAAGCTAAAAATTTACCCAGAAACAGTTGAAAAATTATGACACCGGCAGGATTTGAACCTGCGACTTCTGCACACCGGACAGTCGCTTTAGCCAACCAGCCACGGTCGCCTCTTGCCAGGATCCTAATTTCTCAACTGTATGTTACGTCATTTCGTGACGTCACGTTCATCCATTAGTTCCTATCTTAAGTACATAAAAACCGTTTCTCAGTATAATTTGCTAAGCATAGCTAAATGTTATAAAAATAATCTATTTCTATAATTGATTAAAATTACAGTTTCTAGACATGGTAAGTGTTCAATTCGACCGGTTAAAAATTCTATTACGTAAAAAACGTTATCGATCAAATTTAATTATCGCAATGTCCAATTTGATTGGTATATCTACCACTAACCACTTCTAGAAACTGTGGTGTGGTTAAACTCAGTCAGTTAGGATGTTATTACATCTAAATCGATCGATGCATTCGACGTTTATAAAGCCAATAAGAGCGCACCACGCATGCGCAACGTGCTCTTTTGCGTGGATCAATCCATCGACAGATGAAGATGAAATAACAGCCTTAAATCTCTGAAAATCAGACAAAAAAATATAAGAAATATTTTTTTAATATTTTAAAGCAAATTTTAGCTTTGCTATGCCTTTTTATATAATATTAAAGTCGAAAAAACCAAGTAAGGTTCGTCTAGCTAAGGTATATATATATATATGCCTATGACGCTGGCACAAAAGAGTTGAGGAATTTTGAGTCTGGCAGCATACGAATCCCTAGCTGAATTGGCAAAGCACTTGGGGCGTATACCCAGGGGGTGCAGGTTCGAGTCCTGCTGGATTCTTAATTTTTCAACTTTAATATTATATAAAAGAAATATTTTTTTAACTATTTAACGCAAGTATTTAGATTAAATAAATAAGAATATTGTATTATTGTTGGAACGAGGCTTTGGGTGTTCACGTCGACCTCCGTGGGTCTATTGTGATTGTATCCTCAATATAGTCTTTCCATTAGGCAAATAGCCTCCATAAATTGGAGCAGTCGGCCGAAGTATATTGTACGTAATATTATAAAGCTAACTAGCTAACTCACTTTAATAAAGTCGGGTAGGCCGTCTTGTAAGTGATACCAGCTCAGCACGAATATCAACGCCACGAAGAATAAGTTTGTGCAGATACCTGAAAAAAAAATTGTTTATAAAAATCACCATCACCCTGTATGAATTAATGAAACTATTTAATTAGACCATCTCAATCTCTTTCTCAATAAAAGAGTATTAGTATGGAGATGTCTAAAATTATAAGACAAAAAAATATTTAGGGTAACTTAAAAGCTAGCTAACTGCAGTCATACTTTCAACAGGATCTTTCACAATCCATTATTTTTTTTATTATAGCAGCCCTGTATCTAAAACATGTCCCACTGCTGGGCTCGGGCCTCTTTACATGATAAGAAGCGTGAGGCCATAGTCTACCACGCTAGCCAAGTGCGGATTGGTAGACTTCACACTTCCCCGAGCACTTTTTAGACACTCTCAGGCATACAGGTTTCCTCACGATGTTTTCCTTCACCGTTAGCGAGCGACAATTTATATGATAAATACACACATATCTTCGAAAAGACGAATCTTTACGATTTATTGACAGAGGTGTGCCGTGGGTTCGAACCCGAGACCTTTGACTTCGCAGTCCTACAGTCTCCCACTCGGCTATCGCGTCCAACTATATACTTCTGATTAATTTCGTTGCTAGGTCCAAAACAATTTTATCTCTCCCTGGGATTGGCCGTGTGTCATGCACGGTGTCTTACTGTTGGATACCGCTGTTGATCCTAGCTACATAGGAGCGGTGGGCAAGTCGGTGGGATTGTATCCCAAAAAAAAAAAAATATCTGCTCTAAGCTTAGTTTCGGCAACGAAACCTGATCGGTTATTTAAGCACGTGTATCTCCTCTTCGCTTTGGTGGAAGCCGGGCTTTAAAGTTCAGCCTAATTACGGGCTATAATAGCATAATAAATAAATAATATTAGTCTATTAGTGTTTCAAGTACACGTTTTATAATACAAATATGATTGAAGTTTGCTTGCATGTATCGTAAAGCTTCGGTTTCCTAGCATAGCGGTGTGGAATAATGCGGTCTTAAAGATAACGGTACAATGACGTCACTAGAACGTTGCCTATGTAAAACAAATGTAGTGGTTTCCTAGAGAGCGGTGATCGACCTAACGTATTACATACTAATCGTGTCACGGTAATAATATTACGGCCGCATTATTCCACACCGCTTTCCTAGGAAATCGAAGCTTTAGTCTCTATCTTTTCATTACACAAATTTGAATAATATATTTACAGTATCCTTTAACAATTCATAAGCAATAAAAAAGAAATAAAACATACCAAAAGCAGCAGATATCTTGGGCCAGTTGAACATGAGGTATCTAAGCCCCGTGAAGTGCGCTTGTACCTGCAATTCACTAGAATATACTTGTGCGAACCGGGATTGGAGCTCTACGTATGCGTCCGTCGCTGGGTTTGCCTGAAAATAGTAGATACATTAAACACCAATGATGTAAGTACTCGATTTCATAGAACGAGATTTCTCTTGAGTGACACACAGTACTTTATACTACACCTACAAAGAAACAAATACTATAAATAACAACAAAATCTACCAAATATGTAACCATAAATTACAGAAACTACCAAAATTTAATAATAACTACCAAATACCTACCAAATTTGACCAAAAAGTACCAAATACCCCGCTAAAACGAAAACTACCAATATAAGGAAAAGGCCCGCTGCTCTCACCCGAAAACACTAACTTTCTTCGATAGATATTCTTCGTATGGCATACAGAAATGAGGTACTTATATATAGGTAGTAGTATAAAATATTTAAGGAGGTTAAAACCCTGAAGGACCTACCTACTACCTAGAAATTCGAATGAAAGTACTTCATTATTTCACAGGTTTCTTCATCCATTAAAGCCTAGTTTAGTCTCCTTGTTAGCAAATGGTTCATATTCCAAAAAAATAGTTATTGCTTAAAAAAAACAGAACAAATAACAACTCAAAAAATTATCTACCTTATAAGGTCCCAGAATCATTTATGAATCACTGCTAAGCGGCTTCGTCATGGTGTCATTTACACCATGTATATTTGGGGGTCTAACCTTGCCAGCCCACAAAAGACGTACGTACGTTCTTTGAACAATATGATCCCATATCGGTCAAAGAACCTAAGGCAACAGACAGGCAGTAAAGAGAACTTAAGTAAAAAAACACCACATTGTTTATATTTACCGGATCATCTTCGAAATCGCTGAACAGCTCCACCTTGAGATGCTGTTTCTCTTCATCCACTCCTCCCAAGTAGAGTGGAGAGAGTACGAATGTTCGCATTATGTGATGTAGCACCGATCTGAAACAAGAGATGGAAGCTTAGCACAAGTATTATCTATAGGCGATAGGCTCAGCCCCCCTCATCAGGTGTAATGTGGGTGTTTGGCCGTTCCGTTAATACTGTTCTGGTTAATATAGCCGAGAAAAACTAAACTATAGTAGGTATGAAAGATAAATAGCCCAAATCCATGAATCTACTGGTGGGTCTTGTTAACGTGCTCGAGTCGGCAGCACCACCGTCTCACCTATAACCTGCCGCCAAATAGTTGTGCTTACATTACTGTGGTCCGGTTTGGTTGTAAGATTAGGCCCTGATATTACTAGCATATGAGGCATAACCCCGTAGCCCTCAGCTGCAGCGACGCATCTACAATCTGCTTTTGTGGATTGTTAATGTCCTTGGGCTGTATTCCACTTACCATCAGGTGGACTACACGTTTGTTTGCTGCAGGAGTAGTATAAAAAAGATATTTTTAGCTTTGGCAAGAGGCCATTTTTTATACTTATTTCAAAAAGTTTGAAAATTACATTCATTTGTATCTATCTAAACCTTAAACTGATCAATAAAATCATTTACTTTTGGTTTCAATTACTTCTAACTTAAATTAAATAAATATAAGCAGCCGTGGCGCAATGGATAAATCATCGGTCGATCGTGGGGTCGAATCCTGACCATTACACCATGGGCGTGCACTTCCTAATAACACAAGCGACTTAAGCTTAGCTGGAGGAGGTTAACAATAATTAGGAATTTGTGCTAATGACTATTAATTTACTACAGAAAGCTTTTTCTAAAAAAAAAAAAAATTATTACCTGTATCTTATCATAGCTGATCGGCATGACGAAGAAACGAGGTAGCCACCTTTAGCGCGCATTTGAACACATACCATGAACATACCTGAAAGTTCAGTATAATGTTATAAATAACTTTTTCATTGCCATGTTATTATGACAATCCTTAACCTTTTGTACATACAAACACTACAAAAAACTGCAAGAATATTAGCCTAGCATACTAAATATCTATGAGATAGAACAATAAAATAAGGTGTACCACAGGGATGTATTCTCGGCCCTTCTTTCTTTAGTCAATTTCTCAGCCAATTCTAACGTTAAATCGTCTCTTATTGTAATATCTTGATTAAAAACATGAGGCATAGACAGTCAGTTTTTACACAGTATACAACGACTTTTATAACCCACTATAGGTAGTCCAAAGTTCAGAAAATATCTCATTGATAAAAAACAAATAAAAGTTATCTTTCACCGATTGATTTCCAGTAACATTTGACCTGTACCTTGTGTGGTAATTTGTATAAGCGTTCACTGACATCAGATAGTTACACCTGATAAGGTATAGCACAAATAAATGTTTTTAATAAACTAGTCACCTTGGGCGTCCCCAACATTAGGCGTGCGCGATCTTCGGTGGTGTGAGCGACGCATGCACACCGCGAGCGTGTTACGTCAGCGTCGCGTTTTGCTGCCGTGCGGCGTGTGCAGCAAGGGTGCGGCGAAGCGAGTACGTCGCTCAAACGCCTGAAGATCGCGCACGCCTAATGTAAGGTCAGCCTTAGTCAGTCCAAGACTTCAGGACTGCAATAATTTATAACTAACTTCTAACCGCGACCTTTGGAGCCACTACTAATCAGAAAACTGACGTTATTTTTCACCCATAACAACTGGCACTGACGACTTAACGTGCTCACCGAGGCACGGAGGGAAACTCGTTATGTTAAAATAGTCACATATCCAACGGCTGATCGCGAATAGAATTGCTTAACCTGTAAGATCAGTACGCCCGGCTTTAATTTAGCAACTAGCTTAACAAGTTAGTTTACTACATACTTGGTATATAATAATAATAATAATAATAAAGCCTTTTAATCCATGAAAAAAAAATAATAAATTACATTATAAATGATATTAGTTATTTTCTTATTACTATGATAGTTTAGTTTAATTTTTTATTTTTATTTTTAATGGATCCCTCTTTGGGTGAAGGCCTCCTCCAATCTACGCCATTCCTCTCTATCTTTTGCTTTTTCTAGCCTTGGTATATAAAGTTATTATTATTACTATTAATTCTAATTCATCAAATCATTAAAGAATAACAATTTTAAGAAATAAGCTTTGCAATTTCTTTGAGTGTAGCTACTTCTGTTGCTGACTGTACCTACCTAGATCCTTATTAACTTGGGATTCCGGCATCTCCAGCACTAGTTTGATGCGGTAAGGCTGTTTGGGCATGAGGATGTGGCTCTGACGCGTCAGCTGAACATATGCGTAAGGATATGAGCATATTCCTGTTTTATCTTCACATGGCCTGGAATATAAAGTTAGAGTTTGTTAAAGAGGGTAGACAGAACTTACACACTTACTTTGACATAATGGAGAATTTACTGTCAAATGGTGCCATAGACAAACATTTTGGCTCATCATCTAAGCGACATCCGGTAGTAAAGCTTTTAGTATAGAAGTAGCTTTTAGTAGAATAATAATAATCTCAATTGATCTTAATTAATTTTTTACATTTCTTGATAAAGTATTAACATTATAATTTGCAATCTATTTTATCACAGCATTATTATTATGCCTTATATCATTTATGTACTTTTAGATATTTGATGGAAACTGCACTTTCGTCATTTGCATTTGCTGCTAGGTATCTTTGCTAATATTATAATGCTATTATATATTTGTTTGGTTGACCTCGCTAATCTCAGGAGTTAAATTGAATAATAAAATTTATTTTTTTGTTTGCAAGCCCATTAGTTGAGCTAAGCTATAACATAATGCTTCAATTAATAGGAGGAGCAAGCAATGAAATATTTTGCAAATAGGGGGAATAAACACCATAGGAGCACATAGCTATGTAAATCCCATGGGACCTAAACATATTGCCATCCATCAGGCACAATTCCATCTCTGTGCTGCTATTGTGAATTTCCTGACAGAAATTTCACAAATATCACTTTGCCGGACCTGGGAATTAAACCCAAGTCCTTGTGGTGAGAGGCAACATATGCTAAAAACTAGATCATCGAGGCACCTAATGAAGCTCAAGAGAGTTCCTGAATTAAAATTATTTTACAAAGCTGAACAATTTTAATAATTTTAATTTTGGAACTCGCCTGAGATAAGTAGTAATGCATGACTTGTGAGCATTTGGTTGTCGCCAAAACATATATAATTAAAACATGATTAAAAGTAAAACAATTGGACTGCTATCACTTTGACCTTTACACAAGTAGACTGTCTGAAGTTAACCTGGCCAAATTCCACGGCTATCTTAACATAACAAACCAAATAGGTACTTACTTGAATTGAAAATGCACATGCCGTACATGAGTCACATTTGGCATGTAAATATTATAAAATCCGACATACATAAATACAGATATCCACACTATTGCAGTGATAAACACTAGGATTATAGCCACTCTGTATATCAACTCCTTAACACTTGTTATACTGTCATCAGTCTTTTTTTTATACCCTAAATATTGATTCACAATAAATGCTTCAATAGGCCTTTTTACATACTCCCTAACCACTGTAAATGGGTTTAAAAAACGCAACACCGACATGGTAACTGATTAAAAAAAAATTAGGCGGAATAGGACTGGTCTGTGCTTAATCGCGGGTAGATAAAAAACGAATAGTAACGATATTGCATGATAGTACAAGGGTTAAATCCGCCTTAATACAGGCGTGATAAATGACGCAGTGCACTACGGATGCGAGTAGATTATGTGATAAGGTAAGGAGGTCAGTTATAATGAAATTATTATTGTTTTCCTTGATAACACTTGAAGGAAGGTTAATGTTTTTATCAGCTGATTGCATTCGATATATTTTGACTTTTGACATTACTGGCAGACGGCAGTCCTGAGTTTGGGATACCAAACGAAAAAATTCAGACACCCTTAATAAATTGTTATTTTTATTTTCTTCATCAGTTCTGTTTAAAAATGTAATAGAGTTTTTCGGCTTCAGCTGTTAGAAAGTGCTTTTTAATAAAATTAATTAAAAAGAAACGAGAGACGGATAGTAACTACAAACCTCTTTTAAAATTACCTGTGCCGATTACAAATTTATAATTATAGACGCCACCAGAAGCACATGTATGCATCCTGCCTGTCCTATTTGGCACAATACTTAATCATAGCTGTTGGCCTGCAAGATAAAAAGTCACCTAAATTACAGGAAATGTTAAATGTTGGCAACATACATAAAAATGTCAAATTGACATTTTTTATTTACTGTGTAATCATGGCTTGGATACTGATAATTTTAAGCCCCCTCATCTTATATTCAATGAAAATATTCTTTTGTGTGACTTATTTATACTGTATCTGAGGCATTGACGCAGCTTGTTTGGTTAAGTACAGAAAATAATATACTATTAATCAATTAGTTTCTTCACTTTCTAAACTGTCTCGAAATGCGCCGCAGCCAGGCCATACAAATTACAAAACGTCACTATTTGACAAGCATTTTAGGCTGTCAAAATTACCAAAATCCAAAATAAAATAAATTCCTAACCTATTTTAAATTTATAATTCTAAATGCACCAGTAATTACAATAATTTGATAAAGACTGAATTAAATCTCAATGCCAATGGCCAAATACTCAGGTTAAAAAAGAGTTGAGAGACAAAAAAATTGTAAAACAATTTTGTTTACCTATAAACATTCAGAGCCTGCAAAGTTAAAATGATACACTTATTTCGGGAATCTATAACTCCGTGTCGGAGGGTGCAGTTCTTGATTACTTCGCGAGAATTTAGCAGCAAACCTGCCGGGGCTTACCAGCCACAGAATGTTCAAAAAGACAAATATGAAGAATGGGTTCGCCAGAACTTGTTTACAGCTGACACCTTATCTCAAAAGGCTCCTTTTAGCATGGTACTGCCTCCGCCGAATGTCACTGGGAAACTACATTTAGGTTAAAGTTTAAATATTACTTAATTTGATTTATTTAACAAATATATGCAGCCTCAATGGTTTAGTGTTTAGCATATTAGCCTCCCGCCGGGTTGGATTCCCGGGCCGGGTAGTGTTATTTGTGAACTTTCTAAGTTGGTGGCAATAGGCTCACCCCATGGGACCTAAACATAACAGATGAAATATGGGTGTTGTACACCTCTGCCACAGCCTTCTGGGTATATAAGTGTGATGTTAAGTTATGTACATAACAAATATACAATAATACCTAATGTATTTCTTAGACTGCAAGACTCAGGTACTGTTCCAAGAAATTACATGGGACGTGAATTAAATTCACTGTAACAGACTGGTCAGCTATTTTTTTTATAAGTGTTAATTTTTGATTCACAGACTTACACCTACTTTGGAATAAAAATACTTTTCTTTAATACTTATTTATATTTATACAGGTCATGCATTAGCCTGCACAATACAAGATGTGATAGCAAGAACTAAAAGAGCTACAGGACACAATGTTCTTTGGTTGCCAGGGACAGACCATGCGGGGATTGCTACTCAGGTTTGTTTTGTTATGATTAAAGTATCTAAGTTATTTTTAGTGTTCAAATAAAATGAAATATAAGAGATATCAACTGAAGAAAATAACTATAGTGGATCTGAAAATTAGCCCTTTGAAATTCTTCAGAAATAAATAAATACATATCACACCACATACACACAATGCCATTTAGTACCAAACTAAGCAGAGCTTGTACTATGGATACTAAAATAACTGATACTTACACATAATTATATACTTTTCGTCTTTTGTAAATATTTATACTTATTATTATTATACATAGAAACACCTATACCAAGACAAACACCTATGTTCATGCACACAAAGATTTGTCTTGAGCGGGAAGCAAACCATAAATGCATTTTATCACTCTTGAACAAAAAACAGTTTGCCTTATCTGTGTGTGTTGTCTGCCTTAAAAAACATATCAGAAACAAAATGTATAAATAAAAGAACCCTAAAATAAAACAACTCAACATCGAGCATGTTTTTATCAAAACATTAAAATAAACAAACATCAATCAATAACAATAATTTCTTGGGTTATTTTCCAGAGGGTAGTGGAAAAACACCTGCAATCGAAACAAGGAATAAGCCGCCACGACATTGGGCGCGAAAACTTCGTAAAAGAAGTTTGGAAATGGAAAGAGGAGCATGGCAACACAATATGCAACCAATTAAGAACTTTAGGATGCTCTTTAGACTGGTCTCGGCAAGTTTTTACTATGGATGAGAGGCATACGTTAGCAGTGAATACAGCCTTTATAAATTTGTTCAAACAAGGTTTGATATACAGAAAGAAGGCTCTAGTTAATTGGTGTAATGCCCTCAGATCGACAGTTTCAGACATAGAAGTAGATAATTTAATTATTAATGGTCCTACCGAGGTGAAACTGCCGAGTTATGAGAAGCCAGTAAAATTTGGTCAGATTTATGTTTTTTCGTACCTGTTGAAAGATTCCCATCAAGAGATATTGGTGTCGACCACTATGGCGGAAACTATGCTTGGTGATACAGCTATTGCTGTACATCCACAAGATAAAAGGTACCTCATATTATTTCCTAATACTTTTATTGCTATCTCAAAAGCATTAGTTGTTAATTATAGATAATATTTCTTTTTGGTTTCAGGTATAGTCACTTAAGAGGAAAGAAAGTAATACATCCATTTAGAGAAGACGCAATACCCATTATTTTTGATGAATTTGTTGACATGCAATTTGGCACAGGCGCTGTCAAAATAACTCCAGCCCATAGCAAAGTCGACTACGAAATAGGCAAAAAACACCACCTTCCACTTCTGCAAGTTATTGGTGAAGATGGTCGCATCCAAAATACGGGAATATTCGACAGCTTATCGCGTTATGAATGTAGAGAAATATTACTCAACAGATTGACTGATATGGGCCTCCTAAAGAAAGTAACGCCTCACAATATGACACTACCAATATGCAGTCGAACTGGTGACGTCATTAATCATTTGCCAAAAGAACAATGGTTTTTGTCCTGCAGTAAACTTAATGAACAAGCAGCAGAATTAGTGAAGACAGGTCAGTTAAAAATTGAGCCAGAAAAGTTTGTCCAAAGCTGGTTGGACTGGACTGGTGACGATAGAGACTGGTGTATTTCCCGACAACTTTGGTGGGGACACCAAATCCCTGCTTACAAATGCACTGTGGACAAAGATGTTGCTTGGATAGCAGCGTTCGATGAAACAACAGCTAGACTAGAAGCATCAAACTATTTGAGAGCTTTTCCCGATGATATTAAAGCTGAAAGAGATTCCGATGTCCTCGACACCTGGTTTTCTTCCGGAATATATCCTTTCGCAGTTCTTGGATGGCCAACTTGTTATCAGAAAAGGGAATACGGAACCTTTTATCCTCTAAGTCTTATGGCTACTGGCCATGATATCCTAGGATTCTGGGTTCATAGGATGGTGATACTCGGATTACAACTCACGGGAAAATTGCCGTTCGAGAAAGTTCTATTACATGGCGTTATCTGCGATAATAAAGGGGCTAAAATGTCGAAAAGTCGCGGCAATGTTATCGATCCAATTGATGTTATAAATGGCATTTCCATGGACGATCTGAAACAAAAAAGCAAAGAGATGCATAAAAGTGGAATCTTGAGTAAAGACGAATTGGACAGAGCACTAGCCTATCATAAAGCGAACTTTTCAAATACTAACGGTATTCCTGAATGTGGGGTAGATGCGTTAAGATTCACTTTATTATCCCAAGATATAAAATCACACTTCGTTAATTTCGATGTCGCCATGTGCCACGCAAATAAACTATTCTGCAATAAAATATGGCAAAGTGTTAATTACACACACCTCTCTTTTGACAAGCTGAAGCATTCAAATATTGAAATAACTACGAACGATCTAACTTTCTTTGACAAATGGATTTTAAGTAAATTATCAGGAATGGTTCGAATAGTCAACACATCTATCGAAAACTACGATTTCCATCTAGCAACAAAGGCTTTAAGAACTTTAATTTACAACGAATTCTGTGACGTATATTTAGAAGCAACAAAACCAGGTTTCGATAGAGATTGGCCGAAAATTGGACTTGCTCATGCACACACACTGTCAGCAGTTTTACACACTTCTCTGCGAAGTTTAGCGCCTTTCATGATATATTTAACTGATGAACTCATAACGAAAATACCGTCATTTGAAAATAATATCATACATAATTTTAGAGACTCAGGCAAACCATATCTAGACTTGCCTAAATACAAAGATTTCGAAGTATGGAGAGATAATGAGGTAGAACTAGAAATGAATCAACTATTGTCTGTGGTACAAATGATTAGAGAATTGAAAGGGCTGTACAATGTTTCAAACAAGTTGAGGGTACCTGCATATATTAAAACGAGTAATCGAAGTCTTGTATCTCGTATAAATGACAATAAAGAAATCGTTATGAATATGACGCGGTGCTCAGACATTATATTTGAGGAGGCTCCGACAAATAATATTATCAAAAGTAAATTGAATAAGGACACAAATGTAGTTATACAATTACCAAGTGAAGAGGCTACAATAATAATAATGGCTGCTCAAAACAAATTGAAAAAACGTATAAAGAAGTTAGAGATGGCGTTAAAAATGTCTGAATCAAAATTAATCAGTAAGCCTTATTTAGCATCAGATTCTGAGAAATTGAAATTTGAAGCGAAAAAGAAAGAATTAGAAGAAATGAGGAAACTTTTGGCCTGATTATGTTTAAGTTAAATTATAATTAGTTATCTGTTATCTATCTTCTTCTTCGTCGTGTCGATGCCTGAGTCAAATTTAACTGGCCCAATAAGTGGTCACTGTTATGGCGCTCTCATCGGCGTTCATGAGCGCCTTGGTCAAGGTTTTGACTTGCCATCGTGGTGAAAGGATTAGCCAATTCGCTTTGAAGAATTTGCGAACTGCCCAGGGTGCGCCGGACGTAGGGAATCGTTGTGTACGTCACTCGGGGAGGCTCCTTTCATGCACCCTTCCATGCATCTGTTATCTATAATATGTATTGTGAAAATGTTTTACTATTATGTTGTTGACAACCCATGAAATTAGTACTTCAGTGCCATATATTTTAAATGTTTCGGCTTCAAGGTATGTTATAAAAACGAATGTTGTATGTTATCTTTCAAATAACGGTTGACATCAATTCCCTTGCAGTCTTATGCTTGAGCAAGCATTTAAGCAACTTTGGCCCTGACTGACTTTTAGTTATTTAGACATTTTTTTAAAGCATTTATTTTATTCGAAAAAAAAAATGACGAGAAAATTTAATTAATTAATAAGTATAGATCTTTATGGTTTAGTTTTTTTTTGTATTAAAGATTGTCTGCTGCTGTATTTTTGGTATAGATTTTATTTTAAGGGTAATACAATTATACCTAATAGCGAAGTTACAAGCGCGGATCCAGGAAGGTGGTGGTGGGGTCATGACTCTCCTCTGAGTCTGGGACTAGGAAAACCGAAGATTTTTTGATTATTCGCAAAAAAGAACTCGTATTTGTCCATCCTGGCTCAACAGCTAGATCCGGCCTTGCGATTTTGAAGTAGGTATAAGTTGTTGAATTAAATAAAATTATAAACAATATAAAAATCAAAAGGTTTATTATTTTTATATAAATCAATAAAATGTTTAAAAGTTACAACAGACAATAAATTTTACTTTTTAATATTAATTGACTAACAATGGTCCCTTTAGAACCCAAATAAAAGTATTTATCAACAAAGTATTAAAATTAATAAAATGTTGTGGAGGAGTTATTAAGTCAGACATCAATAAATAACCTTTACCTAATTTATGCCAAGCAATGATAAAATGCATACATAAAATCATTTTGCAGAAGACCACAAATTCAATCATATTGTTCCAGATACAAATGTAACAAACTAATATACAGTGTATTGGTGGTAAATTGCAGCCAACTATCAATCAATTAGCCTCTCGCAGTCCACTGCTGGACATAGGCCTCTCTCAATGCCATCAAGCCAACTATACAATATTTTTAATTAGCCAGCAACCTGAAAACAACAACAATTTGTTATCAAATCCATTTCACAAATTAATAAAAAATACAGTTTAACTATTTGGCATGTTCAATTTGTATAAAAACCGTGTTCTTTTTTCGTATTTTCTCGTCAAAATTAGTGGAATGGATTCTGTTACTGATTCTGTTTAAACGGTTTTCAGATTGCTATTTAAGTAAAAATAACGTTGTAAATAACCACTGACTCACTAACTATGAAACTTTTATGTATAGATCGTAAAGAGGAGTGCCAAGTTTAACGAAAACAACAATATGTATAAAATATACTAAGAAACAGTTAAAAAATGATGTGCCGAAATGACGAAACATACAATTGAGAAAAGGCAATGCCCAAAAACTGTATCGCCAAAACCCTTGTGTCACGAATATAAGATAGTAAATAATTTCTAGTTATGTGTATGACGATTATCTAGTAATAAGAGACATAACTTAAGCGGGATTTAATAAACAAAAGAGATTTTTTATTTAAACATGAAGCATGAACTAGAATCTAATTTTGTTTTGTATAGAATTATGACGTTTTTTGCACTTATTTACTAACTTTTTTCATGACATCCCAGCTTACTATGAAAATATCCGGCTTAAAATTAAACTTTCATATTATTCTACATACAATACAGCAGTTTTTATCTTGACAAAGCCACTGAACAGATAGCACAGCAGCGATAAGAGGCGACCGTAGCTGGTTGGTTAAAGCGACTGCCCGGATTTTTCAACTGTTTCTTAGTATAATTTGCTGAGCATAGCTAACTACTATAAAAATAATCAATAAGATGTATAAAATAGTTTACTGACTCCTCCAAAACATAGTAAATATAGGTACATTTAACTCTTAAGTAAAGAAAACTCGGGAACACACATTTTATAATTAAACACAACATAAAATTATAATATATCTTAACAAATAACATAGCCTTGGATAAATACTAACAATAGACAATATATTTATTTTTCTCACCACAACAAAAATTAAATACAGAAAGTCATTAACTAAGATAAAAGTACAGTAAAATTCGTTTTGTGGGAGACTGGTGCCCAAGCTAAGCCGAGGCTTGTGTTTCAGGTCACCAGCGCAACTATCCGCGGCGCTAATACAATTCAACATGGGTGCCTTAAGATAAATTCCTGGACAATAAACAAATCCAGATGCAACAATCCCGAAAATATATAAATATGATGATATGCAAGTGCAGTTCGTTTTATTTAACTTAAACATTAAACCAATTATCGAATTACTAAACGTATTGGAACTTAGCAATCTTAACATTGCTCAGATTTAAAAAAACAACACAAAAAAAATGTTCAACTCGGCTGTCGGCTTTTTAGACTTTATTTTGCCGAGTAATTCATTCTGTATGTTCCTATCCTTACTAGTATTTTGAGCTTCACTTTGTCTATGGTATCCAAACTAGAATACGTTTTTATTTAACAAATATTTATAAACTTGCATTATTTCATACTCAACTTAGTTTTTGTTCACCAGGAATATAAATATTACTTAAAATAACTTATATCTGACAATATCTTACCATTATCTACAAACACATCTTTATATGAAGACATTCACACACGTACACTTATTTAACAGTAGGTACTTAATATTATTAAAAATAACATCTAGTCACGCCCTATCAACAATATCGGATCTACTTTTTTTTAATTTTGAAGTACCAGAATAAATTCTGGGACCAAAATTCAATTAATTTGGTTTACTTCAACGAAAAATTAACTGTAAATCCAACATTGTTGATTGAGAGTGATATTCCGACCGAATTTTCGAGCATAAAGGTCGCAGTTGAAAGGTACCGGAGCGCAGCGTGACCGCATATTTAAATACAGAAAAAGATGCGCGCAGCATATGTTAAAATAAGTCGGGCGCTGACGCTGACGCTTGCTTCCAACTGCGAGCCTTAAATAAATAAGAGGCGTGCACGGATGGAAACCGTTATATTGGTCGTCATTTTAAACTATGGGGTCTAAAACTTTATTTTCGTAGGCCGATATATTTCAGAAGAGCCCTTATATCATAGTTAGCATTCACGGCTTCTAAGTGGAAGCGATAGCCATGCTAGAGCGGCGCGTATTGAGTATGCGGTGAGCGGGAAGTTGTGTTAAGCCGGGTCCACACATAACAAACGGAGACCAACACACGGATTCGTTGGTCCTATTTTGGATGGCTTAGCGAACGCCAACGAAGCCTTTGATGTTACCGCCTCGCTTCGGACGATCGAAGGCGTTCGCTTAGACATCCAAACTACTCCAAACAGGAATCAAAGAACGCTTTCGTTGCCATCGTTCGTTATGTGTGGTCCCAGCTTTAGAAGTGCTTGTGCCGAGGCGTGCACACCTATATGAACGCCACGGTATAAGCAATTACTAATACAACTTGTCTACTTTGAGTTTCTACCAATAGTTTGTGCGTTGTGATAAATTCGCATTAAAAAAAAACAACTATAATAAAATATAACGTCGTTGTTTTGAACCTTATTATTCATTGCCCGGGCAATGACAACCCTGGAAGACATACATATTATGTATAATGTCCTAAAAACATTACATATAAATAATATATTGAATAAGTATGTCGAATTGAGGTTCAAGCTAACTAATTTTGTATCTTCATAGACCTTTGCTTACTTTTTTCAAACTGTCGAATGCCATAAACAAATCTATTCTACCATTGATAAACACTTATTTTTAGGATTTTATATCAGTTCATGAATTATTTGAATTTCAGTCGTATTTTCGAGACATTTACGATAAATTTTATCTATTAACTTTCAGACACTCCACATTTAACTTGAACTTACAAACTTTTTATATAAATACGATAAAAAAAAAGAATTTACTATGATTTAAGTCTCTTTGGTGTTTTCCGTTTATTTCTCGCTGCTGCGGCCACGATTTTCTTTTTACCTGAGTGTAAGCAGATGTATTCGTCTGATTGTGGTTCTGAAAATGTTAACAAAAACTTATTCACTACTGAGTATTTTTTATGAAGACAACTGGCTTAATTGAAAATAGCAAAGGCTACACCATAATGGATCCCTTTAAATGTAAACGTCAAATGCATTAATCAATTTAATAACACCTTAAGCTAGATAATCAATTTGATCGACCGCCTACTAACGCCATCGATCTTTTTTTTTTCATCTAAAAAAACGACTGCCGCATTATAGTACGTGCCAGGTAAACGTGCACAAAAGGTCATTACTACGCCTGTACCACTGCACGCCGAAACGGGATCGCGCGCGAACTTAAACACATGGCGTAGCGATAGAAGTCTGGGAAAACAAACGTTTATTGGTACGAGGCGATCATAGTTCGAGAAATTGTCATGTATTACAAACATTTGGCTTCTGTATTACAATGAGATAAAAATATTGTCATCATTATACGAACAAAATTATACGAACTAACCTGCTTGCGGTTCGAGGATTCTTTTACGCCTGCCTTTATTCTGCTTAGGTTCCATCTTCACTTATAATAAGTAAAGAATTGGAAAAACAGCTACAAAATGTAACAAACACAAGCCGGGTAAATTACCTTTTGTGCACGTTTATCTGGCACGTACTATAGGAACAACTCCTGTGTCGCCGGAGGTGTTCACCAACATACATTTCACACGTTGAAAGCGACGAGGCGACCGCTTTAACCACTGTGTAATTCAAACTGTCGAACGACGTCGACTAATTCATTCTACGATTAATCAAAAATCAATCATTTGGTGAAAAATGGCGCAACAATCTGAGAAAAATTGCTAGGAGAGGCATATGTCCAGCAATGGACTGTAATACACAGGCTGATGATGATAACAGCCTTGGGATATGCACAAAAATAATTCAGAACATTGCTATATAGAAACCAGGGATGTTATGGATATGAAATTACGGATACGGATATAAGATTGATTATTATACCGTATACGGATTCGGATGCAGATATTAATTTATTTCGTTTCGGTTAATTTCGGTTACGGATGTTAGATTTTAAGGAATATAAAAGTGAAATACACATAGCTAATAAAATGGTTTTATTTATATGTTACCATTTGGTACGAATTACGGCCGGCCGATCAAAACAACTTGTAATAACTTGGCTAAATTAGGCTCCGCCCCTGACCGATATTATCCGAATCTTTTGTTTCTGATTCGGTTACGGTTTGGGATATATTTTTATATCGGGTATCCGATAGTTTCGGTTACATTTTATATCGGATATCCGATAGTTTCGGTTACGGTTACTCCCTAACATCCCTGATAGAGACCTTA
This sequence comes from Hypena proboscidalis, assembly GCA_905147285.1. Classification (NCBI taxonomy): domain Eukaryota; kingdom Metazoa; phylum Arthropoda; class Insecta; order Lepidoptera; family Erebidae; genus Hypena; species Hypena proboscidalis. The sequence continues at coordinate 10,646,647 of LR990152.1, forward strand.
TATAAATATTATACTCAGTGTGCCAGTAATTTAGGCTAACTACTACAACTGCATTGAAGGACTGCATAAGCTCTAAAATCTCTTAAAAATATGCGTTTAATGAAAATAGTGTTTAGAAAAAATACTTACTCATTTTCATGAGGGCTTTAGGGTAGGACTCCAATTTCTTCTGGTCTTCATGCCATTTGACATGCTTCACTAAACAGAATAGGTATTTAAAGGTCTGAGAGCACTTGGCGCATGCATACATCATTTCTCCCCTGTTCGCTGCTGTCTCTTGGATCTAGGATACACACAAAATTCTATAATTGATTACTTTTCTTTATACAATGGAGAGAAAGGATGTGAAGTCTAGCTGATAGTAAGTGGTAACTGCAGACTGCAAAGTGAACTGGAAAAACCGCCGGAACTGCTCTACGACTGCAGGCCATTGATCTATAGACAAAGCATCATTTTGGCAATAACGGGTCATTGTCCCTTGAACAAACACCTATACACAATAAAGATCACTGACAGTCCTCTCTGTCGAGTATGTCTTGACGCCGAAGAAACGGTCTCCCACGTAATCCTGAAATGTAAGGCCGTTGCTTCTCAACGGGAACAAATCCTCGGAACAGTGAGGTCACTCCGCGAAGCCTGTGAAGTCCCCAGGAAACTTCTGAGCTTCTGGGCGGAGTTAGGCTGGCTATGTTAGCCAGGACTCTCCACGCACAATGGACCAAATGAGAGTCTAAGTGCGGAAAAATGAGTCCACTTTCCATTCCATTCCATTCCATCATTTTGGGACACCATATCTTGGATACAAATGATGTTAAGTCACTGCCAACCGGCCAACTGCTCTGATTCATGAAAGTTATTGCCCTATAGGAGAGTTTATAATGAGGCTATAATTACAATAGAACATCCAAAGCCTCTTTCCCAAATATAATAGCAACTATAGCCCATGGAGCAGTCATTTCAGGTTTGATTTATGTAATGCAGTAATGCAAGGTCTACTATTTAGTGGCAGGTTAAAGGTAAGATGGTAGTGACGCAACATTATCCTAACAGAAAAATAGTACCTTGCACATTGAAAAAAAAAAAAATTTACTATGAAATTATCTTTACAGACTGAATGCCACAGTACATATCAATAATACTAGATTCCATTCCATATCAACTTTGTTGAAAAACGATATAGATCAATTCATTCATGGAAATACTACTTCTACTAAGTCTTGAACTGGTTAGTTTTTAAAAGATGCAAAAATTACATGTAAAAACTATGAGACTAATAGCCAGTTTCTAAGGATCTGGATAGATATAACTAACCCATAAAATAAATCCTGAATGAATTTAAAAATGACACAAGTTATACTTAAAAAAAATAACACAGCTGTCACTTTCATTAATGTGTGTGGGTTATATGCTTATCTTGCCAATAAGGGTTTATCTAACACCTGTGATATTTGTAACCATAACATGGCAGCTTCAAAATTCAGCTTTTAAGCCATTTCTAGTAGAATATTTTGTTACACATCAAATTACACAAATTAAAACAGAATTATCATACCTGATCAGGATATAAATAAGAGTCTGATTCATATTTATCAGTATTTTTGATGACACCTCCTGGCAGTATCTCCAGCGTTGGCCAGCTTTCTGAAGAAGGAGTCACTACTAGTTGAACTTCTTTATTTATTTTGTTAGGTGGCACTTCTATTTCCTGATAAAAAATAAATGGAACATCCTTATAAATTTATTAGCAAGATAATAAACAATATTGGTTAATTATGTTTTCTTTCGGCTGTGCTAATGGTGAAGGAAAACATAGTGAGGAAACCTGCATGCCTGAGAGTGCCTTAAAAGTGCTTGAGGCAGTGTAAAGAACTAAAGACTACCAATCTGCACTTGGCCAGCACGGTGGACTGTGGCCTAACCCTTCTCATCATGAGAAGAGTCCAGAGCTCAGCAGTGGGACATGAATTAGATACAGGGCTGATATTTTTTTTATTTACACAGGTCTATTAACATTACAAACTCAACAAAAAGGTATGTCAACAGGCTCAGAAAATACAGATTAAGCAAGCAGATTCATTAAAGTTGTGATCAGCATATTGTTACATAAATATCAAAAAATTACATATTTTGATATATGATGACTAAAATAAAATAAAATATATTGACTTTACAACATGATGGATGGAGAATAAATGTGTTGTTGATCATGTGATGGTTAAATACTGAGCTAGATCCCATATATACATAGCCTTATCGAAGGCTTCTCGAACAAATTTGCTACTGAGCTGCTGGCACTTAGTAGGAACAAGGTGTCCCTTGCCGTTAGATCCCTCACAGGACACTGCAAGCTAATTGGCACTTATCCCGTATGGGCTATGCGGACGATGACTACTGCAGATTCTGTAAAGAGGAACCGGAAACACCGCTGCACCTCTTTTGCGACTGCGAGCCACTGATCCATAGACGAAGCATCATCCTGGGACGCCATATCTTGGATCCGGATGATGTCAAGTCACTCCCGATCGACCGACTGCTCCAGTTTATGGAGGCTATTGGCCTAAAGGAGAGTCTATAATGAGGCTTTAATCACAATAGACCCACGGAGGTCGACGTGAACATCCAAAGCCTCTTCCCAATAATAATAATAATAAATAGATCCCATTATATTATTGTGTTCATACTGTATTTTTTTTATGTGAACTGTACCTTTGTTCCTAATTGTATGATAATTTGTCGTTTAATAAATGGTAAAAATGACCATTTATGGAAAGGATAAAATCACTTACTATTTGCGTCCCTAAGGGCTGTTTTAAAGGGTCTGGTCCCAATTTACTCTCCTTCAGTTGAACATTACTATCTAACTGCTCTTCCGCATCTTCCACTGGTACTTCAACGAACTCTTTATGTTCCTCTAACAGGCCACCCTCAAGCTCGAGTCCATCGCCAATAGGATCCTCCAAATACTCTTCAGTTAGATTTTGTTCCTCACCACATGCATAAATTTCCAACTCATCCTCATCATTTTCCGTCTCAACCTCCTCTAATACTTCAGGAATAATGAGTTCCTGACTGGAACTGTCCTGTACATAAGCCTCTTCAGACTGCAAAGATTCCATACTCCCTATATTCGAGTCGTCATCATTGTTAACAACACATTCATTTTCGTACTCAATATCGTCTATTATATACGTCTCGTAGACTTCTTCGTCTTCTTTAGTGGAACTACGAGACTCTACGAGCCTTTCCCTCGAGGGCTGGACATCCTCCATGCAAACCAAGGGCACATTATCCAATTCTTCATTCTCCAAACTATCTGAAGACATTTTTGTATCAAAAGATAACAAATTTCACATAACTGCACACCAGGCGCACATGGTTAGCACTATTATTAGTGTCTTATAGAATTCAACACGTATTTAATCAAGAATTTTTATGTTTTATTGTTTAGTAAATACATTTTTTGTAGTAAAAACAAATCGCAAATTATTTAGAGCAAATGACATCGACTGAAGTGAAGTTTGCTGTTCCATTGTCTATGTTTTTTTGTAAACAGACGAAAGCACACGATCAATCAAAATCACGCCATTCATTAGTAATATTATCATGATCATATCTTACATTACAATATTAACGTTGTTTGCTGTTATTAATAATATTATTCCATACAAGACGAAACATTGTAATAATAATAAAACTACGAAGCAAGTACTCCAAGATTTCAACATGTTACATAGTGCACAATAAAATAAAAATAAATAAAATAAAATAAAATAAAAAATAAAAATAAAATAAAAGGGATACGATAAGCGACGGCAGTTTCGTTATATTATACTTTGAATGAGTTTTTAAGTCAGATTCACCATTTAATTTATTCTTAAGAATTCATTCAATTGAACTTAAAAATTTCACTAAAATCCTGTGCATGTCGTGGTGTGCTCCAATTTTTTTTCGGTAGTTTTAAAAAATCGTCTCTTAGTGTGCCTCTTTGCCATGTTAGGAACCTTTGCTTCACATTTCAAGTTTCTAGCCCCAGCGTCATAGACTGCGTTGATGAACCAACCAGTAGGTCGGGTGAGTAATTAAATATGTACCTATGGACAGTCGGATAGACACTTGAAATACCAAATCGTGCTTTATTTCTGTGCATTGCCACCATATTCAATATATTTAAAGCTTACTTAGACAATTTATTTCTAAAAAGATGGAAACAATCAATTCCTACAAAAACTACCGTACCAAATGGCAGACTACTATAATTTGTAATGAATAAACATAGAGTACATAAAAAAAGCAGGAGAGAATGTCACTTATAAAATGATGGAAGCACCAAAATGGCGGCGGTCTGTTTATGTGTGCGTGTGTTAGGGGTTACCAGCCATGAGAAATATTACCCACATTTTTACAATAATTTAAATAAATATTTTAGAGGTTTAGTTCTTATATTTTTTTATTTGCTACTTTTTACCATCAAACATGATATAGGTAGTTTTATACTACCGTGGCCAAAAACCAAACAATATAAAACAACTTTATGTTTGAATTTCGAAACAAAGTTGATTTTATATTTCTAGCAGTCGATGCGGGCCTGCAGCTGGAAGTTGTTTGTTTTTATTAAGGGAATATGTACCTACAAAATTCGTTGCTCTGGACACTCCAGTTGCAAGGCAGCGAAGATGCTTTAGTGCAGCTATCCAGTTTTTGGAAAATATTTTAAAATTACGACTCCTACGGCGCTTCCTGATTCTTAGATGGTGAAGATGCTTTAGTGATATACAGGGTGTCCCAGTTTAGGACCTGGAGCCGAAATCGGACAGTAGGATAAGTTATGGCAGTTATCAAAAAAATAAAAAACAAAAATTCTTTATTACATAACCTATCAGAAAGTGCTTGAAAACGTCAACAAAATGTACAAACCAAATATAATATCTAAGTTAAACTAAACCAACAATCACGAAGCTTAGATTCACTTACATGCGATTTTTCAATATTTCAAATAAATATTGGCAAATAAAAAAAAAATGAAAATAAATAATAATAAACTAAACTAAGAAATAAAAAGTTTTAGATTAAAGTACTGTTATTTATTAATTTAATACTTTATTTAAAACAATATACTATTGTTTTACCTTTTTTGGTACGGCAAAGCTGACAATGCGAATAAGTCCACCTTTTGTTTTATATAAATCAATTTCCTCGAAGTGTATACTGCAGACTACACTCTATTTTGATGGATACCAACTGTTATCATTTCTGCAGTTTCTAATTATTTTTATCCAATATTTTTTTCATGCGTCGTTTGCAGCAGGAAATCTATAAGACATAGAATAATAATTTATACTAAATGTATTTAATACTTTACTAAAAAACTATACTACTAAAAAATATTTACCCGTATTCAGGGTAAATGAAAATATTTATTGACTGTCAACACTGATAGTTTTGGTATATTTTGTTACGAAAACGATATAATTTCGGCAATAAGCTGAATATATTACTTGCTTACCTATGAAAAGTGATCTCCTGGTTTTTTTTTGTCGAGGCGCTATGGTTTCGGCAGCTTTTCACAACACAAGACGGCATTTTTAATTATTTTACTTGAACATCCGAGCAACAGCACAGTCCAAAGCGTAATGGCGGGCGATTGACCAGTGTTGCCAGATGGTCGTCTCGCGTTCTCCCCAAAACTTTGCCGAAATCCCCCCAAAATTCAGGTTTTGAAGAAAAAATCCCCCAAAAATTTAATCGAATCGAATTCTCCACGCAAGGTCAAATGACCTTGGCGTAAACATTTGACAAGATGACGGCCGACTAACAGCTCGCGCACACATTCAATAGGATTTTATTGGAAGACGAAATAATGTATAGCTACCGAACACATATTTTATGATTTGAGTAACTATATTAAAATAATAGACATTGTGTTATTTTATTATATTTTACAAGCACCTACCTAATTTTATATATTTAGTAAGTAGGTAATAATGCAAAGATATAAAAGTATGTAAGTAGGTACTTTTTGACTTTATACGACGTATGTAGCAAACAGGCGTGTAGTCCACCGAATGACGAGTGGTAACTAGATACCATTAACATCAACAATCCACAAAAGTAGGACTAGGTGTGAAATAAAATATGCACTGTACGGTTGGTTTAAATCTTATATTAATATTCAAGGCACAACATTAATATTCAAGTGGGACCTGTATATATACATATACAGTTATGTCCCACTGCTTATATTTTATTTAATCGTTATAATAATTTAAAAAAACGTGTGGCACTCGGGGACTGCCGCGGTAAAGCTATTGCATAGCATTTCTTATCAACTTATGCAATTATAATTATTTATTTATTAACGCCGATACAACCAATGCCACCTAGAAGCGAGTTGCTGAACTAAAGAGACAAGCGTGATATTTCAAAAAAGTCATTAAAAGTTTTGCTATTCATCGATAGATGGCAAAACTAAAAAGTATCACCGCTGTGCCGGTCGGAGTGGGGAGTGTTAGGTTATTTTCGTTACGGAATGTCTGGATTCGGTCTCCACGCTCAAGTTGCTTCACGTATATCGATTAGTCTTTATTCGCTTATTATAACTACAATAAAATTATTAGTAACTTACATAAGCTAATAATCAAGTGGCAATTACTTATTTTTAACTATTGATGCCATTTCGAGTTGATAAGTCGCGAGTCCTGTCAGTCTTCATTCTTTATTTGATCCAATACACATTCAATCTTAAGCTACGCACAAATTCCAAATCGAATGAAACGTAATTTAGACGGAGGTGGTGCGAATAACTTAATCACATCCCTAGCCTTCGTTGGTAGTTCGTTGCTCAGAATAATGACATTTAATCTGTGGTTAGTTGGCATTGGAAACTAGTGGCAACTCAGCCACCAGATGTCGGATGTTAAATTGGATTGTGCAGCTGATTGGTTGAATTGTCATAGGGTAGCCATACGAAGAAGATAGGGTAGGGCGATCCAATTAATTTCTAAACTTTTTTTGCCAAGCTGTAATTTTGGTAGTAAAAATCCCCAAATCCCATCAAACTCAAATTTTTCCCTCCAAGCGTCCCCCCAAAAATATTTGCCCCCCAATTATCCCCCCATCATTTAAAAAAACCCCCAAATTTGGGGGAAATCCCCCCAATCTGGCATCACTGCGATTGACTTACTATTGTGTCAATGTGTGTGTTCTGTGTGTACGTGTGACTTACTATGGGTGCTTCAGTAAGTGTTTCAAGAGACTCAGTCCTGCCTTTTTTTATGTAGTCAATGTGAATAAATTAATGACTTATGACTACCATAGACTTAGTTTTGGTAGCTTACCTTTGGAAGCATATGGGCAATTTTATAAAAGTTTGTTGGTAGCGATTTGACGTTGTCCCAATTTTTTTTTTTTTATTTCGTGTGACTGTAACTTTTAAGTAGATTAGATTTAATTTTATAAGATAATTTAAATATTGGACAATGTTTTAAAACCCTAATTGTATACTTTTACGATAAATTTAATACGAAAATTAATTATTTGAACTTGGCAATGCTGTTTTCTACCGTTGTCCCACCCTGTTTATGGCACATGTTTTGCCACGGCTTTTAAAATTGAATCCCAATATTCCTAAATTACTGGTGTCATTAAAAACAACGCAAAGTTTACTTTTCATTTTATAAGTTATTATTTAGTGAATATTTTGTAAAATATAATAAAACAGATAGTTTAGTAAATTATTAAAAAATGGGCATGGTGGAAAATTCCACTGAGTTACGCAAATATACCCAGGAAGAAATAAAATTTTACTAACTTGATACCTTTTTTTAAGTTATGGCAACTCTAAGATTCCTTTCAACAACTCCGCCATGTTGCTATTTCGTTCAGTTTGACGTGTAACATCGCCGGAAGCGGTACGACCTACCGGTAGTGCTGTTTGAAAATTCCACTGATTTACGGAGATTACTTGGTAAGTGTAGGTACAGTGTTTATTATTATGTAAACATAAACATAGATTAAAATGTAAACAACTAGCGACGCGGCTGCGACCCGTCACTTAAGTCAGTCGTGAATACAAACAGTTTGCGTGAACACGTATCTTCTATTATTTATATTCCAATTACCTTTCTCAACAAAATACCAAAGAAAAACCTATATTGGTGACCCCTGTAAACTGTGCTATTTAATAATAGTTAGTTTTTGGTATTTTGGGCAATGGCTACTCCAGTAAACTCAGGAGTCAACACACCAGTGATACAAGCACAGGCGCCGAACAATGAGCCACATATCGAGGATGTGTCGGCGTTGGCTAGTATTACGGTTTCCTCGCGTGTTCCTGATTTTTGGGCGGACCAACCGCGACTCTGGTTCGTTCAATTTGAGGCAGTTGTAGCAAATCAGAGATTGAGTGAGGCTGCAAAACAAAACTTGGTCATAACGAAGCTGAACAAAAGTGCTATACAACAAGTAAGTGATTTACTTTTGGCCCCAGCGGAGACTAAAAAGTACGACACGCTGAAAGACAGATTACTACAAGTTTTTGAAGAATCAGAGACTCGCCAGTTCCAGAAACTACTTGGAGAAATGGAGCTGGGAAATCAAAAACCTTCACAACTCTTGAGGCGTATGAGAGATTTGGCACGAGGAAAAATGCCAGACTCGACCCTGCAGATTATGTGGAACAGTCACCTGCCGGCGGCAGTTCAGGCGGTACTGGCGGTCACAGAAGTCAAGGAGTTGGACAATCTGGCGGTGGTAGCTGACAAGGTGATGGAGGCGACCCGTCCAGCAGAAGTGGCGGCGGTGACGTCAAACCCCACCCCCAGGGACACCAGCGTGACGTCGGATTTAGCAGCGGCAGTACAAAAACTTAGCCTCGAGGTTGCAGAGCTACGACGTGGTAGGCAATTTCAACGTCGTACCGGGAATATACAATCAAGTTCACACTCTAGAAATGTAAGTAGAAGTCGGAAAGATCCTAATTGGCTGTGCTATTATCACTACAAATTTAGATCTAAATCTACTAAGTGTGTGGAGCCGTGTAATTGGAAAACTTCAAAGGACAATGCGAAGCCGACGGAAAACTAGCGGCGGTACAGCCTGTGGCGGAGGTTTGTATCAATACCTATAATCGCCTATGTGTGTTAGATAGTAATAGTAGACTTAAGTTTTTGATTGACACGGGTGCTAATGTTTCGGTAATTCCGGTTGGTAAAATTAATTCTAACAAACTCGAAAGTGATAGTTACAAGCTGTATGCGGCTAATGGTAGCGAGATACAAACTTACGGTGTACGTAATTTAGTTTTAAATCTTGGTTTAAGAAGAGCTTTCCGATGGACCTTCATTGTTGCGGCTGTTAAACAACCGATAATAGGGGCAGATTTTTTAACCCATTAAAAGTTGTTAGTTGATTTAAGCGCGCGAAAGTTAATCGATCAAGTTACTCATTTAAATATTATCGCTTCAGTTGTGTGCCATGACGTATGTGAGTCATTAATTCAAACATTAATAAATGATAATGTATGGCATAAATTACTATCAAAATACCCAGACATTACCAGACCAATATCGTTCAAAGAAGTTCCTAAACATTCGGTGTGCCATTATATTGAAACCTCAGGACCACCGGTATACGCTAAGGCAAGGCCACTACCACCGGATAGATTTAAAAAAGTTAAGGCTGAATTTCAGAATATGTTAGACTTAGGAATTTGTCGACCCTCCAAAAGCCCTTGGGCGAGCCCGCTTCACGTGGTACCCAAGAAAAATGGAGATATTAGACCGTGTGGGGATTATAGGCGGCTTAATGCAATAACAAAGCCGGATCGTTATCCCATTCCACGTATAAATGATTTTAAGTATTTAATTGCAGGTAATAAGACTGTATTCAGTAAATTAGATTTAAATAGAGCATATCATTTTATACCTGTAGCCCTTGAAGATATCGAAAAAACTGCAATCATTACTCCTTTCGGATTATTCGAATTCCCACGTATGACTTTCGGTTTGCGGAACGCAGCGCAATCGTTCCAGAGATTTATGGATACGGTAGTTCTTAATGGTTTTGATTTCGTATATAATTATATTGACGATTTGTGCATAGCATCGGAATCCGAAGAAATTCATAAAAAGCATTTAAATGCGGTATTTCAAAGGTTTAACGAATTTGGTGTCACAATTAACATTTCCAAATGTGTGTTTGGAGTATCAAAATTAAACTTTTTAGGTTATGAGGTGTCAACAGACGGTATTCGTCCACTCGATGATAAGGTACAGGCAATTGTAAATTTTCCGAAACCTGAAAATATCGAACAATTGCGTCGTTTTCTCGGTATGGTCAATTTCTATCGTTCGCATATACCTAATGCAGTCGATAGTCAGGCAGAGTTAAATAGTTATCTGCATAATAGCAAAAAGCGCGACAAAACCGTGATAAAATGGACTGATAAGGCCATCGAGGCATTCGAGAAATGTAAGGTGAGCTTAAAAAGCGCCGTTACATTGTCGTATCCAATGTCTGATGCTAATTTATCTTTGATGTGTGATGCTTCAAATACTAGCGTAGGCGCGGTTTTACAGCAACAAATAGATACCAATTGGAAACCACTTGGATATTTTTCTAAAAAATTATCACCTACGGAAATGAAATACTCTACTTATGATCGTGAACTATTGGCTATATTTTATTAGGCAATAAGACATTTTAAACATTTAGTGGAAGGTCGGGCATTAACGATATTCACAGATCATAAACCTATCGTATACGCATTCAGTAAAGTAAATAGCGATAAAGAAAGTCCTAGACGTATTCGTCAACTTTCCTACATAAGCGAATTCAGTACTGACATTCGGTATATCAGCGGTGATCAAAACGTAGTAGCAGACGCTTTATCTCGGATAGAGACAGTAAGTTGTCCCACGATACTAGATTATGCGGCATTAGCAGAAACCCAATCTAGTGACGTATACTTACGGGAGGCATTGCAAGTACCAGATAGTAATTTACAGTTTAAACAATTTTATTTACCAGGTTGTGATAAACAAGTATATTGTGAAATTTCATCGAATAGAATTAGGCCATATTTAACTGAAAAATTTAGATTAATCGCATTCCATTCAATTCATGACCTTAGCCACCCTGGAATTAAATGTACTAAACAGATGGTTAAACAAAAGTTCTTTTGGCCGAATATGGATAGAGATGTTACCAAATGGGCTAGAACTTGTCCTATTTGTCAAAAACTAAAAATCAATAGACATACTGTTTCCGGTGTAGGTAGTTTTGAACGGGCTGAACGTTTTCAGCACCTACACATTGACATAGTCGGACCATTAACGATATCGCCTGATGGTTATAGATATTGCGTAACTCTTATAGATCGGACAACGGGTTGGCCAGAGGCCGTTCCTGTTAAAAATATTACAGCAGAGACCGTGGCTAGAGTAGTTTTTGAGTGCTGGATCTCACGTTTTGGATGCCCTTCAAAGCTAACAAGCGACCAGGGTAGACAATTTGAAAGTGATATGTTTAAAAACCTTATGAAATATTTAGGTATACATAAAATACGCACAAGTCCGTATAATCCAAAAAGCAACGGCGTCATTGAGCGTTGGCATAGAGCATTAAAAGTATCCCTTATGGCACGTTTACAAGATGACAAGTCTTGGGTGGACGAGCTTCCGATCGCATTATTAGGACTGCGTGCAGCTATCAGAAGTGATAGCGGAGTAAGCGCAGCGGAATTGACCTACGGTAAAACGATTCGATTGCCGGGTGATTTTTATGATGAAAGTAAAATATGTATGTCGGACTCGGAATATTTACAGGTACTTAGAGATTCTATAAATAAATTGAAACCACGACCACCATGTCATAGTAATTCACGTTCGCAATTCATATCCAACGAGCTTAATACGTGTAAAAGTGTGTTCGTTAGAATTGATTTAATGCGTAAGTGTCTTCAACCACCTTATGACGGTCCATACAATGTCGTAAAAAGACAAGGAAAGACTTTCACTATCAAGGTAGGCGATAAAGATAAGTGTATTTCCATAGACAGGCTGAAACCTGCCTATGTAATTGATAGCGATTGTAAAAACTCTACCGACAATAGTTTTAATTTGGATTGTAACTTAAACAATAAGCAAAGCGCAGCGACAAAAGTTAGTCATAACAAAACAACGCGTTTTGGCCGACTAATCAAAACACCATTGAGATTCGTAGAATAAACAACATAAGTAGCGTTTGACACAAAGGAATTATTATAACACTTTTAGTTAAAAACACTTTTATTGTTTTGTTTAAATATACTTTTGTGTAAGCTATTCATAGGTTTCGAAATGTTTATTGTTTATTTTAAATATACTTTTGTATAAGCTAATCATAGGTTAAGACATTTTTATTGTTTATTTATATAATAAAACTTATGTGTATTTTTTTTGTAAACAACGCTTTCGTTGAGTAGCAGTTTGTTTAGCTCTCACAAAGCGCTTGAGATTAATCAGGCGGCAACCGCATTTATCTACAAATAAAGTGTTTTAAGAAAATATGTTAGCTTTACCCTTTAATTACTTATAAAATATTTGTTATTTTTTTTTGTTAAAAAAAGGGGGGAATGGTGTAGGTACAGTGTTTATTATTATGTAAACATAAACATAGATTAAAATGTAAACAACTAGCGACGCGGCTGCGACCCGTCACATATGTCAGTCGTGAATACAAACAGTTTGCGTGAACACGTATCTTCTATTATTTATATTCCAATTACCTTTCTCAACAAAATACCAAAGTAAAACCTATAGTAAGTACGCTTGTTTTACTATTTTAAAGAGTATTCACGAGAAGAAAAATCTATTATTTGTTAATAGACCTAACCTTAAAATCCGTTACGTCAACTGAGAAACGTTCTCTCAGTGGATAGGTTTTTGTAACTCAGTGGAACATAAAGCTTGGTGTACATTACCTACTGGTTATTTTATTTTTAACCGACTTCAAAAAGAAGGTGTACCTATTTATTTATTTAAAAACGTAAATTTCGCTCTGCATCTTTAGATTGAATCATTGAATTTGACTTATTTAATTAATCTGGTTTGTATAGTTTGATTTAAATGTGTTTTAGAAGTAATTTCCTTGATTTGTTGTCAAATTCGTGCAATTGATTGCACGAATATAAGATGGGTGCTTCTTCGAGCAAGGCATTCTTTGGTGATTTGCGTGGCAATTTTTAAATTTAATATTTATCTTAAATCTGCATCAGTTTCTTAAAATATACGTAAAAGTAATATTTTTTATAGAAGTGGTACCTCAATGAGCGATATACTTACATATATAATCGAGTTTAAAAAAACGGATGCCACGCAAATCACAAAAAACTCCACGATAATGATTTATTTTTAATGTAACTTTCTCAAATAATTCATTAAGTCATCAGGTAAAAGCATAAGTAAGTAACTAACACAGAAATCGTTTTTTTAATGCTTAAGACAATGTTTAGCTTGATTTTTTTTCTTCAAGTTATATTTTCGGGCACTTATTCGACTTTTCGCTCGTCTAGCTTTTTGTTCGCGACAGTTTTAAGTCATGAATACTAAATATTTTTCCTTCAGCTTTTCTTTTATAATATCTTGCCCGGTTTTGGGCCTTTAACTCTTCATTATTTTAAGCCTCTCTCTTCTTCTTCTTTCAGATAACTTCTTTCTTTCTAATTTTTCCTCTCTTGTTAATGGCATTTTGGTCTAATAAATAATTTATTACAATTTTAGCTAATCTGATACTATTTCTATTATTATTAGGTACTGACAAAATCAGAACCTCATCAGCTTTGTCATTTTAAGTATAATTTAAACAAATTTATATTTAATTAAAGTAATAAAAAAATATTTTCATACCATACTATTACAAAACTCAAAGTTATTTCACTTGCATGGTCAATAATTTATTTACGTGGGTCTAAACTACCACGTAAATCACGACCACGGAAATCAAAATAAATCTTTTATTCTGAAAATATATAAAAACCTTTTAAGCAAACGTACTGTGTTTTGAATATAAGTTACGTTACCATAAATTTGTTAGCTACAATATTTAATTCAATAAACAAATTCACAGACACCGGAGAAAATTGTACCACGCAAATCAAAGTTTTGAGAAACCATACCCACGAAACGAAGTTCTTACCTCAATTTTTCGGAATCTCAACGCGTCGTCACACAAGCACTTTGCCCGGCCGCCGGAGCGCGGCTAGTTGTAACATGAATTAGGATGAGGCAACATCGGGCCGCGAAGTTAGGGATGTACAAGTGAATTTACAATAATCCACGCAAATCAGTAACTACCCCGGGACAGTAACATTTATATTTTTTTTATATAATGTAATTATTTAAGGACTATGATCTTATTTTTCATAGCGTTGTCAACTTCTTAGGACTTTATGTTTTATTTTTGATAAGTATGTACCGTTTAGTTTAAAATATATAATTTACTAAGTAACTAGATCGGGGTTTGGGACACTCCACGAAAATCAAAGAATGGGGGTGTTTTAATTTTTTTATGATATTAAATATAAAGATAATCGAATAATAATTAATAACTCAAATAGGAGAAGATGAAAGATTTGCCCGAAAAAAAAGTGGCTTGCTGACTTTTCAATTTATATTCTTTTAACGCGTTGCCGCTTAAAAAACGTTTCTAGAAGAATGACCCATAAAATGGCTTCTTGTAATGACTGTCTAATACCTAAAGATTGTTATAACGATTATATTTGTTTAGGTGGATAAGCTTATTTTTTATAATATTAAGTATTTCTTTTTTGTTGTTTAAAGTTGTTGATGTAAACTCCGCCTAACATTTTCCATACCGATCCACTGAGTGACGGTCCACCTGCTGAGGTAAATAATTTTGGATACCTAGTATTTTTGTTATTATATGAAGATTTCAATATTTTATTTATGATTAAAAATACATGATGCTATTATTACGTAAGTAGTATAGGTTTTCCTTCGGATCTCTTATTCGCCAAATATAAAGAATATTATTGCGTCCAATTTATCTTATTGTAACTAAGAAGATATAAAGTGTTGATTTTGTTATGTTATTTAATCCAATCATAAAGTTTAAGAAGTTTTTTGGAAAATATGTTTAATTATTATAATAAAACACAATTTCTTATATTTTTAATTGGCCTTTAAACGATAATAAGTAATGTGTAACGCAGTGGAAGAAAATTGCACGTTACTTGATATTTAACAGTCATTTTCTCAATATTTGTCCCATTTTTCGCTTGTTATTTGTTATTTCAACGAAATATAGATATTCCAAAATCGATCTAAATGAAATAAAACCAAACTTAATGATTTATATTTTTTTTTACCTATTTCTAAGCACCTGACAAACTTTTATAAAATTGCCCATATGGTAGACAACCGCACAAACTGACATTTCTACCCACGAGTATGATAAAGTGCATTATTTCAATGAAACTCGACATGTGGATACGAAATATTTATTAAATATAACCAATTACAAATCAATTTTATTGATAAGGCGGTTTGCAGTGTCGATTTTATTAAGTTGATAAGCTCATTAGTGACCTTTGTAAACCCTTTCTCACTTATAACACCAAATTAACTGCAGTCTAGTCTGCAGTTAACAGCTTTAAGCTGTTTTCTAATTATTATTTTTTTAGCATTTAGCCATGCCTAACAATCTAATACTAAGAAACAGTTGATAGAATGGAATCCTACGGTGGCAGGTTCGAGCCACGCTTCAAGGCCAAAAAAAAACGTATGTTTCTAAGTATAAGCTGTTTTATTTTACCAAATTAACAAGTGTTATTTTCAGTCCTATTTGGTGAAAAAAAGGGGTTTAAGATTATAGAGTACTCAATTTTGAAACTTAGGTCCTAGTTCCACTATAACAAACATATAAAAGCTCATTATGCCGATAAGGAAGTTATTTTTCCACAGGAAAGTAGCGCTGCATCAGTGACTCGTAAATTTTGACATCAACCTCCATGAAAGTACAAAATATGATCCTATCTATATGCTTGTTATCTTCAAGAAATTGTCTCGCGTTCTGGAGCGCAATGTGCGCAGCCAGCCGGTTCGGGAATCCGTAGATACCAGTAGAGATGCAAGGAAAAGCAATGGTTCTGATGCCATATTCTTCTTGTTGAGTAAGAGCGAGGCAGTTTTTGTAGCAGGATGCCAGCATTGGCGCCGAGCCGTCTTGTGGGCCCACCGTTTGTATTACGTCTGAAATATAATGAAAATAAATAAGTTTTGGGATCCCTTTTATAGCATAATTTATTATATCATCTGACTGGACTGATCGAACTGTCTCGATGGTCTAGTGGTTAGCGAATGCGCTTCTCAACGCGAGGGTTTGATTCCTGGGTCGCGAAAAATGTTATTTGTGAATCCCGGTGGATGGCTATGCTCATCTCTATCCCATGGGACCTAAACATAACAGGTGAAATGTGAATGTGTGTGTGAAACCTCTGGCACTGGGTAATATGAGACCTCGCGGTGAGAGGCGCATTTGCTAACCTCTATACCATCAAGGCAGTCCCATATCAATACAGGAAATTATGCAAATTCTAGACATAATAATATGCTAAACATAAACTTAACATATATTTTTTCTTAAGGCAAGTATATAATTTACAACTAAGATATAAAGCCCAAATTTCACAGGTGTTAGCAGTGCCGGATTTACCTTAGACGGGGCCCCAAGCAATCATTGATTTTCGGGGCCTTCGTTCTAATATAACCCCCCACCCCTAATTTTTAAAATAGAAAAACAGCTTTTCAGACGAAGATACTAACACGAGCGATCGAAGCGCCAACTTCGCGCGCGAATTACAGTTTCACACTAATTTCAAATCATTTGTAAGCAATGAATAATTGAAAATATCAATGTCATTTTTTATTTTAATTTATTTAAAAAAAATTAAATTTTTAGTAATTTTGTAAAAATGTTTTTCAATTTTCGGGGCCCCTGTCCAAGCGGGGACCCTGTCCAAGCGGGGCCCCTGTCCAAGCGGGGCCCCAAGCAATTGCTTCCTATGCTTCCTGGTAAATCCGCCACTGGCTGTTAGATAAACGTTATTGGCTAGATAAGCATACAACACACACAAATGGAAGTGTCAACTGTGTTCTGTTTTCAAGTGTTACTTTCAAATTCAGATAGGTTATATTTTATATGGGCAAATTTAAATTGAACAAGGTTAAATGTAAGAAAATATGATTTATTTATCAATACTATTTACATAACAAAATAACAGCAATCATGTTTGGAAATTGATAACATTGGAATTGGAGGAAACACAGGTTGAAAGATTATCTTATATTAAAAAACTTTTATACAATGACTGTAAAGATTATAACTATTATTATTATAATTACTTACATCTGGCTGGCAATCCATAGGCTCCAGTGATTTTTGCTTCACCAGTAGGACATCCACCGAGGGTGTTACATTCCTCCTGAAGTATTAATTTAATCAATTAGAAATATTTATAGAATAATTAAAGAGGTTGTAACTAAGTAAGAGCGATAAAATACTATTTATTTATTGGAAGACCAATAGCAGTAACAATTAATATTATTGCACTAAACAATAAAAAAAAATCCAAGATTTGTTATCCTTTTTTAGGGTTCCGTAGTACCTACAAGGAACCCTTATAGTTTCGCCATGTCCGTCTGTCCGTCCGTCTGTCCGAGGCATAGCGACGAAACCGTTGGTGCTAGAAAACTGAAATTTTGCATAAACATGTATATTAACTATACAAAGAAAGTAGTAGAATAAAATTTGGAAAAATATTTTTTTTTCGGGTAGCTCCCCTACATGTAAAGTAGGGATGGTTTTTTTTTTGTCGCCTACCCCATAGTGTGGGGTATTGTTAGATAGGACTTTTAAAAACGTCCAGGGGTTGCTAAGACAGTTTTGTGATTTAGAGATTTGTTTGCGAGATAATTAACTTTAAAGAGCAAATTTTTGTTCGAGTAGAGCGTCCCCACCCCTCCCTCTAAAAGCTAAACTACTGGATCCCAAAATCTGAAAAAAATTGTGTCGGTAGTACATGTAATGAACTTTAAAGGAAAACTATAGCGGATAAGTTCACTTCATTAGTTCAAGAGGAATAGGGGTCCGAAATGTCAGATGCAGTCTTCAGAATATTTCGTTCAAAATTCTTGAAACATAAATAAACATACATAATACATATATAAAATCACGCCTTTATCCCACGGGGGTAGGCAGAGACGATGGAACGCCATGTGCTTCGCTCCTTACATACTTCTTTCGCTTCCTCAACATTCATACATCTCGTCATACGTGCTAGCTGGTTTCGTGTACTACAAACATTTCCTTTCTGAAGGACGCCATTTATCTGGTCCCTATATGTCTTAGTGTGGGGTATCGTTAGATAGGTCTTTAAAAACATAATGGGGTTGTTAATACAGTTTTTTGATTTAGGGATCCGTTTGCGAGATAATTAACTTTGAAGAGCAAATTTTTGTACGAGTAGGGCGTCCCACCCCCCTCTAAAAGCTAAACCGATAGCTTAAAAAATCTGAAAAAAATTACGGTGGTAGTATATGTAATAAATTTTTCATGAAAACTATAGCGGTTACTTTAACTTAATTAGTTCTAGAGTAATTGGGGTCCAAAGTGTAAAATGCAGTTACTTAGAATAATTCGTGCAAATTATAAAAACCTTTGAAAGTAATGACTTGTATGAAGATGTTACTTGTTTAATACAGATAGTAAATCCCTTTTAAGTCAAAATATGTTGTTACGACTAGCTACGGAACCCTAATGCGCGTGGCCCGACAAGCACTTGGCCGGTTTTTTATGGTTAAATTTCTAGAATCAAGATTCTTTAGATTTTTATTTAAAAAGGTATGGTTTATTCTTCAAACTTATTTTTCACAATAAATGAAATAATTTGTTTTTTTTTACAATGAAAAACATCGCACAAACAATTCACTTTAAACATTTTCCTTAAACCTCGGATTTTATTACATTATTGTTATTCATTGTGGTTTGAAAGACAATAATTATAGTGACTAGGATTGAGAAGGGTATGCTTAGGTGGTTTGGTCATGTTAAAAGAATGAAAGAAAGTAGTTTAGTGAAAGAGATATACAACGCAGATGTGGCTGGAAGTACTAGAATTCCACAAAAGACATATAGGCTCCGTATGAGGAGATATATGAATGTTGAGGAAACTAAAGAAGTATGTAAAAAGTTAAGCATATGGAGTTTCATCCTCTCTGCGTGGGATAAAGGCTTGATTATATATATGTAGGTATGTTGTTATTCATTTCTCTACCAGCCTCATTGGTCTATAGCTTATCAAACAAAAACATAAATTAATCAACGATTACCCTTTATCATCTCTTACTTCGTATTGTCAGGTCTATCCTGGAACTACTGTGAATAGAGTAAGAGTAGAGAAATTATACTAATTTTTGATGACTGTATATGTACAGTATACTTTAAAGTATTTAGGTAAATTAGAATTAGATATAATCAGTTATTATTTCAAGTACTTTCTGTGGTGTATATCAGGTTGACGGGTGTACGTCATTAAACAGTGATTCTATACACATGAAAGCAATGTTCTAGCAATGTGACGAATGTGCGTAAAAATTGAAGCAATGTGCTTTTATAAAACCAGAGTTATTTCCGAAAGTTAGTGAGCCGCCAGGCTGATATCAGAATGACGGGTGAATGTTTAATACGAGCAAATTACTTACTATCTAGAAATAAAAACATTACCATAGTAATGTGCCGGCAATTTGCTCGAACGTACCAAAAACAGAATCAGATGCGGTGAAAGGTTTTTACGTTATTTTAAAAATAAAAATTAATATGTTAACGCCTGCCGATTTCATACAGGCAATCCGACGATTAGAGTTTGCACATTGCTTCAATTTTTACGCACATTCGTCACATTGCTAGAACATTGCTTTCATGTGTATAGAATCACTGTTTAATGACGTACACCCGTCAACCTGATATCCACCTTTCTGTGTTTGTACACATTGTCTTACCCGTTAAGGATATTCTTTTAAAGGTTTGCTGGGAGAAAATTCATTTTAAACTAAACTCACCTTTGTACATGGTGAATTTATTATATTACAAGCTTCCGCACGCGGCTCCGCCCGCGTGGTATGTCAATTAAAAGTAGCCTATATGTTAATCCAGACTATAAGCTACATGTGTGCAAGGTTTTGGCGTGAAAGAGTAACAAACATCCATCCATACATCCATACATACAAACTTTCGCCTTTATAATATTAGTAAGGATAAGTTCTTTTGTAATTTTATTGAGTACAATAAAGAGTTAAGAACTACTGATTATATAATATATTTATAAATGAATACATTTTACCTGTAAATGAGGTCCTGCTGCTCGATGAATGGCTCCGTCAACACCACCGCCAGCTCTCAACATTGAGTTGGCAGCATTTACAATGGCATCCACCTATTAATTAGTAACATTAAGACCTAATTTCACAGGTGTTAGATAAAACTAATTCATAATTCATTTATTCAGCTGTATCATAGGATGTTAAGTTCATTTGTGCTGAGGGTACACTTGAGCACCTGTTTTTTCTTGTCCTAATCTATTGATCTCCTTGTATGACCTTCTTACCGATACTATTCCCCGACCTATAAACATTCCTTATCTTTTAACTCTATCCCATACTCCTTGTGTCAAAATATTGTATAAGTTTATATCCATAAACAATATTAAACTTTAAGTTGGTACAGCTTGTTGGGACCCGGGTTTTGATCCCCCCTTCTATTTGTTTTTTTTTTAATACTTTGTATACTTTTAGCATTTTGTTATATACAATAATTAACTGAATGTTAACTACATGTTTACTAACGCCAATTACTAACAAATTGTGTTGTCTTTCAGATCGCCAATGAGGAACCAATTTCAGACTGTTTATCTTATTACCGATCATTTGGCTCAAACTGGACCTTACTTTCTACCTTGTTGTTGGCAGAATCATTGATAACCGATGGAGCCATTTTTATAAAAATAGAATAGAATAGAAGTTCATTTGAATATAATATTGCCAGGCAATAATACCTTATTGGCAGGATAAGCCAATAACACACATTAATGAAAATTACAGCTGTGTTCTTTATTTGAGTGTTACTTGTGTCACATTATATTCAGTCAGATTATTTTATACGGGTCAGTTAAAAGATATACGGAACCTCAGAAATTAGCCCTAAGTAATGTAGAGTAGTGAGATCTTGGTTGCATCTTTAATAATAAGCTAAGGCATAAAATTTACAGTTGTTGTTATGATTTATTCTTTAATGTTGTACATAGAGGAATTACATAGCTACGGTTAGTATTTCGACTTACCTCCAATTTTGTAATATCGCCTCTAAACATAGACACTTTCTGGGCCAAATCCTTGTTTAAAGCGGTATTAATCTTTATGTCTTTTACCTCTTCATCGCTACTCAGGTTTTCGTGCTTAGCAAAGTATTCGGACCAAGGTTCAATAGAGGATACTTTGACGAAGTCTTTAATTTTGTACAACTTTCGTTTATCTTCCCACGATAGTTTAGTGAGCTTGGATTTTTCGGCTCTCCACTGTGGTTCAGCCATTTTTAGCACTGAGTAATTTGCACAAGAAGCGTAGTTTTTTATGCAGACTGGCAGAGTTATGAAAATATTTTTGTAGAATGCCGGCGGTGATATCATTTTCCTGGAGTGATGTCAAACTTGTCATTTCGTTCGTATGTCAAACTGTTTGACAGTAAGTTTAGTCGATTATTTACCGAGTAACGTGACGTGTAGTTTTTAACGTGTAAACTAACAGTTTAGCTCTGGTAACCCTGTAATAAAAATTAGTTGTCAAACGAGATTTCTCCACGTAACGTGTGCTTGCGTCTCTATCGGTTATTTTTCTAAAAATAATAAAATAAATACCTGGTAACGCAATGATTTTGTAGAAAAATTGCCAGATAACTTTACTATAAATTCTAGGCATCAAATAAAGAATTCCGGTCAGGTAAGTCGTTAAAATTCGTGTTGTAAATCGCGTTAGTTTTTATTGACACCGGTCTTTGTCACAAATAGCTCATTTTTGGTTAACGTTAACTACAAAATTACAGCATGAAGACCTTGGGGATTCTTCTGGTCGCTGCTTTAGCGATTCTCGGCAGTCATGCCGTGGATAGGAACAATTTCAAGACTTGCGATCAGTCCGGATTTTGTAAGAGACTAAGGCCGTTTAAGCCCGAAAAATCTCAGTACACGCTCAATTTAGACACCGTAATTGTGCATGGAAATGCGTTGTCGGCGGAAGTGAACACTGTGGATACTTCGACCGAGAAGAGGATCACCTTGGTAAGAAAATAATAATATTTGAGTAATGTTTTTTGCACTAGATGCAATGGCGTTTGGGCGGGTGCCAGGCTATTTTTAAAGACTTCTTCTTGGTGTGAATATAACCTGCTGGAAGTATCACCTATGTGAAAACTGAATTCCAGTAGCATGTCCATATTTAGTAAATAAGACATAACAAATATTGCTTAAGTTCATATTTTACATTTTTTTTTTAATCAGCTTTTATCAGCCAAATGTATTCATACTTATAATTACTGCCTTATATCCTAGGCATTTTAAAAAGCATGGTGGTATTTGCTAACATTTTAAAAAGGGGTTATGGACTTTATAATGCTTTAAACTTCACAAGACATAATCCATACACCTGTTGCTATAGCTAATCCTAGTAAAAAAAATATTATCGCCATTCTAATGTTTTTGTTTACCTGAAAGTAACAGAAAATACTATCAACAAAGCAGCTGCATAATCCACCTTAATACTTTTTTAAGTAATATACATTTCAAAGCACAATAGTCTAAAATTGCTTGTTCTATTGACTAAGACATTTGTCGAAAGTTGCCAAACTTTGACAATATCTAAACAAATATTTGTCGAATAGGTCACGAATCAACTTACTGATATGTACTATCAAAAACTCTTTAAAAATAGTACATGTACATTGTAAGTAAATTTATAATGTTTTTTCTAAAATTTATTTAAAAATAATTGGACTAAACTAATTTTCTTATTATGATATTATATTCTATACAATGCTCAAATAAATCTGAGAAGAAAATAAGAGATTTATTAAATTTAGGTTAGGTTATAGTCAACTAATATTGATAACCTTTATATTATATTCTAAATTGTAATGAAAATTAACTGAAATGAGCATTTTTATTTTAAATTGTCAATAAAATCAAATCAAAATCACTTTAAGATTTCTTATAAACATTAAAATGATAATCTGGCCAATATAATATAGTTAACATTTTGTATTGATTATTTTGATATATGATATATATAGATAAAGATGTAGGTTAGGTTTTTATTTTTGATATAAATGCGACAAAATCTATCTTGCACTTGTATGCTTGCCTGTAGGATGCCAAATATATTTATTTTTGTCAATGGTTACCAAATCTGAAGTAATATGACAGCAATTACAAACAGCAATTTATATTTATACATACACAAATATTGCAATAGTGTTTTAATAATTTGCACCGACTCTGTTAAACTAAAACTAAATTCAATTTAAGGGACAGATGACATGCATTATCAAGCTATGACATATCTAGAGATAGGAAATGCTGGTAAACTGTCATACAGGTTCTCCTAATACTGTCCAGTACCAGTCTCTCACACGTTGTCGTAACCATTCTGTGTGAGAGAGAAATACAACAATTTTATTATTAAATTCTTATTGATTATTTTTATAGCATTTAACTATGCTTAGCAAATTATACTACTTACAACATTTGTGCTGTTCAACTTCCCCCTGTTTGGATTGTATCCTACTTAAGATAAGAACAAATGGATGATGTCACAAAATGATGTAATATAAAGTTGAGAATTTTAGGGTCCTAGCAAGAGGCAACCGTAGCTGGTTGGTAAAGTGACTGCCTGGTGTGCACAAGGTCGCAGGTTCAAATCCTGCCAGTCCCATATCTTTTTCAACTTTTTCTTAGTATAGATTTTATTATTATTAACTTAAATTTATTTAAGTTGTAGAATTGGCACCATTGACTAATTATCATTGTTTGATTTGTACACACAGTGGCACTATGCTTTGAAGCTGTCAGCTCTTAAGGATGGCACTTTCCGAGTGGAGCTGGATGAAGCTGACCCGTTGTACCCAAGGTACAGGACTCAGCTGTCTCTCAATGGAGAACCTAAGCCTGATGGGTAAGAAACTTACCTTATTCTTTATAGACAATTCAAACTCTTAATTGACATTATAAAGGTGTGTTCATTTAAAAAGGCCATTTAGCAATTACTTAGCATTAAAGCAGACTACCTTGTTGGTATAGCGATTCGCGTACCACGAGGTCTCGCGTTCAATTCCCGGGTCAGGCAAAATTATATTTGTGAAATTCTCAATAGCCGCACAGAGTTGGCATTTTGTCTGGTGGATCGCGATAGACTCACCCCCTATCCCGCGGGACCTAAACATAACAGGTGAAATGTGGGTGTATTACACCTCTGCCACACCCTTCTGGTTAATATAGGCGTGATGTTACGTTATTTAATTACTTAATTCTGAACAACAACTAATAGTCCAAGATCCCAGAGCTGACAGACATAACTTATTTTCACACGGATGAAACCTGAAGTTTTCAGTAGCGTCTCGTGTGCCTTGAATACCTACGCGCTTTGTGTAACTTGCCGAGTGACACCTGGGCAGGTACCAGGTGAGAAAGGTAACTAAAAATAAGAGTTATTTAACTTAAATTCACATGGCTTCTTCTTCTTCTTTCGTGTCAATGGTACTAAAATCTTATATTACTCCCGCCCAGTGCGTGGCCACACCAATTGCGAATTCTGTAGCGTCGTACAAATCTTGCATAGAGCAGCTGTAAGGGCACTTGGGGCAATTTAGCAGATGTGACATCGTTTGTTGAGGAGCACCGCAGTCACATTGGGTCTGGTCTGTTAATATCCCCCATTTTTCTAGATTGTGTCTGCAGCGGCCTACTTGAGTTCTCAAGCGATTTAGCGATTTCCATATAGGCCACTGCAGATTTGACCCAGAGGGCAGATGCTCCTTAGTCTTCACAAAATCGGGTGGTGGTGGAAACTTTTTTTGCCAAATCTTTTGCCTAGCATTTGTTGGTGGTTCCTCGACAGCCTTAGTAGAGTTAAGAAAACTTCGTCTGCTTTTCAGTCGCACTGGGGGTGTTGTATGCCCGTAAAGAGGATGCCGGCTGTCCAACTCCTGAACAGATTTCTCAACACCACAACAAACGTCTCTTCGTACACTTGGTGGTGCAATACCTGCCAGGGGATAGAGCTGGATGAGCGGTGTTGGTTTTAGACAACCAGTTATGAGGCGGCATGTTTCATTAAGGGCAGTGTCAACCTGTTTGGCATGGGCAGATCGGTGCCACACTGGGCAGGCGAATTCACCAGCTGAAAAACACAATGCCATGCCAGTAGTGCGGACAACGTCGGGTGACGCTCCCCAATGTGTCGATGTTAGGCGACGCAATAAATTATTCCGCGTTTCGACTTTTCGCCTTGTCACCTCACACTGTCTTTAATTCACATGGCTGATTTTTATATATGTCATGTAGAATATTATTTTAAAGTAATATCATAAGTGCCAGACACTTTTGATGGACCAGAGCTTTTGCCAGACGCTTTTAGGCTACCCAAAAAATAAATTAACTTTACTTATTTTGATGAAATTAAATCTCAAATGATTGTCTCGATAATTAGTATAAAAAATATATGCTTTAAAGTTATTTACTTTAATATTTATTAATTATTTCCTTGTTAAAGTTAATTTTGTTGAAATAAAGATGCAAAAATCTCATAATGAAAACAGTAAAAGTATTCTTAGTACATTGTTTTTTTTTTACTTTGAGGCGCATGCGCATAGTGCTCTCGCCCTCATACTACAAGCTGAATATTTTTTGTCTTAGGGGATGTTTGGTCACTCTGATTTGTCTGACTGATTGAATATAACTTTTAAATAAATACTTCAATAACATATTAAAAAATCAGACATGTAAAAATAATTTTTAACAAAAACAAACCGACTTCAAAAAGTAGGTAAACTAAAAAGCAAAAATTAAATTTACTTCGCACAAAATAATAGGTTTTTTCATTTAGTTAAATAGAAATTATTAAATAATTATTTTATAATTCTGAAGTCGGTGCCAAGTAAATCGGATAATTAAGAACTATATTCAGTCAGAAAATAGTTGTTACAAAGATTGATATTATGTTTATGATATTATTGAGTTATTGTTTACTTGGCACCGACTTCAGAATTATAAAATAATTATTTAATAATTTCTATTTAACTAAATGAAAAAACGTATTATTTTGTGCGAAGTAAATTTATTTTTTGCTTTTTAGTTTACCTACTTTTTGAAGTCGGTTTTTTTTTTGTTAAAAATTATTTTATTTTACGATTTTAAGTGATGGGTAGACCGAGCATTTTCTCGAATGAGGAGACGAAGGTTACTTGAGATGGAAAACTTATTAATAATAATCCCCGTACTCCTATCCGTTGAGGAGTTGTACCTTCCCGCATCAGCTCAGCAACTTAAATTGCAAATATCCAAGTAGTTATAAGTAATATACGAAAAACAATATAGAAGCCTTTGAAATTTGAGGGATACCCATGATTTCTCTAGGATCCCATCATCAAATCATGACCTCATATTATGAATATACATAAGAAATATTCAACGTCTCGCCTCATCTGTGTATAACTTGAAAGAATACAGTAAACGGCCTCAAAAAGCCTATATTCAAAGAATTATCGCCGTACTCCTAACCGTTGAGGAGTTGTACCTTGCAGCATCAGCTCAGCAACATAAAATGCTGACTACTAGATGCAAATATCTGAGTAGCTTTAGGTAATATACAAAAAACAATATATAAGCCTTTCAAATTTGAGGGTTGCCCTCAATTTCTCTAAGATCCCATCATCAGAACGTGACTTAAAAAAAATGGGACCACATGACAAGTATATCCTATCAAACAAAAAAATAATTTCTCAAATCGGTCCAGGCGTCTTCGAGTAATCGGCGAACAAACATAAAAAAAAACATACAACCGAATTGAGAACCTCCTCCTTTTTTAGAAGTCGGTTAAAAATAAGAAAGTCCATTTATTTTTTGGGTAGCTTAAAAGCGTCTGGCAAAAGCTCTGGTCCATCAAAAGTGTCTGGCACTTATGATATTACTTTAAAATAATATTCTACATGACATATGTTAAAATCAGCCATGTGAATTTAAGTTAAATAACTCTTATTTTTAGTTACCTTTCTCACCTGGTACCTGCCTAGGTGTCACTCGGCAAGTTACACAAAGCGCGTAGGTATTCAAGGCACACGAGACGCTACTGAAAACTTCAGGTTTCATCCGTGTGAAAATAAGTTATGTCTGTCAGCTCTGGGATCTTACTCTATAAGATAAGTTAGAGGGTTTATCTAAATGAGACATAAGTTTAAAAAAACTAAAAAACACGCTTTTGCTTAGTTTTTTTAAGCTATTATTTATTTTCTACTTTTTAGTTTGGTTTATTTATAAAAGCGTTTTTTTTAATTGTTTTTAACTAAAAATTTTTTTTAAATTTTTTTTTTTGATGTCTTCCTGCCTGAATTTTTTTAGAGACACAAACCTATGGCCCTTATCACACTGATGATTTGCAAGCAAGGTTAAACATAACATATCATATATTATATGCTGGGCTCGGAATTAGGTAGAGTCTTCTTCTTCTTCGTCGTGTCGGTGGTTGAGTCAAATTTTATTTTGACTTGCCATCGTGGTGAAAGGATTAGCCAATTCGCTTTGGAGAACTCGCGAATTGCCCAGGGTGCGCCGGACGTAGGGAATCGTTGTGTACGTCACTCGGGGAGGCTCAAATTAGGTAGAGTTAAAGGTTGTGTTGTCATAGATGGCATTGGTCTAGTGGTCTTAGCACCTCTTTGCATGCTGGATGGCGATAGGATCATCATCTATCGCTTACCTAAACATACAAGGTGAAATGTGGGTGTTATATACTTTTGCCAGATCTTTTAGGGTATTTATTTAACACTTTATTGTTCACAAAAGATTTTAGAAAAATAAACATATTACAGTAAGAGTATACAAAAGGCGAGCTTAACTCAGTGCTTGGGTTCTCTTCCAGCAAACCTAGAGCCATAGAGGAGACGATGATGCCATCGACGGCAAGATAGGTGTACAACTTAAGTAGAAAATACAAAATATAAATATAACTACATATGTATTATAAATATATATATATATACACACGACTACCTACATATACAGGGTGTCCCATATTTAATGGATAATCCTTTACCTGTAGATTGGGGGCATCACGCCTGATAGGAAAATACAAAATTTGTAGAAAAAAAGTATCACGGATTTTTAAATATCGAACATTTTCGATTTTTCACAAATTAGCCACTTTCGTCCACTATTCTTGATGCCATGTTCGTAAATCTTAGAATTTTTTAAGTCTCTTTTTGGAATTCAATTCTTAAATAGATGTACTATCAAATTTACTA
The DNA here is from genome assembly GCA_905147285.1 of Hypena proboscidalis. NCBI lineage: Eukaryota > Metazoa > Arthropoda > Insecta > Lepidoptera > Erebidae > Hypena > Hypena proboscidalis. Next base: position 10,675,261 of record LR990152.1, read on the forward strand.
TCTCATTATTGTACAATTATTTCATTTAAAAAACTATAAAGATTAATCAAAAAAAACATTACATGACATTTTTTTTTACAAAAAGTTTGAACCCTTATGGTGTAAAAAAAATGTATGGAGACATGTGTGCCCATCACGGAACAAATATGCCAGTTTCATTGTGATTCTAAAATGGTTTAAAATATTTTATATTTTTTTTTATTTAAAAAAATTATGTGAGAAATTATGATCAGGGTCCGATTTTTTTTAAATCACTTTCTACCAAAATGATATCCTAGTTGATAATATAGTTACTTAAGCGTATTAAACTAAATTAAATAATTACGAACAAGCATAACTTTTACAAAAAAACAGTATTTAGAACGATTGACAGCGATTATAAATCTTATAATACCTATCTATGAAAGTATCGATTAAGATCAAAATACTGAAAGTAATTAAACAATATTTTTTTTAATTTTGCTCATCACTTCTCTCTGGTTACGAAAAAAAAGCGCTGACACTCATATAATATATGTTCTGTAAAAAAGGCGCGCAAAATTTCGAAATTTGCGGATGTGAAATTTAAAAGATTTTATGATATTGTGCTGTGACTTCAGACTTGTTTTTTGCTACTTGAATTTGAACTTATCAACATCGGCAAATAAACAAAAAACGTTCGGAAACCTTTCTCGGTAGAGTTCTGCCGCACGAGTGGCGTTGCCGCCACACAGGCCATAAATAAAATGCATTTGTGTATACTCTCATGGTGTATACAGATATCGCGGCATTGTACAAAAAAAGATAACAAGTCTCAATTCTCATAGCAAAAACAAATCCAAAGTCACAGCATAATATCGTTTGTTAATTTGCCGATGTTGATAAGTCCAAATTCAAGTAGCAAAAAACAAGTCTGAAGTCACAGCACTATATCATAAAATCTTTTAGAGAAAAATGAAAATTTCACATCCGCAAATTTCGAAATTTTGCGCGCCTTTTTTACAGAACACATTTGAGTGTCAGCGTTTTTTTTTCGTAACCAGAGAGAAGTGATGAGCAAAGTTAAAAAAAATATTGTTTAATTACTTTCAGTATTTTGATCTTAATCGATACTTTCATAGATAGGTATTATAAGATTTATAATCGCTGACAATCGTTTTAAATACTGTTTTTTGTAAAAGTTATGCTTGTTCGTAATTATTTAATTTAGTTTGATACGCTTAATTAACTATATTATCAACTAGGATATCATTTTGGTAGAAAATGATTTAAAAAAAATCGGACCCTGGTCATAATTTCTCACATTATTTTTTTAAATAAAAAAAAAAATAAAATATTTTATACCATTTTAGAATCACAATGAAACTGGCATATTTTTTCCGTGATGGGCACACATGTCTCCATACATTTTTTTTACACCATAAGGGTTCAAACTTTTTGTAAAAAAAAATGTCATGTAATTTTTTTTTTTATTAATCTTTGTAGTTTTTTAAATGAAATAATTGTACAATAATGAGATAGTAAATTTGATACTATATCTATTCAAAAATTGAATTCCAAAAAGAGATTTGAAAAATTCTAAGATTTACGAACATGGCATCAAGAATAGTGGACGAAAGTGGCTAATTTGTGAAAAAATCGAAAATGTTCGATATTTAAAAATCCGTGATACTTTTTTTCTACAAATTTTGCATTTTCCTATCAGGCGTGATGCCCCCAATCTGCAGGTAAAGGATTATCCATTAAATATGGGACACCTTGTATAATCATTAAATAATAATAATACATGAAGAAATAATAATCAAATAAAACTATAAATATCATGTCAAATTGGTTTGATTTAACAAGGAAAGAAAGTGCTCTTTAACTTTAAAAAAAAATAAAAAATAATATAGGCGTAATGTTTTATAAGAAACACAACTCACATTTTAATCTTTTTTCCAGCCTTAAGCTGGTTTCCAACGAGAATGGAAAGCTGACCCTAACAAACACCCAAGGCCAGAAAGTGATCATCACGGCAGAACCGCTGCTGATCGAGTTTGTGAATGCTGCTGGTGACACCGTGGTGGTCATCAATGATAACCATCAGCTGCTGATGGAACCTTTAAGGGTGAGGAGGGATAAGGCTGATTATGAAGATGCTAATATTGTGGAAGTCGTAAGTGTGCTTTTGTGATTGTTATGCTAAGTCTTCCATGTCCTTGTGTTGTGTAAAATGATATCAGCTACAACACTGAATCCAAATATCAGAGTCTAGTACAATAGGTGACTAGAGACTGCTATAGCTGAGCCACTAGCTGCCGCTTCAGAGCCTAAAACTGTGCTCCTGTATGAAGGACTGTTTAGTGGACCCCACTTGAGACTTGGTATGCTATTTTTTTATTCCCGGATACTAATTTGACAGCAAGAACAATAGATTAATGACACCTGGGCAAAAACAATTCTTGCTGTCAAATTAGTATCCAGAAATAAAAAAATAACTATAGTGAGCACTAATTGTAGTGGTTAATAAGTCTTAGGGATTAAAAAGTGATCTATAGTGAACTGGTGCATAGGGGCATTAAAAGTTAGTAACCATGGCTAGAGGCAGAGTAGTGGTCATCCATTATAACTATCAACTGCTGATGGAATCTTTGAGGGTGAGGAGGGAGAAGGCTGATTATGAAGATGCTAATATTGTGGCAGTCCACAATATTAGCATCAGTGTGCTTTTGTGATTGTTATGCTAGGTCTTCCTTGTCCTTGTGATGTGTAAAATGGCCAGATTTATTCATCAGCTATGCCACTGAAAACCGACTCTGATAATTTCGCCGCGTAGCATAGGCTACTTTTTATCGAAGTACCTACCGCGCAGACGAAACCGCGGCAGAAAGTTAGTTTGTTTGATAGCGCTAATCTCGAGAACTACTGGTCGAATTTTGATAATTCCTTTTGTTCTCGATAGTACAACTCTCAATAAAGGTTTTAACATCATGCTAAACTCCACGGGAACGGAGTAGTAAGGTTGACCACGGACAATAGCTAGCGTATCATAAAAAGTTCTGACACGTTGGCGATGCCACGTTGTACAACAGATAACGGATATACGATAGCAATTTAACTGTTATCAGTGACCAAATAGCTTTGCAAAGTTAATTGTTCCCTCATTTGTGTGTCAAATTAAAACAGACTCGGTAATTGTGATAATCTTTTCATGATTGCTAATTAGGTTTTATCTGCGGTTTCGTGTAAAAAAAAAATCAGCTCCTAGATTCTTTGCATATTAATAGAATTGTGATATTGTAGTAGTTGTAGTATATACCCAAAAAAGTCGTTTATATGTTAATTCGGGATATAAGCTATCTGTCTACCAGTTTTTTTCATTAACCGTTCAGTAGTTTTTGTGTAAGACAAACATAAATCACACACACTGCCGTATTATAGAAGAATAGTAAGTATAATTGTGATTAAATTATACTGAAAAAATACCAATTCAAATCTTCAGCTTTGTTATTCTATGAATGGAAAATAAGATTAGATCAGTCCGTATGTCATACCAACAAAAGAATAATTGAAAAACACAAAAGGATAGGACAATGGTACTTTATTGCCCTAAGAAATAATGGATTTATCTCATAATCATATCTTGTAACCTTATTATTCACTGTCAAGATCAAACAATAATATCGATCGATGGAGTGAAAGAACAGTATTTTACGTAGTCTCAATGCCACGACTCAGTATAGAGGATTAAGATACTTTACGTTGTCAGACAAGTCTTGGCTTTTGGACACTTTGGCCGAAGATTTCATGTTGAAGTAATCTACTCTAAAAAAAGCATGTATGTTTATCCGTGACATGACAAAATTAACATTACCTTATTAAAATAGTACATTACCTAACCTATTACACGATATTTAAATATTTTACATGCATTTTTTTTTAGTATTTATTAAATAAATATACTTCAAACATTTATTTCTTCTAGTATCATAATTATATAAAACAATAAAATACACTATACATATACACCTACAATAAGTTATAATATGATATTTACAAAACTTTATAGGGTTTATGCCTCGTTCGTCCTAAAGTTTTGTCCCAAATTAAAAAAAAAATATATTTGTCCCACAAGAACACCAATAACGTATCGATGTTAAAGGGCGACATCGTGCTCAGAAGGCTGGCAGCATTGCCACGTTGTATTACAATGCTTATTCTTGAGCCAAATAAAAACCAGCCTTGATTTTTTTCTGGTCACGAGTCGAATCGATAAGTCTTTTTGATATATCTTTAAAAAGCAGTCGGGCGCTCGGACCCCATGGCCCTATGGTTTCGACCGCAAACGAATCAAAGCCTAGCCTAAGTTCTTTACATTAAAATAGTAATTTATTTATTTATTTATTATTAGGCGCACAAAACACATTACAATCATGTTATCTTTAAAAATAGTACAGTTCAGATCTGGATCGTAATATAATACATTATGTGCAATTATACGTATACTACCTAATTAAGAACAAATGTAAAGAGTATGTACTTATTGTAAAAATTCATAAAATGTTTAATTATTATTTTTCGACCTTCATACGGCTCAAATATATAATCACCGACGAAATTATTATATTTGCGCCGCTTGAGGTTCTCTGCAGAAGTGGCCGCTGCTCTATGTTAAACACAGATATTCAGCTTCCGCAATTCGCTTGCTTATCAGCCTCATTTTTGTGCCTATCGATAACTTAAGACTTTTATGCGATACGTAGGGTCCATAAATTACGTGAGGTGTTTTTTTAAATTTTCTGACCCTCCCTTCCCCCCTGGTGAGATGTCGTGAGATTTTATTCAACCCCCTCCCCCATCCCCCAATCTCACGTGGGATTTGGTTTGGACAAATATGGTGGTTTGACAGTCAGTAAATGTATAACGTCGAAGTATGAATGAAATTATTTTCTTTCGAACAAATTAGTGAATGATTTTAATCGTATTACGATTACGCATAAGATTAAATCTTAAGCATGTACAATCTGGATTAAATGGACCAAAATAGTTTTTTTTTTTTTGGTTTAAGTCACAAAAAAAATTGCGTGATATTTGCCGAGACCTCCCCTCTCTCCAAAGTAAGATTAGATGAGATTTGACTCGACCCCCTCCCCCCCTGAAACACCTCACGTAATTTATGGACGCCCCCTAGGTACAAATCGGTCCGATGCCCTACATTCGCACACGCGTTAGATATGTCATTGATCTTGAATTTATCGATGTACGTGACTGATTGCAGATGTATTATCTTGTGAGATTTAAATTCTGGACCATTTGTTTTGATATCCAGCTAAACAGATGTTTATCAAAATATTCTGCATGATGTTGATGTCCTACTCTTGTTTGTCATAGCATATGTTATATAATATCCTTATAAACTTCCTCAATTAATTGTCTGTCCGACAAAATAAATAATCAATTCGGATCAGTAGTTTCTGAGATTAGCGCGTCTTTATAATATTAGTATAGATACCAAGTATTATTAGTATGTTTTTAAAATACCGCGATTTAAGAACATTTTTCAAAAATTAGACAACGGGTCTACGCGATTTTGACGAAAAATAAAAAAAAATCTTTTTGGATCTCTGACTCCCATACTAAAATAATATTTTTTTTTACCCCTATCTTTACTTGTATTGAAGACCGCGCCTTTACAATTTTGTTCTTATAATCAAAACTTCAACTAAATCTTGTTTACGGTTAATGAGATACATTTCACGGACAGACAAACATTTACCCGATGCTACGTCCGGATCCCTAAAAAATCTATTTACGAGACAGACTTACATACTCTACTGGTGGTAGAGCTCTTGTGAATGAGCTCGAGGGCGGCAGCACCACCGTCTCACCTTTAACCTGCCGCCAAATAGTAGTGCTTCCATTACTGTGTTCCGCTTTGGTGGTGAGATCAGACCCTGAAATTACTGGCACATGAGGCAAACCACCGTAGTCCTCAGCTGCAGCGACGCATCTATAATTTGCTTTTGTGGATTGTTGATGTCCATGGGCTGTACTCCACTTACCATAAGGTGGACTACACGATCGTTCGCTGTGGGCGTAGTATAAAAAAAAAAAAACAGTACTAGTCTTACAATTCATTGTCAATAGCAAGGCGCTAACTAATCATTGCATAATGAGTATAATGAGATATGGCGTCATACATAATATTACGAGTTTCCTTTGTGTTTATATAACAATGTTTAATTAGTTTAAACGTGGCGACTCGCGCTAATTGCTTGTAGGTCAATGGTCTGGTTAAACGTGGTTTAGGATTAGCTTCATAACCGTGATAGCTGGATGATGACGAATGCATGGCGAATAATATGTGTAAATAAGGATTGCCAATCTTACTGACATTTTTATTTTTTATATTTCCTCTTGAGGTTATAACCACCTCAAGAGGGAGTTTATTTCTCTGCTATTTGATACAGAAGAATTATTCAAAATTAAAATAATTGTCATTGAAATTAAATAAAATATAAATTAAATTAAATTTAGGAAAGAGAAATAAACTCCCTCTTGAGGTTATTACCACCTCAAGAGTGAGTTTATTTCTCTGCTATTTGATACAGAAGAATTATTCAAAATTAAAATAATTGTCATTGAAATTAAATAAAATATAAATTAAATTTAATGTATATTAAATTAGATAATAAATTAAAAAAAAAAAACAATAATTGCATGTTTACGTGTTATTGAAGTGTTTAAGTGTGTTGACTATGTGGGTGAGATGTGACATGAAGGTGTCGATGGAGTGCCTGTCTGTCGTTAGTTGCGTCAAGTCGTATAGATTGAGTTGGTTGAGTGTGCAGTACACACTCACACTCAACCAACTCAACAATACAGTTCATGTCTGTGTCGCGTTTGGGTATAGTTAGGGCATTGTGTTAAAAGGTGTCTGAATGATTGAACTGTAGTGTTGTCGCTGTATCTTACTGACATTAATTACGGAACAAATTCACATTTGCTGGAGCCAGTTCCTTGATAAATCTAGGGTGGCGAGGAGTCAGGTCACAGGAAGTTGATTGAAGGATTTTGTGTTATTTCAATGCCAAAAATGTAGCACATAAGCTGCAATCCTAATATTAAGTAGCAACTTGTTCATGAAGACTGTAAGTGCGTGTTTGTGATATAAGTGAGCTAAGTCTTCCTAAACTGAGTGCACGGTTGGCGTAGTGGTTAAAGCGGTCGCCTTGCCGCTTTTTAACTACGCTGATATTGTGGGTTCGATCCTCACACGGTACAAAGATTTGTTCTGTCACTGGGTGTGCTTTGAGTGTGTAAAATGTATGTTTATGAACAACCCCATAGGACTAATTACTAGTGCGGGCGTCGTTTTTTTTATAAAGAAATAATAAAAATCGGTACGAAATGCAAACTAATTATAGTCTTGAAAGGCTAAATATAAGAATTTAAGGAGCATCTGGCATATTATGACCTTCATAGTCCAATACTAGGGTTTTGGTCAAATCAAATCAAATCAAATAATTAAATATCAAATAATTTATTGCCCTGGGGCGCTTGCTTGAACACGTCAAAACAAACATCAAAATTTAAAATTAAAATAAAACTTAACAAATTAAATTATAATACTTTTTGCAATAAAATTATTTGATACCGGAGCCTAGATTGACTTTAATTCAACTTAGAAATTTGAAATTAAAATCAATCCAAGTACCAACTCCGATGGGTATTGCATGATGAGAAGAGCTGGTGAGAAACTCAAAAAGAAGAAGACCATCTTTGCCCATTCATACAATATTTGTTTGTTTTTTTAACAATAATTCTTTGTGTTGGTTATTAAGTTATTAGGTTTGGCGAAAATGGTCTTAGTGTTGACACTTCCTAACAATGCTAATGACTCGCATGACAATCGAGATATACAGCTTGTCAATAAACAATCCTAGTCATTATCAATAAATAGTGAATTAATTAGCTACGTGAGGTCAGCTGCGTGCCCATTATCTGTTTGTGTATGCTATATACGTTAAAGGAGGTTTTAGGTCAGTTGCGTTTGTTTATGGTCATCGATTGCCTTACGGGATTCTATTCATTACCGACGATAGAGTCGCCTTCAGTGGTGTCGGACGGTACAGCTCGGTTCCCGTGGATCTTAGCGTGATTGTTTATAGCGTGTTACCTTTCTTAATAAATTATTGTAGTTCCTGTATGATGTGAACGACAGAAAATTAAAGTAGATTTAAAGACTAATAGTCATTTAAGAAGACCATCCGCCGATGATTAATAATCTAATTTAGTAAGAAAGTTAAGTTTCTAGGCGGTTCTGAAGCTATACAGGGTGTATTTTTGAAACGGGGCAGTAAGGGCAAGTACCTTAACCGTTGCAGTTACAGCAAAACGTTCTTAAAAGACCTTCCCTAACTTTTTGGGACATTTTGAACTGCATTCACAGATTTTGTAAAAAACTTACAGTTAGCAAAAAAAATGCAAAAAGTTCAATTTTTTTTTTTATGCCAATCGATTCTATTTCATGTGGGGATCAAAAAACTCTATGGGACCATTTTAGCTTTCAGTACTAGAAAAGACAGAAATCGCCAAAAACGTTTCCCATACATTTCGGCAACAGAAACGAATTTCTACGATGGTGTAACTTTTTGTTATGGCCTGGAAGTGGGTAGAATTGACTGTAAAGTAAAAGAATTTTTACCCTCAAATTTCGAATTTGATTCGAAAATCTGTGTGTTATACTTAGTTTCAGCTGAGAAACTTCGTATGAGTTATTAATTAAGGATTTTCGCTAAAATGTCTTCTAATCGTGAAAAAATTGACTTATTAGAAGCGTATTTTGTCAATAATCGAAATGCGGGAGCTGCATTAGTGTGGTACCGCAATAAGTATCCGTTGCGGCATGTGCCAACAAGAAAGGTTATTACAAATCTTTTGAAAAACCTGGAATTGCAGGGTTCTTTCAAAATACGCTTCTAATAAGTAAATTTTTTCACGATTAGAAGACATTTTAGCGAAAATCCTTAATTAATAACTCATACGAAGTTTCTCAGCTGAAACTAAGTATAACACACAGATTTTCGAATCAAATTCGAAATTTGAGGGTAAAAATTCTTTTTATTTACTTTACAGTCAATTCTACCCACTTCCAGGCCATAACAAAAAGTTAGACCATCGTAGAAATTCGTTTCTGTTGCCGAAATGTATGGGAAACGTTTTTGGCGATTTCTGTCTTTTCTAGTACTGAAAGCTAAAATGGTCCCATAGAGTTTTTTGATCCCCACATGAAATAGAATCGATTGGCATAAAAAAAAAAATTTGAACTTTTTGCATTTTTTTTGCTAACTGTAAGTTTTTTACAAAATCTGTGAATGCAGTTCAAAATGTCCCAAAAAGTTAGGGAAGGTCTTTTAAGAACGTTTTGCTGTAACTGCAACGGTTAAGGTACTTGCCCTTACTGCCCCGTTTCAAAAATACATTCTGTATACGAAAATGCGCTGTCTTATTTGCTCACAATACGTAAAGCGTAAAAGTGACTATGACCAGAACCGCTGACTTAATTTGTGACAACAACAATCACATCGCGTATTTTGTATTAAGTGTCCGAATTATATTATCGTTTAAGCTGCCTGTCCCCTGCCCCCATAAATAAATAAATAATAGCCTTGTATACAAATACCTGGCCCACTGCTGGGCAAGGGCCTCTTCTTATGATAAGAAGGGTTTGGCCATAGTCTACCACGCTGGCCAGGTGTGGATTGGTAGAGTTTACACACCATCTAGTACTTTTAGTCACCCTCAGGTATGCAGGTTTCCTCACTATGTTTTTCTTCACCGTTAGCAAGCGATAATTACCATAATAAATACACACAAATCTTCGAAAAGTCAAATATTAACGATTGTATTGATAGAGGTGTGTGTAGAGGAACAGGGTCGGTGGTAATGCCTGGCGGACAGCTGCCCAACGGTAGCGTATTGGAAGTTGTGTTTATGTACACTTGCTGTGAACATTTCGCTATCGCGATTCAGCGCTCTTTGACAGTTGTGACGAGTGTGTCACTTCTTGACGTTGTTAATGTCAACTGTCATTTATTATGTACGCAGACCGCCACAGTGTGTGCCATGGCTTCGAGCCTGAACCTTTGACTTAGCCGTCCTACGGTCTCCACTAGGGTTACCAGGTGAGTCGCGAAAAAATACCGGACAACCCCAAAAAAGGGGGGGAGGGGGGCGGGATTTGAAAGGTCGCAAAAAAATACGTTTTTTTATACTTATATTTTGCGCGCGCGGGTGGGGGTGGACGCAGGCAGCAAGTACAAGTGAGTGAGACGGGTATACAGTGGTGAAGTGAGAGCCCCCAAACGCACATACAGTACAGACAGCGGCGAGCAAAGAGCGCGCGCGAGTTTTGCGTTTGAGGGATTTCATATGCCTACTTTTGTAGTACCGACTTTCTTTAAAATACCGGACATTGTTCTGTCCGGTATGACCATTTATTTTTTACCGGACAGGCCTTGAAAATAACGGACTGTACGCTTAAATACCGGACATCTGGCAACCCTCTCAGCTATCGCTATTGGTCAGTCCTGTACTCCATGCAATATTAATATTATACAAAACTAAAACAATTAATTAAAAGCTAATTTGTTGATTTAGGCACCACCACTCGTCAATGAAGACGAATCAAATCCAAATCAAATTGGTGAAGAACCGAAAATAAAGAGTGAAGTAACTATTACATTTCTCTGGGTATTTTTTAACTATGATTAACCCCCATTTACACTCATTTTTGGCATTTATGTTCAATTTATATATTAACTGTGATTTACTCGTATATGTCCATACATTACTGTTCTGTGTATATTAAATACTTTTCATTTTCTAAAATTTGGGTAGAAGAAGTTGTTTTAATAGAAAACAGGCGTTTTAAGACAAGCTAAACTAACACTAAGAAATCCTGCCACTACAATTTTTTTAACTGTACCTTAGTATAATTTGCTATGCATAGCTAAATGCTATAAAAATAAACAATATGAAGTTAACTAAACTTATTTATTTTGTTATTTTAATTCCAATCCTACTTGTGTTTTTCTTCTTTCTTCTATTTTACAAATTCTTTTTTTTGTGGTTCAGGGATGTAACCTGGTGTATATATTTTTATTTATATTTTAGAGTAATTTTTTGATTTTCCTGAGCTGATAAGTAACATTAATGTTATTTTACAAGTCTGACAAAATTTATATATTCTTTACCAGAGTCCCCATTATTTTAAAATAAACGTTCACATTTCTGCATTATCTATAACTATATCTACTTCTAAATTATCTATGTCTTAAAAAAACATTTGATATAATTAAACATTCTGTTTATGTAGAAAAATGTAGATCTTCATTTTCGGGATATAATTTCACTTGTGTACCTAACAAAACTGTTTATTTACCATTATGGTGTGCGATTAATTGCCTTACATCTATCTTATTGTAATATTTGTTATAGAACGAAGAATCAGAAATAACTGAAAACTTCAAGTCGCACCATGACAGCAAGCCGAGAGGAAACGAAGCTGTGTCTATGGACATCAGCTTCCCAGAGGCTGATCAAGTTTATGGTGAGTTTGACACTTCCTTGCTTCTTCTTCTTCTTCTTCTTCTTCTTCTTCTAGTGAAGAAGAAGAAGAAGAAGACTTCCTTGCTAAATGATATACATAACCTCTGAGGATTGAAACTAAAAGCGGTGAAAACTGAGAAACTTCTGATTAAAAAAAAATATCCAAATAACGGTTTTCTTCTATGCTTAACCATTACCCAAACAATTTGTGATTGACTTGGGCGAAAATACAAAACAGCATTATTTTAAATAATGCTATTTGACCACCAGTATTTAGAGCTACGATAATCTCGAAATTATCAGAGACGCTGAATAATTGATGATTAATTGATGCTGTACCTATTTATAAAATCCATATGTTATCTATACATTAAAGAGTGCAATAAAGACTGAATACATGCATACAAGACAGATTTTGGTGGGCATTTTCATAAGAAGGTATGACTTGGCAAAAAGAGACGAAAATAATGGGACTGCCGCTGTGCTGTTGGTATTGTTTATTGTTTTCATAAAAGGGCATTACTTTGACAATTTAAGCCAGCAAACATAAATTTTATATAATATTAAAGTTGAAAAATTAAGAATCCAGCAGGACTCGAACCTGCACCCCCTGGGTATACTCCCCAGAAGCCAGGCCAGAGGGTAACCAGGGGGTGCAGGTTCGAGTCCTGCTAGATTCTTAATTTTTCAACTTTAATATTATATAAAATACAAAAAGGCATAGCAAAGCTAAAATTTGCTTTAAAATATTACAAACGTAAATTTGTTATCGTTTCTATACAGCATGTCTGAAAATAATGGTTTAATAATATGTTTTTTGCACAGGTATCCCTGAGCACACAGACAAGTTCTCCCTCCGCACCACGACCTCCGGGGAGCCCTACCGCCTCTACAACTTGGACGTGTTCGAATACGAGCTGGATAGTCGCATGGCCATCTATGGAGCTGTGCCTGTTATGTATGCTCATGGGTAAGTCTTTTTGTATGTTGTATACTATAATATAGATGACAAGAGACCTGGAGAAGAACATAGTCTATTTTTGTAATTTATAAAATATTAAAGTTGAAAAGTTAAGAATCCAGCAGGACTCGAACCTGCACCCCCTGGGTATACGCCCCAAGTGCTTTGCCAATTCAGCTATGGAGTCGTATGCTGCCGGACTCGAAATTTCTCAACTCTTTTTGTGCCAGCTTTTAGCTAGACGAACCTTATTTGGTTTCTTAACTTTTCAACTTTAATATTTTAACTTTTCAACTTGATTATTTTATAAATTACAAAAAGGCATAGCAAAGCTAAAATTTGCTTTAAAATATTACAAGTATAGTCTATTTCTATCTACCAATCTTACATAAATGTAAAAGGACCTATCGGTATGTTACACTTATAGGATATTTTTAAAAGTTAATTTTGAAAAAGTGTAATGTGTAATTTAAAAGTGTATGAAGTTTTTTAAAAGTGTATGAACGCAGTAAGCGGTCGAGACGCAGCGGTCAGGTGATTCTGCGGCTGGTCATTGACTGATTGCTTCAAAATGCGTGCGGTAACTGCAGTATCATAATATTAATGAAGATAGCTTTTGCTTGCGACCTATATGCCGTCCGTGGTATTTCAAAAGTACTTATCGTTTATTGATGTCGTATGGGGAACCTATGTGCTGAATTTCGTGCAATTAACTGTAAAATTACTTCTATTTTAACGTACAATTCCTTATTCACCGCCTTGGGGAGTGATTTTCGAAAAAATATATATCTTTCAGTTATTAACGTCATGTCAAGAATACATGTGCAGATTTTCATTTAAGTTGACGAACCTCCTATATAAAATTACACACCCTTAGGAATAAAATAAAATACAAAGATAAAACATATACCAATTTTTAAGTTAGACCTACAGAACGGTGAAAACCATCAACCAAGCATCCAATTCCATACAGTAGTTTTTGTGTGATTCGCGTACAAACATACAGACAGGTCGAAGGAATCACAGACTGACAGACAGACAGACAAAAAAATTTAAAATAAGATGTTATTGTTTTAAAGTTAGTAAATTTTATTTTTCTTTGTTTTAGTCCCAAACACAGTGCTGGTGTATTCTGGCACAACTCAGCGGAGACGTGGGTGGACGTGGTCAACTACGCTGACAGCACCGTGGTGTCTTCTCTCGTGAACCTCGTCACTGGCGGACAGAAGAGACGTGTGGATGCTAGGTATGAAAGAATAAGAAGATATTGGTTACATACCTAAATAAATGTCTCCCATATTTTATAAATAAATACGCAGAACATATTAGTTTTTTACATAACAATATTTTTTCCTATAAAATGTAAAATATTATTTTGTTTTCCCACTAGTGCTGCCTCACGCGGATATTTTTCGAAGTGTTCTTTAAAATACTGCCTTATTTGTCCAGTTCTCAGGTTCGATTCCGGGGCCGGGCAAAAGCCTTAATTAGGGCTTTACAGTCAAGATTTTTTCTTAAAGCTATGTAGGTGATAGTTTCACCCTCTATCATCACATGGGACCTAAAGATAGCTAGTTAAATGTACAGTCGGCCAATGAGTTGGGTATGCAGGGCATAAACTTCTAAGTCATAGTAAAGACTTACGACACCAGTTATGGATAAGCGAGTTATACGTATATCTAAATAGTGGGTGTATTACACTTATTAAATATGAAATACAAACTTGCATATCTATTGCAGTCAGTTTTTACTATGGCGTAGAAGTTTTTGCCCTGCATACCCAACTCATTGGCCGACTGTACATATACCCTTTTGGGTTATATAGGTGACGTTATTATGTTGCCTTGAAATAGTCTGACTAATTGCTTTGCGCTCCTTCTTAAGATAGGATCAAATGGATGAACGTGACGTCACGAAATTACGTAACATACTGTTGAGAAATTTGGGGTTCTGGCAAGAGGCAACCGTAGCTAGTTGGTTGAAGCGACTGCCTGATCTGCAGAAGGTCGCACGTTCATGCCGTTCCCATATTTTTTTGAACTGTTTCTTTATTTCAATTCAATTTATTTATTTGTGAAACATAGGTGGATACAATATTCTTATTATATATATGTATATTTGCAGGTTCATGTCGGAAGCTAACGTAATCGACGCGTTTATATTCCTGGGACCCAAACCCGCGGATGTGTTCAGGCAGTACACCGCGCTCACTGGAACCACCCCGCTGCCGCCTGTATGTATTACCTCAACAACTTTATTCTTATCATTATTATACTTTAAAGGATTTGGTAGAATAAAAACATGTTTGACGCATAAATTGGAGTTCCGCTTAGCGGGGCTTCGTCAGTATGAAATAGTGCTTGCTCTACTGTGTTCTATTAGCAATGTTGATTCATGACCTATTTGACAAATATTTCGTTTGAAATTGTCAAAGTTGATAAGGTTGTGTCGATGGCTGCAGATAGCGCATAGTAGTCCAGCCAAATTACGAAATAAATAAACATGAGCGAACACAGTTTGGGGATTTTGAGGATCGATAGGGGGGTGTATTCTGAGCATAAATTCCAATTTAAGGGGCTGTACTGAGGTCAGCTCAAGGTCATTTCGATGGAAACGCGTTTAATTCGATATCTCGAGAATGGTTAGTGTTAGGCGAAAAATTGTAGAGACCTTTTCTTTTCCAAACAAAATTTCCTAACTTTTTTACCTGAAACTTTTTTTTATAACTTAAATATTTTTCAACTTATTACTCCCGCAAGGCAAAAATTTTACTTTTTCTTCTATTTTTCGTCGTTTTCTCCCCAACCATTCCATTTTATTAAATTTTACCGATCATCGAAGTGTAGATCTTTTAATTATGAACAATTTTGTTCTTAAACTTTTTTCCGTAATGCCAATACCTTCGGAGTTATAGATTACTTTACCGAGCGAAATCCGCGCAATTCACTAATAAGTTAATTTATAACTTAATTATACCACTTATAGACCAGAGTAGATCCCTTTAAAAATGATAAAAAGTCAAAAAAATAATAGTAGGATGAAACCCATTAGAAAAGAAAGAGAATATTATAAAAATTAAAGGAAAAATAATTTACGGGCGATCTGAGGTCGGGCAGAGGGGGATTTTTTTCGATTGCCGGCAAAACTAAAAGTCATAAGGAAAAAAGTCGAAAGGCAGAGTTGTTGGTAATAAAAAGATTAATTTTATTTTTATTTTTAAAAAAAAAAAAAACGACGCCCGCACTATAACTCCTGTGTCGCGGGGGTGTTCACAAACATACATTTCACACACACAAAGCACACCCAGAGTCAGAACAAATCTTTGCGAATTACACAAAGATTTGTCCCATGTGGGGATCGAACCCACAACACCAGCGTAGTTGAAAGCGGCGAGGCGACTGCTTTAACCGCTACGCCAACCGTGCACTAAAACCTTTGTATTTACACTCTTTTCATATAACCTCAAAATTTATGTGAAAATTCAAAAAAACAAGTTTTTGGTTTTTTTATTTTTATCTTTATTTATTATATTTTATTTATATTCTCCTCCTTTTCTAATGGGTTTCATCCTACTATTATTTTTTTTTGGTTTTAAAAATTATCGGCACTGGGCTATTAGTTCTAAACAAACAGACAAAACTACAGATCTAATAACAAGTTTTTATTGAACTTGTGGTGGTGGAGCAAGTGGAACAGGTCATGAGGTGGGCCATCGTCATCTCCGATTCGACAACAAAAAATTAATATTTATAGAGAATGGTTTTTGTTGTAGAAATTCTCGATCGCGTACCACCAGTGCCGCTGGAATTACGTGGACGAGGCGGACGTGCGCTCCGTGGACGAGGGCTTCGACGCGCACGACATCCCCGCCGACGTCGTGTGGCTCGACATTGAGTACACCGACCGCAAGAAGTGAGTGCTATCCAGTTTATTTCCATCATCATCATTATTCAGCTGCTCGTAGTCCACTGCTGGACATAGGCCTCTCCTAATTTGCGCCACAACACCCGCAACCGTAAGGTAGGACGCCCCCCTGCCAGGTGGACTGACGACCTTAAGAAGGTCGCTGGAGGAGACTGGATGCGGAAGGCGCAGTTTATTTCTAGAATATGGTAGTTACAAACAGTTAGTAATACTAATTTACAAGCGGTTGCCAGCATATTCTACCATTTATGGAATAAGCATACTTATTTATTAATAATATATAACATTTTCATAGCCTGAATAACAGCAATGAAAGTATTGAAATGTTACACTAAAATGTTTTAAAATAAGACATATTATAATAATAGACTTTTGACTCATGCGTACCTCTTAAACAACAGAATTTAAAAACAATCAAACGTATATATCCGGTGTGGTATACATCCGGTATTATTAAAAATATAGGTAAAAAACACAATTTACATAAGCAATATAAAAAAAGCAAGTCACCCACTGACTACGAGGCGTTTGCGCGGTGCAGGGCGAGAGTCAAAGCGGAAACTAAGGCAGCGCATGATTGTTATCGTGACCGCGTACAGCAGAACCTGACTTTGGACCCAAAAGCTTTTTGGAACTATATGAGATTTAAAAAAGGTAACACTAATCAAAATAAATTAATTAAAAACGGATATGTTCTCTCAGATCACGAATGTGCAGTTGAGTTTGCACATTTTTTTCACTCAGTGTACAGCATGAAGCCGGCGACTCTGGATGTTGAGACAGCGAGTGCTTCGGGGTCTCAGAGTGGCGCTGGTACTTGGACGCACCTTGGCCGCCTCGAGCGGTCAGAGGTGCGAAGAGCGCTCGCACGCCTTCCTGCCAAACGTTCGGTGGGACCGGATGGCATACCTCCTTTTATATTTAAAGACTGTGGAATGACATTAGTGGATCCATTGTTACATTTGTTTAACATATGTATTGCAAAGACGAAGTTTTCCGACAGATGGAAACTAACGCGAGTGGTACCCGTGCGAAAAGGTAAAGTATGTAGGGAAGCTTGTGATTATCGACCAGTGGCTATTCTTTCAACACCCGCAAAAGTATTTGAGGCGGCTATTCATAGCAACTTGTACACACAGTTGAGCGGGCATCTATCTGAAGCCCAGCATGGCTTCCGCCCGGGAAGAGGAACGACTGGTAATCTACTCAATCAGATGGTGACTATTCTTCCGGCAGTCGATGCTGGCCTGCAGGTGGATGTCGCATACCTAGACTTCCGGAAGGCGTTCGATACAGTCGATAATGATGTCTTGCTCTTTAAGCTAGCTGACATGGGTTTTACTCCGCACACGCTAAAATTCTTCGCAAGTTATCTACGCGACAGATGTCAATTTGTCGATTGTGGCGGATGTCATTCTGAGCCTTACTACACAAGATCAGGGGTGAGTCAAGGCAGTAATTTAGGACCGTTACTTTTTATCCTCATGACATGATTAATGATTTGCCAAAAATAGTTGAGGTATCAACATGTCTTCTCTTTGCTGACGACCTCAAGCTGAGCATCGTGATTAGAGACGAGACAACAGATCACTACTTATTACAGCAGGATTTAAACAATGTAATAAATTGGAGCAAGGAGAATAAGTTATACTTTAACGTTAAGAAATGTTCGATACTGTCATACACTCGTGCACACAGCCCTAGTAATTACACATATCACATGGAGGGGCAACCTATACAGCGTGTTACGGAGGTCAGAGATTTAGGTATCCACTTTACAGCCGACCTAACTTTTAGGAAACATATTGTGGAGGTTTGTAAGAAAGCTTACCGTAATCTTGGATTCGTTCTTCGCCAGGCTACTGACTTCACTAATATAGGTGCTTTAAAGGCTTTGTATGAAGCATTGGTTAAGAGTCATCTGGAATGCAATGCGGCTATTTGGAGTCCAAATGAAGAGAAGTACAAAATAATGTTGGAAAGAATTCAGAACAAATTCGTTAGATTCATTTATTTAAAATTATACAGGGTGTATCCGGGATATCCGTTGTTATATCCAACATTGTTTTTACTTGGTATGGTGGGCTATTATAAATTGGAAGCGAGACGTGAAGTAATGCTTGCTACCTATTTATTTAAACTTCTACGCGGGAAAGGTCATAATCCAGCAATGCTGGGTGAACTGAGGTTGTGCGTACCAGATGAGTATGTGGGGCGGCGGCGGCGACCGCAGATGTTAGTGGTGCCAACAGCACGCACCAACCTTCTGAAGCAAGCGCCGATATCGCGAGCACTGCGAACGCTTAATGCGGTGGGCGCACAGGTTGATTTGTTTCACTGTTCATTGGACGACTTCACAAGGGCAGCTTATTGTATACTTTGCTATGATAAGTTATAGATTTGATAATAGTTTAATTTTTAATGTATGAATGTTTTAATGATAGTTGAAATGTAAAATGTTAATTAGATATTTAAGTACTAGATATATAATAATTTAAATTTATTATATTATTTTATATATTCTTATCTATCGCATTAGGTTTAAGTTCCTGTTATGATAGTTTAAGCTGTGGTAAATAAATAAATAAATAAAAATAAAAAATATATTAAAATTCGATTTGCATGTTTTAATTAAAAATTATACTTTATAAATTACACATGTCATATTATTATTCTCTGGCCAGAGATAGCAAATAACAGAAAGACTTGGAAGTCATGGGGCCCTTGCCCAGTAGTGGGACACACCCGTACCGTAGGCCATAAAAAAATTAAATTATTATTACAATTCAATACATTAAGTAGAAAATTGATGTCTTAGTTGGGAAAAAAAAACAACATGTCTCATAGGGAATTGGAGTTGAAATTGTGGCCTGTGGATAACGATAGGCTCGCCCCCTATCCTATGGGACCTAAACATATCAGCTGAAGTGTGTGTGATGTACACCAGTTATGTTATGTAGTTTATATATTTTTTTCTTTTTTTTAATAGGTACTTCACCTGGGACTCAATGAAATTCCCTCACCCCTCCGATATGGTAGCAAACTTGACCGCTAAAGGTCGCAAGATGGTGGTTATCGTCGATCCTCACATCAAACGAGAGGCTGGCTACTTCGTGCACGAAGACTGTACTGACAAAGGATACTACGTCAAGGACAAAGACGGGAAGGATTATGAGGGTAAGTGTATGTTTGTGTCATCATAACTCCTCAATTGATGGACTGATTTTGATACGGGTTATGTCAAAGGAAAGTGTGTGTAATAGCGCTGGTTCTTTGTTGATTATAATTAAAATTGATCTAGACGTTACGGAGTTATGACGAATATTATCTGACAAGGTACAAAGGCTTCGTTGGTCTAGCGGTATTATTGTATATTTGTTGCCCACTGCGAGGTCTTGGGTTCGATTCGCGGGTCGGTAAAGTGTTATTTGTGATTTTTCCTTGAGAGCAAAATCGTTCTGTGTGTTTTGGTCCCGTTTCTCTTCTTGGAAACGCCAAAAATCGTAGCGGACGCGTATGAGCTTTGCTTAGTTTGAGACTACATAACATAAAATCACGCCTATATTATCCGAAGTGTATAACACCCACACTTGACCTGTTATATTTAGGTCCCATGGGATAGGGGGTGAGCTCATCGCTATCCACCGGGCACAATTCTATCTCAGTGCTGCTATTTTTATTTTTCCTGCCGGAATGTTCACAAATACCACTTTGCCTGGCCCGGGAATCGAACTCGAGACCTGGCCGATAGATAGCGTTGTGAGTAAAATGCCTCTCCATATTTCAGGATGGTGTTGGCCCGGATCCTCATCGTACATGGATTTCTTCGACCCCGCCGTCAGCAAGTACTACTCGGAGAGGTATGAGTACGAGAACTTCCCTGGTACCAGCAAAGATGTGCATCTGTGGAACGATATGAATGAGCCCAGTGTGAGTATATTATATTCTATATCTATTTAAGGCATTATATGGCCGTCACTGTATTCCTCCTCTGAAAATATGATAATCTGTAAAAGCCTGAAAAAAAAATACAATACACACTCAAATTTTTAAAACAATGTTGTATGAGCACTATCTTTCCTTATAGTATTATGTATTGTATATTTGTAAGTAGGTATAATAATATTTATATTATAACATATTTATATATATTATATAATATGTAATTTATTGATATAATCTATAATATAAAAATGAATCGCAAAATGTGTTGGTAAGCGCATAACTCAACAACGCCTGGACCAATTTGGCCAATTATTTTTTTTAAATGTTCGTTGAAGTTCAAAGATGGTTTTTACGGCGAGAAAAAATAAATACAGGGAGAATTTTTGAAGTGGGCATTCAGGGCCAAAGCCGAATCTCTATGGAATATCGAAAAATGCTCAAAGGGGTCGCGAGCCCGATTTTGACGAAAACAAAAAGTGCATCATTAGATTTTTGAAAATTCAACAATCCTTGGCAGGAATCGAACCCAATGATTTTGAAAAATAAAACACACCCTGTATTATTAAACCATCCGATAGTGTTGTTAATAAGGATTGATTTCTGGGAAGTGATAATGATATACGGCAAACTTATGGAAAATGTTAAATTTTAATAAAATCTTATCCGCCTCGATTGAAGCGATAATCAAAACGATTATCATATTTTTATTAAATACACACCCCCAGTGCCTGTAGAACGGTGTATCTCCTATCACAATGTTAGTTACCTTACTCCTCCGAAACGACTTTCAAAAGTCAAAAGTCAAAAGTCTTTATTTGCTTACTAAGTGTATAGTTAGGTCTTAAATATTAAATACAGATGTTGATAACTTAGTAGCCCTTTTCAGGCGTTGCATAATTTGATAACTCAGTGGGAGTCACAACATACAGTAATATTTAGTAAAAATAACATAACACAGTTTTATAAATCTTAAATCTAAACTATTATTAGTTAATTTTAATTCTGTTAAAATAACTTAGGATGTTTCAATTATACATTTAAAATATTCGTCAATAGAATAAAAACAATTTTCTATTAAAAATGTCTTTAATTTTCTATTGAAAGCATTATTACTGATTTTTACCAAATTTTATATGCATATTCAGTAGGTCTGAGAATCGGCTACTATCTATTTTTCATACGCCTAAGTGATAAGGGATGCTCACCCTTAACATTTTTTAAAAAGTTTTTGGACAACATTTTTTGTTTTTATTTTTCTATAATGTGGCATTAAAAAATACATACAACCCTAAATTTTTACCCACTTATCACCAACCTCTATTTTTTAATAGCCATTTTAGTAATTGAATCATTTTTCATCCCGCTCGATAATAACTGATCAATTATCGTCTTTATTGTCGTTTTCACTCTATTTCGATTAAAATTTCCCTGAGCTTATGGCAAATCTATTTTTTTTGGCAAAACAACGTTTGCCGGGTCAGCTAGTATATAATAATTCTTGTTAATTATAAAATGCTAATAATTTCTAATAATCTAAGCAAAAACTACCGCTTTACTTTCTCTTTGCAAAATGTCCATCCTAAGGTTGCCTGGAAGAAATCGCTTTAAGCGATAAGGCCGCTCTTTGTGCATTTTTCTGTATATTTCTTTTTGTTATCTCTTAAGTTTTTCATGTGAAATTATGTACAAATAAAGTATTTTCTATATATATATACAGGGTTATTGGGTAAGTCGACCTAGATCCGTTAAGAGGTGGTAGTTCCCATCATTTCTGACTGATCTGACTATGAAACACCCCACCCTAAACCTAACCGTTTTCGAGATATTGGACTTAGAAGGTTTTTTTAAAAAATATCCCGATTTCTTAACTATAGCCTATTTTTTTTGTATACTATGCCTTTTATTTTTTTTTAATTCTGATTTTTGTGTGCCAGATAAGTTTGTTTATAATTCTCAACCTAAAAAGTGCAAGTATCTGAACCAATGGGATCGTAGTAGACGATTGATACCGTAAAAAAGTAATTAATTTGAAAAAAAAAAATTGTTTCTTTTAGTAATATTTTAAAAAAAATCTATGGCGTTAGTTCTGCAGATGTTTTAAATAATATCTACGTTCCATTAGCTATCCAACAAGGTATCACAAGCTAGGGTCTTATCACAATTCATAGAAAAAAAATCGATAAAAGGCTCTCAGGTAGCAGTACAAATTTGGGTTCTTTGGTCCTATTGTTCTTCCACGGAGCTGTGGTGCGTGCGAGCGGGACAAACTGACCAGGTGCAAGCGAGATAAAATAATCCCGGCCAATTTGTTGTTATTGTTTCGTTTTAGTCTGCTTCCGTGATTCGTCCGTAGTAGATGCGATATTTAGTGCTCTTCATTTCTTACCCGACTTGGCTTGTATTTCTGGACTGTTTCCTACAAATTGTGACTGTGCTTGTTAACTGGACTTTGAATTGTGCTTCTGAATTGGAACTGTTGAAGATGGCAACCTTCACGAACGAGGAATACGCGGATATTCTACTTTGTTATGGGTACTGCAATGGTGTTTCTGCACGAGCTCGTGACGAATACATTGCACGTTATCCCGGCCGCCGAATACCGGATGTCACTGTCTTTGACGGCGCTTACCGGCGACTCAGAGAGACTGGCTCTGTTTTAAGGCGTCGAGCAGACCTAGGCCGACCACGGATCATTGTTGATGATGAAGATGAAGATAATCAAATAGTTCAACGGTTTAGAGCGGATCCAACTACTTCAACTAATGCTGTTGCCCGAGAACTTGGACTCTCGCAGTGGAAAGTTACACGCCAGTACATGTTATCGAAGAGGGAGATCCAGTGAGGAGGTTAGACTTTTGTAGATTTATGCTTCATGGAGATTTAGAAGACCCAGCATTTTTAAAACAAATCTTGTGGACAGATGAATCAAAATTTGATAAAGATGGAATTACAAATTACCACAACGCTCATTATTGGGCCCCAAAAGCGCAAAAAAATCCTAACCAGAAGAGGACAAAAGCCGCACAAAGAAGATTTAGTTTAAATGTCTGGATGGGAATCATAGCAAACAAATTAATTGGGCCCTTCTTTCTACCTGATAATTTAAACGGAGAATTTTACGAACATTTTCTAAGAGAAGAGTTACCAAATTTATTAGAGGATTTACCCCTAAATCTGATTAGAAACATGAAGTTCCAACACGACGGTTGCCCTGCACATTACAGAAGAGGGGTCAGGGAATGGCTAGACAACGAGTATCCTAATAGGTGGATCGGAAGAGGTGGACCCATACCGTGGCCAGCAAGAAGTCCTGACCTGACTCCCATGGATTTTTATGTGTGGGGACACATGAAGACATTAGTCTACAATGAGAATAATCCAATTGAAACTATTGACATATTAAGACAGAAGATTATTGAGGCTGCTGACGAAATTCGAAGAGACTTAACGACTGTAGTAGTTAAAAGCGGACTAAGACACCGAATGAGAGTGTGTGTGCGAAACAGAGGCGGCCATGTAGAACAAGATTTATAAATTTAAATAAATGTTGTTTAATAATTATTTGTATTGTTTTATTTCGTTTCCTGGCCCAAAAGAGAAGTTTAATCTTAAGTACCATTGTTTTTTTTTACTACCTGGGAGCCTTTTATCGATTTTTTTTCTATGAATTGTGATAAGACCCTAGCTTGTGATACCTTGTTGGATAGCTAATGGAACGTAGATATTATTTAAAACATCTGCAGAACTAACGCCATAGATTTTTTTTTAAATATTACTAAAAGAAACAATTTTTTTTTTCAAATTAATTACTTTTTTACGGTATCAATCGTCTACTACGATCCCATTGGTTCAGATACTTGCACTTTTTGGGTTGAGAATTATAAACAAACTTATCTGGCACACAAAAATCAGAATTAAAAAAAAATAAAAGGCATAGGATACAAAAAAATAGGCTATAGTTAAGAAATCGGGATATTTTTTAAAAAAACCTTCTAAGTCCAATATCTCGAAAACGGTTAGGTTTAGGGTGGGGTGTTTCATAGTCAGATCAGTCAGAAATGATGGGAACTACCACCTCTTAACGGATCTAGGTCGACTTACCCAATAACCCTGTATATCTAAAACAATAAAAATTACAATACAAACAAATAAAATAATTTGACTTTGAGTATTAATATGGATGGGGGCACCAAAACTTTATTTTATTTAAGTTTTAAACACCAATTTGGGTAAACTTTCGGTAGCATGAATCATAAAAAACAAAAAAAAAACTGCTTATATTGAAACTTCTAGGTAGATGCTGTTTACACCTAATTGTGTGGTCCCTCCACCTTCTCGCTAAACGACCGATATATGACCATGTCTTAAATTATGATGAAAATCGGAACTCTCAAAGGCTAAAATTTAAAATAATAGATAGATAGAGTAATCTTTATTGTACACCAATATTAACATAGGTTATTTTGTAAACAAATGCACTTAAAAATTATGTTGCACAATGGGCGGCCTTATCGCTATAAGCAATTTCTTACAGGCAACCTTAGGATGGACAAGTAAGTAATGAGCAAAGTTATGGGCAGTCGTTGGTGCCTTAATTAAAGAAAAAAAGAATAATAAAATAAAATGAAACGTCATGGTAATGACAATGGAGATTATAAAATAACACAGAAATAGAAATAATAATAAAGTAATAAATAATAAAGAATGTTCAATTTGTATTAAAACGTGACTTTTTTCGTAAAACCTAGTGGAATCGATTTGGTAACTGATTATTAACCGCTTTTCATCAGTAATCATTGGTTTCAGGTAAAGTTAAAATAAGGTAGTAAAAAAAAATGTAGCATTACGCCCTTTAGGGTTGATTTCAGGCAACTATAAACCATTGATGTATACTATTGTTCCATGCAGGTGTTCAACGGCCCTGAGATTACTATGCCCAAAGACTGCCGCCATTACAAGCCGCCTCAGGACGGACACGATGGCCTCGCCTCTTTCTGGGAACACAGGTATACACTGGTGTTGACGCTGACGCTTGCTTCGAAACGCAAGCTTAACAGTATTTTAAATCCCAATGAAGATAAATAAGAATAAAATTTGCTTATGATGATTTTCTGTAGTAACTAAGAAACCATTTAATTTAGAGAAAATAAAAACAGTTTACAAATAGTACACAGAAAATGTGCGGCAATGGATCTAGCTCAGTATTTGCTGCGCTCAATGCACA
Source organism: Hypena proboscidalis (assembly GCA_905147285.1). Lineage (NCBI taxonomy): Eukaryota > Metazoa > Arthropoda > Insecta > Lepidoptera > Erebidae > Hypena > Hypena proboscidalis. Next base: position 10,700,889 of record LR990152.1, read on the forward strand.
GCACTGTTTTTCAGCTAGTCCTTGCCAGAAAGAACAACACAGTAAAACGCTCACAAGAAAATGATGCTTCACTTTGAGGCGAGCTAGAAAATGACAATATGGTGCAATTTAACTTTTGCTAAGAAATCCTTTTTGACCTCTATCTTCTATGACCAAGTCAGGCTTTTCCTAAAATCTGGTGGCGATATAACAAAAAGTAACTTTACTACCTTTTTATTGTCAGACACGTCCATAACGAATACGGTCTGTTGAACATCCGCGCGACGCACGAGGGCATGCTCAAACGTGACCACGGGAAGTACCGGCCCTTCATTCTTACCAGGTCTACCTTCGCTGGAACACAGAGGTAAGATTTTTTTTTATAATTGACTGCGAAACAGGGTTGCTCCTTTTGGTTGTTTTATAACATATTTTTGTATCTAACTATCCAGACTGCAATTTCTTTATAAAATATATAACAAAACTAAAAAAAAAATTACTTTCTACAGAATCAGAAAGAGAAAATTTATTTAACGCCATTTCCTATCATCGTTTTGGCTTTGTATAGAATTCCTAGGTATGTATAGAATGCCGGATTACATACATGTTTGTATACAGGGCGTAAATGACGCCGTGATGAAGGCGCTTACTTTGTACATTATTTTAAGATAAGGTTTCAGAATCTCAGGCTTTCTCACCATGTAATTTTCACCCTGTATTACCTAAAAATGAAGTACTTTAACCATAATTTGTCCACAGATACGCAGCAGTATGGACGGGTGACAACACGGCTGAGTGGGGCTTCCTCGCGGTGTCCGTGCCGATGTGCCTGTCGCTGGCCTCCGCCGGCATCTCCTTCTGCGGTTCCGATGTGGGGGGCTTCTTCAAGTATCCTGAAGCTGAGCTCATGACGAGGTGGTATCAGGTACGGACGTACATAAATGCAACAACAACATTTAGTCACTACATAACTTTAAGAAGGAGAGATAAATTACTTAGGATTATTTTAGCATTTAGCTATGCTTAGCAAATTATACTTAAAAAGATATGGGATTGGCAGGATTTGAACCTGCGACCTTACTGCATACCGAGCAGCCGCTTTAGCCATCCAGCTACAGTCGCCTCTTACCAGCACCCTAGCCTAGCAGTAAGGTCGCAGGTTCAAATCCTGCCGGTCCCATATCTTTTTCAACTGTTTCTTAGTTTAAATTACTTAGGGCCTAAATTAATGGCCAATCGTTGATTTTTAAATATGTTTGGTGTGCGCTTCTTAAAATGAGGTTAAAACAGTCAACTTTACGTAATCAAATTAATCGTGAAGAGATTTAAATATCCACATTTCAGTGTCTAAGTCACTTAATCAGTCTGTAATTCACTAAACACATTACAACTGCTAGTGCATACCAGGCAAACGCTTTAAACGACTAAGCTACTGTATGTTACGTCATTACGTGACGTCACGTTCATCCATTTGTACCTATCTTAAGTACCAACATGGCGAAGTTAAATTCAATACAAATGTTGTAAAGAATGAACGCGTACCTTAATTCAACTTGTTATTTATAATTTTTATAGCATTTAGCTACACTTAGCAAATTATACTAAGTAACAGTTAAAAAAATATGGGACTGGCTTTATAATTTTTCAACTGTTTCTTAGTATAATTTGCTTATCATAGTTAAATGTTATAAAAAACAATCAATTACAAATTACACAACTGCTGATAGTATTCTAACAAGGAAAACCAAATGGCAAATGATCGAAAAGCCTCTAGGTTATAGACTTAACACTACAGTAAGGACGTTTCTATAGGATAGAAGTAACTGCTCTTTTACAAGGTTATGGCAACTGTCAGACGCTTCAGTTTAATAGTTGACCAATAGGATGGAGCATATTTTTTCATACTGTTAGTCTTATTATCAACAGACAGACGTAAAAATCGCAAATCCCGTCACTAATCCGTACTAGATGCATTCTAGGTTGTCTCTCTTTATTGCTGTATCGACATACAATTTTGTTCATATTATGGGATATATATAATAATATATTAGTACTTGTAATATTTTTTAAAGCAAATTTTAGCTTTTTTTTTTTTTTTTTTTTTTTTTTTTTTTTATTTTCATAGGCCCCAGGAGGCGCTTGAACACGTCAAAACATTACAAAAAATGATATAAAAGTAAATAATAAATAATACTAAATTATACTAATTACAATGATTTGAATAACCGGGGCTCAGATTAATTTTAATCAAACTGTTTAGAATCGAATTAAAATCAATCTAAGTACCAGCTCCGATGGGTATTGCATTATGAGAAGAGCTGGTGAGAAACTCATGTGCACCATCTTTTAAAATGAAAAATATAACAATATAAAAGTACATAAAAAAATCACATAAGAAGAGCAATTCATTTCCAAATACTATTATCATTTATGTAGTCTGAAATACTATAGTAAGCTTTTTGACATAATTTAGTTTTAACATATTTTTTTTAATTTACCTATCGATAATTCTATTGCGTCTAAAGGAAGTTTATTGTAAAAGCGTATACATTGACCTGGAAACGAGTTAGAGATTTTATGGAGCCTAGTAGTGGGCACAGCGAGTTTGTTTTTGTTCCTTAGATTTAATTTATGGAGATCACTATTTTTCTTAAACTTCGTTTGGTTTTTGTGAACGTACATTAAATTTTCGTAAATGTATTGAGAATGTAACGTCATAATATGTATCTCTTTAAATTTATTTCTTAGTGTCTCCTTGGGACTCATCATATAGATAGCTCGAATAGCTCGTTTCTGGAGCACAAATATTGAATCTATATCCGCGGCACTACCCCAAAGCAATAAACCATATGACATTATACTGTGAAAATAGCTAAAATAAACTAAACGCGCAGTGTCAACATCGGTCAGTTGACGAATTGTTTTTACGGCGTAAGCTGCTGAGCTGAGTCTACCAGACAACGTTTCTATATGTGGGCCCCATTGTAATTTAAAGTCTAATGTTATACCAAGAAAGACAACCTTATTGACCATTTCCAATTCCTCATTGTCCATCACCACACTAGTTTTGACTTGCTTAACATTTTTTGTAAAAAATCTAATATATTTTGTTTTACTACCATTTAAAAGCAAGTTATTAGCACTAAACCAGTTCACTATCTTTGATAAAGCATTGTTTACATCGTCAATTACTGATTGTTGTCTTTTTACCTTAAAAACTAAAGAAGTGTCATCCGCAAACAATACTATCTCATGATTATCCTTATCAAGATGAGGTAAATCATTAATATACAAGAGAAACAGGAAAGGCCCTAAAATAGAGCCTTGTGGCACCCCCATTGCTATAGCTGATCCATGCGAACGCTTTCCATTGACATCTACTCTCTGAATCCTATCGCTTAGATATGAAGTAAGAAGATCCAGAGCGATGCCTCTTATACCGTAGTGGTGTAACTTCTTGACTAGAGTTTCATGCTGCACACAATCAAAAGCCTTAGATAAGTCACAAAACACCCCATAGGCATCCCGCGACTCTTCCCAAGCCTCAAATATGCATTCCAGTAATTTTACCCCAGCATCACATGTTGACCGTCCGCGAGTGAAACCGAATTGTTTAGTGTGCAACAGATTGTTTTCATTAAAATATTTAAGTAACTGCGCGAGAATTAATTTTTCAAAAATTTTACTAAACGTAGGTAGCACCGATATTGGTCTGAAGTTTGTGGGGTCTAATGTACTACCTGATTTAAACAAAGGAATGACTTTACTTAATTTCATTAAGTCAGGAAACACACCACAATTAATACATCTATTAAATATCACGATTAAATCAGGTGCAATAATGTCAATCAACGAATTTATAATATGTACAGAAATGCCCCATAGATCAGCCGTTTTCTTAATATTAATTGATTTAAACGCGGCTTTAAAATCAGACAAATTAACATGGTGAAAATCGAAATTATTGTAAAACTCAGGCACATTATCTTTAAGTAACGACTCGGCAACGGAGGAGGAAGAGCCTAAAGCACTAGTTAGAGAGACAGGAAAAGCAGTAAAAAATCCTTCAAAAGCACTGGCAACTTCTAAATCTGACTTGGTTACTTGACCATTGATACTTAACTTAAAGTCTGAATTTTTTGATCTAACCTTCCCAGTCTCTTCATTAATAACCTTCCATGTGGCTTTAATTTTATTACTACTGTTTTTGATTTTAGATTTAATAAATGTAGATTTGGCAATTTTACAAACGCGTTTAAAAATCTTCGAGTATGATTTGACATGTTCTTTAAACTCTTCACTGCTATTAAATTGTCTTTCATAGTATAAAATGTACAATGTTTGCCTACTCTTATGGATACCTGCGGTTGCCCAGTCACCAAAGACAGGACTACTAGTAACAGTAATCTCCTTGGAAGTAAATATTGAGTTAAAATCGCGAAGAAATGAATCAAAAAACGAATTATACATTACATTAGGCTCTATGTCATTATCTAAGAAAGGTAAGTTATTAGCTAGGTTAACTCTCATACGTTCAAAGCGACTAGCTGTTACTGGTACAGAAGTAATTTTTTTCCTAACTACATTTTTACTTTTTATTTTAAAACTTATCATTTGCCCAGAATGATCAGAATCTAGTTTATTAATAATACTTCTGTGAGTTGGACTAATATCTGTATAAATATTGTCTAAGCATGTAGCCGTGGTGGCACTTATTCTAGTAGGCTCCATAAATAAGTTTATTAAATTATGGGATTTAAAAAGACTCAAAATTTGACATGATGCAGTTGTATTAACTAGAATATTAATATTAAAATCTCCACAGACTAAAATTGTTTTACCCAAATTATTTACTCTGCATAGGGCTTCATCCATGATTTCTAAAAATAAATTAAGGTCTGCGGAGGGAGGTTTATATACGCATATAATAATGAACTGCTCTAATTGTACACAGGAGAGTTCTATGGAACATTCTACAGAGAGGGACACAATATCTTTCCGTTCTTTAAATTTAAGTTTCTTATTAAGTAAAATTAGGGACCCCCCATGTATTGTGTTGGCCCTGCAGAATGAACTACCAACCTAGTGGTTGCTGAAATTAAACATGAGCTGATGCCCCTTAAGCCAATGCTCAGTAACACACATTATACTAATATTTTCAGATTTCATGAATAATTCCAGTTCTAGTTGCTTACCCAGATTTAAACAACATATATTTTGATGCACCAGGTTTATATTTTCGTTTGTATTGTAATTAGTACATTTTTGTGGGTGTATTGACATATAATTACTATTTGATTCTGCAGCTAAATTGATCAATTGTACATGTAATAAATTAGAGCTAGAGGTTGCTACCTCTGTTGTCTCATGAACTAATTTAAATGATTGCAGATTTCAGAATTAATATGAGAATTAGAAATGTCAATATCATTAATATTAAGAATGTCAGAAGTACCCTCAATAGAGGCTAAGTTATAATTCATGTCATGATTCAAATAATCATTAGATAATTGCATGTCATTAGTCTGCTCAATAGAAGCAGATCTGTTAGTAGCCAAGTTCTTGGCTGTAATGTCAATAAAATAGGATAGCGAAATTGCTATCTGTCGCTTAAAACTAGCAGAAAGGTAATAGTTACCTTTAGTCAAATATAATTTGCTGCTAACAAAACTGTTAGTATCAATCAAATGAATACTATCATTATATGTACTTATAGTGTGTAGTACATTGTTCAACTTATATCTAAGATTATTTTCCGCATCTGACAAGCTCCTACAGTAGGGGAATGTGAACAAAATTATACTACTTAAGCCTAGAGATAATAAGTTATCAAAATAATTAACTAAATCCTTTTTGGTCACATTACCCCTATTCTCCACTAAAATAATAAGATTTCTATAATTACTGAAGTTATAACTTAAAATTCTTTTCATAATAAAATCATATGTTGCAGATGGTAAGCAATGGTTAACAACTGATTGTCCCATAACAAGAGAATTCAGTTTTGAGCCCATATGTTTTCCAATACCATCACTAAACATAATAGTACTTTGTGCATCACTTGGTGTACAACATGTTACATCAATTGATGCACCTAATGACTGCTGAGTCCTAACACTAGTATGAGAGCCATCACACAAGTTCTTACTATTGTCACAGCAAACTAAGGGAGCACTCACTGGCTGTGGTGAACTAGAGTGAGCGCACTGACATGAATGGTTGTTAACAAGTGAATTAAAGCGCTCTGTGTTGTCATTACTTAATTTCAAGAGATCATCCATGGCCTTTGAATACTCATTAATCTCTTTAAGTGATAAATCATATTTATTTTGAGTTGACTTCAATGATTCTGTTAAATTATCAATTCTCAATTGTAAGGCCTGTGTGTCAGCATCATACTTAATCCTGCTATTTTCTAATCTTAATGTACTTAATTCTAAATCATCAAATAATTCTACCTTTTCTTTGCTAAATTTGGCACATTTGGATACTAATTTTTGATTTTTAATCAATTTCTGTGTTTTTCTAATATACCTGTTAATTTTTACATATTTTTTCAGTTTATTCCTGCCACAATTTAACAGACACTTTGCTATGCCTTTTTGTAATTTATAAAATATTAAAGTTGAAAAATTAAGAATCCAGCAGGACTCGAACCTGCACCCCCTGGGTATACGCCCCAAGTGCTTTGCCAATTCAGCTATGGATTCGTATGCTGCCGGACTCGAAATTTCTCAACTCTTTTTGTGCCAGCTTTTAGCTAGACGAACCTTATTTGGTTTTAGCGCCATCTATGTGATGCGATAAGTCACTATTCACATACTGTAAGTTTACCAAATAAGGTTCGTCTAGCTAAAAGCTGGCACAAAAAGAGTTGAGAAATTTCGAGTCCGGCAGCATACGAATCCATAGCTGAATTGGCAAAGCACTTGGGGCGTATACCCAGGGGGTGCAGGTTCGATTCCTGCTGGATTCTTAATTTTTCAACTTTAATATTTTATATTAGTACTTTAAAATGATTCAGGTCGACCTTGACTGCGTCCACTCTATAAATATATTATAATGTATAACATATCAAAGTAAAGTTTATCAATCCGCACTTGGCCAGCGTGGTGGACTATGGCCTAACCATTCTCATCATGAGAAGAAGTAGGAGCCCGGCAGTGGGACATGTACTAGATTCAGGGCTGCTATTGTATATAAGGCATTTGTACACAGGCGGGTGCGTACCAGGCGTTCTTCCGCGCGCACTCGCACATCGAGACGAAGCGCCGCGAGCCGTGGCTGTACGACGCCTCCACGCTGGCGCTCATCCGCGACGCGCTCCGCCGCCGATACGCGCTCGTGGACTTCTGGTTTGTTACTACATTACTTTATTATTAAGTCCACACTTATCGCCCACGATGAGTAGTAATAATTGACAACTGAGTGAGAGCGGTCACCTCGTCACTTTCAACTGAGCTGCTGTTGTGGGTTTGATTGACAAGGGACAATTTTTTGTGTGATCCGCAAAGATTTGTTCTGACTCTGGGTGTGCTCTGTGTGTGAAAGAAATGTATGTTTGTGAACACCCCCGCGACACAGGAGTTATTCCTAGTGCGGGCATCCTATTTTAAACAAAAGAAAACCTATATTACAGTATTTTAACAAAATTTAATATCATTGCGTTAAAGTTAACTTTTTTTACAACTGAATTCAACATTTTACATTTGATTGCATAATATAATTGACAATTTATTTCAGACTTGCAATCTAAATCGACTAATATAATAATTTTCTTTCAGGTACACATTATTCTACGAGCACTCCATCGATGGTCTCCCGATCACCAGACCTCTGTTCCAGGAGTACCCTCAAGAAGAAGACACGTACACCATTGATGACCAATACCTGCTCGGTGAGATTATATTACTATCATTCTCATATCTATAAGTTTAAATGGTTTAATAGAGGGCCCTATCATATTACCCTGCAGCACTCCTTTTTTCAATAAGCTTACATATTTAATTTATAATTCATTTATTAATTTGCGAATATAGGTACATAAAGTAGGTACAGAAATAATAAAAAATACATAGTAATGTCTCGTAATAATACAAAAGTGTTAAGTTTGTTATACACAACATGATCGATGCAGTCAAACGCTTCTATCATGTTTCATAAGAAAATTTGTATTAAATGAAAAAAAAATGAGGAGCGCATACAGGATTTTTACGCCTGCGCTCATTAAAAGTAAATATAGTTCGAATGAATATAGGTACTGCTATTAGGGCCTCCAGCAATGCTCTAGCAATACTATAACATTGTTTATCAATCAACATAAACTATATTCTCTTTTAAAAAACTGCCCATTGCACATTTTTCCATATCTACCTACAGATATTTACCGTAACCCTTATTTCTCCAGGTGACAAGTTGCTAATCCGTCCAGTAGTGGAACCTGGTGCAACCAGCGTGAAGGTATACCTGCCCGGAGCTGCATCCAAGACTCTTTGGTACGACGTGGATTCTTATGCTATGCATCCAGCTAATGGATACTTCACACAGGAAGTCAGCTTATCTAAGGTGAGAATTGATGCATAGCCGTAACTTCAGGCGAAGGCATACCGCCTTCGCCTGAAGTTACGGCTAGGTATTGCAAGTTCATTACCCAAAATCAAAACTGGGGATGATAAAAACTATGACTATAAAATGTTACCTAATATTAAACGGCAATTCATACTAACTGATTTAGATAAACTGTGTCGCATAGATAAGCTTGTTTCAACACAATCGAGCAAGTATAAATTATAGGAACTATACAGCTTTTAATAGTTTTTTTATTTGTTGTAAGCATCGTTGTAACAATATGCATGTGTTCCAGATCCCGGTGTTCCAGCGCGGAGGCACCGTGGTCCCCCGCAAGGAGCGCGTGCGGCGCTCGTCGGCGCTCATGGCCCACGACCCCTACACGCTCGTCATCGCGCTGGATAGCAACGTGAGTATATACATTCATGCGTTCTATTGACATCTCGAATGCATTTAATGATTCATTTATCGATAAGATAATACCAATTCATAATAAGTACAAAGATCAGCATAAACAATACCTAACATCTAGACTTAACTCAATCTTTAAGAAGACATACTTGCCAGATCATATAAAAAATATCATAAAATGTTTAAAAAATACTAATAGTGTACGATATGACGGTATCTGTACTGAAGTCATTAAACTAGTAGTAGAATGTATATCTCAACCTCTTAGTCACATTATTAACCTGTCTATAGAAACTGGTGAATATCCAGTAAAATTAAATGTTGCTATTATTACAGTGTTTTATTTTTTTTACCAATTACCAATTTATAAAAACCGGCCAAGTGCGTGTCGGGCCACGCGCAGTAGGGTTCCGTAGAAAAATATTTTTAATTTTACTTGGCGTCCTTCAGAAAGGAAATGTTTGTAGTACACGAAACCAGCTAGCACGTATGACGAGATGTATGAATGTTGAGGAAGCGAAAGAAGTATGTAAGGAGCGAAGCACATGGCGTTCCATCGTCTCTGCCTACCCCCGTGGGATAAAGACGTGATTTTATATATGTATTATGTATGTTTATTTATGTTTCAAGAATTTTGAACGAAATATTCTGAGTAACTGCATCTGACATTTCGGACCCCTATTCCTCTTGAACTAATGAAGTGAACTTATCCGCTATAGTTTTCCTTTAAAGTTCATTACATGTACTACCGACACAATTTTTTTCAGATTTTGGGATCCAGTAGTTTAGCTTTTAGAGGGGGGGGGACGCCCTACTCGAACAAAAATTTGCTCTTTAAAGTTAATTATCTCGCAAACAAATCTCTAAATCAAAAAACTGTCTTAGCAACCCCTAAACGTTTTTAAAAGGCCTATCTAACAATACCCCACACTATGGGGTAGGCGACAAAAAAAAAAAACATCCCTACTTTACATGTAGGGGAGCTACCTGAAAAAAAAAATATTTTTCCAAATTTTATTCTACGACTTTCTTTGTTTAGTTAACATACATGTTCATGCAAAATTTCAGTTTTCTAGCACCAACGGTTTCGTCGCTATGCCGTGGACAGACGGACAGACGGACATGGCGAAACTATAAGGGTTCCTTGTAGGTACTATGGAACCCTAAAAAGGAAGTAGAGAAAATATAAATAACTATTCCTCTAACATTTTTTAAAAAGTACATTTATAATGAATTTGTAAGATATTTTGAAACCAATCACATCAAAGCTAAAGAACAAAAAGGATTTAGACAGAATAGACCAAGGTAGATCCTTTGAAAATGATAAAAAGTCAAAAATATAATAGTAGGATGAAACTCATTAGAAAAGAAGGAGATTATTATAAAAATTAAATAAAAATTTACGGGCGATCTGAGGTCGGGAAGAGGGGGAGGGGGGTTTTAAGGGTAAAAAACGGTTTTTCTCGATTTCCGGCAAAACTAAAAGTCCTATGGAAAAAAGTCGAATGGCAAAGTTGTTTGTAATAAAAAGATCTAATACTTTTGTATTTACACTTTTTTCATATAACCTCAAAATTTATGTGAAAAATTCAAAAAACCAAGTTTTTGTTTGTGAAAGATAAAAATAAAACACCAAAAATTTGATGTTATATTATGATGTCAACGAAATCTTTAGATGAATAAATAATATCATCATTACTTTGTTTTTACAGAACTCGGCTCACGGCACGGTGTACATCGACGACGGCGAGACGTACGAATATTTGAACAACAAACACATTTACGCCAGATTTGATTACGATTCCAGCGGCATCACTTATTCGTAAGTATTTCTTACTATATTATCGTTATTATTAACCCCTATCTCTGACTAATCCTAATCTCTAACTAATTTAAGCGGCCGTGGCGCAATGGATAAGGCATCGGTCTTACGATCGAGAGGTCGTGGGTTTGAATCCTGGCCATTACACCACGGACGTGAACTTCCTCCTAACACAAGCGAATTAAGCTTAGCTGGAGGGGGTTAACAAGAATACTAGTAATTTGTTAACCCCCTCCAGATTTTTGCAAATTACTAGTAAGCTTTTTTAAAAAAAAAAAAAAATCCCTTCTCGCCTCGATGCATTTTAAAGGTATGGTGCGTCTGTCCTCGAGCTCTTTCACAAAAGTTCTACTACCACTTTTGTGCAGGGTTGGCAATTTTAAAAACATATTTTTTAACGTACCTTTTTAAAGCTGGCCTGGTGGTCTAGTGGTTAGCGTATGCGCCTTTCACTTCGAGGTCACGAGTTTGATTTCAGCGATTCGAAGCGGCTTACCAGTGATTCAGTACATGATCTGAGACTATAAATTTATGCAAATTTTCTACTGGTATTTGCAATTTTTCTGATTGATTATTGAAAAGTAACGCCGCCATAACGTTACTCTTCGTAGAAATTGCAATCTTTCTTTCTTTCTTTTAATAAATTTGCAATTTCCCAGTCAACTTTGGGACATTCCCATGTATTTTTTTTCCATTTGCAGTTTTTTTACAATTAATAATTTTTACACCTTGAGTTTCAGAATTATGGTCTTAATTAGTGGAAAGTGTTTTCGCAAGCTTGTTTTCCTACAATTGCGATTTTTCATGACCTCTATAATTTTCCATGTGTGATGTGAAAATTTCGGGTGATATTTTTTTTGTACCCAGGGACTCAGAATCATATACAGAATCACTGATAAGCGGCTTCGTCACGATGTCATTTACACCATGTATATTAAATGTGTAAATTTTATTTAGTTCTGTAAAACAAAACGCTCACATTTTTGAAAAATCATACGCTTCATTAATATAAAGGTAAATAAATACCTATTCGTGGTACGATTTAGAGCCGTTGTCTAATTTTTAAAAATTATCTAATCGCGAATGTTTAAAAACACAATACACTCACACTCATCAAACGTACAACACATCTAACCCGCTATCTTCTTCCAGCTTCATCCACGAGAACGCGCACTTCCCCACCCGCTCGTGGGTGGAGCGCATCGTCATCGCCGGCATCCGCGCCCCGCCCAAGGCCGCCAAGCTGTCGCAGGGCGGCAAGCTCTCCGCGCTGCAGATGACGCTGCACAAGGGCAACGACGTGCTCGTCATCAGGAAACCCGCTGCCAGCATGGCCAGCGAGTGGAAGATTACGTTTACTTATTAACATACATTTAGTTAAGTTTGGTTGGATTTGTGTAGGGATGTTTCAAGATAGAAATAAGGTGAAACTTAACATCAGGTGGACTACACTTTAGTTTGCTACATAATTATGTAGTTATTATGACAGTCGTATATAAAATTCTTAGTTTAATTTATATTTTAGGGAAACGTGAGGATTCTCTGTAAATTTGAACATGAACATGAACTCTGAAATGAAATGAAATGAAATTTACTAATGTAGTAAAATCTAACGGGAATTAACGCGATCATGCATTATTTACCTTTTAAGCTTGACGTTTCGGCAGACAGATTACAAGTGGTCGCAAGCAGACTGATGCATGATCGCGATTTTACTTAATTATGCAACGCGTAAGTTTAAAAGTTAATTAGTATAATGTAGTTCTGTTATATTAACAATACTGCGACTATGTGAGAAAATACAAAATACATTATAAAGACAACTCAACCAGTGAAAAAAAGCACTATACCACACAATGTTATGTAATTATCAAGTTGTGTCTCAAAACGAACAATTCTACAGAAATGCGTCAAAATGGCTGTTAACTATCTTGTATTTTGGTCGCAGGAAAAACTGCTTTAAGTGTACAATATATCTGTTCCATTTGTGTAAACAAATAAATTTATAATACATTTCAACTTCTTATCGATATTTTTCAATATATACAAAGAAACAGTTGAAAAAAAAAAATATGACTCGTTATGACGTAACATACCGTCGAGAAATTTAGGCTCCTGGCAAAAGGCGACCCAAGTGGTTAAAGCGCCTGCCCGGTAAGCAAAGGTCGCAGGTTCAAAATACTGCCAGTCCCATATTTTTTTTTAACTGTTTTAAACTAAAATAATTACATTGTTGAGTAATTATGTATCTCCTTTACATATCTAGCAAAATGCTCTCTCCACACGATGTTAATTTCCAATCTTTAAAAATCCCTATATAAATACAATGAAACAACACGCATTTGACGGGTTCGGTTTGACACTGAAGGTAGTTAAAAGACGTATATGAGCGGCAGTAACCAACTGTTTTAAACTAAAATAATTACATTGTTGAGTAATTATGTATCTCCTTTACATATCTAGCAAAATGCTCTCTCCACACGATGTTAATTTCCAATCTTTAAAAATCCCTATATAAATACAATGAAACAACACGCATTTGACGGGTTCGGTTTGACACTGAAGGTAGTTAAAAGACGTATATGAGCGGCAGTAACCACTTACCATCGCGGACTTCTTCTTCTTCGTCGTGTCGATGACTGAGTTTAATTTTATTGGCCCAATAAGTGGCCACAGTTATGGGTCTCTCATCGGCGTTTACAAGCGACTCTTGTGCAGGTGGTAGGGCATTTTGGACAGTCAGTAAGGTGGTCAAGGTTTTGACTTGCCAACGTGGTGAAAGGATTCGCCAATTCGCTTTAAAGAACTCGCGAATTGCTGTTCGAATCGTTATGTACGTCACTCGGGGAGGCTCCATTCATGCACCCCACCATCGCGGACTGAAATCTTGTTCAATACATACCGGTGCCTGGTGGTATAATCTGCGGCTGCTCATTAGTCTCAGGTTTGATCGCCGAGCTGGACAAAGTGTGATTATTTGGGAACCTTGGTTGATGGCCATAGTCTTAACCCCCATCACATAGAACCAAACATGACAAGTGATTCTCTCCTTACCCCTTCTGGGTAATGTAGGCGTGATGTTAACATGCAGTGTCAAAGTGAATTCGACTCTATCGTAAAGTGATAAGGACAAGATTTCAGTGTATTGTAACTCAGTGAGTCAAATGTTGTACAATCGAATTGTTGCTAACACTTACAATTTCACTCTAGTCTAGTTATAAGACTGTTCGCTGTGTTGGGTCTCGAGTTCGAATCCAAGATTGTTTAATAAAATGACGTAAATAGAAACGTTTGTGCAATATCTCTGATTTATTTTCTTAATCGCCATCTTGGATTATTATTCCGAGCCTTTCAACATTGGGGTCGGTTTCTAGTCTAGGTTAAGCTGAATATCAGTATTTTACGTGGAGTGGAAACCTCGTTATGTTAAAGATGGCACCCATCCACGGTTGACCGCGGTTAGCATTGCTTAACCAGCGAGATCGATCCGCGCGTCTTTTCTTTACCATCGCCATCTTGGAAAAATTATTAAATTATTATTTGTCTAAGGCGCTGTCTCCACGAGCGAGTGAATCGCGGCGATATTATCGTCGTGCCACGTATTTCTATACACTCTCTATGAGTGGCAACGAGCGTGCGAAACGTTATTACATCGTCGCTAGCCCGTCGCTACTCGCAGCGAGCGCGCTGTCAAACGTAACTGAATTCTTTCTTTTACAACGCGTCGTCAAGGAAACGCGGCGATACCGTTACGAGTCGCCGCGGAAACGCTGCGATTCCGTTACGACTTGCGACGATACGCGGCGGAATTATCGCTCGTTCGTGGAGATTCTCCGACGATATAAGGGCGGACTCGTCGCGATTCTCTCGCTCGTAGAGATAGCGCCTAAGATAGTGTCAGTAAAAAAAGTTTATCTCTATTTAGTGTGCTTTAGAAGATAAATTTACCATAGTGAAATATTTATAAAACATTAGGGTCTGTTTCTAGGCCAACGGATTCGGCTAAATATCGTAATTTTACGTGGAGCGACTGCTTTAAGACCCCCTCAACTTCTTTTTATGTCAGTTTATTAAGTATACCGCAACTATAATACTAAAATAACATCCTAATAACAGAAGAATCAAACTCACGACCCTAAAATGAGCAACAAATTCGATTGAACGACACATCCATAGTTATAAAAAGGTTAGTACATTTAGTATATTTTATCGCTCTGTAAGATTTAAAGTATAATTCATTGGTATTATGTACTAATATACTAGATTAAAGACAGGTGTAAAAATATGGTGTTCTCACCTATTTACTCGAGATTGAGTCTAGATATACGTAAATCTAACTAAAGCTAAAGCGGCATACGAATCCATGGCTGAATTGGCAAAGCACTTGGGGCGTATACCCAGGGGGTGCAGGTACGAGTCCCGCTGGATTCTTAATTTTTCAACTTTAATATTATATAAATTACAAAAAGGCATAGCAAAACTACAATTTGCTTAAAATTTTACAAAAATCTAAATCTGTTTCCATCATATATACTTTCCTTTTTTTGTAAATAAATATTAATTATACATAGAAACTCCCAGACTAAGACAAACCTCCATGTTAAATGCACACAAAGATTTGTCTTGAGCTTTTGACTCTGCCATCCGGTCGTAAAAATTCTCAAAATGTCTGCAGCATATTTCCGTTTAAACTAGTAAATCAGTACATAATATTAATGAAAATGTCGTTTTAAATAGATAAATGTTAATACAACCCTGTATTGTACTTCATAAATACTTACAAGTATTTTGTGTTCGTCCTTTAAATACAAACTTTTCAATGAAAAGTGGCTTCTTTCTTTATAATCGTTGTGAAAAAGACATCTACTGCTTCATTCGCGTCGTTAAAAATAGCCTATAATCTTTTCAATGCTTCCAGCTATGAGAAGAATTTTGATTTCGGATACGGATATAAGATTGATTATTATACAGGATACGGATTCGGATAGTAATTTATTTCGGATTATCCGTTAGTTTCGGATATTGGTTACGGATGTTTGATTTATAAGTGATATACACATTTTTAAGTGGAATTTCAGAAGTGAAATACATACAGCTAATAAAATGGTTTAATTTATATGTCACCATTTGGTACGAATTACGGCCGGCCGATATAAAATAACTTGTAATAACGTGTCGTAATTAGGCGCCGCCTCTATCCGAAACTCTCAGAAACTTTTATTTCGGATTGGGTTACGGTGGATTTTTTTTTTATATCGGATATCCGATAGTTTTGGTTACCCAGCATCCCTAACATCCCTGCTCAAAACCATCGGTTGAGTGATTTAGCTGTGAATTCGTCTCAAACAAACGGACAGTTAGTCGACAACGATTATAAAAAAGATGTCTTTAGATAAATGAATATTTAAATCATGGAATATTTGTTAGAAAAATTCCTTCCATGTGACGATGGATTCCAGATGTTTTTGTACAATCATATGTATTATATTCCATTGTATAGTATATTTAAAAATATAAAACTTTATAGTATACGACACGATCCTGATATGCGTGGCCTTGAATGTGCGACACCTAAATAATATTCAGGTATTATTAGTTTTGGGAGCGTTTAAGTATTACGTAACTAAATTTTTGAAGGTCCCCCCCCTCCCCTCCTTGTAACGCACCGTAACGTTATACTAGACCCCCCTACCCTACTTGAACGCTCCCTTTGGCTAAAAAATTAACGATTTTTTTACATTTTCGGTAGTTATCATTGACAACAGCCAAGTTAAGAGGCTTAAAAACATATATTAATGGAACAAACTCGAAAATCAGGATCTAATATCGTATTGGAGTCGTGTCGTGTGACATAAAAAAAACGTTTCTGATATTACAGTCCGTTAGGAATGACGTGTATTTGAAGGAATTTTATTACGTATGTGATAATAAAACTAATTTTAATAAATCAATCACTTTTTTATTTATTTTCCATATTTGTAACGTTTGGATGGTCGCAGTGCTTTGTGGGTATGTATTTTATATTTATTTTTACTTTGCGATTCAAGTGACAATAGTATACTACATATTGTACATACTTATTTAAGAATAGAATTGATTGTTAAACATTTATAGATAAAATCACATATTGGTGGTTTTGAAGTTGGCAGTTCGACCAATGGACGGACACCGCTCTCGAACGTGACCAATCCCGACCCATGACATTTCACTTGCAGCCAACTTCAAAGCAGTCAAGGTCTTTGATTTTATCTATAACTGTTGCTGCATTGACGGAAAAATAGGCTCATATAGAATCAGAAACATGAATTGTTTATTGAAACGCACAGTTCACAGCGACGAAATTCTGTAGAGGCCGGCCTCCATAAAAGAATATTAACAAATAGTTTTTTTAATAAGTACGTCCTAAAAACAATAAAAAATACAAATGTAGATGCACTACATTTGAGACAGTCTTTTTATTGATTATTTCTAAAGCAGCTATGAATATGATACTAAGAAACAATTGAAAAAATAAAAACAAATGGATGAACGTGACGTCACGAAATGACGAAACATACGGTTGAGAAATTTAGGATCCTGGCAAGAGGCGACCGTAGCTTTGTGGTTGAAGCAGCTGCCCGGTATGCAGAGGTCGTAGGTTCAAATCCTGCCGGTCATATATTTATTTAACTGTTTCTTAGTACAGTATTTTTTGCCTCAATACCAACTCCATAAATCTCGATTGCTATAAATCAAAATTCTTTAGATTTTTCCAAAACCCCTTCTGCATATTTTAAAATATAAGATCTTTATGGCCGGACTTTAATACTGATTTAGTCATATAGATTAGATCAGCACTTAAAAAAAACATGTAGATAAGCACTAAAGAATTTTGATTTCTAGGAAATCAGAAATATGATAAAAAATTGAAATTAAATCATATTGTTCAATTCAATCTAAATAGTAAAAATAATAAAAAAGTAAACGGAAAAGCACTTTTTCATAATAAGTAAATAAAAACTCTTCAAAATAAACTCAATACACACTATTGTGTCAAAACGTAAAATAACTAAAATATCCACTTTCTTATAGATTAATAGAAAATCCTCCTTTTTAATGGCTAAATAGTAGCTAAGAATATACTGAAAAATAGCTAATTTGAGATATCCCACAAAGCACTGGTTTATTTAACAATATAGTTTTTCTTAAATCTAAACTACTTCCATCTAACATTATATCAGGCACCAAAATACACAACAACTTACATTTCGATACATAGCCGACCAATATTATCTTTCTATCCAAACAGATCCCATCCCATCCTTGATTTAAGTCTAGCCGCACACACGCAATATTATTGACAATATCTCGCGTATTGACTAGTGTTTGTGGAGCTTTTACTATAATAGTTAATGCTGATAATACTTTTAATATTATTGACAGTATTATCAGCATTGAAAAGAAGTAGAAGAGTTGAGTTTATAATTAACTTTCGCGATTTGAAAACATTTATAAAAAAATAGACAGCGGGTGTAATTAGCATAATTATTATAAAGGTAAATAAATACCTATGCTCGACGTTTCGAAATGACTTGCATTATTCGTGGTCACGAGCCGACTGGTGAAGCTCAGCATCGACAATAATGCAATTTAGACCCATTGTCAAATTTTTGAAAAATATAATATTATTACACTCTCTTAGTGCCGATTTCACCAACGTATTAAACTGACGGATGACGCTAAGTTAGTTAAGTTACAGCTTTCGATATCTCTGTCCCATACAAATATGAATGAACGAGGGAGAGATGAACCGAAATACAGAATTAATGCATTTGCAGTTGATGAACTCGCCACGTCAAGTTAAAAATCTCGTTTTTAACTCGAGAAGTAATTGATCAATTTAACATCTTGCGTGAAACGATCGATAAGCCTTCGTTATTAAAGGAACATATAAAAAAAGAACAAATATAAACTCTACATCCACTGCCAAAAAGATTTTTCAATCACCATCTTTAAACCCCTCAAGTGTTGTAGTTAACACATACCAAAATAATTCAGTATTTTATCGCATAATCCAAATGAAGGCCGACTTCAGGG
Source organism: Hypena proboscidalis (assembly GCA_905147285.1). Lineage (NCBI taxonomy): Eukaryota > Metazoa > Arthropoda > Insecta > Lepidoptera > Erebidae > Hypena > Hypena proboscidalis. Next base: position 10,719,745 of record LR990152.1, read on the forward strand.
TGTACACCAATCGATCAATAACAGAATCGATTAGTCGTCGTCAATCGATTCTTACTTCACCAAAAAATCCGAATGACGCGGACGTCGAGACAATCGAGTGGTACAATAACTCCCTTAAACCTTTAGTTTAGCAAAGCAAGCTTTTCTGTCACATATTTTCCGGTCTCTAAAGGTACCTTAACAAAACATTCACCATAAACGAGCATTATACAGAATCGCCATTTAATCCTAGTGCAGACGAATTTCGACTGCTCTGCTGCAGAAAACCTCATACACAATAAGAAATTAAACTTCCAAATACTGTTCTAATGCTGAGTTGTCGAATATTAGACCTAAACCAAAGTTTAACGTGAACCGCAAAACTATTTTGTCCGATTTGTATTCGTATCTACAATAATAAACGAATGTATACGTAATCATGTATGTAACTACTTAGCGTTCGCTTCTAAATGGTCAAATTTTCCCCGCTTCTTCATACCTCACCTCTAATACCACAGATAATAGATGTTAAGATGTAACATGAAGAAAATTAACGCTTATACTTTTGGCTGCCACAATTGAACTGTCAAATTTCATTGAAATTTTTCCCCGGGCCGGGTAAAATATGTCAAATGCCATATATTTCTAAACTTTATCTGGAATGCGCAGCTCTGTTCGCGCAGTGGGGATACTGTCATTTAAAACTAATAGTTGTCTCTAGTAAACTGAATGTAGTGTAGTATTGACCGTGTCATTTTGACAAACTAAGAGCTTACAAGAGATGAGGTATGGACAAACGGGTCGGGAAACGTTGCCATCTTGAAGCAAACGCATTTTTTATGCTATTGGTATTGATCAAATTATCTCCCAAAAATCGTTTGTTTCTCATCACATATGAGGTTGTTAAATACTCTATAATAAAGTAGGACTAGTTTTAACACAGAAGGCTGGTACATACCCAACAAATAAATTCTTAACAAAAACTTATGTGCCAAGCCAAAACACCTAAAACTAAAGTAATAAATATATTTCTTTGTAACAATGTTACTGCAAACTTTAAAAATCATTATTTAATAATTATGTCCTATGTTTTTTCCTAAATGGAAGACTTTTATGGGTTTAAAGCTACCTTATATTTATGAATGGAAGGTGCATGACATAATATAAAACTTCTAGCTGCCTGCAATGTGTAATACTATCTTCGAGAACTATTAGTGCCTTATTGTGGGTATAAAACATATTTTTATTTCTGCTCTTATTTTTTTTACGCCACTAGATGTCGCCACTGTGCCAAGGGGTTCGCCCCCATAATATGTGCTGCATCATGCATTTAGAAAAATATAGGAGATTCGACACTTGACATGTTTTCTTTCCGTTTCAACACCTGAGTGCTGTGCCATAGTGCGCATCATCTCAGAAATTCCTCATTATTTAAAAACATAAAAATATTTATATTTGATACTGTGCAATAATTTATAGCTATAATGAAATAATTAGAAAATGTATAGCAAGAAATCAGCTTACTAGAAAAATGTAACTCAAAAATTTGCAGCAACATTGCCACAACTGAATAAGGCAAGAATCACTTAAAGAATATTCTACTTGGTGTATCCTCGTTCGGAAACTCTATAAAAGGATGCGTCTGTTTGTGTTCTAGCATTTCACTTTCGTTCAAAAACTTGTCACCACAAATATCACAGGCCACCTCTCTACTAACAGACAATTCACTGGACTCCTTTTTTCTCTTTTTTTTAAGTACACTCTCTTTCTTGTTCATCACTTCTTTAACCTTCTTTTGTTTTGATGTTGACTGCTCCTCTTCAATAAAAGGTTTCCCTGTCAAAAGAAACTCTTTCATATTTAAATGCTTTATCGACATTTTGTGATGTTCCAACCGATTTTCTGAGCTGCACTGGTATTCGCAAATAAAGCACACGTATTTCATATCCCCCGTGTGAATTTCAGCATGTGCCTTTCTCTTTTCTGGCGTCGCGAATCGAAAATCACAGAATTTGCAAGGATATTTCCTATCAGGCGAATGGATTCGCATGTGGGATAGTAATGCTGTCATATCTTTGCACATTTTTCTACATTCTAGACACATAACACCTGTTTCAACTGGTTCTGTTTCTTCAACACTTTCTGTACTATGATGCACTCTTCTATGTGATGTTAGGCCTTTTTGACTCACAAACACTCTTCTGCAGTCTGTACATTGGAACTGATGTTCAGATTTTACATCTGGACTATGTTTTTCGATTTGATGCATAGCTAGTTTATCAGCTTCGTGAAACTGTAGGCCACATTCTTCACATTTCCATGCTTTTACAAGTTTGGAGAAAGCTTCCAAAACATTCAGCACAGACTGACCTTCAACTTCAGGGTGAACAGTTTTCATATGATTCCCGAAATCAATGATTTTAGAAAACATTTGCTTGCATTGCGGACAGCTGTAGGGCTCCTTATGATCGTCCATCACGTGCGATTTCAATTCAGGTAGTTCCGTGAAAGTTTTCGAACACATAAAGCATTTCATCTTCTGCTTTCCTTTCATAACTTCAGAAATAACTTTGTACTCCATTAATTGAACTTTTTGGTGGACCTGTAGGTGCTTGAACAACTCCTTTCGAGTATGATAGTCGGTTGGACAGAATTTACACGGAAACCTCTTTCTATGCATGCGTTTACGATGCAAAGCTAGCTCTACTTTATCTTTGAATTTCTTCAAGCAGGTCACGCAAGGGTACGACGCCGAACTGACATCCGAGTACGAATTATGGGATCTTAAACAAGTTTCCATTCTACTTCTCCGCTGAAATACTTCTCCACAAGTGCATTCATAACCACCTTCCTTCTTAACTTTGTCCTTCTTAGCCTCTTTCCTCTCTTCTTTAACCTTTATCAATTGATTCTTTTTCCTAGTCTTTTGCCCCTTGATGATACCCTTTGCCCTCTTTTCTATACTAGCATGCACTTCTAAGTGAGCCTTCAAACCACTCTTATATGTATAAGTTTTTGGACATTTTGTACAGATATATAGTTGACTCCCTAGATCCTTTTTCTTTTTTTTAGCTTTCAGGAGACTATAGGCTTCTTGCTCAAGCGATAATACATTTCCTGTAATAGAGTTAAGTTGGAAGGAATCCTGATAATCGGCGTAATCGTTTTTGTAAGTGGTTGGTAAGATTTCTTCTAGGTACGACATTTTGTCTAGTGTCAAGTTCGTATGGGTCATGGGGTGTATTTCTGTTTGTGACTCGATGAGCCCGTCGTGTGTGTCTGTGACTGTTGATGTAGTGTTGATCAGTTTGTTTGATATAAGATGTGTCTCCGTAACAGTTATATCTGATTCTTCTTTGATGTTCATTTTTTCGTAATCTTCTTTTGGGTTATCCTGTAACAGAAATTAATTTAAACTATAAGTATAAAGTAAGGGATTGAATATTGGATTTCTGGGAAGGTAACATGCAAATATTGTAAAACAAATTAAATTAAAAAATTCAATGTTTGAGGGATCTAAGAGGGGAGTGTTGAACAAACCTCATATGGTTCACTTTTAATGCCAATGTTATCCTGTAAGCAAGCTTCAACCCTTGTTAACGCAGCTGCCTCATTGCTGTCCATACTGCTATCCAAACCCGCGTCATCATCTTCAAAATTCGGATAATCATATGACACCAGAGAATCGTCCAAAACAGACTCCTCTTTCACATCATTATGTTCCTCTATTTCAGATTTAGGTAGTATATATTGATCGTCATCCCGAGACTCGTAGTCAGTATTAATTGAATCACCTAATTCTTCCTCATTTAGGAGGTCTGGTGTTACTTTTTCTGTGGGAATTTCATGTTTAACTTCTAATTGTATGTTTTGGAATGGGTTGTGATCATCTTGTTGCAAGTCCTCCAAGGAAGCTTCCAGTTTGATTTGTATTTCCTCTTCCGCCATGGAATATTGCTCTTGTTTTATTATTCCTGATGACATTTCCATGGTTGAGTGTTGTTCTTCAGCCATTTATATTTAATTCTGTAGAAAAAACTAAAGTTTTTAAATGAAATTGTTTGATAGTTTTTAATTGAAGATCACATAATTTCATGTAGTTTGTATTTGTAAATTAATTGCAACACATACAAACTTTGAAAAAAAATTTCTTTACATATATTGCATTAAAAAAGATTTTTATTCTACAGTAATGGTGTACTTTATTTAGAGACAACAAGTTTTAGTGATGATTGTGTGTCTGTTGAAAATCAAACCGCAGACTATTAATTAGGTCTTGAAAAAAGATAAAGTGATCATATTATTTAAAAAAAATAAAAGACTTTATTTATGTATTGTTTGTAAATTTAATAAAAATAGAAACTGATAAAAGTGTCATAACTCCATAATAAATTATTTGTGAAAAATTAAGTCAAAATCTGGGAATTTCAAATGAAACAAGTTAGATTATTGTCAAATAATATTAACTACAATGTTTCATCAGACTCTTCTAAGAAAAAAACCTCATAAACAAATTATTAGTATTTAACTAATATTTCTGAGCCATTAAAATAAATATAAAGTTATTCTTAAATAAAATTGATTAAAACTTTAAATCAAATTGGTAATGTGTAAAGGCATCTCTAATGTTACAATGTCAATAAGAAAATAAACGGTTGGACAAGGTATGAGTTGTATTTATGATAGAAAATTGTTGAAGAGTTTTTTTTTAATTATTGTAATCATTGTATTTGTTTACCTGATTCTGAACTGATTGAAAAAAAAAATCTACTAGATAATGTATGACCTTCAAGGTCTAAGTTACGTACTCTGTGAACTTACCTATTAGAATATTAATTCATGCGATTGTATGATCGCAAGTAACCAGATAAAATATCTAATAAAAGATTCCAATAGAGAAGTTTATCAAAACATACGGTAGCTGGCGTCTGAAAATTTAAATTCTTGTGCCGTCGACAACGCAAATAGTAGCCTCATTATCTTTAAAATGTTAGCTATTGAATATAATTCACGAACAGGCATCGTTAATTAGCTAACACCACTGATTATACTGACCGAAAATGACTTCACTGCGAATAACATTTATTACGACATTTTGAATAATTAAACGGATGATGCACTATCACTAGTCTGTTACTAAATGTTCAAATTTGGTACTTAGTCACTTATTCTTATTAAAACTTTTATTTTATGTGCAATTTATTGTATTTTTCGATTCCAAACATTCTACTTTGCATTTTAATTTGACATTTTGACAAGTTTGACAGCTATTCTATATTGCGATTGCGTTTTATCTGTCTCTTTTTTAGTCGATTCAACGCGTTGATCGCACATTATCAGAGTAGTAAAATAAATATTATAATTTATTATTTCTAAATTTCATTTTATTTTAACTTCCACGCGATAAGGGTATTAAAGAAGAAAAAAAATCCTTTGAGCCATAAATGTCATTGTTTGAGCCACTTAAACTCCATCTTCAAATTATTTATACCATTAATCAACTGAGTTTTAAAGAATCGAAGGGAAAATTTAAAAGACGTCAAAAATGACAAAATGGCGTTGCAAAGCAACAAAATATTGAACGGGTCTTTTGGGAAGAAGAAGGCAAGCGAAAATATTTTACAGAACGCATCTATATTTAAATTGGTGGTAATTTCTGAACTTAGTTCGTCAAAGTAATTTTATATGTAAAAATGTGTTCTATGCAGTGTTTTCTTGTTAAAAGGAGCGGTGATGCATATCTGGAGACTTGGAAGATACCATGGATTTGAAACTGCTCATAAAACACCTGGCCAATGGCACTCTTGGAGAGCATCTATGTATTATTTGCTTGAAACCTCTGAATGATAAATATGAGAACATATTTACCAAAATTTGCAAGAAAGGTGACTATGAGGAGTTCTGTGTTGCAGAAGTATTAGAAACTGTTTGTGATCTAAAGGTTAGTGCTTGATCTTGATAGTCAATTCAATATTACACCTGTCTGATGGACCTAAATATATTGCCATCCACTGGCCACAATTCCATGATGCTGTTAAGAAATTTAAAATAATGCAAAGTAAAATATATATTTTTTTATTTCAGTTTTCTAAATATGACAACTACAATGCCTGTGTAGAATGTTTCACAACGGCATATCAGGCTCAAAAATTCTTCTTACTATCTCATAATAGCAATGAAATGCTCAACTTTTACACCGAGCAGATTACACAAAACTTGGATGCAGTACATTTACCAGAAGAAGGCAATACCAACCCCCTTTGTATTTCTTTGCCTGCTGTATTGCCTCTTACTCCAAATTTGGACTTGAATATGAAAGGTGTTGGTAAATATAATGTTAAAGGAGACGTTGAACTGAAAAATAAAGCTGAAAAATTAATTAAACCTGTTAAAAAAGATAATGATGATAATATAGTAGTTGTTGTTGAAGAAAATGGGGAACCATTATTCTACAAAGTACAGGTTGACGGTACATTTGTGCCACTGCCTGAAAATGAAAAGAAGAATTATAGAAAGACATTATCTAAGTCTATTGCCTTATATAATGATGAGCCAAAAGTTAGAAGGAAACGGCAGCCAATGGCATATAAACTGTGCACTAGATGTCCCGTCAAATACAGATTTGCTGCGAAATTGAAAGAGCACATGAAATTGAACCATAACGTTGACCTCTTCATATGCAAGGTTTGTGAATTGCTTGTTATTTTAGTTGTAATAGACTACTTTAAAAGATCGTTGATGATTTGAATAGGGTAACAATATATTTCTAAACAATTTAAATAAGCTGAGGACAGTGCAATACATGCATTTTCATAGATAAGCTGAGGACAGTGCAATACATGCATCTTAATGGAACAGTAAGGTTGGAAAAATAAACAAAAACTTTGTTTTTTAAAAAGTCACAAAAATGTTGTCCTACAGTTAAACTTACAAATGCTTCAGCAGCCATAGCACCTGTAAAAAAAAAAATTTGAGACTGATTTACAAAATGCATACTCACGATTGCTATGGCAGCTGAAGCATTTGTAAGTTGTTGCATCATGTCATGTAAGACTTGTCAGTCAGCTAGGACAACAGGTAAGCCTACTTGTAATATATCATTGAACTTGGTGGCAGGGAATGGACAACCATTATACTATAGCAGCCCTGTATCTAATACATGTCCCACTGCTGGGCTCGGGCCTCTTCTCATGATGAGAAGGGAACGGTTAGGCTTTATTCTACCATGCTGGCCAAGTGCGGATTGGTAGACATCACATAATCTCAACAACTTTTTAGGGACTCTCAGGCATACAGGTTTCCTCACGATGATTTCCTTCACCATTTTTCATTCGAAAAAATGAATCTTAACAATATATTGACAGAGGTGTGTGCCATGAGTTCGAACCCATGACCTTTGACTTTGCAGTCCAACAGTCTTCTACTTAGCTATCGCTGCTGTTTTTAGACAACCACAGCTATAGTAATTTTTACTTACATTTATTGTTTACAGATATGCAAAGCAATAACAGAAGATGAACTGGAGTACCACAACCACATGAAAACTCATACAAATGTCCACCAGTGCGCTATATGTCATACCATCTTCAAAAAAAGAGATACCATCATTAATCATCTCAAGTGGCATGAGAAGATGAAGAATATTAGTCAGGTATATATTATAATGCAGCCTAAGTATTATTTTAGAGATTTAGGTATTATTTTTGATTAACCAAAAAAACTAATTAATATTAGTCCCTGGTCCCTGGATAATTCCAGGGAATAATAATGCTAGTGCTTGATGAGAAATACTTTGTTGGTCTAGTGCAGTGGTTCCCAATTAGTGGTACGCGTACCCCCAGGGGTACGCGAGATTGCATCAAGGGGTGCGCGCAGCAATCTCTAAACTAAAATCCTTAAAAAACAATAATTCTAAATACGCACATTGACAAATAAAGAATCTCTATTTCTATTTCTACAATTGCCAAAAAATATTCTATTTAATTAAACGGCAGTAGTCGGTAAGTAAATCGCATGCATCAAGCGCTTTGGTCCGCGGCGGCGGCGATTGACCCGTGTTTCCCGCGACTCCCGCGCCTCGCGTCGCCCGATCGCGGCCGCTACCGCTGCCGCCAATTTGCTCGTCATTGTCAATCATTCAGTTCGGCTTATGTCGCGTGAGCGTGTCGCTTTTATGGGTAAAAAACGGTTTTTCTCGATTTCCGACAAAACTAAAAGTCCTATGGAAAAAAGGCGAATAGCAAAGTTGTTGGTACTAAAAAGATCTAAAACTTTTGTATGGGGTTGATGTTTAGTTACCTTCACAGAACATTTTACCTTTTTAGTATGATTGCATTGACCATTTTATCATGTGGTATATGAGGTAGACTAAACTAATTCCAACACCCGTAGACAGATGGAGCTCACATTTGTGAGATCTGCGGCGTGATCACTGAAGACGCGGACAATCTACAGGAGCATTACGAAAACAAACATTACAAGAAATATACCTGCTACTACTGTGGCAAGCTGTACAAGGGGGAGATTAGCTTTGAAATGCATATCAAGAAACATGAGGCGCATATACAGAGTACTTCACAAAAGTAAGCTATCTAAAATAATAGTATAAACATTCGTTTTTGTATGTCTGTATGTGAAATGTGGCTCAGAAACGACTAAACCCACTTTAGGTCCGATTCCTGGGCCCAGCGAGTGTTATTTAGTATTATTTCATCAAAAAATTCTCAGCTACTTGAATTGCCTTGTTTGTCTAATGTTTGATGTATGCAGTCTCTCACAGCAAGGTTTTGTCTCGCATTTTATTGATGCCCAGGTCAGACAAGTGTTGTTTCTGATATATAGTTGTAAAACTAATTTAATTTAGGTACCTAATTTGCTAAATTTAATCTTATTATATATCTGTTCTTTTTGTTTTTTGTTTAAGAGCGTATATTCAAATTTAGGTGGTATCTGCATCTTTTACGGATTTTTCAGGGCTCATAACTTAATCATACGCTCAAAAAATGTAAAATAAATAACATTTCTATTAAGATTAACTACTATATTTGTGCACTACAAAGCAAAATATTAAATTTTATTAACAGTTTTTTATAAGGAATTAACTTTCTGAACATCGTTTTACGAAATTTGGCGTCAGAGCCTTGTTTCAAGTCGGATATCACCAGTTTGCTATGGAAACATATCTTATTTTAAGGCTTAGATGTTCATATTGTATGGTGTTGAAGTGCAGAATAGTGTAAAAATACTTAATTATAACAAAAAAACTAGTCTAAATCAGTTATAAAAAAACTTAAAATCGGTAAATTTTAACATCTTTTTTTCACTATTATTTGACTCGGAATTTCAAAAAAAATATATATATTATAACAAGCATGTAATGCTTAATACTGAGTATTTTTTTCAAATTTTTTAATGTAATAATGTATTTTTAACAATTGTTTTAAAACCATTATAAAACCGCGCGCGCAAGCTTTGCCCGATTAGTACGCTCCGGGTTCTCCCAGCGACAGGACGTATCGCTTTTTTCGCTTCGATCACGTGGTTTACACGTATAGCGTAGGCACTGTATAGCGCGACTTGGCAATATTGATACTTTGGTGAGTACAGTTTTATTATAAATTATAAGTACCAAATGTTAATAATTACATTAAATGTAAATTTATGATATTCAAATGTGGTGTTATTATGTAATGATAAATAATGATATATTTGTTTTCAGAAATGGGTAACAAACGGAAATATTTTTGCTGCATCAAGCAAATAAAAATAAAGTCAATAGCTTACGCACGGCAGATAAAAAAGTGAGTGACAATGTTAAAGATGGTTGGGGTTTTTGTTTTGTAATAGTTTTTGTTAATCGATAATTTATTATGGATTATTATCCATTTTGGTAAACAGCGGCATTTCCAGAGCAAATGATGTGATTAAAGGCCGCCTGATTTACTTCTGATTTTATTTCTAATAATAACTCATATTGTAAAAAAAAATTATACTATTTTTTTTTTACTTAGTTCCACAATTTGAGCACCGAGAAACCTAAAGCTGGAATTTTTGATGGCCCACAAATAAGATGATTGATAAAGGATGAAAATTTTATAAGCTTCATGACTGACATTGAAAAGAATGCCTAGAATGCATTTTTATGGATTGCACAAAATTTTCTTGGAAACAAAAAGGATGAAAGTTATTCAGAGAACATTAATTGATGTTGTCATACTTCCAGCAGCTTGGTTGTAACATGAGCATCAAGATACACTTCCTCCATAGTCATTTGGACCGTTTCCCTGAAAATCTTGATAATCTGAGTGAAGCACAAGGGGAACGGTTCCATCAAGACATTTGAACTATGGAAGAAAGATATCAGGGTCACTGGATTGAGCATATTTTTATGATGGTGGACTATTGTTGGAACATTAAAATCAGGCCTTGCGAACATCATATAAAAGATTTTTTTTGATTTGTAGTGATTATTTTTCTAATGATTTTGCTAAATAAAAAAACTATTTTTCTTAAAAACTTTTTTTTTAATGTCTCAAAAACTAGAGCTGATACAAAAAATCTTAATTCAAATCTGAAATCAGCACCCCGTAAATATATAATATTGGTTATAATTGTTCATGCAACAAAAATGCTGTTACCTTGTGTTATGATCTAAACAGATTTGATTGAATATGAGCTAATAAAGTATTTACCGTAATTCGGATGCAAGATTACATTTAATGGGAGATTAGCTTTGGACTTTCTTGCGCAGCCGGGTATAGAAAAAGTAATTATTTATTTATTTATTATTTGGCTCTTCAACAATGAGTACACTGTTACATTAAAATAAGGGTTAACATAATTAAAACAACTTAATTATAATTGTTACTTACTACATATAGAAGAGCAACATACACTATAATAAAAGAAATTAAACAAAAATAGAACTTAGACAACACATTACACTAATTTAAATAAGAAATGCTTGTCTGATAAAAAAAAAATTATATAAATAAAATAAATAATTACGTATTTTACATTTCTTATATCTTATAGGTTTGTAAGAAACGAAGTTGCATAAGCTCTGCTCCACTTGTGAAGACTCTTGCGTATTCATATTAACTGAGTAGCGTACCAGCATTCGAGCTTAGAAACCATCCTGGGGCTGCCAACAACAATAACTTGCGTCCTGGCAGGATTTACTACCAATCACTGCTCCATTTATTAATCCGCTCTAGATCCATATTAGTGGTCATACTGGTCATGATTGCTTCTGATATTTTATCAAAAGGAGCCTGGGCATATATTTGCAAAACATCTGCATAGAGGTGGTAGGAAGAATTTAATTGTTCAGAAATAGAATATATAAAAATTGCGAAGAGTAAGGGGAGATAACACGCCACCCTGAGGCAACCAACCGCAGTCCTCGTCGTCCTAGTTTACTTGTTTTGCCAAAAATAAGAACAAATCACGCTAAAAAAACTATTACCTATGAAGGAGCACAACTATTCAATAATTTACCCTCTCATATTAAGAATGCAAAGCCATTCAGTAGCTTTCGTTCTTAATTATTTACCTATATATTAGAAACATATTGATATTGTAATTAAAATGTATAATAATAATATATATTATTATAATAATAATATATACATAATAATTAATTTACTTAATGTTATATTCTCATGTAAGTTGCATAAGCTCTGCTCCACTCGGCTTTGTCTTTTTGAGAATAAATGATTAACCTATTCATAAATTTGGAGAGCGATATAAATTTATAAATTCTATTAATTTCCTAATATTAATAATATATTATTATACTCTATTTAACTGTATACTATCTCAATGCGTATAACCAAACAAAGTATTTTAATAATGTAATAATTACAAAAACAATTTAAAATAACGGAGCTATATTCATATAATTAAAAACAGCTCAAGTTATTTAAAATGTATAAAAAGGTATTTTTAACAACCTGGTAAGAACGTTAAAAAATATTACATTAAAGATCTTAGATACACATTTATTATTAAAAATAAGTCACGTTATCTCAAATGTATGAAAAGAAATTACAAAAGTATCAATATATTCGACAATAATTTTGCTCGTAATATACGAGGCGTCAACTCGGGTCAGCGTTCACGCACACAGAGATATTATTCAAGTGTGCGCCACGGTATCGTCGAGCGCGCGTTCGCAGCAAATTTGAGTTGCGTAATTTTGAATATACGCTCTTAACATACTACCTTTCTTGTTGAAGACACTTAATTGAAGAGCTGTGTACAGATATAATTGGGCTTCAGATTTACAATTTTTTTCATATAAAACATAATTATATAAAGAGGGAGGGGAGGCCTTTGCCCTGCAGTGGGACACTATAGGCTCGCAATAATAATTAAATAAACATAATTAATTATGCGGTCTTTAATCTGTCATCTGTTAATGTACCTTCTAAATAAAATAAAATATGCCTGGATATCCAAATTGTGCCCCGTAGATGGCGAAAGGCAAACCCGACCCCCTTTAAAATGGGACCTGAACATAACAGATGAAATGTGGTGTAGTTGCACAACTGCAACTTCTGTGGTAGTATTTATTTATTTATTTTTATGTATTCTGTGTATTACAGGCCCACCAAAGATCTTCAAATAAAGCAAGAGCCGCTGCCCCCAGAAAAGAAAGAAGTGCCTGGCAAACCGAAAAGCATGTGTTCTACTTGTGGACGGTATTTCGTGGATGATCGGGCACTTATGTGGCATCAACGATTGCACAATAACGACCGACCTTATTTATGTGATGTGAGTTAGTTTCAGTACTCGACCGCTCGCCGGTCGCGCTTGTGATTTGTATGCGAATTTAGCAAAAGCGTGCGTACGGTCGTTTAAGAACTGGACGATTTGTAAATTTTCATACGTACGCACTGAAACTGATTTGAGATTTAGTACTTGGATTGATTTTAATTCGAATCTAAACAGTTTGATTAAAATTAATCCAAGCCCGGGTTATTCAAATCATTGTAATTCGTATAATTTAGTATTATTTATGATTTATTTTCATATCATTTTTTTGTAATGTTTTGACGTGTTCAAGCGCCTCCTGGGGCCTATGAAAATAAATGATTTGAATTTGAAAAAAAAAAAAAAAAAAAAAAAAAATTAGTACAGTGGACCAAGCAGTTAGGTATGCAGAACAAATAATTTCACGTCCCAATGACGACTGACTACACTACATAAGCATGTGTGTTACATATTTAAGAAGTGTAATATACCCACTATTTAGGTATGTATTTCAAATATTTATAACTGGTGAAGTCAGTCTTCACTAACACATTGAAGTTATTGCCCTGCATACTTAATTGCTTGGCCCACTGTACCTGCAGCAACGCGTCTGCTGCAATGCGTTGGCGACGCTTCCGTCACGCCATTATTTTTATATGAAAGACGCGTTAGACACGTTGCTGCAGCGTGTCTACCACTCTTATGTGAAGGAGAACCGCTGATCACTTGAGCACACACAGCATCTAGATCAAATGATCCACTCGCTCAGCATGCTCAAGTGGATACAAAGCTTTAAATATCTTACGCTTAGCATAGATAGAAATAGTAAGTTAAATAGAATATCGTTTGCAGTTTTGCGGCCGTGGCTTTGTATCCCTGAACCGCCGCAACCAGCACTCGATGTGTGCCCACACTGCTCCTACCCGCCGATGTCCGCTCTGCCCTGCTCTCTTCCATCTCCGGTCTATGGTCAACACTCATATAAAAAAGGTAAGTCGGATATATTTATATTTATTTAAGTGTCGCGACCTTTTTAGGTTATTATATTAATTGTTGGCGATGCACTGGGTTGATAAGGTCTAAATCCGTTTCCAATGTTATAGGGAATATGCTGGGTAAATGATTCATAGGTGTATCACACCTTTATCTCATGGGGATAGGCAAAAACAACAAAACGCCATTAACATTTTGGCAGTTGTAAACCTTTTTATCTCTAAAACTGGGTTAAGAAATGGTAGTGTAGTAATGAACTTGGCTGTTCCTCGTAGATTTTTTGCACACCTTTGCTGTTTTAACATTTAATGTTCGCCGGTTTCGTCAACTACGTATTTGCCTTTTTTGAACTTATTGAATTTTACCATACTTGCCAATAAATAACCAACTAATCAATACACAAGGATAGGTGTAAGTTGTTAGTTATAGCCTTATGCTCTTTGTATGTTATTTTTAATAACAAAAAATTCTTAAATTATGGGACTGGCAGGATTTGAACCTGCGACTGCATACCAGGCAGTCGCTTTAACCAACTAGCTACGGTCGCCTCTTGTCAGGACCCTAAATTTCTCAACTGTATGTTACGTCATTTCGTGACGTCACGTTCATCCATTTGTTCCTATCTTAAGTAGGATCTTCTTAGTATAATTTGCTAAACATAGCTAAATGCTATAAAAATAATCAATAAAAAACGTTTTACCACAATTTCAGGTGCACCTGAAAACCCACAAGCGTCGTAACCGGGTATCCAAACATCAGAATGTGTTTTGGCGAACGGAGACGGTACCGATTCAGGACTTGAGCGTCGAGATACAGAACGATATACTGGAGCTGCAAGCTAAGGATTATCACGTATGGAAACAACTTACATTGTTTTGTATGATAGCTTTAGGCCCTGCTCACATTGGATGCGTATTTCGTACGAACTTCACTACAAACAGTTCTATAAGAGAGCTCACATTTGATGCGAATTAGCCGTTCGTATAGTTCCAACGCGACGTCCGAAATCAATCCGAACATGTTGGGATTTTGAAAAGTATAGTTTGAAGTTATTATTTAATTCTTTAGATTATTTTTCTTTTCTCTATGATTATTATAGCACAGTCAAATTACGAAATAAATAAACATGAGCGAACACAGTTTGGGGATTTTGAGGATCGATAGGGGGGTGTATTCTGAGCATAAATCCCAATTTGAGGGGCTGTACTGAGGTCAGCTCAAGGTCATTTCGATGGAAACGCGTTTAATTCGATATCTCGAGAATGGTTAGTGTTAGGCGAAAAATTGTAGAGGCCTTTTCTTTTCCAAACAAAATTTCCTAACTTTTTTATCTGAAACTTTTTTTTATAACATTAATATTTTTCAACTTATAACTCCCGTAAGGCAAAAATTTTACTTTTTCTTCTATTTTTCGTCGTTTTCTCCCCAACCATTCAATTTTATTAAATTTTACCGATCGTCGAAGTGTAGATCTTTTAATTATGAACAATTTTGTTCTCAATTTTTTTCTGTAATGCCAATACCTTCGTAGTTATATATTACTTTACCGAGCGAAATCCCCGCCATGAAAAATATTAATGTTATAAAAAAAAGTTTCAGATAAAAAAGTAAAGAAATTTTGTTTGGAAAAGAAAAGGTCTCTACAATTTTTCGCCTAACACTAACCATTCTCGAGATATCGAATTAAACGCGTTTCCATCGAAAGATTGAGCTGACCTCAGTACAGCCCCTCAAATTGGAATTTATGCTCAGAATACACCCCCCTATCGATCCTCAAAATCCCCTAACTGTGTTCGCTCATGTTTATTTAACCCGTTTTTAGCCATAATTTGACTGTACTATAATGTTTGTAGACGTGTTCAAGCGCCTCTTGGCGTTAATAAAAACAAATGATAAATAAATTAATAAATGAATGACTTTTGGAACGAACTCATCCGAAGTCCGAACACACGGTTTGGCAATGCGGTCATTGAGTTTATAGGTGGCTATAGAGGCACAGTCCTTTAGGGCGTTCTGATGACAAACTTTTTACGAGCGACAGAAAACGTATTTTTGCATAATATGTTATGTATGAGAGCAAGAGAAACGAATTATGTCCTCACTTGAAATTGGAACAAAAATTCCGTATTTCTTAATAATAATTGTTATAAACGTCAACAACTGCGCTTCTATAAAAATGTATGAACTTAATGGTTGGGATAAACTGACAGACCTTACTCTATAGTGGCGCCACCTGGTGAGACAAAAAACGATAGCCCTCATTGCCGCACACGCTAGGCGCTGTCTCCACGAGCGAGTGAATCGCGGCGCTATTATCGTCGTGCCACGTATTTCTATACACTCTCTATGGAGCCATCTCCACACGGCGATATTATCGCCGCGATGCGACGAGTGGCAACAAGCGTGCGAAACGTCATTACATCGTCGCTAGCCCGCCGCTACTCGCAGCGGGCTCGCTGCGCTCTCGCGACGAGCGCGCAGCGGGCGCGCTGTCAAACGTAACTGAATTCTTTCTTTTACACCGCGTCGTCAAGGAAACGCGGCGATACCGTTACGAGTCGCCGCGGAAACGCTGCGATTACGTTACGATTCGCGACGATACGCGGCGGAATTATCGCTCGTTCGTGGAGATTCTCCGACGATATAAGGGCGGACTCGTTGCGATTCTCTCGCTCGTGGAGACAGCGCCTACCTGCCAGACTGACGATAGTCTAGTAGGTAGCGCATGCGCCTCTCACCGCGAGAGTTCGGGTTTCGATTCCCGGGTTAGGGGTAAGTGTTAATTGTGTTTTTATAAAGCTGACAAATAACACTTTACTCGACCCGGTAATCGAAACCTAGATTAAAATATTTTTTATTTTGTTTCAGATCTCGAGTTCAGCTCAAATGATAGACATGGATGATCTATAAACGCTTGATAATCTAACTAATTTATTATGAGTCGTATTTAAATAATAAATATCATGAGATGAATTTCATCAATTTATGCAATAAACTAATTTTTTTGCCTATAGTAATGTTCGATTTATTGCATTTCCCCTTCCAAACTTGACATTAATAAAATTACGTTATAGATTAAATCTAAGATATTTGCGGTTCGAAGTTAGCTATAGATGGTTGTTCGACGAATCGCACCGTATTCGAGCGTGACCAATACCACAGAATAAGAATACAGCAGAAGATTCACTTCCTAACAAAAGTCAGGTTTAGGCATAAAAATGGTGTACGTTACGCCAGCAAGAAAGTGTCACCTAGAGTGATATGAGTAGAACGTATAATTAGTGCGCAATCTGCTGTAAATGTGCGCCGCATAAAAAATTTGTGCGTCTTGTAGTTTTGAAAAAAAAACGTAAAAACGATTCCTGCTGGAGTAACGTTGTTCTAGCAAGAAAATTCTAGACGAATCATCGGAGATATAAAATACATACATGGGCAGAGAGCTTATATTTGTGCAAATTTGTGCGCCATAAATATAATTTGTGCGTCGTCGCTTTTTTGTAGTCATTCGAATTTGGTCGGATAACCTGCGCCGAATAACTGTTTTGGTTTAGTCTTAATATTTACTTAATACGAAACAGTTGAAGCTGGATATTTTTACTATATATTATTTGATAAGTGCACTAATTTTTGGTTTACATTTACACATCTTAGGTTGAGCCAGTTTCTTGTTTGATGGCGTCAAAGTTATGATGCCGTCGTTTTGACTTTTAGTAATATTATTCATTAGCGCTTGTAGGTTCTGTTTTGAAACTTTTTATGGTAATTATAAACGTCAAGATGGAACGAATACAGTTTTTAGCGTAGACAGAGAATGGTATAGACGGCTGATAGCTTCGGTCTCCCTCACACAAGAAAAAGATCAACTTATGCCAATTTTGTGTAAAAAAACAAGACAGGTGATAAGATTTTTTGTTTCGCCATGCGTGTCGAGTTTTTTCAAGGTTTGCTCAAAGGATAGTCAAACAAATTTGACGTATTTGACAACGCTGGAAAAAAATTTCGGTATTTTTTAATTTTAGTTAGCTTAAAGCTATAAAAGTTAAGTGAATCCTGAAAAATATTAGTAAATTTTCATCACAAGTGTCTTTGTTAAGCATTATTGTAGGAAATATGGTGCGGTGAAGTGTTTAAGGATGTAAAAATGATAGTAGAAGAAATCTGCCTGAGTTATTGTTCCACTCGTAAGTATAACACATTTTGGCCTTTGAATCATATGCCAGGTTGTATTTTCAATGATTTTATCTCGTGTGAACTATGTTTGTTTATAATTTGATCGACAAAATCATCTAAATTACGAAATTTTAGTATTCACAACCTACAAAAAAAATTTGTTCGATGTTGTCAAGACATCCATATTTTTTTCCCAAAATTAAGGGTAAAAATTTTATGTTGCATTTCTTATGATAAATATATCATGTAGTATTTTAGTCAGTTTCAATATCTTAATTGCATAACAGTTTCCCGGAAAATATTGATTTACGTCCAAAGTGGATTGAAGCTACAGGACGAACAAATTGGGCTCCGAGAAAATTCTCTAAAGTTAGTATCAGATATTTTGGACGACTGAATTATTAAAAAAAGAGAGTAACTCTTTTATTAATGAATGCTGTGCCACAACAGGTAAATTAATATTTAACCTGTAGGATACATTATATACAGCGTGTATATATAATATTAATTATTATTTGAGTATTATCAGTTGAGTATAATAAGGGACTATTTATTTATATTATTATATTACAATATTTGGGTATAGTCAAGTTGAGATACTTTGAATAGATGTGCAAATCACAAATCTTGTAAGTTTATGTTTCCCGTAGCGTAATGCCGTTTTTTACGGTCCTAAGGATTTTACGTGCAATATAGACTTGAATATTTAATTTCGTTTTAATGAAACTAGCTATTGTCCGTGACTTCTGCTCTGTGGGATTCGTTGATCCTCACGTTTTTACATGTGGCAACCGTAACTGCCCGTCCCCGTCCGATGTAGCGTGAGTTAGAAAGTATGTTAAACGCCATCTATTTAAACTTTTGCGTAAAGTTACTACTAAACATTTTACAGTTTCAGGCAAAAGAAGCAGGTAGTGGAGGAGCTAGCATAGTAATGCCGTCAACGAGTGGCCAAGAGTTCACAAAGATTGCCTTTGATGTGTCTACCAAACTCAATACTATGATGCCCCAGCAGAGAGTGTTCAAAAACATGCAGCTAAAACGCCAGATGTGAAACTTCCAACATTGGTTGATCGACTTAATTTCAGTCATTATGCAGTAATAACATAACAGTACATCACGAAATATGTTAAATAAACCGAACAATTGTTTTTTATATCTATTTTATTTTCATAAAATAAATACATTTTTCATTTTGGAATAAGTAAATAATATATCTTAATATTTTGGCAAATTTATCCTAAAACCAGGGTAATTTAATTTACATGTCGCCACACTGTGCCGAGATTCTCTGTCTCGCTGTTGACCATGCCATTCCCCTATCCAGTACTATCCTTCATCCAAGGTTTTTAGCGAGTTTATACGTCTTCTCATTTAGGCGCTACAATATTTTTTTAAGTTTTCAATAAAGCGCGATTACTTGAAAATTATAAATATTATCTGGCATCTAATTATGTCACAAATATGCACAAATTAAGAGCTATTAGTGTATGTTCATTCTACAGGCGCACATATAATGGTCTTTGAGATACACGAATTCGCAAAACGTTACTCCAGCGGGAAACGCAATATCTCGAAAACCTGAAGAAGCACAAATTATATTTATGGCGCACAAATTTGCACAAATATAAGCTCTCTGCCCATGTATGTATTTTATATCTCCGATGATTCGTCTAGAATTTTCTTGCTAGAACAACGTTACTCCAGCAGGAATCGTTTTTACGTTTTTTTTTCAAAACTACAAGACGCACAATTTTTTTATGCGGCGCACATTTACAGCAGATTGCGCACTAATTATACGTTCTACTCATATCACTCTAGGTGACACTTTCTTGCTGGCGTAACGTACACATAAAAATGTACCTACACTCGCTAGAAGCACCCTCCTCCAAACAAAATTGAACCTTAAAACCGGGCGCGAACGGTGAATGTTCTTTGCGCAGCGCAATTTTACGATCGAGGTGCATAGGGTTGTTACTTAACAAGTTTTTGTACCCAGTTAATTTATGTAGTTTGAAGATATGTAAATGCATTAAATTACCGTTTACACACGATAATTCATCTGGAAGTCGTGTGTTCGATTCCAACGGGTGTAGGTATGCGAGCGAATTCGTTTGAAAACATTTCAGTTTGTTCCCAATAGTTTTGAGCAACAAAGAAATGAGGATTTTTATTTAACTACAATTTTATTAACAAAACAAATCCGAGCGAACAACTTACTTAGACATTTATTGTAGTCAAGGAGCTGACAATATTTTTAAAGTTGCCAAACAAATGGACGATTAACTGGGATTATAAAACAAAATAAAATACAAATGATTAAAAAAATTAAATGTGTTTATTTAAAGTAACATAATAAAGTAGCGATCAACCATAGTAAAAATAGATAAGTATGTTAACTTCGAACAAAGGTACATCGCGCCGTTTGTATGCACGCGTAGCGCTTGCCACGCCCCGGGTTCATGTACGTACGCACGCACACTACGCCGCTCGGCCACTCACTCTGAGTGCTACTGCACAGTGCACTAGTGCGGGCCGTGTCATTACTGTGAGCGGTCGGTGTTTGTTTAAAAACTTAGGTACGGTTACGCGCTGCACAGCAAAATGTCTTCGCGAGTCAAAAGATATTATTGTGAAGTTTATGGTTGTTCAAACGACACTATCTCAAACCCCAAAAAAATTCTGCTTTGTTAAGGGCCTTATCATGCTAGCGGATTACGAGCGGATTCAAAGCGGAGCGGGCGCGCAACGGATTCGTTGCGGGCGCGCAACGAACACGCCGCGCATTCGCAGCGAATTCGTTGCGGACGCGCGGCGTGGACGCCATTTTGTACTGTCTCGTACAAACGCCAGCCAACCAACTTAATAAAATATTTTTTTCAAATGTCAAATCATTTTGCATCATAACGGATTCTTGTGGGATTTTATCTTGCTTAAATATTTTATGTTTGTTTTATGGTAGGTAGGAACGAAATTATTTAGGATTATTTTTTAATCGTTTGCAAAACAACACAAATTAGTCGCTCTCTTCCATTCGATTAATTGATAATGGATCTTCCCAAATTCGTCGATGCTTTCGTTTTCGTCGCCGGCGTTTATGAAGTAACAAAGCCAACAGCAGTGTTTCCTCGTCGGAATCAATTTTGTTACTGAGTGTATTGTACGTCGTAAATTCGCTACAAACACGCGACGAAAACGTAGCGTATTCGCCACGCGTCCGCGACGTCTCCGCTGCGCAGCCGCTGCGTGTTCGCGACGCATTCGCTGCGCGCCCGCTCCGCTTTGAATCCGCTCGCAATCCGCTAGTATGATAAGGCACTAAGTGTAAGAGATTGCAACCTTATATACTACGGATAATTTTATTAATATAATATTGGTCTATTTGACAAAGAATTTAATTTCATAGTATTATTCTCTCCATAACCATTTCTAGTCATTGTATTTTGGTTGCTATAACTTACACATAACAATTATTGTCAATAATCAAACAAAATTGTATGAATTATTTGAAAAGATGGTGAACATGAGTTTCTCACCAGTTCTTTTCATGATGCAATACCCATCGGAGCTGGTACTTGGATTGATTTTAATTCAAACCTCAAAGTTGAATTGAAATCAATCTAAGCTCCGGTGATTTAAATCATTTTGTTGCAATTAATATTATAATTTAATTAGCTTAAGTTTTATTTTAATTTTATTTATTTGAACGTTGATGTTTGTTTTGACGTGTTCAAGCGCCCTTTGGGGCCCATGGAAATAAATGATTTGACTTTGACTTGACATAAATAAATGCTTTGTTTTGTAAAAAAAAGTTTTTTTATAATTAAAAAAATAATTTCAGTACAGGTAATTTAAAATATCAATCTGACAAGTGACAACCCTGCGCCTCGAGCAAGTTTAGGTATCGTGCGCTCCTAAACGCCGGGCGTTGGCCTACTTATCTATTTTTACTATGGATCAACGAATCAATAAATAATTAAATGATTGGACAACAGCTTGTCTTTTATTATTTCATAGTTATTCGTAAAATAGTTTCACATCAATTTTCTCTATTATTATTATTACAATTGTTTTACTTTTAGATAATGTTTGATTGATCGTTTGCCTGATTTAAAATTTCGATTATTAAATCTTAGCGTCGAAAATATGCGAAGCCTTACAAACAGCCTTAATAAGTAGTCAACAGGGAAACAATATATAAATGTATTGCGTGCGTGCGATCCGTGCGACGAGCGATAGCCCTCTGCCGTAAACTGTTGTGAATAATGTCTTTGGATGCTTCAGTGAAACAAAGATTCTTCTTGATACATTTATTCATGATAATCAGAGTCCGATACCATTACATCTTTTACTGACGGCCATGACAGGAGTGTGTGCGCACTAGGGTGCGTTCCAAATATAGCAACACATACATAGCATTGGGTGCATTCATATACTAGTTAATATTTCAACACCCCCCCTCGATTGATAGTTTAATTAGTTTACAAACAACTTGAAATCGCTAACATACACATACATAATTGGCCCACAAAATTGTTGATCCAAACATATTCATATTTTTTAATACTAACATAACATTATAATGTAATACTCACATGTTAAACAATACACAAAACAACACTTAAATAAAATGTTACACATTATCTTTAATAACATAATTAGTAGTCACACAAAACACAATACTATACTTATTAACAACATTTTAAATGTTACACAAATTACACATTAAAACAATTCACATATAACACTTTGAAATTACAAATAAAGTGGTTACAATTACACATAGTTTAAGAAAATTACACCTCAAAAAATTACACAATATTTAGTTCTTTACAGAAAAATGAAATTTTATCATTTGATAATGATTTTGTCATCATATCTGACAAATTATGGTCTGTAGGTACATATTCTATATCAAACTCTTTCTTATTTATCAAATCCTTTAAAAAATGAATCTTTATATCAATGTGTTTAGTACGTTTACTATTCTCTAATGATTTTGAAAGTTGTATGGCACCTTTATTGTCCATGAATAATACACACTTCACTTTACAGTTCAGTCCATTAATATCTTGACAAAGTCCTTTCACATACATTAAATCACAAGCACTGGTTGCTCCAGCAACATATTCAGCTTCCACAGTAGACAATGAAACACAATTTTGTTTTCTTGACATCCATGCAACAACATTGTTGCAATGCAAAGTTACAGATCCTGACATACTTTTTCGGTCAGTTGAATTTCCAGCCCAGTCAGCATCAGAGTAAGTATGTATTGACAATTTATCATTTCTCTCATAAATTAATCCAACATCAGCTGTTTGCTTTAGATATCTTAATGTTCGCTTAGCTTGAGTCCATAAGCTCTGTGTTGGCTTATCCAAGTATTGACTCAAATATGATGTAGCATAGCAAATATCAGGTCTTGACACTGTTGCCACAAACATCAGACTACCAATCAGCTGTCTATAAGGTAAGTTTATATTTATTGGTTCATTTCTGTCAATTTGAAATCCTTTGACTACTGGTGTTGAAACTCCTTTACATTCTGTCATATTATATTTTTCTAACATTTTTTGTATTTGTTTATTCTGTGTTATCTTTATCCCATTATCTAGTTTTTCTATTTCCATTCCCAAAAATGTTTTAGGAAATCCAAAATCTTTAACTTCAAATGCTTCTTTTAATCCTTGTATTATCTTATTTATATTTTCTTGAGATGTAGTAATTAAAATATCATCTACATAAATTAATATTAAAGCATTTATCTCTTTTGATAAATATAGGCAATAGTCATGTTTTGATCTTGTAAATCCTTTTGTTTCCATGTATTCATTAAATCTTTGATTCCATACTTTAGGACTTTCTCTTAATCCATATAAGCCTCTATTTAACTTCAAAACTTTGTTCTTTGCAACTTTAATTCCTTCCGGTGGTTTTAAGTAAATTTCTGATTCTAACTCTCCATTTAGAAATGCTGTAGGTACATCTAGTTGTCTGATTGGCCATTCCTTCTGTACAGCTTCTGATAGAAATGTGCGTACTGTTGACATTCTTGCTACGGGAGCATAATTCTTGCCAAATTCTTCATTTTCTTTTAACTGGTACCCACGAGCAACTAGTCTAGCCTTTTTCTGTCCATTTTCCTTTATTTTAAATATCCATTTTGCATCTATTATTTGCTTATTTTCAGGTAAGTAAGTTTCAGTAAATGTATTCATCTTTCTTAATGCTTTTATTTCATTTTCTATAGCTTCTTTCCATCCAGTTTCCATTGCAGTTTTATAATTTTCAGGTTCTTCTGTATGTAACAGACAATATGCTTGGTGTAATTCATATTCATTTAGGTAAGTAGGAGTTTTGATGGCTCTTCCCGTCCTTGTCTTTACTTTCTCCTCTTCATTTCTATTTTCTTCTGTTTGTTCAATTTCTTCTGTAGGTTTTATTATTTCTTTCTGTTGTATTGTATCATTTTCTATTTCTTTATATATAACTGCTTCTTCATTTTGTTTCACATTATTATCTTCTTTGTCTTTATTATAAACAATTTTAGTTTCATCAAAAATTACATCTGTTGAACATGTTATTTCATCATTTTCAGGATCCCACAACCTATATCCATTCTTACTATAGCCTACCATAATCATAGGTTTTGCCCTTGCATCCAATTTGTTTGGTTTAGGTATAGTAACGCACCATGCTTTTGACCCAAATACTTTCATATTCTTAATGTTATTTATTCCATACCAAATCATAGCTGGAGTAGCATTTTGAAGTACTCTACTTGGACATCTATTTAACTCATAAGCCGAACAACATAAAGCTTCACCCCACAAATGTCTAGGTAATTTGGTTTCTGCAAATTTAGTTCTTGTTCTATCTAACAAAGTCTTGTTCATTCTCTCACTACTTCCATTTTGCATTGGTGTATAAGGTGACGTATACTGTATTACTATTCCTTTTTGTCTACAGTAATTCTTAAAATAATTTGATGTAAATTCACCACCATTGTCTAATCTCAACTTTTTAGTTTTGTATCCTAACTGTGTTTTAACTTCTTTAATGTAGTTTATCAAGTTTTCTTCAGCTTCATTCTTCTGTTTTAATAATCTTACTGTTAAGAAATGAGAATAATCATCAATAATGACTTGAAAATATTTTGCACCATTTATATCACATGGTTGAATTGGTCCGCAAATATCTGAATGAATTAAATCTCCTATCTGTCTTGAATATTTTCTTGATTCTTGAAATGTCCTTCTTGTACTTTTACCTTCTATGCATTTACCACACTTTTCATTAGAAATAGGCAACCCCAAAACTTTTAAACCTAATTTGTTAAGATGACCTAAACGTCTATGCCATAACTGTTTATCATTAATCTCATCTCCACTTAACATACACTTGTTTGATGAAATATTAAAATTAAGCACATATAAACGAGACTGTAATTTACCTTCAATTTTAGCTTGTCCTCTACATATAAAGACCATATCTTTAGAGAATTTAACAACTAAGTCCTTTGATAACAATTGCGCTACAGATAACAAATTATATGTTAGGTTCTCTACAATTAAACATTCAATTGTTATTTTCTCTTTATTCCAAGTTACATCTATTCTTCCTTTCTCTTTACTTTTCAAATATTGACCATTTGCAACATATATTTTAATCTCATCTATTTGTTGAATATTATACATGAATTTCTTAAAACATTCTTTAATTAAATTCTCAGTAGCCCCTGAATCTACTATAAATTGAATATAACTATTTATATTACTAGTACAACTATTACTAACTTGACCATCCGCTTCTTTCATATTAAACGCTGTAAACATCCAGTAATCCTGCATACTATCTTCTTCTCTTTCTGTGACATATGCTCTGCCTCTGCCTCGACCTCGTGCTGTTCCTCTCTGCATTGACCTTCCTCTTCCTCTCATAAATCTACCTTTAGTATTAGATGATGTTGTTTCACCTGGTTTGTGTTCATTTCCTTCCCTTGTTTCCTTTTTCCAACAATCATATGACTTGTGTCCTTTCTTTCCGCATGTATAACATGAAAATGACTTTTCTGAGGTCTCTCTACTTGCAAACTTTATTTCTGCATCAAGCAATCTAGCTTTTATAAAATCTATGTTTAACTTACAATCTGAAGATGTTGACATTGTCTCAATAGAAGTGATTACTGCTTCGTATTCCGATGGCATCGCAGACAGAAGGTAGCACACCTTGTCCTCCTCTATAATTTGACATCCCGCCGCACTCAAGTCGGTTACTATTTTGTCAAAAGTCAAGAAAAAATCTTGTAGCTTTATCCCACTAGTACATTTCAATGTTAGAAGTTTTCTTCGTAAATGTAGCTTGTTAATGACACTTTTCCTCTCAAATAATGCTTCAAGAGACTTGATCATCTCTAAAGCTGTACTACAGTTCTTGACTGTTTCTAAGTACTTATCACTCAAGCATTGCACTATGATTCCTTTCGCTTTCCTATCGCTTTTCATGAATTCTTTTTCATCTGTAGATTCTTTGCGATCTTCTAACACGTCTATTACTTCTTTTTCTTCCATCAACATTCTAAGACGGAATTTCCAGTTTGAAAATGACTCTCCTTCCCGCAGGACAGGCAACATAAGCTTCTCCATGGTTTGATTCGATCAACCACGCTCTGCTGTTGTGAATAATGTCTTTGGATGCTTCAGTGAAACAAAGATTCTTCTTGATACATTTATTCATGATAATCAGAGTCCGATACCATTACATCTTTTACTGACGGCCATGACAGGAGTGTGTGCGCACTAGGGTGCGTTCCAAATATAGCAACACATACATAGCATTGGGTGCATTCATATACTAGTTAATATTTCAACATAAACACCCCGAAGCGGATCGGCCGGCCAGTCATACCTAAACTGCGGAAAGAGACCCCCGGCCAATACTGACCTTTAACTATTGCCGGCAATATGCCCAATATTGCCATATTCCCGGCAGTGGGAATATTGTTGGCCATCGCTACCCGTGACATTTCATTTGCGACTTACTTCAAACCCGCCAATATCTTTGATTTTATCTATAATCACAAATCAGATTGTGACGGTATATGAATAGTTGCGAAGGCATTCATACAACATAATTCACATCTCTATTTCGAAACCGTTTCTAAACAATAATTTACCAGAATAGAGTTATAAAATATATTATCTTAAAATTTTGTAAGCAATGCGATGAAGTTGACAGAATGTTCAAAAACCGACCTAAACAAAAAGAGCATTTTTTTTGTTTCTAACTAAATGAAGTGTTTTTTTTTTTAAACCATTTATTTATTTATTCATTTGCGAAAGGGTTTTTAGATTCATATCGTGTTTATACGAAGAGCGACATCTTCAATAATTATCCAAATAATCACACTTGAATGAACTGTCACAAGAGTCAGCAGTCACAAGAGACTGGCTTTCCCATAAATATAGAATAGTACAAGATGAACAATGACATATTAAAGGCGATACAAAAACAAATTTACATGTGTCTAAGTGATTGTCGATGTGTGTGTGAAAAATAGTGATGTATGGACTGACTGATGTTAATTTCTCGATACACGACCACAGACCATAATACTCTAACGGGATTATCTGTCCTGTAAAGAGGAGTGTATATAGTTGTAGTAAATGCAAATGTTTTGATAGTTTATAGGAGATTGAAACACTTCGTATGAAATACTAAACTCTTTATTGGCCTCTGAAAATTACAGTTTTGTTTAGTTGATTTAAAATCCTTAGCCATTTATCTCGTAATGCTTCATTCGTTGGCAACCTAAAAGTAAAATTATCATTACTAAACGACCTACCTACTGAAGTATTTGGAAATGACTGCTACTTAATATGAAATATGTGAAGTAAAATTATACAGGTAGGTACCAAACGACAGACTATGTTATATACAGGGTGTCCCAGAACTGTTTTTGTATGGAACCTAAAAATAAATGTACTACAGAAACTGTAAATACTCCTTTACGCGTTCGGTATCTTATGTATATTATGTTCTTATTACGTAGGTAAGGTAGGTACGTATAATTACTCGACACAGTGACTCCTTTTAACGTGAACGCATAATAATATAGTCTGGCACCGATTAACATAAAATAAAGATAATAGTTGTTATTTTTATAGCGTCATAAATATGTGTAGTACTAACTGACTGTATTTAAAAACAACTCTAAAAAACTAGCCCCGCAAGTTACACGGAGAAATATTTTTGAAAACTACTCATCAATGATTCATTCAATTTAAAGTCATTTTTACTTGATAAACTGACCATAATCGCAAATCAAAAACTAACTGTTTCTACACTAAAATGTGTGATATTATAAAATTCTCAACACCAAATTTATTAGATACGGGCTATATAATAATTAATTAATTACCCTATTACGGGACATTTTTTTTCCTAAAAAACCCCAGTCTCCATTTTCCTTAGCCAGATAGTTTATAAATCATCATTAATTCAAATGACCATCATTTGAATTAATGACAGTATTATTGTTAAAAATACTATCGACTTTTTATCGATACTCATGATTTCATAATTTAGTCAAGCCCTAACGTAAACAAACATTTATATCTTTTACACAAGAAATGCTTTGATTCTTTGTTTATACGTGAAATATTATCACATTATCGGAGTAGATACGTAAATACGTCGGTCACAACTGTTTTCATCCAAATATAATGTATTATTTCTACAAAATGTGGTTCGCAAAAATTTAGTAGTCAGTTCATATTTACCTGTGGAATGTGTATTTGTCCGGGTTATTTCGTTTTGTGACACTGCAATTGATCACTGAACAAGACATCTTATTGATCACATGCGCTTTTTAATTGGTTTATTGCAGGATTCTTATTTAAATTCACTAAATATGTGTTGACACAAAAACAAGCGGTCCGCTATGGACCCCTACTAGTTAAAAATGTGTTGCAACGCCATTTTTTTCTCTATCTCTCTTTCTCACACGTGGTATTCATATGAAAATGATTTCTCTTTTCCTCGCTTTGTTTGTCTTTTAGCGGTAGCGCGCGAGATCCTAGGTCTATGGGCTTTCCAAAGGAAAAGTGTTACTACATATTTGGATTAACAGGTGCATAATATATCAAGAAAAACATTAGTGAAAATCACTTTACACTTTTCGCATTTACCCATTTCAAAACATTAAATGAAAAAAAAAAACAAGTGTTGTTAATTTTATTTTTCATATATTTTTTTAATAAATTTGTGAAATTCAATCAAAAGATTAATTACTATTTTGCATCACATACTATCAATTATACCCGACGTATTTTGACTGTATTAAGGAATAAAGTTTTTTTTGTTCTATTTGGTGTGGTGTAAAATACTGTTTTCTCAGTTTGTATCAGTTTCGAAATATAGGTGCGAATATAGTTGCAAAGGTGATCAGTGTTAGGATAGCATAAAAAATAAAAAACACAATTAGCCCTTTTCTATATACATTTATTTATTTTTTGTTAATTTCAATGAATCGCTATTGGCGGCCGATATATAGTTTATATATAATAATCAATTGAATATATACAAGTTAAATATAACCTGAAACTTTCTTATGAACATTGAGTCTTATATCTAGGTGGAATCATTTCGTTATCATCTAGTTGAAATTGCATCACATAACACGTCAATCAACCTTATATGTTCAGAATGTGTCAAGTGCACTGAAAATGAGTGGAGCCGCAAGCCGGTATATATTATGTAGTTTGTTCATACATGTGCATGTATTTAACTCGACATTTTTTTAACATTGCTTAAGGTAGTGAGACTTAGGCCCTTCGCCATCGAAATCGCCAATACGAAAGTTGCAACAATCTTCAACGAATTATATTTAATTTTCATCCAAAATCTTGCTCCGCAATCCACGTGCAAAACGTTGAATGCGCATCAAATAATAAATACTGTTTGCATTGAAGATTTTTTCAAAATTCTCCGGCATCTTGGACGTCAGTGATCTCGATATGCAGGTTGCGTCGTACTGTGTACAACCATCCATGCAGTCGCAGAGTACCGGAGACGCGTCGCGAATCGGATGAAGGGCCTTACTCAACCTGATAAAGCAAGTCTTGTAGAGTTATATATTATATGTTTTTAAACTTTCGCGATTTGAGAACATTTTTAAAAAATTAGACAACGGGTCTTAATCGCGTAATTATTATAAAGGTAAATAAATACCTATGCTCGACGTTTCGAATGACTTGCATCATTCTTGGTCACGAGCCGACTGGTGAAGCTCAGCGTCGTCTCCGTGAAGCGCGGATATTGTCCACTACCCTCACTTGGTCGTCACAATTTTTATTTTTATTTAGTTCGGAACCGTCGGTAGACTGTGACGACCAAGTGAGGGTAGTGGACAATATCCGCGCTTCACGGAGACGACTACTTGGTCGCAACTAAGCTTATCAAATATCTTGAATATAAAATAGAAAAACTTGCTAAGCTCTACTTGATTTAAGTATTGAACTTTGTCTCTCTTAATCAGCTTAGTTGCCTTTGCCTATTGTTTGAAATGAGAACAATATCATCATAATGATTTTAATGATGCATGCTTGGTTACATAGCAAATGTATCATCATTATATTGCACCACACAACTTGTAGTATTCGTGCCGCATCTATGTCCTGTACATGTCTACAGAATGTGCACCAAACGGAAAAAAAACAATAAAAATATCGAGTTACAACATGCGCATGTATAAATTATTTATTTGTACTATATGTAACAGTTAAAGGGAATAGTTCACGCCCGCTGTCTGAACGATTTAAGTACGCGCCAATATTCTCTCAGTGAGTAACTGTACAATAATGACTTCCATAGCTATTATGATTGAAATCAATGTGGATTGAATTGAATTACAACGACAGATTAATTGCGATAAATCAGCTAGGTTTAACATTTAATTCCATTCAATCAACAGTGGATTCAGTCGTAAAGGGCCTCTCTAAGCGTCAAGTGTTTCTCAAAGCTGTAAGACTGTAGTAATTCTAGCTAAATCAAAAGAAACATATATATGCGCACGCATATTAATCACATTAAAATGCTGTTTTCTTCAAATAAAGGCTAGAATTGTAAAAGTTTTACAATACACTAAAAGATATATTTGTTACAACAAGACGTCTTTGTCGCCATTTACTCCAAGGTAAATAATTCTAAATTTCCGGTACAAAATAGAATCTTTGTAAAACATATCACACAGACCCTATGAGCAAGTAGCGACATCTATTGTAACAAATAAACCTTTTATGAGAAACTAGAGTTAAAGCCAAAGTATTTTGTTCAATAAATTTGGATAAGCTTGTTAAAAAAATAAACGTAAGAATTAATGAAAGGGAAAATGTTGATCTTAGTATGGTCCTCATTTCGGTGGGTTATGGGAAGTCGTAGTTTAAAATTTATTTTTTTTTACTATTTTTTTATATTGCTTTCTCGTATGCGTATCCCAAAATACTACTTATAATCAAATTAGGGACACGCACACATCAAATAAGTTGTATCGTTCAAGTAGCGGGCGAGGCGACTATTGGCTAAAAGGGAGGGATTATGACGTCAAACACTCTTTCATCTCTCTCTCATTAACACTAATGATATTTAACTTACTTGCAGCACGTCGTACCACACTAAATACAAAAGATCCTGGCAGTCACTCGCGTTGCACTAACACGTCACTCCACCGTAGTTGTAACACATCACAAGTTCTGTTTCGCGAACCGCGTGGCGTCATTGTACGTAGCCATAAGAATAATCCATCAGAATGAAAACCGCTATATTTTTGTATTGATTTATTTACAATGTTGTCAAAAGAGAATAGCAGCAATAATAAAAATAATACTGCGAATCAGAATATAGCAAACCATGCCTCTTTATGTTATTCAGTTATCATTCGCACCACTGGGTAAGTACTGTAGTGAATGAGAACCATTTTTCGACTATACACGCGGTTCTGTGTCTTTATAATGAAAACTTATTGTTTTTTTTTGTATTTGTTTAATCAGAAGACAATAATTTAAATTTTATCGCTTTCCTTTTTATTATTGGTCGAAAACATCTCATCGCGTCAACCCCGGGTGAGGTATCGTCCCCGAAACAGGTTTCTGCTAAACAGACGAAAGATCATCTTAATTGATTATCCTACCGACTGCACTAGAGAGGAGCTAATGAAGAGCACTGTATGAGTTGCCTCTATGG
This sequence comes from Hypena proboscidalis, assembly GCA_905147285.1. Lineage (NCBI taxonomy): Eukaryota > Metazoa > Arthropoda > Insecta > Lepidoptera > Erebidae > Hypena > Hypena proboscidalis. The sequence continues at coordinate 10,751,887 of LR990152.1, forward strand.
ATTATAAAATATGATGACATGTTGAAGAAGAATGATTTTCTCCTGATGGATTATTCGCTACGGTTAAACACCACTCCGAGTCTCACGTCACTAGCGTCACAAGTGTAGGGTACAGGCGTTACCCAACCCACATTTCTGACAGCCGTGTCTCCGCTTCAGTCACATTCGCTTAGAGGCGGTTGGCGCGTCCGTAGATGAAGCGGTCACGCCACCGCTCGTAGTGCTACGTACAGGCGATGGAGGAGGAAGCGCCGTCGCCGGAGGCGGAGCCCGCGCGGACGTTCACTTCGTACATGTTGGAGGAATTCGAGTCCTCGTTGTACGAGAGCACGCTCACCTCGTCTGTCTGCTAAACAGGGAAATACAGGCAATGTGTTACGATTTATTTTAAACAAGCCAGATTGGCAGGCGATTAACTACGTAAGCTCATAAAACTTGAGAAATGTTTGAGTAGTGCTTGTATATCTGTCCCCAGATTTTACGGGTAAGACTGGATTGCACATAAACATAAACATTTTATTTATTTCTCTCATAAAGGGATGTACAATTCAAACATAAATTATTGGTGATGCCCGAAGCCCAGCCAGCGCTGACACCGCCCAACTTGCAACTTTAGTACCTAGTCATACAATGAGATGAATTAAACAAATAATAATATTTAGGTATCTAATAATTAAACAAGCAGGGCGGCTCAACGCTAGCCTGAACCCGGGCACCACGAGCAAATAACAGCTGACTAGCTAACAGCTGCTAACAGAACGAATAACATGGTTATTCTGCGATATAATGACGCATTTACAATTTTGCGATAGGGAATTGGCTGCAACAGAGAATTGCTATAATCTATTTAGTCAAATACTAAAAACTAAAACAAAATCTGTTTTAACTATAAATAAATATATGAATATGTAGCTCGATAATGACATAACATAATATAACATTACGCCAATATTACTCAGAAGGGTGTGGCAACACCAACATTTCACCTGTTATATTTAGGCCCCTCTTTATTTAACCAGATACACATGCGGTGAGACTAACCACTAGACCATCGAGGTAGTATATAATAGCTAGCTGGATAATGTATCAATTAAATCAAAGATCTTGGAGGTTTTAAAGTTAGCCGCAAATATCACAAGGCTGAGCAGTCATCGGCAGCCAACTTCATCGTCAAGATATTAGATTGTATGAATACTTTATCTTTAGTTCAGTACTCACGCTGCTCTCCGAGAGCCTCTTGGTCTTCTTATTGGGCGCGGCGGCGGCGGCGGGCTCGGGGCGGCGCTTGGCGCCCGACGTGGTGCGCTCGCGCTTCAGCAGCGACGCCGACAGGTACTGGTGCAGCTGCTTGCGGCGCACGTGGCGGGCCTGCGGGCGACACGGGTTACTGGGGCTCAGGCCAGGGGGCGCAGGCATTTCTTTATTATTTAAATAAATATCACACAACGCCATCTAGTCCCAAACTAAGCATAGCTTGTACTATGGGTACTAGAATAACTGATGAACATATATACTTTTCTTTTGTAAATACATACTTATTATACATAGAAATAACATTTGATTCAATGCATAAGCGCCGGATGAGTTTTGGCGTGTGATATTCACTTCATTATATAAAACAAATCTGAATGATTAATGATTCACCTGTGTAGTTTGTGCTCACAATTTTTTAATACATGAACTATACATAAAGCTTTGTAAAATTGTCGAAAACATATTTTTTTAATGGAAAAGTTTACTATCAAATATAAGAAATACATACTCATTTTTTATACATTTTGGCCCATCAACTGAGCGAAATCTGGTAGCCGCGTTTGTTTCTCGACCAATCAAAACCGCCCATGTCAACTCATTATAAAAGCGACATCTGGTGGTTGAGTTTTCAGAAAACATCCACATTGCCAGACAACATTGTCAAATCAACGTCTCAACTAAACAAGATCGCAGTTGGTTCACTATTTTGATTTTTTAATTAGGTTTGAGCTGATTAGTGTATTTGTCATTTCGTTGCCATAAAAACGGCGTAGAGTCACCCTTTTTTTTTACTCCTTTTTCCCCAGCTGTTATGTACAGTGGGCCAAGCAATTAGGTATGCAGGGCAAAAACTTCTACGCCATAGTGAAAACTAACTGCAATAGATATGCATGTGTGAATTACATATTTAATAAGTGTAAATGGAAGAAGTACGGCAATCTTTCAGATTATGAGCAATTTTCATTATACAGATCTAGATTTCAGTTACAGTGCAAAGAATGCTACACTAAATATATAAGTGATGTCGAAGACAGTATCAAGGATAACGTAAATTATTTCTGGAAATTTATATTTAATAGAAAATCAACTCAAACCGTACTATCAAAAATGCATTACAGAAGTCACACATCAAATGTTCCGGATGAAATATGTCAGTTGTTCTCCGATTTTTTCACATCTGTTTATGAACCATCTACGCTTAAAAATAATTCTAATTTCACAGAAAAATATGCTGAAAATAGCTCAATTTTAAATAACATTTCATTTACAAATGAACAAGTTTTAAAGGCGCTGCAAAATCTTGACATATCCAAAGGGCCAGGTCCTGACACGCTCCCAGTAATCTTTCTCAAAAACACTGCAAAATATGTATGCATACCTCTACAAATTATCTTTAACCGTTCAATAGCGGAGGGAGTATTTCCAGAGTCATGGAAGCTAGCATATATCACACCTGTATATAAGGCCCTACCTAAGCTATTTGAAAGGCTTGTACACGACCAGTTATACCCCGTGCTCCATAATATTGTTATAAAACAACAACATGGTTTTGTGAAAAAAAGATCCACCGTTACAAATCTGATGACATACACAGAATACTTATTTAATAATATGGACCGTGGTATACAGGTGGACGCTGTTTATACTGATTTTCGGAAAGCTTTCGATAAGGTTGACCATGAGTTACTTTTAAATAAAATCACCTACAATGGGATACGCGGGGATCTTCTGAGGTGGTTTGCGTCTTATATTTCAAATAGAACACAGAGGGTAGTTCTGAATGGTTTTCATTCAGCTACTATCTCTGTTACCTCTGGCGTTCCACAAGGATCAATATTAGGTCCACTATTGTTCATCATTTTTATTAATGACATAAGTGAATGTATTCAAAATTCAAAATTTTTATTATATGCAGATGACTTAAAAATTTTTAGTCCAATAAAAACTCTTAATGACTGTTGCGCATTCCAGGATGACCTTAGACGCCTTACAGTGTACTGTAATAATAATAAATTGCAACTAAGCATCGCCAAGTGTTGCTGTCTGAGTTTTACAAAAAACAAAAAAAATATTAATTTTCCCTACGTTTTAAATAATTCACCTCTACAGCGTGTCACAACAGTAAGAGATCTTGGTGTTTTGTTGGACGACAAGCTTCACTTGGACCAGCACATCGAGGCCATTGTGAGCAATGCGTGGCGTATGTATGGCTTCGTCATGAGATCAACCACAGATTTCATACGTCCCAAAACTTACCAGCTTCTATATAAATCATTAATAAGATCACAACTGGAGTATGCAGTGTCGGTTTGGAGTCCTCATTATGACAAGTATTCGATAGCGATAGAGAAAGTTCAAAAAAAATGTCTTAAAGCACTTCATTACCGTTGCTTCCGCGCCTCTTTGAGCTATGACAATCTGCTTAAGAAGTATAATTTGCTAAGCCTAAGGAACCGTCGAATGTATCTAGACACCATGCTCTTGTACGACCTATGTAACAATGCATACGATTGTTCCGAATTATGCAACCAAATTTGTTACCTTGTCCCTAGGACCTCCCATAGACGCACTGCACGAGATAAACCGCTTTTCGCTGTAACTAAATGACGCACTAATGCAGGCTTGCGAGCACCTTTGCGTCGACTCATCACTAATTATAATTTCAGATTTCGATGTATTTTGTATGTCTCCCGGACAGTTTAGAGTGCATATATTGAAGGCAATTAAGGATTATTCCATAGCATTGCAGTAATTATAGTGTTTTCGTTAATTTCTTTTTGTTTTTGGTTTTACTATTGTATTGCTTTTTTTGTTCTTTAAACATATATTATATATTTATAGTATGATTAATTACATAGATTTATTAAGAAAAAAAATAGCTTATGTACGGCTTTAAAATTATATTTAAATATGTATTTTGTGGATAACGTCGTCGATTACGCAATTGTATTTTGCTTTTATTATTTAAGTTTAGTTTGCTTTAAAAACTTGTATTTCTTATTGTGTAATTGTTTGTTATTCCAAATAAATAAAATAAAAAAATAAAAATAAAATAAAATATGCCCACTATTTAGATATGTAACTCACTTATCCATCACTGGTGTAGTAAGTATTTACTATGACTTAGAAGTTTTTGCCCTGTATAGCTAACTCGTTGGCTCACTGTACATATAATCACAGTAGACTTGGAGGTCGACGTGAACACCCAAAGCCTCGTCCCAACAATAATAAAACGTGCAGATATCACTAGAATGTGTTACAAACGACTTTACCAAAATACCATTACCTCAATAGTCATTCCCTCTCGCAGCATGTTGCTGTTTTTGGCCTGGTAGTTGACTGTCTTGGTGAACGACTCGATGTCGTGTGTGAGGTCTACGTTGAGGTTCGTCTTTTCGAACACTAGCCCGATGAACCACATCGAACAATAATTTGCTATCACTTCACCCTGAAATGTTAATAATAAATATAATGGCTTTTGTTTAAATGCGTTCAAACTACGACATATTTTTACAGTATGAAGAAATAAAGATAGTATTTGCTCCGGTGTAAAATTTACTTTTTCAGTTTGTAACATGGTAGTAACAGTTTCGAAATGATGGTACGAAATATGCCGTAGAATCGCAGGTTAGTGTAGTGTATGTATGTAAGATGATAGTTGTGAGCCATACGCACACTACTACAACGCGATATGTCACCTGTCACTGCGACGTCATTCAGTCGGAATAAATGCATTAAACTAGTGAGACGTGTTTCTACTACTCGCCCCTAACCGCCCTCCCGACTCTTCAGTGGCGACGAGGACTAAGTACCGTCATTGTGCGTGCGTTATTTTTAATAATGATCGGGAAAATAACAGAGTTTTATGTGAATAAAGACGATTGGCGGCTGTATATAGAACGGCTGGAACAGTATTTTCTCGTGAATGAGGTGAAAGTGGAGATGTACGTACCTACAGTAATAACACTGATGGGGGCGGAAAGTTATGAACTTTTAGTAAATCTGTGTACACCCGAGAAACCAAAAAATAAAACCTTCGTGCAACTGGTTGAGATTATGGAGAAGCACCTTCAACCCAAGCCTAGTGAGTTAGCGGAGAGATACAAGTTTCGCAAACGAATCCAACAAAATGGTGAAGGTATTGCCGAATATATCGCGGTGCTGAAAAAAATGTCCAAATCGTGCGGATTTGGGGCGTGGTTGCAGGAAAGTTTACGAGACCAGTTAGCGTGCGGCATTAGCAGTGAGAGTATTCGCCAGAGGTTGTTTGCCGAAACCAATCTAGACTTCCAGAAGGCATACAGCTTAGCCGTTAGTTTGGAATCGGCTGAAAAAGATGCAGCGAGCGTGGTCCAAGGTCAAGGAAGGTCATGCGGTGACACGGCAAGTACGGTCGATTGTCAGGCGATAGAGGGGTCATACACAAGATGGCGCCGGAGGGGCGCGGGTGCACTGAGTGAACCGGAAGCACGCGGCAAGAGTGGGCCGGCGCGGGAGGCCGGGCTACGGAGCGCCCGGGGCGGCCGCCAGCAGCGACAACACGGGCGTGGCTCGGAGACATCGGGGCTAGAACCACACGACAGGCCAGCACGAGGTCTGCCGGCGCCGGCGGCGCAGCCCGACGCGCAACATCAACAATGCAAAGCATGCGGTGGAGCGCATGCGGAGTTGTCATGCAGATTTGCACGTTATGTATGCCGTGTATGCAATAAAACAGGGCATCTTCGGCGGATGTGCCCAAACTTAGCTAGCCAATGCTGGGTGGAAGCTTCGGCAAACGATAGTTTAGGCAGTGGAAGTGACCATAGCGAGGAGGTAATAAACATTACTGTTAACCGGTTGAATTTAAGTCAGTGTAAACCGTTTATGATTCCTTTGATAGTGCATAATAAAGAATTATATATGGAATGCGATACCGGCAGTGCGGTATCGTGCATTAGTTATGACATGTACCAGAGGTTATTCAGTTGTTTAGCGATCAACAAATGTAATATTATCTTACGATATTATACAGGCGAGTCCGTGTACCCGGTTGGTGTTATAATGCCGCAAGTCAAATATGAGAATAAAGTGAGGAAATTAGAGTTATATGTAATTAAAAACGCAAAATCAGTTTTACTCGGAAGACAATGGATAATGGAATTAGGTATTCAGTTACCAATTGTTAAATCAGCTTGTGTTAATAAAATATTTCACGAGGAATTTAATTTAGACGCATTCAGTTCCAGATATTGTAACGTGTTTGCGGAGGGACTGGGCCGCTTCAACGGCCCGCCAGTCAGCATACATGTGCGCGACGGGGCGCGCCCGGTGTTTATGCGCGCGCGCCCGCTGGCGTATGCGCTGCGCGAGCCGGTGGAGCGGGTCCTGCAGCAGCATGTGCGGGATGGCATCCTCACTCCCGTTGAGCGTTCTGACTGGGCAACGCCGATTGTGCCAGTTATGAAAAAAGACGGTAACATCAGAATTTGTGCTGATTTTAAATTAACTTTAAATAAAGTTTTGGAAGTTGACCGTTATCCACTCCCACGAGTCGAGGACTTGTTAGTGCGTTTACACGGGGGTAAAAGATTTAGTAAAATAGATTTATCGCAAGCTTATGCCCAATTTTTATTGGATGATACCAAGAAATACACTGTTATTAATACTCATAAAGGTTTATTTATGTATAATCGTTTAGTGTATGGTTTATCATCGAGTCCCGGAATTTTTCAGCGACGATTAGAGGAATTGTTTGCGGATTTGCCTCGAGTAGGGGTATTCTTAGATGACGTCATAATTACGGGAATATCAGATTCCGGATCGGACCATTTGCAAAACTTACACAAGGTCTTTGAACGCTTAGATAAATATGGGCTTAAGGTAAAAAAAGAAAAGTGTGAATTTTTTGCAAAATCCATTAGTTATTTAGGGTATGTTATTAGTGAACAGGGAGTTCATACCTGCCCCAATAAAGTTCAAGCAATTTTAGATACGCCCGCACCCGAAAACGTGGGACAGTTACGATCATTTATAGGTATGATCATGTATTACTCAAAATTCATTAAAAACTTGAGCACAATGCTTGCCCCTTTATACGAGCTTTTAAAGGTGGGATCGAGATATATTTGGAGTAGTCGCTGTCACAGCGCGTTTGAAAATGTTAAGAAGGTGCTAGCGAGTAGTAAGGTATTGATGCACTACTCGGCTGAGCTTCCGCTGGTATTGACAACGGACGCCAGCGCTGTGGGCGTGGGCGCGGTGCTGTCGCAGCTGACGGCGGCTGGGGAGCGGCCCGTCGCATACGCTTCGCGCTCGCTCACAGCCGCTGAGCGTAATTATGCCCAGATTGATAGGGAAGCGTTATCTATTGTTTACGGAGTACGCAAATATCATCAATACTTGTATGGTAGAAAGTTTTTGTTAAGAACGGATCATAAACCGCTTACTTACATTTTTGGAGACAAGGTCGGTATACCAGTTATGTCAGCCTCCCGTTTACAGCGTTGGGCTGTTTTATTGTCTGGGTACAATTATAATATTGAATACGTATCATCGAAAAATAATTGTGCCGACGGCCTATCACGTTTACCTTCTAAAATTATTAAGGACAATACGGGTAAACAACTTACTTATGTTAATTTTGTTGAAAACTACTTACCTTTAACTAAGTATGAAGTGAGTAAAGAAACCGCTAGGGATGTTACGCTTAGTAAAATTAAAGTTTATATAGAATCTGGCTGGCCATACTTATGTAATGATGAGACATTAAAATCATTTTTTATTAGGAAACATGAATTATACATTGAGGGTGGTTGTATTATGTGGGGTTATCGAATGGTAATACCTCAGTCATTGAGACAAATTGTGTTGAAACAGTTACATTGTAGTCATATGGGAATAATTAAAACAAAAGCCTGGGCTAGAAGTTACGTATGGTGGCAAAATATTGATGACGATGTTGAATCGATGTGTCGAAACTGCGAAACGTGTGCACTAGAGGCCGATGCACCGCCTCGGACCGTACCTAAACATTGGCCGTATGCACCAGACCCATGGACACGCTTACATATAGATTTCCTAGGTCCTATGAAGGGTAAAACTTATTTGATATTAATAGATTCGACATCTAAATGGCTCGAAGTATTTAGTATGCCACAGACCAATGCATCAGCTGTTATAAAATGTCTTCGAGCTACTTTCGCGCGGTTTGGTCTTCCCTCCGAAGTTGTCTCGGATCAGGGTCCTCCGTTTACTAGTAGAGAATTTACGGCATTTTTAAAATTAAATGGTATTAAACAATGTTTCTCCCCAGTTTATCATCCATCATCAAATGGAGCGGCTGAAAACGCTGTCAAGTTATGTAAGCGTGCAATTAAAAAAGCGTATAGGGATAAAGTTGACATAGATGCCGCAGTACAGACTTTTCTTTTAACTTATAGGAATACTATACATAGCACGACAGGAGAGACTCCTGCAATGATGTTACAAAAACGTAGATTGCGTTCAAGATTAGATTTATTGAGGAACGATCAAGCTTTAAGGGAAAAAGTACGCATTGTACAGGATAGGCAGGCTCGAAACGCGGGAGGCGTTAGGCGCGACTTCGAACAGGGCGATAGCGTTTGGACTAGAGGCTATGGTCATCAGGATAAATGGATAAAGGGTCAGGTAAAGCTTAGGGAAGGTTCTCGTAGGTATATCGTTGCTGATGATAACGGTCAATTTGTAAAACGGCATGTAGATCAAATACGGCGAAGGTCTCGTTTTTCTGATGTTGCCTGTCCAGGTGTGGAAACGGAACAGGATAAAGCAATACATGGGAGTGAGAATGTCAGGCCGTCCCATGACGCTGGGGTGGTGGAAGAGAGGAGTGACTTAGTGAAAAAAGATGAAAGCCAGCCCCCTTTAGAGCAAGGTGAAAGTACAAATGATAAGTCAGCTTCACTCTGTTTACCACCTTCACTTGAACCACGGCAAAAGCGACAGGGCAAACCAGTCATTAGATATGGTTTTGAGTTTGACTAGAGTAAAATACATAACCCTAAAAATGTATAAGAATAAAGTGTATTAATTAAATTGTTATAATTAAGTTAGAAATTTAATGGTGGAGGTGTAGTGTATGTATGTAAGATGATAGTTGTGAGCCATACGCACACTACTACAACGCGATATGTCACCTGTCACTGCGACGTCATTCAGTCGGAATAAATGCATTAAACTAGTGAGACGTGTTTCTACTACTCGCCCCTAACCGCCCTCCCGACTCTTCAGTTAGGAAATAAAATGTGAATTAGAAAAAGACTCACATTTTCATTTGTTTTTAAATCTGGCGTAGGGTCTGAGGGCATTGCGGCTCCTGAAAACAAAAAAAAATATAATTATAATTACATTGACATATTTTTACAAATATAATTATAAAGCTTTTGTCCCTTCTGTTTATTTGCGTTTCATCTTCTAGAAGAGGCCCCCGCTTCGTAATAAATACTTCGCGTAGTTTTTAACGTCGTTTACAAGTTTGGGCCCCAATTTCACAGGTCTTAGATATACCTTATTGGCAGGATAAGCACATCATCTCAGTAAGTGTCTTAAATTATCATATTATGTATGTATGTTTAATATTTTATGTTATAGGTTATGTAATGTATGTTTTTGTATTTAATTTAATTTAATTTTCAATCTGTTTTAATTTTATAATAATATGATAATGTATATTTTAATAATTTATGTGTCAATTATGTAATTAATTTTAACTGCTCCATTTTAAAAATTGTGAGGTGTGGACTAATTTGTCTGAATAAAGAAAATTATTATTATTTTTATAAGATTATTATCTTCCTTTTTTAGAGGAGTAAATTACACTATGCGGGTCTTGACCAAGCATAACATGTTAAATAGAGTAGGTGAATGAAATTAATGAAGACGTGAGAAATTTACGAGTGATCCAACAGGTGTTTAAAATAGTGGCTTTTTGAATAAGATGTAGCAAGTGCTTTGGCATTTTGAGGATGTTTAGGCTCTGGGTGAGAGATTTAGGTATTATTATTTTGTTTTCTTTTTTTTATAATCTCGGCTTATGCCGGTTTTTTTTAAGAATAACACGGGCCGAACCCAAATCTAAGTGTTAGGTGTGTCATTGTGTGGAGTGGTTGGTGATTGCTGTGATGGTGTAGAGTTGATCCGATTGTCTGTTTGCAAGATTATTATTAATGTATTATATAGTTTTTAAGTATTAGTCTAGTATGTATATTATTATGATTTATTATACAATAAATTAATTACTCTTACTTATATATCATGCACCTACCAATTATCTCTGCACCAGCCAAACAAAGCAGGTCGACTGGTAAAAAATACCTTCGGCATTAAGTCCGCCTTTGTCACTAATTTTGTGCAAGTTTTTAAATAAATAAATAACACACATGAGTGAATTTACAGCTGTGTTATTTTTGCAAGTGTAGTGTGTCACTTTTAAATTTTAATTATATTTTATGGATTGGGTAACTCTTTTTTTCTTTTTATAAAACGACGCCCGCACTAGGAATAACTCCTGTGTCGCGGGGGTGTTCACAAACATACATTTCACACTCACAAAGCACACCTTACTGGTACATCTTACTGGCCTTAGCTCTTTTAATTAGACAATATTATTGGTACAGTTATACAAGTGATTTAATAGAATGTGTACCTGGCGGTAATGCGAGCGGCTGTCCGTTGTTAGTGTTGAGAGGCACGGAGCTGTAGCACTCAGGGTTCACGTGCGCTATCGTTATGTACGAGTTCCGCTCCAGGGTTGCTGCAAACACAAAATTGTCGTTAAATACTGATTTATTTATTACAGCAGTTCAAGATGCAACTCGTGGCTAGAACGTAAAGCTATACTCTGTCCATTCCTTTATTTTCTTTTTGACAGATTACATTTAGGGATGCCTTCACACATTACTGATTCGATTTGAAATCATAATCGATATTGTCTAAGAAGAACTTTCAATCGATTAATTACATAAAAATGGTTTTAGTTCATTATTAATTATTCGTTTATTAGTAGTTTTTATTAGATGAAATAAATATACAAAATAATAATATAATATTAATGTCACATACTTATTCTATGACGGTTTCCTAGTTACCTTTGTTTATATTTTTATTTTTAATTCCAAGATTTCGACTTAATTTCTTGCAAATAATTCATGAAATCATGATACTATTATTATATTCTTTTTTTTATAAAAAATACAGACAATACACAAAAAAAGTCAAATTATTCTTTTTCATAATGATCGATTTATTTCATTTCACGATTTGATTTATAGTCTGTGGTTGTTTGTTACAAACAGTGAACTTCCCTAAAAAGTGTTGCTTGTCAATAAAGTACATTATTATTGTAGTTATTAATCTGACAAAAAAAAACGGTAATTCATAGGCGTGATCTGTCAAAAAGAAAATAAAGGAATGGACAAAGTATAAATGATACCTCACTGTATTCAAGGTCGTAAATGTAATTCTTTGCAGGTTGAAAATGCGTCGCGAGTGGTTCTGGCTTCATCTCTCTTATAACAATAGCAGCCCTGTATCTTATACATGTCCCACTGCTGGGTTTGGGCAACTAATTATGATGAGAAGGGTTAGGCCACAGTCCACCACGCTGGTCAAATGCGATTTTCCTTCCCTAACGATTTATTGACAGAGATGCGTGCCATGGGTTCGAACCCGAGACCTTTGCCTTCGCAGTCCTACGGTCTTCCACTCAGCTATCTCCGCTTCTTCTCACTGCACAAGTAAGACTGAGCATGTAGCTGGCAATACGACCTGTTTGCACAAGCTGTACAAGTAATGTGGAGCATGTAGTCAGGATCATCTTATGCTTGGCATAATGCGGCCGTAATGATAGCGGTAGAATGACGTCACTAAAACGTTACCTATGTAAACTAAATGTATTGTCTAAATAACATAACTTAGTACATACTAATCGTATGGAATAATGTAAACGTGTTACAGTCACATTATTTCACACCACTTTCTAAAGCTTCGGTTTCCCAGGCAAGTGATGTGGAGTAATGCAGCCGTAAAAATATAGGTAGACTATGACATCACCAGAACGTTGTAAAAGTAGTGGTTTTCTAGACGGCAGTGATCGATATAACGTATTACGTACGAAACGTGTTACGGTCATAATATTACGGCCGCATTATTCAACACCGCTTTTCTACGAAACCTAAGCTTTAGTTTCACTTTCACCATAAAGGTCCCTATCGACTATAGAATTTAAGTGAAAAGATATACTTACTAATAAGATGTCTGATCTTGCTCTCAATAAGTCCGCACCACTGCAGCTGGTCATCAGGACTGGCGGAGGAAGCCAGGAGTACTATGAAGTGCTTGTACCGGGAGAAGAAGTTAGGCGCTTCGAATAGACGATCCCAGGCGCATTTGCTAAGCATTATCTCGTCTGTTATTGCCAGGCCTAAAAAACAAACAAGATAGATATATTAGGAAACAAATTATTGAGAATTGGTCACCACTTTGAGTTGTATAACTGTGAATACTACGGACTACTCGGTAAGTATATACGGGCTTTCGTCCGTATGAATTAGCTCGAGGCAAAAAGGTCCTCCTATTCAACTAGAAACCTGTCGTCAAAAAGAAGTATTCCAGTTTAGGCGACAGTTAAGCCACTGAAATCACTGACACCCTATGATACCAGTGGTTTACATACATATATCGCAGTTCTTCATTGTAGAGATACATCTGTCAGTTTTATTGATTTTACCACTTAGAATCAAAGTTAAAGTAAGATAAATAGTTTAAATTTTGCTCTAGATACTAGTGGAAGTTTCAATATTTATACAATATTTAAGTTCTAAAATGTTGGTAGTTACCGCAAGGGACTATGTCTTGATAAGTATGGTAATATCTGTTAGTTTTATTGTGTAAGCAAATTCTTTAAACTCAAAAGTGGTCTTAAAATGTGATAGATGTATTTACCAAGTCTGAATTCCTCCATGATAACAGTTCTGGTGGACGCGCATACGTTGAATGTGGAGTTCTGTTGTGGGTATGCTGGAGTGATGATCGGCATCAGGTGGAAGCGGTCTGAAATATTTACCTAAGGACAAAATATAAATGTTATTTTGCTGTTAATGCCTTGCTGCTAAGGTTACGGCAGACTAAGCTCGTTAAGTCGCCGACCGCATCCCGCATCTTTAATAAAAGAGAATGTAGAGGAACGGAGTGTGATATTCCTTCACCACAAAGGGAGTATCCTCCAAACAGGCTTGGTGGTATTGCCTGGTGGGCAGCTGTCGAACGGTAGCGTCTTGGCAGTGGTATATATGTACACTCGCTGTGAACACTTTGTTATCGCGATTCAGCGCTCTTTGACACTTGTGACGTATGTGTCACTTCTTTACGTTATCAATGTCATCCGTCATTTGTTATGTGCGGATACCGCCACAGAAACATTACGCAATACGCGGCATAAGGAACGCCACATGTACATATCTCGGTTAAAACTTAAAGGTAATCTGTTTCGACGGATAGCGGAATGGGTAGTGTACCTGCCTGCGACGCCGAGGTTGCGGATTCGATTCCCGCTTAAGACAAATCTTTGTGTGCATGAACATGGGGGTTTGTCTTAGTCTGGGTGTTTCTATGTATAATAAGTATGTATTTACAAAAAAGAAAAGTATATATATGTATTAGTATCAGTTTTTCTAGTACCCACAATACAAGCTCTGCTTAGTTTGGGACTTGATGGCGTTGTGTGTAAGTTGTGAAATATTTATTTATTTATTTATTTATTTAAGCTTATAATGCACTCTGGTTCTGTGTAGTAATATAGTCTGCATTCAGCTTCGCTGATGTCGCGAGGACTGAACTATCTGGTAGGGACAGAAAACCATCTAAATAGCATAACATTTCGCCTAAATTAGCCAGAAGGGCATGGCAGAGGTGTAGAACACCCACATTTCACCTGCTATGTTAACGTCCCATGGGATAGGGGGTGAGTCTATCGCCATTCACCGGACAAAATTCAACTCCGTGCTGCTATTGTAAATTACCTGACGGAAAGTTCACAAATAACAATTGGACCGACACGGGAATCGAACCCGAGACCTCGGTGAGCAGTATATACGCTAACCACTAGATGATCGAGGCAAATAGGTTCGAACCATCTAAATAGGTTTTGATTTTAGACTGTTCATACAGATTAAAATGATATTATTGCACTCACTCTAGGATCCCAGACCGGAAAGCCAAGATTGACGGCGTCCGGTTGCTTCAACAGCACCGGTTGCGGCCACTTCCACTGACTGAACACCAGGAAGAACTTGTGCACCAGGGTGGCGGGTAATGCGTTGGGGTACAATTGGCAGGTTCTGGCCACCAGCATCGCCCAGGAGACACCACCAAGGTAGCCCAGGGTGTTGGAGTAGATGCCGTGCCCTGGGGCGACATTAAATTTTAGTTAGAGTACACATTATGTTTGGAATAGATTGTACAATTTCACTTGGACAAGGTTACCGATCAACCTATACATTTCTAGTATAACATGGTTTCGCGTTGTATAGGCTTTCCGGAGACTAGCTTATACTGAAAAGGGTGAGATTATCTGTACACGGAAGGACGACCAACGCGACGCATCGGAAACGGAAATAGAATAGTTTAATACTTTGTTGTACACATAAATTACAAAAAATTGTGATGACAAAGGTGAACTTAACTCAAAAATGAGTTTTCTGCATACCTTTGAGGGCCAGAGGAAAAAGAGATTTGAATGTGAGAGTAAAGTGTACAAACAAAGAGAGTGATAAAAAAATAATAAGATACTTAGATAACAGTACTTGCTATGTATATCTTCCACCTCTTATCTAGAGTCTGGAGCAATTAAAAAAACTTTTTTTTGATGGCTCCAGACTTACAATAACCGTGTATTTTACGGCGTCTTTCTTTATTGATACAAAAAAGTAAATTAATACAGTGGGTCTGAGTTAGACAGTATCACCACAGTAACGGCACGCACACAGACGCCTAAGCGGTTGTCGCGGTGCTCTCAGTAGCAAGTGCCGCTTAGGGGTCTCGTCGGTGTGCATGTTTATGTGTGCGTGCCGTTTCGCATGTTTGTAGGCAGTTTCCGTACTGTTTGTACATATTTATACTGTGGTATCACGGAGCCCCACACTAGGATACCCTGTGTTGTTGAGTTCAGTCTCTTTCATCCTTCTACATTTGGAAACAAATGATTCTAATTTAATGAATTAACATTTAAAAATTGCATGCATTAATACTCTCAACTAGATGCCCTGCGCGGTTTCACCCGCATCAAACGTTATTCTGGCCGGTGCCCGCAAGTTAAAAATATTAACAACGCCATCTATTGTTTTTTTGCGTCAACTCACTTCTATCTCAAAAACCCTTAATTCTCCCTCTTGAGAATAAATTTAGAAGAAAACCCCCGGTACAGAAATTCATTTATTTTTATTCAAGTTTAACTATACGAAATTTCATGCTTGTAACTTCCATACAACCGTTCCTCCCTCTTTTTACCCCCTTCAAAATGGAATTACCAAAAAATCCTTCTTAGTGCGCCCCTACGCCATGTAAGGAACCTTCATGGAAAATATCAAGTTCCTAGCCCTAGTGGTTTAGGCCCTGCGTTGATGAATCAGTCAGTCGGACGAATAATTATATTTTTTTTTTCTTTATACTACGCCCACAGCGAACGAACGTGTAGTCCACCTGATGGTAAGTGGAGTACAGCACATGGACATCAACAATCCACAAAAGCAGATTATAGATGCGTCGCTGCAGCTGAAGCACGACTATTTGGCGGCAGGTTAAAGGTGAGACGGTGGTGCTGCCGCCCTCGAGCTCATTCACAAGAGCTCTACCACCAGTATAGATAATAGATTGATAGTCTTTAGGAGCAAAAGCGCTCGTTTAGACTATTTCACGTATAAATTAGAACTCACGTTTAGCCCACAGTTTGATAGCTCTGAGTGTCAGCCTGAAGTTATTGATATTGGGCACCAGCCGCAGTATTTCGTCGGTGACGCGGCAACCGTTCAGCGATCGCACGCATTTCTGGTCCAGGTTCTTGAGTAACATATCGTCGCGGAGGTCAAATGAATCTGGAAAAATGAAAATCATCATAGATCATTATTAGTTACCTATATTGTTAGCCTAGTTTAATAACAAGAATCATACAGTTTACAATTTCTCATGTATAACATAAATTTATATATGACAGGTAGATAGAAGTTGTTTTTAAACATATTGAGGTAGGAACTTTAAATTAATTTAAATCATTCATGCATGTGTTAAAATATTATTATATGATTTGCCATAATATTAATTAAGTAACATAATAAATTATATAGTTATTAATTAAATACAAGCATTTTACATACTCTTAAAGTATACTTTGATTTTTAAACATTGTTTTACAATAAAACGAGTAATTCAAATGACATCGGATGATTTCCGATTAGTGGGGGTATTCTTATATAAGCGGTTGCCGCACGGCGACCGGCATCATTTGCTCGGCGACCACGGGACAGTTCACAACTCATCGTTCTACTGTAAAACTCGAGATAAGTATAATATATGTCTGGTTTCTGTATATTATTATCATTTATGTACTGTAATAATTATTTACTGAATATAAAGTATGGTAACTATGTATGGTAACTTTTAAATAGTTTTTCTGTAAATAGATTTATGATTAGAGTAACCATGTGCCTGAACAATTATATTATAAAGTTTATATTATATTATAATGTTTTATTTGATTAAAGTTTATTTACATTTAAAAATAATGTTTGTTATTTAATGTTAAAACCCTTAATAACTTACAAGCTATCTTTACTATTTTTGAAGTAACATGATATAGTTGAACAATATTATTATATACCTATATATACATCCTTATTTCTGACACATGTATAGTTCATAATCTACATGCATGAATGATTTAGATAAATAATATTATTGTAACAAATTTACAATAATTGAATTTTTTACATTTTTAAATAATTGAATAATTTTTTTTTTAAATAACAGTTGTTAGTTAATTTTTCAATAATTAAGCTAGTAAAACTTAAGATGTTTTAAAAATACAAATTCACGTTTGAATTTAATATGCTATCATTTATTTATTATTATTAGTATTTATACAATTTTGGGATGTCCATTTTTAGACATAGGCCACCTCCATCTCAGTCCTATACCACTTCTTACATCAAACCTACATACAGTCCACGACAGACGAAATCGGCACTAAATGGTCTGTTATCATCAAAGCCATATAAGTGAAAAACAGTACACTGTGGTATAATTAACGGTCTGCAGATGAAAATCTTTAAGGAGTTGAAGGCAGATTGATTACCAGCCAGGAATAATGGAATAAACCAGCCAGGCGATATGTATGATTATGATATAATATATAAATATGATTGTGGTGCTCCTCAGCAAACAATGACACATCTCCTTGAATGTCCTAACTGCCCTGACAATCGCTCCCTGAGCGATCTGAATAAGCCCACGGAGAATGCAATTAATGTAGCCACCTACATGGCCGGGGTGGTATAAAAACTTAAACTATTAAATATAAATAAATATCTCACAACTTACACACAACGTCATCTAGTTCCAAAGCTTGTACTATGGTTACTAGAATAACTGATACTAATACATAATATATATAATTTTCTTTTGTATTTATATAATACATACTTATTATACATAGAAACACCCAGACTAAGACAAACCCTCATGTTCATGCACACAAAGATTTGTCTTAAGCGAGAATAGAACCCGCGACCTCGGCGTCGCAGGCAGGTACACTACCCACTCCGCCATCCGGTCGTTGACTCGTAAAAAGAAGAATAACGAATAGCTTCACAAATATCTTGAATTCGTTGACATAGTGTAGACCGTAAATAATGTGTGGCCTTCATTCGTTCTCATGACGACTAGAGACATAAATTACGCACTATTAACACCGAATACTTGTGTCACTTCAACCACAAAATCTTGTATTGTGTTACATGTTATTATTGATAATGTTTTGAGTCATTTTCGTGTTCTTAGTGAGTATTTCAATGAAACTTTTTGGTGTAATTTTTATCAAGTATAAACTGGTCTATCCATTGATTCCATAATCAATACAAATAAATAAAATTGAAGTGTCAGTTTGTAATGTCAAAATAACTAATGTTTTGATGAAATTAATGTTTTTTAGGCTGGTGTGGTTGGTAAAATAGTTTTTTTAATTTTCGTTTGTCCGTCTGTTTGTATCGGCTAATCTTCTACGGCTGGTCATATTTTAATAAAATTTAAGATGCAGGTAAACTGACTACAAGGCGTGTAACATAAGCTACTTTTTGTCGATGTACCTATCACGCAGACGAAACCACGGGGGAAAGTATGTTTGTGCGCTAAACTCGAGAGCTTCTGGCAGAATCTTGTATTTTTTTTTCATGTGTTTCTTATCAATTACAATCTGGTCTATCCATTGGTTCCATAAGGGTCGACACACTCCAAAAGCGCGTCGAAGCGCAGCGAATCGAAGCGCAGTTTCAGTGTTATATGAATTCCAACTCTATTCTCACAACCATAATACTCATTATCGCATGAGAAACTCAAACGAGTCGCGCGGATGCCCGCGGCGCCGCGGGAATTCCGGCGAATTCCATAGTAGTAGTAGCGTAGAGTTTCTCATGCGATAATGAGTATTATAGTTGTGAGAATAGAGTTGGAATTCATATGACACTGAAACTGCGCTTCGATTCGCTGCGCTTCGACGCGCTTTTGGTGTGTGTCGACCCTAATAATGAATATTTTTTCATCTTCTTAGTGAGTATTTCAATAATAAGGAGACAAACTTTTTTCATGTATGACTTATCAATTACAAACTGGTCTATTCATTGGTTCCGATACAATCATCTTAGAATTTGGTGAAGAAGATAGACTATAGAGAAGAAAATAATAAATAATTTAAAAAGCATAATAATGATTAACTACCAGGCTTTCATGTATGGATGTTGTATATGTATGGCAGTTTAAAAATAATAAAGTGTTTAGCCGCTTTTGTTGCTGACTGTACATAATTAGGTCAAATAGGAACTTACCAGGTATTTCTTTGAGCGCCAACCTGGCGAACAGCAAGTCAATCTCAATTCCGTCAAAGTTCATCTTGATAACTGGCACGAAGGCGTCTTCTACTGCTCTCAGATCTTTTACCTATAAACAATACACGAATTTAGTTAACACATGAATAAGAATGGTATTTTTTCTACCAAATGCTTGATTTGTCTGAGAGAAGCGTATCAAAATACGTCCAGAGATCAGTAGCATAATAATATTCAGTTCAGTTTCAAATTCAACAAATTCCATCCTTCCATCCTTCGAAAAGAAAGATATCTTTGATATTGCTTTCTTAACATTGAAGTGCTCCCTCTTTAGGCCAATAATAACTTTGTAAAATTTCATGGCCTATCTTACTATAAGCTGAAGTTAATCATTTTCTACATGCATAACATGAACTGGCTACGACTGCTAAAGGACCGAGAGCCGTTAGACCAAAAGGGGTCCTGGAATGGAGACTGCAACTCAGCAACCGTAAGGTAGGACGACTTCCACTGTCAGGTAGGCTGACGACCTGAAGAAGGTCGCTGGATGCGGTAGGTGGAGGACGGGGTGTTGTGGCGCAAATTGGAAGAGGCCTATGTCCAGCAGTCGACTACGAGAGCCTAGATGATGGATGTTGATGATGATATTAAGCATAACATATTTCAGACAGATATTACATTTACAAAAATAAAAAATATAACCCAACGTAGCACTCGCCGAGCCAGTTTTATAGTATTACCTAAAATTAGAACCAACTATGGAAAATCAATGCTAACCTTTGAAGGAGCCCAACTGTACAATAAATTGTCCCCACACATTAAAAATGTACACTCATTTAATGCATTTAAAAATAAGCTAACGCAACACATTTTAGATATTTAACTAGAATGCATTAGGTGTGTAAATCGTATATGTCTAAACAATGAATTTAAAACTTAATTTTATATAAATTCATTGTTCTCAAGTAAGTGACGTATATTGAGAATAAAGATCTTTAAACCTAACATATAGTCATGTTACATACCTGAGGCTGTGTCTTGAGTAGGTCATAGAAAGACGCGAAGTAGTCTATTCTATCAATGTGTCGCGGGGCCACGCAGAGGGCGTCGATATCAGCACCTCTCTGATGCACCTGTGAACAAATAAAACTCATAAGAACCCAAACTTCTTAGGAGCGGGACAAGCAGTCGTAGGACGAGGACGCGTCGGAGACACGAGGCCGGTTTAACAAATTTTCAAACAAAATGTATAGAAACGTCGCGTCACAAAACAAACAGAAAACACAGGGCCCTTGCACTACCTTTTCGATATTTTTTAACCGTGACGCGTCCGTGCCCGGGCTGCGACGCGTCTTAGACTCACGCCTTTTCAGTTCGTCCAGCCCCTCAGAGAAGTTAAGTAGAATTTCGGTACTGACTGAAAAACATGTACAGTAACATAACATCACGCCAATATTACCCAGAAGGGTGTGGCAAAGGTGTACAATACTCACATTTCACCTGTTATGTTTAGGTCCCGTCGGATAAAGTGAGCCTATCGCCATCGATCGGGCACAATTCCAATTCCGTGCTGCTATTGAGTTTCCTGACGGAAAGTTTACAAATAACACTTTGCCCGAACCGGGCATCGAACTCGAGACCTCGCGGTGAGATACGCTAACCACTAGACTATCGAGGCAGACTATGTACAATACAAACATCCGTACAACGCGTTTGGTGGCACATAACAGTATTTATTTGTGGTAATGACGTGTCACATTAACAAGATTAGTAGTACATATTGTTTTCGTCTATTTCTAAAAATTCAATCGTACTAAATACATGTATCTGTTATTTTAAATACCGTGTCAATAAAGTGACCTTTATCAACGTGCACTGTATAGAGACGGATTGCGAACAATTGAATGATTTGATTTAACTGGATCTATTGATATAGCACCACCTTGAAATAAAATACTTCGTTAAAGGGCAATTAGATGACGATAGACATTCATTGGACCTAGAAAATATAGTAGATTCAGAGTTAAGATTTAGTAAAGTAAAAAAATAAAATATTTATTAGATCACCATCAAAATTAAAATTAAAATCAAAAAAATAAAACAAATTTAGAAACTAACAAATAAAAATATACAGAACAATTATAAATAATAAAAAAATAAAGTGCCTTTTATATTTACCGAGAAGCCTTGCCGAGAAGATCGCAATAAGAACGCCAACAAACGGATTTGCGTGCTTTGACGAGAGAATTCACAAAGAATGCCCGAAATTCAAGATCAAGGTGGACTGAAGCCGAAAGTGTTAAGCGAAACGCTTCGTGCGTATTTGAGGAATATCTACCATGAAGCTATGCCAGAGTGCCGTTTGTCTGGTGGTTCGATGGTGAAATGGGCACGGAGGAATAAGGTTGTGCAATTTCTCGACATTGCGAACATTCTCCGAAAGGTATTTTATAAAAGACTGGCAACCTTGCGACGATGACATTGAAGTCGAGGGTTTGTCAGATCTTCATCGTTGATTATTCTATTGGCCCTCCTCTCTGACTCGAGCACCTCAAGCTGGTATTTTGCTGAACCGCGAACCTGCACACGACAAGGTCAAGCAGCTGCCTAGTTGTAAAGTACTGCCTCACCTTGTTGAAGATGCCCAGATTTTTTTGTGGCTAGCTGAGCTTTCAACTCGATGTGTGAGCCGAAATTCAGTTTCGAAGTCAGCGAGATACCGAGAAGCACAAGATGATCAGTTATTGGAAGGGATACATCTCGGAAAGTAGGAGTCAGATGGAATGGACCTTCCTATAAACATAAGCATAAATTATGTAGATCCAATTTTTCTGATATTTACCTGTCTTGAAATGTAGCTGTTGTTTTATTATGACGTTTGACGAGAAAACAACTACGACTCAACTGTGAATTGAACTCACCCCAAGTCTGTAAGAACCAAAAGTATAAATATTCCCTCCAACGGTGTCCGCTACTGTTGGAGGCATGTTCTTCCGGAGTGATTCTTCCCTGATCCACTGCCTCACGAGCCGGTGCAAGGCTCCCAGCACTTCCATGCGGTGGTGCATCTCTTGTTCTGATTCGATTACCCCATACGGGACCAGGGATTCTTTTAGTTCCGCCGTTTTCTCTATGTCTATGGGTTTAGGACCTGAGGAAACGGAAATCATTACATAACATCACACATATGTAAATTCAGCGTGGTAATCCATTTGCGCTGCTACCCTTTCCAACCATAAAAGCAATATTCCAGAACTGAGTTCCGGGCCCTAGGACTAGTCCGACCCTAAACCTAGCCACCAGAGGTCGGGACATAGGATCAATGTAAAACTTGGTACAATAGAATAAGAGGAAGAAAGAATAATTTATTATAGAATAATTGTGCTTTTTATTTTTGCCAGTTTCTGTGAATATCACTGTTTTCCAAGGTTACAAACCAAAAATAAAGCAAGGTTATATTTCGGCATACAATGGTAACATATTGACGTAACCTCATTTTAATCACCATCTTAATGTTTAATGAAAAATGAACTTTTTTCCGTGATCGCAATTCTCATTAGATGGTTCAACTAAATGGTTTCTTGTACATGTAACTTAATGTATTTAATGTACCTATATAAAATATTTGCACGCTCTCATAAAAGGGCAAAACATGCTGTACCTACCGAATTATAACAACATTATTGTAACCGTGTTTTATGCGAATAAAGTTCTTGATTCTTCTTGATTCTTGATTCATTCCAGTGTAAACGAAAAACCGAAGATCATTTCAATCGTAAACGTATGTCCTAGCTTTTCAAAGTAAATTGGCTAAATTTTGAGACCTGTTACACACAGTTAGGTCGGTTTGCTGGCTACACGCTCAATATTACTTAGGAAAATTTAAATTTATATTTATTTAAAAATTTTCACCTGTTTGTGCGAGTAAGATGGAGCATGTAGCCAGCAGCTTATGTAAATTTTAGAGACTTAACTGCGTTTTTAAGTATATCTGTTTCACTAACCTGCCATAGAAATAGCCGAGGTCATCCCCAGGGTCTTCAAATTCTGTTGATTCTGGTGCTCATTGGCTTTCCCAGCATTTTGCTGGTGCGCATTGGTGTGCGAGTACTGCGAAGATGGCCACATCTTGGACATTTGTGTATCTTCCACAATAGCCGCCTATCTAACTAAATTATTATCTAGAGTAGGTGCATTAGAAATGCTCTCCTTTTGGGCAACTGCTGGGTTTCTTTAACAGGTGCAATAATCTGAAACAATGGTGGTGTTCTTTATGGTAGCTTAAAGACAAAGTAATGTCAAGTCAATACACTTGTTAGTTCAGCAGAGTTCAGCATAGCCAATTTACTCAGTTATTGTCAAAGCCCCAATTTAACCCAAACTCCTTAATAACATAACATCACGCCTATATCACCCAGAAGGGTATGGCAGAGGTGTACAACTACCACATTTCACTTGTAATGTTGAGGTCTCATCTACCGGGCACAATTCCAACTTCGTGCTGCTATGGAAATTTTCCCGACGAAAGATTCTAAAATAACACTTTTGCCCGACCCGGGAATCTAACCAGAGACCTCGCGGTGAGAGGCGCATATGCTAACCACTAGACCAACGAGCCAGTTGATAAAATATTTTGGTGAAATGTGGGTGTTTCACACCTCTGCCAAACCCTTCTGGGTAAGATAGGCGTGATGCTATGCTTTGTTATGTTATTAAAGTCTAGATTTGCTAGTCAATTAATTTCGAATTTCATTAAAAGGTATGTTTCAAGTTAAAACAAATTTATAGCTATCGAAAGTTACAAAACACTTAATTTTGTCAAATTGGTCATGAATCTATTGGTGAAAAATTCGTGACACCATTATCTAGAATTCTAGTTACTAAGTAATTAGCTAGCCTTGATGGAATTTTGCTCATCTCTGGGTCAAAGTCAACCTTTGTCAATGACCTCATTCTGTGTGATAAAAGAATTATCACTAAAGCAAAGAAATACATTTACAGAAGAAGAAAGAAGATACATTTTATGCTAAGAAACAGTTGAAAAAAATATGGGACTGGCAGGATTTGAACCTGCGACCTAATGCACACCGGGCAGCCACTTTAGCCATCCAGCTACGGTCGCCTCCTACCAGAACCCTAAATTTCTCAACTGTATGATATGTCCGGTGAGCAGTAAGCTTGCAGGATCAAATCCTGCCAGTACGGGACCGGATCTTTTTCAACTGTTTCTTAGTAGAAGATACATTCTAGTATACTTTAGCCTGAACAAGAATGATGTATGCAATAAGGAACTTAAAAAAAACGATTTTTTTTTCTATTACCTTTTTATATTTTGACTTAATTCTTTTTTTTAGCCCTTTTTTAAACTATTTTTGGAGTATGTCTACTCTAAAAATAGTTTAACTTTATGATTATTCAGTTCAAGGTAGAATTTTGGTTAAAGAAAATAATTTATTATCTCTATCTTCTCATAACCAAGAGTATATAATATGATAAAAAGCCATAATTCCTTACATACCTCGATAAAGTTTAGATATTAAGTAAAGATTTTTACACAATATCTTAAATTTTTCATATTTTGAACAGTTTTGTTTTATGTTAAGTATGTCACAGTTTAAGTGTGTATTCTTTTCATTTTCAAACTTTCACCAACACTTTGTTCATGGGAATATGACAACATCCATTTATTAAAAGTAAAACCATTTTTGATATTTCAGTTTATTTATTTATTTTAAAATGTTAATTTAACCTAGGTTAGATGTTAACAAAACAAATAATAATATAACTTACAACCCTATTGGACCAAATGTCTGTGGCTACTTTGTGAACGCTGAAATCCTAACATAGTAAGATATAAATATATGATGCTACTGAGTAATTTTTCATACCTCAAAAATCATGTCATCGTCATCATCATCATTTAGCCTTTCATAGTCCACTGCTGGACAAAATAATTATAACAACCTTTGTATTAAGTAAATAAGTATGTACTCGTAAATTTCATGCACTCTGTATTTAATTTTAAGGTTACTTTGGTAAATAAAGAATTTGAATTTGAATTGAAAACTGTGAAGTTTGGATTATAGTGGTTTTGGCAGGTGACCCGCTATGTTTGTTTGTGAGGTAGTGTAACCCTTGACAATCAGAAGGACATATAAGTAAAACCACCTATGCGCATGACACCCTAAAAGCAAAATGTCCTATTATCAAAAAGGCATGATAGCAAAACATCCTTACTGTACAGTTCAACACAAAATCAAATAAACTTGAGAATGGTATTTTATATAAAATTGTGGCGGTATGCGCACATAACCCGTCACGTGACATATGTCGACGAGTGCTGAATCGCGATAACGAAATGCTCACAGCAAGTGACTATATATCCACTTCCAATACGCTACCGTTCGACAGCTGTCCGCAAGGCAATACCACCGAGCCTGGTCGGTGAAGTGTAGGTGTATAACACCTACACTTCACCTTTACATGTTTAGCTACCTTGTGATAGAGGTGAGCTTATCATTGTCTACTGGGCTAAATATAAACTCCGCACAACTTTGTTTATTCTGCTAATAGTCATACTCTAACGAATTACAGTACTTGCTGTCAGCAAAACAATATAATTATATTTGAATTTCTTGGATTTACTCAACTACAATAATGTTTTTCTAGCCATACTTGAATTTCGAACCATAGATGTGTAAACACCGTTTACTTCTTGTCTCCGGCTTTCTTTACAAAAAATCCAAACAGCTCTTTTTGCTCTATCCAGTTATTCAGATGTCTGCATGGCAGCAGCATATGCTAGCCCAAAGACTAACAATTTCTGATTATCTCTTTTTGTTCATAAAACCACATTAAATCCATTGCATAGATTAAAATAACTAAGCAAAAAGACATGAGTACATTTAGTTCAGGGTAAAATTAATTTATGTATTTCATTTTATATAGGTACTAAGTAGTGAGTAGATATTTTTAGTTGTATGTGATCATTTAAGAATGTTTTGCCTATAAGGCCAATTTGCTTCACCAGCATGTTGTTTTGAGTTAAATAATTACAACAAACAAAAACTGCAATTCTTTCTTCCTTTTGAAATTAGTTAACATTTCAAGCATAGCAGACATCAGCAATCTAGAGTTATGTTTAATTTCTTAAACTCAAATAGATATCTCTCATCAAATTTAATCTTAGAAACTAAATAAAAGCAAACCACTCAAATTATTTATAAAAAATAGTGAATAAACCTGTTGATGAAAAGAGTTTATATTGTGTAAATGTCTAATAAAAATTGTATAAGTTGACTCTGTGTGTGTAAAGGCTACTCGTAAAAGTTTACATGTATTATGTTATACATATTGTGTGCCTGAAAATTACAGGTAACAAAGAGCTATACAATTCAAAATCATAATTTACTGTCCAAGTGTGTTTGCTCAGTTTGATTTGCCCTATAAATTATTCCTTCAATACAGTTTTAGTAATGTCCTGCAACCTTCGAATGATAATACCATTGGTAAATATTGAAATACAATGAATAATTCGAAAATTCTGTAGTATAGATAGGATTCTTGAGAATAACTGTAAATATAAGTTTTTAAATAAAATATGTTTTTAAATTGCATATGCATTGAAGGTACAGGGTTTTTTAAGATATCTATTTTCAACCTTGCACCACTCATTGTGGCTGATATTTATTAACTGTGGAGTATTTATAGCAGTGTCAATAACTTCATACATGTATAAGATTTAAGATAGCCTATCAGTTATTGTTTTGTAAATAAAACACCCAGTCACGGTTCTTCATAAGTACGTAGTCGCTACGCACTCGACAGTGTTAAATAAATTCGGAGAACAAACGGGATGCGTAAGCAAAAATCGAACTTTTAGAAAGCACCATTATACTATTTGTGGACACAAAACAGGGTTCGTTCACCTACTTTTTATTACCATTTTGAATCGGCGTCGTAGTTACCACATAACACATTTTATCAGGTTTAAGGATATAGTTAAAGGCAGTTTTTACAATAAGCGAGAAAAACAGAAAGAACAATTTTCGTTACAATAGATTCGTAGAACTGTTCTTTTGTTGTCTCGATGCACTAAGGTCAAACTTATGTAAATATGACCCTCACCGTAATTGTTAAGTTAATTCTGAAATCAAAACCGTCGAACAGATAATATGATGCATAGTCTAAATACTTATCATAAAAAAACATCAAGAAAAGGAATACGCATCAGAAAAGCTCACGTTGCCCTGAGCAGATTGTTATTACGTTATTGAACACTCTATCGTATTTTAATACATACAAAACCATTCAAACTTACCAATATATTGGATCATCAGCTATATGCAATATTTTACACATAGAACTATTTGGCAACATAATAAAAGAAAGAAACAAACATTAATTCCCAAACAAGCACCCAACAGTCGCCAACAACAAGGCAGCCATTTTTACAAAGATGGCGCTATTCTTGCCATTTCTTGCCAGGCATCAAATATTGACAGTGTTGCACTAGCTCAAAAAAGTTATACCGGCGAATTATTAATCATGATATGGCGAAGAAAACTATATATCACATAATAATAAAGTTGAATATAGTTGTCTTCTTTAATTGTTCATTTTACGCAGCATACAAAATTGAAAAAAAATAAACAGTAATTTTGTGGTAATTTGTTTTAGTATTCTAAACTGGGCTACTCACTTCCCGTAGCAGGAGCAATAAGAGTAAGGTCGAGTTATTTATTCCTCAACTGTCATGTTCAATATTTCGTGGTGCAGATCGACTTGACACCTAAATGAAGGCTATCTCGTATGAATTTGTGCTTGTGTAACGTGAGGTCTCGAAATGCTTATGTCACTATTTGGGGGTTGGCTATGCACTATGCAATCATTGAGTTTATAGGTGTCAATAGAGGCACAGTTCTTATGGTCGTCCTGAAGACCAACTTTTTACGAGTGACAGAGAACACACTTATGTATAAGGCACGTTTGAGAGCAAGAGACACCCATTTCTTTTTTTAAGATTACCATATAGACATTAAAATTTTTATCACCATATGGCGTCAACCTCAAATAGTCACAAGAAATAGTATATAATTTTAAATAAATAGCATATTTTTTTTAGTGGTCCGATTGGTAACGAAATTGAAATCGTCCTGTTTAAGGTTTTAAATAATATGACATGAATTTTATTTACAGTTGCTTTTGAATGCTACAATTAACTGACAAAATAAGTAATTACCCTGAGTTATTTTCTCATTTTTCTTAAAAAAGGTTTCTCTTTCGTGAATGCTAGCAATATTTTTTCTTTTTGTATATCTTTTAACAAAGTTATTAGTTTTATTCAATATTCTGTATTGTTCAATATCGAAATTGGATGAAATGTACTTTCAACTGTTAATTAGTAAAACATTAAAACAAAACTTATAAAACTATATTTTGTCCATATGGAAATTGTGAACGTTACGAAACTGACCCATCAAAATTTCATAAGCTGAGATTACATGATCCAAATTAAACAGTAATATGTAGGTCAGTCATTGTTGTGTAGCATTAAACTTGAACTTGACTCTAACAACTGGCATGAAATTCTATTTTCTAATGACATTGACCTTTGCACTGATACATTTTACAAGACTTTATTTGAAATAATAAGAAGGCACACCCCTACTGTTTCTGTCAAATCTTCGTCTTATCCCAGTTGGTATAGCAAAGCTTTAATTAAATGCAACTTAGAAAAGAACAAATATCATAAATTATATAAAAAGTTCGGTAATCCGCGTGACTACGACACTTTTTCACTACTGCGTGAAAGATGTAAATTGCTCACTAAGACATGTTATGACCGATACCTGTCGTCTGTAGAAGACTCCCTGACTAGTAATACAAAATCCTTTTGGAGTTTTGTAAATAACCGTAAAGGTAGTGTTTCAATTCCTAACACAATGAGCCTCAATGACATTGCCGCCTCAAATGGTCAAGGAATTTGTGACCTATTTTCTGACTATTTCAGTTCAGTTTTTGAAAACATTGGTTGTGATTCAGTCAATGATTATAAGGAATCAGATTCCCTTGGTGAAGACTCTCAAAATACCTTATCACACGTTCAAATTGATACCAATGACATCTTACGTACCTTAAAAACTCTAGATGGTAATAAGGGAGCTGGCCCTGATCTGCTACCACCATCTTTTATAAAACGCTGTGCTGCTGAATTATCTCTTCCTTTGAGCATCATCTACAACAAATCCTTGAACAGTGCGATTTTTCCCAAACGTTGGAAAACCGCACATATTATTCCTATTTATAAAAATGGTGACAAATCTAATTGTGAAAATTATAGACCTATAAGTATCCTATCCTGTTTTGCTAAAGTGTTTGAGTCTTTAGTATATCACCATCTTTATAGCCACTTTAAACCAATTATCTCTGTAAAACAGCACGGTTTTGTTAAAAGCAGGTCAACGGTCACTAATTTACTCGAATATAAAAACTATTTGTGTCAAGCATTCGCAACCGGTGGTCAGGTAGACTCGGTGTATACCGATTTTTCTAAGGCCTTCGACAAAGTTAACCACCAGCTACTTCGTCGAAAACTGTCCCTGTATGGTATCCACGGCAACTTATTTAGATGGATCTGCTCCTACCTTGATAGCAGAACACAACTAGTGGCACTAAAAGGCTTTACTTCATCTCCTGTTTTAGTAACCTCCGGTGTACCCCAAGGGTCTCATTTAGGGCCCCTATTTTTTATACTTTTTATTAATGACCTCATTAAACGTTTGTCTTGTCATTGTCTTCTGTACGCTGACGACTTAAAAATTTTTACTACCGTTTCAAGTCATGAAGATTGCTTGTCCCTACAACAGGACATAAATACCGTATCAGAATGGTGTAAAAATAATAATATGTATTTAAATGTCAATAAGTGCTTTATAATATCTTTCACCAATAAACGCAACAAACTCACATGGAATTATGACGTAGATGGTCAAGCACTAAATCGTTCACAAGTCGCTAAGGATCTGGGTATACTAATTGATGAGAAGCTATCGTTTCGAGCTCACTATGCACATATAATTAGTAAAGCTAATCAACTATTGGGGTTCGTTTTAAGATCCACCAAAGGTTTTAAGAAACCGCGCAGTACACTTTGCCTATACTTTTCTCTTGTAAGGAGTGTCCTTGAGTATGGAAGTCTCATATGGTCACCAAATTATAAAACACACATCGACGATATCGAGCGAATCCAGCAAAAGTTTCTCAAGATACTGAATTATCGCCAAAACCCGGGTAGATCTGACATAAAATATCTTGGTCGCCTTCGAAAATTTAACGTCGAACCATTGCAGATGCGCCGCACATATTTTGATCTTGTGTATTTTTATAAAATTATTAATTCCATTATCGACTCACCTGAATTGCTTTCTCAGTTTAGTTTTAACATAAAATTCCGTGCCCGAAAATGTAACGACACCAATCTATTTGCACTTCAAATTTTTAAAAATAACATTTCTTATTACAATCCACTAACAAGAATGGCCCGTCAATACAATGACATTTTGAAATCTAGTAATTATAAATTTCTCGACATATTTAACGGCAACATGAACAGATTTACTGCCAACTTAAAAGACATCCTCCACATCAGCTCGGGTCTGGATGCCTCAGGAACCATAACAGGCGCTTGAGACATCCTGATGTGATAAATAACATGTTTTAAGTATTTTGTATGTTTTTCAGAGTTCTCTGTGATTTTTTAATTTTTTCGTTTTTTTTTTTTTTGTTATTATAGATTAGTTGCATGTACATGTATTTACGTTATGATCCAGATCAAAATATTGTATTTTGTTATGTCTTGTTTTGTATTGATTGTAATGTGTTTTGTGCAATAAATAAATAAATAAATAAAAGTCAGTCAATCAGTGTTTATCGATTCACATTTTTAATAGTTCTTTATTAAAAGTTTTACATTATAATATAATTTTTAATACTACTAATAAAAAAGTAGTCGATAACTATAACTATTATAACAATATTATAAGTTATCTATCGAAAGATTATCGAAAACTTATTTTTAGAATATATACAGATTTAAGAAAAACAAAAGTCAAGTTAATCTGCCTTCGTGGATTGCATAATATAAATCCGTACTAGAGACACAGGTTAAAAAGCTGGTATCTATGGATTAACATACAAAAGCAGAAAAGAAAGATTTGAAGCAATTGTATATTGTAAACAACCTCTAACTAGGATTATGCTACTTACCTGGCCAAAAAGTAAAGATAGCTACCGATTTTAAAAAGAACATCTCTTTTACACGAATCTCCGGATATACTGAAGATATTAAATGGTGACCGTGATTTTCTTTACAAAATTCTGGTATTGAAGTACAAAAAATTAGTTTCATTAGCAGTTATTTTGAGTACCTGGATCTATTACAAATCTGATATATCAGGTGGGTTGCAATTTAGAATCTGTTATTAAATTATATTTTTATCCTGAGTTATTAGAGCTAGAGCTATATAAATTTAATTAATTTAACAACAAAAACATGCGCGGTATGGTTGCACTAACAATTCACAACCAATTTCGATCAATTCAATGCTGATAAAAGAAGAAGATGGTTGGGATTAATCAATGTCTGTCAGATCTTGTTCTTCAGTGGCGCCACAAGTTGCGACAAAAAATAATAGCCCTTATTACTCATGCTCCCGTTTGACTATTCTAAGAACAGCCGGAAAAATAATCAGAGAAAGAAAAGATCTTTCAAGTCCAAGGTCTTTTCACAAATTTTCGATAAACTTGGACAAAATAAGGAACCGGCCGTGGCCATATCGATGTAAAGTAGTAACGAGGGCCCCTCCCTACTGAATTTAAACTGTTATACGCACATTATTCTTAAATATATATGAACGTATTTTGATTAACGTATCCTACCAAGGCTCCATATTTAATTTATTAATTTACATTTTAATATTTTCATTTTGCTCAAATATCGAAGCATAAGCGCATATGACTTAAACGCATTTATTTTGCAAAAATTAAACGTTTATGGGTGCGTTCAAAGTTTAAAATATTCGTTAATTTTGCGCATGCTCTATTGGCAGTTTTTTCAGTGACGTATCACTAAACTCCGTTGAACTCGTTCACATATCACTATCTCTTTTTATATGCTGCCGAAAGAAAGGGATTGATAGAGAGCCGGTTGATGTTTTCGTGTCAGCCTTGTGCCCATTTACGAGGAGTAGGTAAAATCCGCCATCTTGAGAGTGAATTCAAGAATGTGAGGACTTTTAGCGGAGTTAAGTGTATTTCTTTAGTAAATTTATTATTAAATGGATTTATATTTGTCCATCCTAGGATTTCGCGCCCCATAATCCAGCCGGTGGCATTGACGAAATCACTTTGCACATCGATATAGAGCTTAAACGCCGAATTCCTTGATAGTGTTTATGTGACAGGAGAAGACACCGTAAGCTTTCTAATAGTTTTTTGCGTGTCTATTTCCGTTTTACATCTCGACGATCGTTAACATATACGTGAAAGTGAAATAGGTATCGCGTTTCGTTAATAGTTTTCAATATAGGGCTTCGCGATGTTTTTTTCTGGTCGAAAATGCGGTTAGATGGGCGTTGTTGGTCGGCGATCGGTGGAGCTAAGTCGGGGCCTGTGTCGGCGTCCTGGTGAGGGCCTGGGCCGGTCAGGCGGGCTGAGCGCACGGCGCCGCAGAGGATGCGAACGGCGAGGGTGGGCTAGCAAGGTGTTAAAGTGATTGAACTAGTGTTATTGTGCAAAAATGTCGACGACGATGAGGCCTACTCTCCAGACTGTCCCGGAGTCGTTGCCGGCGGACCACGTGACGGCTCCGACGCCGGCGCCCGCGACCACCACGGCTGCGGCCGTGCCGTCCCAGCCAAGGCATCCCAGGCCGATGTTTAAGGTAAGCTATTCCACCTGTTTCGATTCCCCAGTCATTATGCTGAACTACGAACGATTCAAATAGTATCTAATTATGTGTATGAGAGGGTTAAATATTCAATAACTTGGCTGAACCATTTGTTTTTCATTACAAACACACAGATAACACATTGCAACATTCTTATCAGAGGTTCAATATTAAAACTGTAGATAAGGCAAGATTAATTTATGGTATTAGATACTAATCTTTTGATTACATATGAGTATAATGTGTAACCTGGTTGTGGTAGCCTACATCTGTAGAAAGTGTGGTCAGTGTAGCATGGCACTTAAAATTATTAAATGTTTCATGAAAAATACATAGCTTCATACCATTTTTACACAAGTGGAGTCTATCTCTACTGGCCAATTCTTTTAGGTCCAAACTTTTCATTTATGCATTACTTTTCATAAATAACTTGTTATGAAATAAAACCTCAAAATATTATTATCCAATAACTCTTGAAGTTGTTATGAAATAAATTTTATTATCATAATTTTGTATTATCTTTTGGACTCATTAAGATATAGCAACAAAAATAGTCTATGAGAAATATTATTGTAGGTATGTTATGGTATCTGTAAAGATTTTAATTATTTAAATACAAATTAGTAACATTCAATGCAATTCAGCCAGAATACCTTTGTGGTAAAGCGAAACATTGACTCACTAAAAGTGTTTGCAGTAACTTACTCATTACATGTCATTGTGCTTATTACATTACATTTAGTTTTAAATTGGTATACTAACACAAATAGCTACTCATTCAATACCAAAATAGTGTAGGCACACTTTTCATTACAGATATTGAAAGGAAACCTCATACTCATTTCTTTAATTATGCAGTCTTTATTTGAAAAAAGAACAAGCTAGTTTGTAACACACAAACAATAAAAAAAATGCTGGTTAATTTTTAACAATGCATTATGAACTGCAATTAAAAAAAAAGTGGGTGTTTTAAATTCAAAAACAGAACTGACCATTAACAATGCAAGTATTACTCATGCATTTAAGTTATCTTTATTGTGATTATGTTAAAATAGTCTTCTATGCATCTACCAATAGACTACAACACTGACTCACAAATAAATCATATTTGTTTAGTGCTTGGTTTGACATTGAGGTTTTAGTAATAAGTTTTTATTGATATGATGTCATATTTTAAGAAATTAGAAGCGAAATAAGATGCCAGCACCTGTGGAATGTGGTGATATGATATACTGGCATAGCAGACAATACATTAGATTATGAACCTTTTGTCTCTCATTCAGAATGAATCAGAAATACTATTGTGACAATTTTAGTCTTATTTTTTCTCTGAAATATAAGTACAACATTTGATGTTGGTATCAAGTGTAGGAGAGGATAAATAAATCATCCAAAAGAGAACATTTTCTGCCCTCTGCTTAACTTAACACAGCCAAATTTTAAGAATCAATTCCAACTTCACATTAGCAGGATATAAAAATAGTCAAAAAGTCTTTTTAGATTCACACTGCAGAGCGACAAAACTTGTAAAAAATAATATTTTTTACCTAAGTTCTTACATTAATTCTGAGGCTCAGGTTGTGTGAAACATCAAACAGATTGTATCCACACATTCATAAAACTACAAAAGGTTAATAAACATGCTGGCACTCCACTTGATTGTCATATTACATCATGATCTGTCCAATGTAATAACAATTTATCTTACACTGGATGGAGTATGGCATTTAAAGGTAACTACGGTATTAGTTAATCTATGACAGTTTTTATTAGCTGTAATACACATGTGCTTGTTTATGGTTGGTTAATAACTATATTTTTTATAATAACCAAAGTGATGCCAATTCAAATTTGAGTAAACAATTCTTTAGTAAAATATTTGTTATGCTTGCCTAAACTAAAAAAAATATTTATTTCATTTTAAAATTTCTTACACATAATTAGTGCACAATGGTGGACTTAATGCCATATGCATTCTCTACCAGTCAACCGTTAGGTGGTGCAGAGATTACAAAGGCAGGTGCAGTAATAAATGTTCCAATTAAAGAGAAAAGTCTTATCCTAACACCATACAATACATATTATTATAAATACCTTATGATAATAAATACCCTATGAAAATTACACTATGATAGTGATGGCGATCCTTTGGCACACATACCACAGATGACACGCAGCATAAAAAAGTTAGCATGCGACACACAACCACAAAATTCTTGCATTAGGCTTGTTGTGGCTTCATTATTATTTATTAAATAAAATAATGAAACATGCATCAATAAAGTTTTGCCATCCCAGCTCTAGAACTACCTAATACATTGTTATTTTAATTAAAAAAAATATTGAACAACAATTTTTGATGGCAAGATTCAAGATTCATTAATTCGCAGGAATATGGTGCAATAGATGCTATACATGTTTAAGCAGAGCGACATATTCACCTTTAATGCGAATTCTTTGTTAAGAGTAGGTAGTTGTGGATTAAAGGGTAGCAATAACAAACAGAATAACTTACTTTTAAAATAACTTATTTGTCAAAGTTTATAAAAGAATAGTATAATTTACACCACTACATGATCAAAGATATCTCCTAATTAACACAACTTATTCAGTCTAATCATTGAATACATAATAATTGATTTATAAAAATAAACAAATGTAGACAATTTGTAGCCTAAAATGTAAACAATCACTATCAACAACATGAACTGTAATAAAAGTAATAATTAATTACTTAAGTGAAAGGAGTGTCATTGTGCCCATTATAATATTTACTTATTATGTACTTGTAGTAAATGAGTTATTACATAAACAGAGCTTTATGGTTTTTTTATAAAATTAAAATAAGATTGTATTACATTATGTTTACATTTGACTTACTTTTGAGTTTAGATTATTATTATGATTTTTAGAATGTTGCTATATTTTTATGTTCATTTCATACAAGTATTTAATGCATTCACTAGGAGAAGGGGTAGGGTTATTGACTATTTTGTAGTATTTATAATGGTTTGTAGTTTTATGATAGTGAAATAACAACAATTAACTGCATTAATGGTTAATTAAACCTCTGTTTACAAACAATGTAATCACTAAGGCACATTATTATTTATCTGCATACCAGAATATTGCAATGTTTTTTCTGTCCTTGCATTCTCTGTAACTAAGTTTTTTTGCTCATTAGTTATTCATGATTGCCACAAAAGAACAATACTTTTGCATAACAGAAATGTGTTAGAGATGCTTCAGTTTGTTATAGAAAAATATACAAAAACTATTTACAAAACACCTAATTTAACAGCTACTTAATTTGTATATGGTGGCAGTTTTGAAACATATCATACAGATAATGTG
This sequence comes from Hypena proboscidalis, assembly GCA_905147285.1. NCBI lineage: Eukaryota > Metazoa > Arthropoda > Insecta > Lepidoptera > Erebidae > Hypena > Hypena proboscidalis. The sequence goes on from LR990152.1 coordinate 10,788,553, forward strand.
GTTCAAACTGGCAACATATGAATGAACTTGACTGAACTTAACTTAATAGACAAATTTTAAGCTGTAAACTTTTTTGATTTGTGAGTAGATACAATACGTATTTCATTCTAGTGTCTAATCTAATATATTTTCCTTGATGGGACTTAAATTGCTTCCTAACAAACAAATCTATATAATAACAGTCATGAAACTGTTACACATTTCTAGAGATTATTTTCTACCTGTTTAGTACAATATCCATACAAGTAACTCAAGAACATATTTATACATTAAACATTATGATGATATTGCTAAGTATAACCTATGACATCATTATTAAAATTATCATTCTTTCTTGATATGTAGGTATGTATGTATGTATACTGTTATAGTTTGTATGATCTGTCAAAATGAGGAAATACAGTAGGCACCTAAAGTAATTTACGTATTAACAGTTCAGCAAAAATGTAATGACTGGGGAATTATATAATTATGCTCTATGTACGCTTAAAAGCTATTGTGTACCGTCTGTCTAATATTGAAGTGATCTCGTCGAAAAATGCGTTTTTCTATGTTTATATGTCTGCTATGTTATCGTCTTTACTTTACAGAACTACGCCTTTTTACGTCAAAAAAGTTATAATAAAACTATGTGCGATATTAGTTCATATGACCTTCTTAAACTGGTTATCTATTAATTAATGTTATTTTAAATTCAACTAAACATCTCATGTATGAATATGAGCGTATTATATACGCCGCTGTTTCCGTCATTAATTCTAAAGCGTGAGTAAGTTGAATATTGTTGCGGAAAATATACCATCCTCGGATGACGAATATACAATTTACATAATATGATAAACACAATGTAATATGTCACTTCAGATTATATTTTGTTATTAGGTAAGGTGTAGAGGGGTTGTTTACGCCGCGCTGGGCGTCGTCTCATGCATAAAGCATTGGGTACACTGGCAGGGGTGTCCGCCGGGGTAACTCCACCTGCCCCAGTTTTGATCTACCATCCATAGACATACAAAAATAGACGCCGTTATAGCCAATAAAGTCAGCCAGAATTTTTAAACGCGTATGATGTGGAATTTTCAATTTGCTGTCAGGAATTTGAGTAACAATTCGTATTGAACCCTACTGTTCAATTTAGACGTTAATCATCTTCATTCCTATCACGCCACAGCTGTACTCATTTTGCGTGTATCGACTAATTAAAGCAAGTTTAACCAACATACCAGTGGGTTAATGCACTTCTAGCCATTATAGGTAAGATTACCGATCAATTCGAGCAATTATAGTCCTATAATGTACTCTATTTTATTTGAGAAATATACACATATAGGATCTTAAATTAAATTAGCCTAATAACTTAATTAAAACTTAATAAGTCACTGTCAGAAGGCCTCGTTCTCAAAATGCTGGCAGCATTACCGCGTTGTATTGTGATACTATTTATTTATTTTTACTACTTGTTTTTTTTTACGATTTTCTTTTATTTTATTGGAAGACCAACAGCAGGTTATATCATTTTATGTTTCTTAATTCTATGTAACATATAGCTAATTACAGGTCTTCGCTGATAAACAATTGAATATAATCATAAATATGTGTGGTTATAAACTAATATACTAAACTATCCCACTATCTTCCTGTTATGTATGACGGTTTCTGCTATTGCTCTTTGTTTGAAGATTTTACCGATTAAACGACTTCACGCCGAAAAAAAACCTGTAGCTTTTTGCCGTTTATCAGCTGCTAGAAGTATCCCTGTAGAACCAAGGTCTGATTACACACAGTAATAGCGATGGCATTAACGATGACTTCTTCAAAATTCGTGTTGCATATCAGTGTAAATGCGATCCAAGAATTAACGCGGCCATGCAATTACGTACCGTCATTTGATTGAGGTTTCGACTTAACCTATTGCAGCCATGTCTATTTGTGATAAGAGGCGCGAGATCCCAAAATTATGTAATTTATTATTCAAAAATAAAAAAGAAAGATTTATCTTGTCTTTAAAATATTTGTTTTTTTAGACAAATATCTCACATACTCACAATTTACACACAACGCCATCTAGTCTCAAACTAAGCAGAGTTTGTACTATGGGTTCTAGATAACTGATACTAATACATATAATACCTTTCCCATGCAAATACATACTTATTATACATAGAAACACCCAACTAAGACAAACCCCCATATTCTCATGCACACAAAGATTTGTCTTAAGCGGGAATTAAACCCGCGACCTCGGCACTCGGCCATCCGGTCGTCGAACAAAAAAGTGTCAATGAGCGTTCATAGCCATGATTTTATGATATCCTTATAATAATAATTAATTTTTCAAATTGGCAATTGTTCATATCTACGCGTGACCAGCGCGGACGAGATTTTTCTTAATACATTTACACTGTTCAGAAACCCTGGCTTAAACAGGTATTTTCACCAGTCTTTCCAAATACGGATAAATGACTTGCAGTGCGTATAAAAGGAATGATTACACAATAAACTCGATTTTTATTGTTTTTCGTCGCGGGCAACCCTGATTCGTAATATTATGAGTGGATCTCTTACGTCACTGTTCACGGTGCGATAACTTCTGCTCCCAGCTTTGTTTACTTTTTTTTCCTCATTTTACACTATGGTAATATTATCGGGTTTCGTATCACCCACTTGTTACACGCGATAACGGACCTGTGCTGTTGTTTTTTTTTTAATTTGTCGTACTACTAGTTGAATGCGTAGCGAAAGGGAAATTGTTCATTGTTGATATCGATTTGTTTCTGTCAATTTGAATTTGAATGAAGAAAATCATTTACGTATAAAGTAATATTCATTTTCATATTTAACTTCAATATATTAGTCATAGTACAAAGTTTTGTAGTGTAATTTTTGCCTTTTGAAACCGTGTTTATCCTTGCCAATGATGCATAACCATATACTGATCTGTACTTACATAGAATAACTGCCTCGATGGTCTAGTGGTTAGCGTATGCACCTCTCACCGCGAGGTCTTAGGTTCGATTCCCGGGTCGGACAAAGTGTTATTTGTGAACTTTCCGTCAGGAAATTCACAATAGCAGCACGGAGTTGAAATTGTGCCCAATGGATGGCGATAGGCTCACCTATGTCATGGGACCTAAACATAACAGGTGAAATATGGGTGTTATATTATGTTACTTAATAGAATCTTAAACATATTAATTCGAATGCTTTCGTATTTCACCTTTCATCAATAAAACAAAAGATCGAACTAATCATTTCAGTTTTCCAAACATGCACTTTCCAAATCCACGTTTTGTTATGTCATCAAGATGCAAGCTATATATATCTCACCGGGCAACGTGGCCAACAGTCCTCAACAACGAAAATGTATACGAAAATATATAAATATATATACGTAATTTGGGGTAATGATTCTGTTACTTGCGAGAAAGATGTTGCGTAGACGAAAATAGATCCAATAGATTTGTTATACTGCTTTTATGATAGCAGCCTCGTAGTATTTTGAATATGAAGCTATTAAAAAATCATATTTGTGTTAAGTATCGTGTATGAGCTACGATTACGACGTCCAAATAACTGGCACAGACTTACACATGACGTACGTTCTTCTTCTTCTTTCGTGTCGATGGCTGCAGTCATATTCTCATGGTGTTAACTTGCCATCGTGGTGAAAGGATTAGCCAATTCGCTTTGGAGAACTCGCGAATTGCCAAGGGTGCGCCGGACGTAGGGATTGATTGTGTACGTCGCTCGAGGAGGCTCCTTTCATGCACCACATATATTTCATTGAAGTACGTAGTATCTTGGTTTAGTAAATGTCTATTAATTATATTATCTTATGTGTGCGTTGTATCCCATATAGGTTTGCGTCGCGTGTCGTATGAAAACGCGAAAAGATTTCGATGATGCTGAATAGCAAAGGACCTAGCTTAATCTCCTTTTTATGAGGTATCGCAAAATACCAGCGCTTTCGGTGTCTTGCAGCAATGCAAGCGCTGTATAGCAAAACTCTGAGCTACATCCCGATTCCTGCACGGATACACGTGAAGGATGTAACTTTTGACTCTTTTATTCTTCTTCTTCTTCTTCTTCTTCGTCGTGTCGATGGCTGAGTCAAATTTAATTGGCCCAATAAGTGGCGCTCTCATCGGCGTTCATGAGCGCCTTGGTCAAGGTTTTGACTTGCTATCGTGGTGAAAGGATTAGCTAATTCGCTTTGTAGAACTCGCGAATTGCCTAGGGTGCGCCGGACGTAGGGAATCGTTTTGTACGTCACTCGGGGAGGCTCCTTTCATGCACCCCTAACTCTTTTATTTATAATATTGTTTTTATTTCAGTTTATTAATCTTTCTTTCTTCTTTTTGTTAAGAATTAAGATCAAGACAAAAGTCTCTAAATATAAGTAATATCCATAGTAGAGCCAAAACAGTAAGTTGCAAAGGATACCTTTTACAATAAAATGGAACGACCCGGCACGTCCTCATAAAATCAATATCATAGTCCTTTGAAAACAGAAAATGTTGCTCTCAATATCCACGCAATTTCTAACAACCTTGTGCATAAAAAACCTTAACTTTTTATCATATCTACCTATCAACTCACTTCCGCCCGCGGTTTCACTCGTGAATTTGCTCGGGTATGCCAGTTAAAAGTAACCTACATCCTTCTCCGGGTCTGCAGTGGGTTCACTGTTATTGTTATTATCGTATGGTTTCTTCTGTACTTCATGCAATTAGATAGTGTTCATCATAATTTAATATCTATAAGGGTTAGCCGTAAACACGTAATCAACATTGCTAAAGCATTGCTTATGCATTTGTTATATTATTAAGTTAATCTGCTCGCTATATTAATGAAAATTCCCAGCAACAAGACTTCTGCTAGCAATTCCTTTTTTATTAAATAGCACTGAGAATATGTCACTGAGTGGATGCTTTTAAATTTATGAGAGCTTCAAAAGGCTGAGGCTTGAAGCTTCGAAAAAAGGACTAGAATTTTCCCCTCTTCTTGGAAAGCTTTTAAATGATTAGAATCTATACAAGACCGATGAAACTTGGTATAACGTAAGCTTTTAATTGATTGTATATTTAAGACTAGCTACTGGCTGCTGCTCCGCCCTCGTGGTACGTTGAAAAACAGTAATCAATGTCCTTCCGGGGTTCTTAAACTGTTTTCATACAACGTTTTATCAAGATTGGTTCAGTGGTGTAGCAGTAAAGGCGTAAATCAGAAAAATATGAAAGCCAGATTATCTTCCGAAATTAATAAATTAAATAAGCTTGAACTAGATACATTCTTTATATTTATAAGAAGCCTTGTTTTGTTTTAAGTAATTATGTGGCTGACCAGAAAGCAAACATTTAACTATAAGTTTCAAATGACATAATAGCCACTGCGCGTTCTATGAAGTTTGGCAGTACAATTGTTGCAAAATTATAACCGTCAATTTTCTTTATGCTACATCTTGACATCTATTATCTCTGGGGCTGTCATGCTCTTTTAGAATAAAAGCATCTTAATAAATAAAGATTACAAAAAAGCCTTCATATAAGTAGTTATGATGTACTTATGCTGTATCGCTGTCTGAGCCGCGATCGCAAGTAATAATTAAAAAGTAATTAGTAATTACTTTTAAGAATCTTCAAAACAATTTAAATGTTTGAAATCTTGTTTAACTCTTTGTAAATATGTTAGTAATTACTAATTACTAACATATTTACAAAGAGTTAAACAAGATTTCAAACATTTAAATTGTTTTGAAGATTCTTCAGCGTTAATTGCTTACCACTCTTAGAAAGTTTAATTACGATACGATGTTTATCCTTAGCCCTTAATTAGGTCCCCGAGGCTCCGAAATGCTTCCATCTTAGGTTTAATTTCAGACTAAATATCTCTACTTTTATATAAAGAGTATCTTCAACGTCTCGTTCAAGTAATTATTTTAATCTTTAAATAATTTTAGGAGACATTTTACTTTTAAAGACTGAAGTTAACACAAAATCCTGTTTATAATAGCAGCCCTGCTGGGCTCGGGCCTCTTTTAATGATGAGAAGGGTTAGGCCATAGTCCACCACGCTGGCCAAGTGCGCATTGGTAGACTTAACACATCCTCGAGCACTTTTAGGACACTCTCAGGTTTCCTCACCGATGTTTTTCCTTCACCGTTAGCGAGCGATAATTTTTATGATAAATACACACATATCAAAAGACGAATCTTAACGGTCTCCAACTCTGCTATCGCTGCTCCTGCATAATCCTGTTTACAGATTTTATTACTTTTATTCGCGGGTTCGTTTCTCGGTCCAGACAAATCTTTGTGAGCATGAACATGGGTTCATGTATTAGTATCAGTTATTCTAGTACCCATATTACTATAACTATTTAGTTCGGGACAAGATGATGTTGTGATATTTATTTATGTATTTATAATAAGAGGGTTTTAACAAGATTTATGTTAGAACAGCTCCTGAATGGCAAATGTGTTTGTAGAACAGAAGTTTATGGGTACACACAGCTACACATTTACTATATAAGATGGTCTGCCATTGTTTAGGTTTCCCATGCAACACGAGACCATCTTAAACTGGATGTATAGCTTGATGAGCCTTGTGTGCGTAGTCTTGAGCAAATAATTCAATGTTTATATTAACCCCTTTGAGGTTGTACAAATGTTGGGCTACTCCTCTAATTGGAGTCTAAATCCAACTACAGGATATATACTAAGAAACAGTTGAAAAAGATATGGGACCGGCAGGATTTGAACCTGCGGCCTTACTGCAGATCCTACTTAAGATAGGAACAAATGGATGAACGTTTAGGGCTCCGGTAAGAGGCGACCGTAGCTGGATGGCTAAAGCGGCTGCCCGGTGTGCAGTAAGGTCGCAGGTTCAAATCCTGCCGGTCCCATGTCGTTTACAACTGTTTCTTAGTATAATTTGCTAAGCATAGCTTAATGCTATAAAAATAATCAATTACAGGATATATGTAGTCGGCTTGGCAAGTTCCAGGCAAATATTGTCACATATACATTTCTGTTATGCCTTATATTTTTAGATCGTTAAACACTTTCCGTATTATTGATACTCATCGAAATATGATGATATGATTTCATTCATTTGCTTACTTATAAATTTTTACTTAACTTACAAACTTGCGTGGTTATTTGATAGCTCTTTTTCAGTAAATATGATATTCTTAAGCTCTTTTAAAAGGATAAAGAACGTAAAATGTTAACTATTCTTTATACTTCACCTTTTAAATATAATGTTAGTAAGTATTTCTATTACTTGCAACACATGCTAGCTTAACATGTTGTTCAAAGACTTGTTGCTCTACGATTCATCTCTTTGAGGGAAATACGTTAGAAAATTCATTCCACGTACTTTATAAACTAGTCTAAATGATAATACGTAGCGCGGGATTCTTTACACGAAATAGATTTACATGTTTCAATGTCCCTTTGAAAATATCAACGTCTAGACGTACTAATAGATTTACTGTTTTGTTGTCGAACTCCCGACTACTTCTTGTATCCTAGTACTCCTTCAGGTGTTTTAATAGAAGTTTCTAATGGATGGCAGGTTTCTTCTCACGAAATAGATTTACATGTTTCCATGTTCGTTTGAAAATGTCATCGTGACGTACTAGATTTGCATTTTTTGTTGTCGAACGCCTGACGACTTCTTGTATCCTAGTACTCCTTCAGGTGTTTTTCTAGAAGTGTCTAATGGATGGCAGTTTTCTTCTCACGAAATAGATATACATGTTTCCATGTTCGTTTGAAAATGATAGCTATGATGTCAAGACACCGTAATTGGTTTCCTATTTCTGTTGTGTCGATCTCCTGACAACTTATCGTATCCTGGTACTCTTGAATATTTATTGTTACATACTTTGATGGTTACATGAATGTATTATTGTGAATACGGTGAACATAACTTAACGCTTGTATTACCCAAAGGTTGTGAGGAGAGTTGTATGTATAACACCCAAATTTCACCTGAATTGTTTAGGTCCTATATGGTAGGGGCTCAGCCTATTGCCATCTACTGGGTACTCAACTACACACCAATACTTGCTAGGCAAATGTTATATGGGATTTTCCGTACCGATATTCTCGATTTTTAGCGAATCAAAAACCTCACAGTGAACGGCAGACCAATAAGGCAGGTTGCTTTCCACAAAATAAATTTACATGCTTCCATGTTAACCGTAACTGTCTAGACGCCCTAATAGTCTTACTATTTCTGTTGTGCCGAACGCCTGTCTTCTTCTGATATCCTGGTATTTCTATACTTAAATCTATAATAGTGGCGTGCTTCAATATCGTTTTAGCAGAATAGGGTGGAAGTATTGATTTCTATAGTATTTTTAGAAACAAATATTTGGTTAACAAAGGCTTAACGTTGATTAAAGCCTTTTGTTAGTGTTTCTCTCTATTGATCAATACGCTTTAACAGAGCTTTACCAGCTAAGGATTATAACCTTCTTGTGTATAATTTTATCGGCAATTTCGTTATATCAGTGATAATGAGGCTATTAAAACGTCTTTGGCGTTTAATTTTTAAGAGCAAAAAGCTGTTAATTATGGTAAGTTGAACGATCTAAATAATAATCGCGTGAGACTTCAAAAGCATTTTTAAAATATTTTTTTGACAAATTCAGGCTATTTTGAAAAAAAAAATATGGGGTCGATTACTGATATATGTTTGGCTAACGTTTAGGGACGGTTGCTATTTATCAGTACCCTTGACCTGCGGGGCTGGAGGTTTTATTTTGATCTCCGTCGCAGACATGATATACATGATTTAAAACTTTCGCGATTTGTACATTTGACAACCGAGTGAGGCTAGTGGACAAAACCCTCGTCTCTCGAAGACAACGCTGAGTCTGAGTCGGCTCGTGACCACGATCGGTGTGATTCTATCGAAACTGTCGAGCAAAAAAAGGTATTCATGCCTTAAAGAATATTCACAGATTGATATAAAGTCGTAGGATTCGATTGAATGTAGAATTTCGCCTATAGTTAACCTTTTATAATCGCAGCCCGACCCTCTGACCACTCCCGTGGAATTTAGCGGTAATCCAATATCATACCGGTTGGATATTGCAACAACATCTACCTTATTCATATTCCGTAGATAAATTAAATATCCGTTTTGGTATCGTGATTTATGTGAGAGAAAACTAGATGTATTGTCAATCTTAATAATAACGAGTTTTTGTGTTGTAATTTGATGAACTGCATGCAGGACTTTCTCGAGAATATTGCTTGATGAGAATTTATTGTTAATATTTAATTTTAGTCACTAATATTTCACAGTCAAATGAAAAGAAAAATAATTAAGTATTTATTTTCTATTAAAAAAAGAAATGCATGCTTTGCAACTCATCTATTTTACATGAATTCGTTCAGGTGTATGAACAAAGGCTTTTAAATACGTGTTAAAGTTCTGTGTTATTACAACTTAACCTTTTTTGCAATTCTGAGAGCCAGTTTCAGAGTTGCCGAATAGATCTTATCCGATCCATAAAATGTCACCCATAAAGTGACACAAGTTATACTTCAAAAAAGAACACTCATATTTATTGATGTGTGTTAATATGGTTATCCTGCCAATAAGGTTTATCTAAAACCTTTGAATTAACGAAAACCTTTCTTAACATATTGTAATAATCAAATAACGTGATGATATCTACAAAATCATTTAAACAAAACACGACTACTACAAAACGCCGGCCAGCATTAATTTCAACATGTTCAACCTTTTTTGTCAACTAAACGTAATGCGATACTTGCGTAAAAAAGGATTTGCACGATATTTCCTTGCGTGACCTTGCCGCAAATTATGTAGTTGCTATGTTAGTATCTAAAGCTTGGTGTACACGTTCGTATAATATGTCATGAAAAATTACATAGACGATTATTTGATTATTGGCATAAATAGCTAGTTCAATTTGTCCTTTTCAGGTTTGGCTCATATACATATAGGACATAACAACTCCCTTATATTAGCCAAAGGGGTGTGGCAGATTTGTATAACACCGATATCACATCTGTTTTGTAACCTGTTAGATTTTGATCATCAAATGAAATAAACTTTTATGTCATTCAGATCTAGAAAAAGGTCTGAGAAATTAACAAGCAATAAAAATAGCAAACGAATTCGAAAAAGAATTTCCTTTTTCGTTGCAATGTTCGAAGAAGCGAGTTTTCCCGATTTCCCTTGGTAGTTTAAAATTAATCTCGGATGGAGAGGCAATTTTGTATCCATCTTTTACCCTGTTAAAAATCAGTGAATCTCAATTCCCATTTTCAAAATATCCCCAAATGCTGTATTAATTAAGAATCATCATGAAACGGATTTATGAATTTAAATTGCAAATTCAAAATTCGGAAAGTGATCAAAACCGATTATACCGATACGAGTGATGTGCGTAGGTGTGTGTTTCATACACTACTATTTTATTTTACCATTTTTTTGTATGACTATCGAAAACCTCCTAAATAATATTATATTATATTATTTTATACTGACTCAATATTATGCTCGACAAAATTCACTAGAAAATAAAGAAACTAGATTCACCTTCCGTTTCCGATATCAAAATAACGCATATGCGTGTACACGAAAGCTCATCTTGATCTGACCTTTAAACCGCCAAAATCTTTATAAACAAACATACACTATCGCATTTATTACGACCTTGCATGTCACATGTCGTTGTCGTATCTTATGCCATGATGTGTTCATGGTCTTATGACGACCCGCGATTCGCTAAACCTGCATGTTTGCCTTCGATACCTTTCTTACACTGCATATTAATTCAAAGACTGGTAGAGATTATGAGAACTTGTGATGCTTTAGTTTGATATTAAGAATAGCAGCCCTTTACACTCGAGCACTTTTTAGGCACTCTCGAGCATGCAGGTTCATCTTTAGAAAAGTCTATGGACAACTCTGTCAGTTTACATACACTTAGATTTAACTGCCGCTAAAACCTAAACAGAAAATAAGTACACAACTCGACGATGACTTTAGTAAATTAAGCTCTTCTTTCCGAAGCTATAGCGTTACAGCCCACTTGATCGAGAACTTGGAACAAAATGCTGCCTTTATTTTGGCGTTACTACCTGACATTTAGCTTCCCTGCACGTGTACGGATTCTATTTTTATTCTAGTGCCATTCTGTACCGATTCACTTAAATCTCTGTAAACGTACTCCCCATTTATAAATCTAGTCCAATATCAATAAAAGAAAACGCTTAAGCACCTAACGTAATACCTTTTTTAGAAAACTAACTTCTTTCCGCGGTCTTACCCGCTTCAAACGTCTTTACTGCTCTGGGTTGTACTGTAACGTTATGTGAAATAGCATATATAGTAACAATAACTTGACATGAATGCAAAAAAACCAATTCCAATTATTAGGTTCAAAAATTATCGCGTTCAAACGTACTACAGTCGTCAGGTTAATTATGTAAGTAGACATAACGTCTCACATAAGGGTTCCTTTCGTTCATTTTGTAGTCATGTTATCGATTCGCCGGCAGTAGTTCGCGTAGGTTATTCAACCTTACGGAAATAAGCTTAATTTAGAGTTGTGACTATTTTTAGCAACACTTTATTTTTGTTTGCTTTTAAACGTGGCGTATCCCGTTGCGCTGTCGCGTTCTGTAATTCTGAATGCTTTTATGTTGGTTTTTGGAAAACGGGTTGTAGTTTTTTTTGGGCCTGTGCGATGGTGAAGAGTCCAAGACCAGTCTGTGTAACGTGCTGTATTGTATGCCGATCTGTCGCGATCAAAAGTATAAACATAGTCTTGAATCTTAAATGGTTAGTCGATAGAATGATAAACGATAACAGATAAGTCCATGGACTGAATTGACAAAGGTGGGTTTGCTATTTGGTCAAAAATAATCAGAAACTTACCTTGAGAATGTGTTGGTCGAGTTTATGAATTACCTGGTACTTTATGATTCAACATAATATTTTTATTAAGTTACCTGGTGAGTGAAGGTCGAAGATAACCCAAACTTTAATTTTAGAGCTATGAATCAGCAAGAGAAAGGGAGATGGTACAAAATGATGCATAACAGATGCGTAATGGTATATATGGGTCATCATAGTACACGCGTGTTTGTGGCAAAACGCCCACTGGATTTGTCATGCCACTCAATATATCCCGAATATTGTTTGGATGATTGGTGGGATGGAAAATGGTACTCCATGTGAGAAAATTGTGTATTTTGTAACTACAACTATTCGGATATTTGCATCTAGTCGGCATTTCATGTTGCTGAGCTGATGCTCAACGGTTAGGAGTACGGGGATAATTCTTTAAATATAGGCACCTTAAGGCCGTTTACTGTATTCTTCCAAGTTATACACAGATGAGGCGTGGTGTTTCTTACTTTTTAGTGCATTTTTAAATTGAAGTCGGATGATTATTTGTAAAATTATTATAAATACGCACTGCATCTTCTTTAAATACCTTCAAAGCTCCAAATGTCTTAAGATTTATAAAAACATTAAATCTAGCTGGTAGGTAGGTAGTGTAATGCATTCGGATAAATTTCTAAGTAGCAGCACGAAGTCTAAAATTGTACCCGGTTGGTGACGATAGATTCACCCCTATTACATGGGACCTAACATGTGAAATGTAGGTGTTATGTATACGCTTTTGCAGAACCCTTCTGGGTGATGTTATTATTTATTTATTTATTTATTGGAAAACCAACAGCAGTAACAATTAATATTAATAAAAATATTATGCAACATTCAGCCAATTACAGGTCCTCACGAATAAGTGATAGTATAGTAGAAGTAACAATATATTATAAAATTAAGAACTGCGAATGTACTACAACAAATCATTACAGAGCCTTATACAAATCAATTGCTCAATATTACTAAACACCTTGATATTGAATAAAAAATTATAGATAAAGAAATTATATGTATGAAAACGTGTGAATTAGCTTAATTAGTGCAATTGCAACCAAGGAAAACTAGCTAGCTATTACTACTTTTAAGCCCTAGCTAATCAAAAATTAACATTTCGGTATGCCCACTCTATACTCTGATATTTAATATAAAAATTAGATGTATAATATAATGTGTATGCAGTCATACAGCATTATGTACAACAAACATAGTCATATGGAAGTGGAGATGATATAATCGTAACGTAACCTCAATTAATTACTCATTTACATTTACTTCTTTTGTGTAATGGTGTAGTGGTTAACCTTGCGTCAGTTGTTCGACTCCGGTAGTTTCATATTAAAGACGATGTATTTTCTTCATTTATACATACAATCTCGAACAACATACAAACTGCATTCATCTTTAATTCCCGGGTTGGGCAAAGTGTTATTTGTAATATTTCGTCAGGCAATTCACAATAGCAACAGGGAGTTGGAATTGTGCCCGGTGGATGGCGATAGGTTTACCCCCTATCCCATTGAACCTAAATATTACAGGTGAAGTGTGGGTGTTGTACACCGCTGCCACACACTTCTGAGTAATATAAGCGTCATGTTATACATACCACCGAGCCTGGTCGGAGGATCCTCCCTTTGTATTGGAGGAACATCACACCCTGTTCCTCTACAATACTATTCTATTTACAATGACTATGACCGTTAAATAGACTAGCGTTCCTTCCATCACCATCCATTCTAAAGCGTTTTTTTTGATTCACCCGTGGATTAGTTTGATGGTACTAAAGTCGGTTTTTGATGTATCACACTTTCTACTCGCGGACGTCTTGAAGTGGCTGAAAATTACTTTTAAAGATCTCGTTACACATACATTTATTTTATTTATTTATTTATTAGGCGCACAAAACACATTGCAATCATGATAACTTTAAAAATAGATGTACAATTCAGATCTGGATCGTAACATAATACATAATTATATGCACATAGCAAAATCAGTATTGAAAGATCAAAAAGCTAAAAAAGCTCTAACTACTTAAAATAATAAGGTTATAATAGATGAATTAACAATTAAACATGATTATTATTTTGTTTGGATGCCTCAGATGCTTCTACGAAATAAAAAGTATTTATTTTATTTATTTATTTTATTTTATTTATTAAAGTGTTGTTCAAAAATATCAAGGCTTTTGTAAATTTTTACTAAATCATTATACTGCCGAGCCATTCTTGTAAGTGGATTATAATCCGAAATATTATTTTTATATATTTGTAACGCAAAGAGGTTAGTTTAAGTTAAAGGAATATCTTTGGCTTCATAATATTTGCATAGATAAATATAGTTTTGGACTCACGACAATTTATTAACCATGTCGGGAGTTTCAGTATTACACAATATTTTCGCCATTTACGGTATTCTGAACGGTATCAGGTCGCACATCAAAAGTTTGCGAATCACTCGTACGTTTCTCATAGTACTGAACAAAAACAGTGCACCTTCCAGTGATGTTTCCTTTTAAGGAGAGGCGAGAGAGTTGTGGAGAGCGCCTTATTAGCTATCTCGTCGTACATGTTTTTGTATCAAAACGTACGCAAAACTTTCTAAAAGTTCAGCTAAAAGTTATTTATGTATGTAGAGGTACGGGGTGGGATGTTCCTCTAACATAAAGGGAGGATCCTCCGACCAGGCTCGGTGATATTGCCTGGCGGACAGCTGGTCCAACGGTCTTTGAACATTTATATACACTTGCTGTGAACATTTCGTTATCGCGATTTAGCGCACTTTGACATTTGTGAGGAGTGTGTCACTTCTTGACACACTCCGCACATCTAACATGTCTTTTTTGGTAGAGCGAGAGCCACCAACCAGAGAAAGTACCACTATTTCGATTCTGATCTGCCTTATCGTTGACTACCGGCATTTTTTTAGTTTGTTATTTGAATCGTTGATGTGATTATGCATTTGCTATTCTTGTGGGTGGTCTTGGAGTTACCACATGCCATCACGTGGACTAAAAGACTATAAAATGTAGATAATTGGTCAAAAATATGTATATTTTTATGTTAAACATAATAAGTCTGATCTGAGTACGTTGTGAATTTTAAGTAGCCATAATTAAATCAACGGACTCAAATTGGATTTGTTAAGTTAACGAATAATAATTACCCAGGCCAAAGGTTTTGTACCGAACAATTTTTACTAGCCAACCCAGTAGACTGAAGTTCTTACCAGCCCATGGGAAAAAGCTATTTTCCTTAATTCGAGGTCTTTTAAATTTACAGAAGAATTTATACGAACTTGGTTCATTTATACAAGTATGTATTTATCAAATCTATCCAGCGATTCCCAAGTGATACTTTTACTAACGATTAGCATTTCATTTAAAGAAATATGTTCTTTAGATACTTTCTTCATGGATTCTGTATAATAGACCGATACATCTAATCGTCAATTAAGGATAAACAGCTGCGACCGCTTAAAAGCTCTTTCAGTGGGCGCCATTGTAATTAAATTATGCAAATTTTCTTTCTACCCTCAGATGTAGCCACTGACAAAAGCATATCTAAATGTATAAAACCAAACGGTTTTAGATACAAAAGTCTGAAAATTTACATAACACACGCTTATGGTTGCGCAGAAGGATTAGGCAGAGGTGTATAACACCCATATTTCACTTTTTTTATGGTGGATAGGCACGCGTTTGACCGCGATCTCACCTGTTGGTAAGTGATGATGCGGTCTACGGTAGAGCACGCTTACCTATGAGATACCTATTAATTCTTGCTTTGAAGAGATCCAAGTTGTACTCATGCGGAAACACCGACTCGGGCAACGTATTCTTCGTATAAGAAATGTAGAGGCGAAACGCTTAGTGCGTACTAGTGCAATATCTACCGTGAAGCGGTGCCTGAGTGCCGTTTGTCTGACATGTAATGTTTCAGTCTAATTCGATCCCATGTTATAAACGTTGAGTCCATCGCCATCTCTGAGTCAAAATTCCAGACTCCCTGCTGCTATTTAAAAAACCTTTCGAAAAAATACCAAAATAACATTCGCTCAACCGGAAAATCGAATCCAAGACCTCGCTGTCGTTTACCACTTAACATTTTAATGATATAATTTATAAATTTATTACATTTCATGAATATAGCATTCATAAATTTGAATAACATAATTGATTTAGTAATGGGCGGCAACTGTTGGAAAATGTTGGGGTATACGGTATACTCAATGGAATAAATAATTGTAAAGCTTTGTCCAGTAAAAGCTCACGTTATTTACCTTTCATATAATTTTGGTTTTAACGTCTTTTGAAATTTTAAATGACCACTTTACGACCGCATGGCGGAGTGGGTAGTGTACCTGCCTGCGACGCCAAGATCGCGGGTTCGATTCCCGCTTAAGACAAATCTTTGTGTGCACGAACATGGGGGTTTGCATTAATAAGTAGGTATGTATTTACAAAAAAAGAAAAAGTATGTATGTATTAGTATCAGTTATTCTAGGACCCATAGTACAAGCTCTGCTTAGTTTGGGACTAGATGGCGTTGTGTGTAAGTAGTGAGATATTTATTTATTATTTACTTTTCATGTAAATTGTGTCGGGTGAAAGGTTCGTTTTTATAATGAAATCTAATTTAATTACTAAGCGCAGACCAATATCGATTTTTAATTTTAGTAGAGATGATTTGATGACGTTTATTTGGGGTTGTCTTAAAAATCAATACAATTCAGCATAAATTATTCTTCACATCTACTAGGTATATAATTAATTAATTATTTTCTTTTAAATTTTTGTCAATTCTTAAACCACCCGCCAAACAGTACTTAAAGTAAAACTTGACATAAATTGGCAACTGAGACAAGTAAGTCTGACATATTTCTTTGAAATATAAACTCAACTGTCATTTCTTATATAAAGTACAGATGGCTATATATCCATCCAGTATAAGATGGTCTTTATTAAATAGATTTCCCGTGCACTACAAAACAAGCTTATACTAGTGTAGAGGAACAGGGTGTGATGTTCCTCCACCACAAAGGGAGGATCCTCCGACCAGGCTCGGTGGTATTGCCCGGCGGACAGCTGTCCAACGGTAGCGTATTGGAAGTGGTATTTATAGTCACTTGCTGTGAACATTTCGTTATCGCGATTCAGCACTCGTCGACATATGTCACGTGTGTGTCACCCGTCATTTATTATGTGCGGATACCGCCACACTAGAAATATATAGCTTAATGTGTATCCATGTGTACTAACAAAGCAGATTCATGATCCACCATAATACTAATTTGTATTGACATTTTCAAACACTTAAGTCTAAATTAGCTTGTTGTATCAATAAATGTCAATCTTATCGACTTTGACAATGTCAAAGGAAATGTTTGTGAAATGGGTCATGAATCAACATTGCTTGTTGTACATACATTACGTTAATATTGAAGCGTACAAAGTTTTAATTGCAGAGGTGCTCGGTACGATTGAGTCAGAAACTTTGTTTAGACAACGAGTTGCAAACTTCAAATTGCGTGTGAGGAATTCATTATAAATATTATAATAGAGATTTCATTAGCGTTCTAAAGGTGCTTTTACGTATATTATGATTAGAATATATTTTGATCTGAAATATGATTGTGCACTTTTGTGGCATTTGGCATGTATAATAATAGCAGCCCTGTATCTAATATATGTCCCACTGCTCAACTGCTGGGCACGGGCCTATTTTCATTATGAGAAGGGTAAAGCCATAGTCCACCACGCTGGCCAAGTGCGGATTGATAGACATCAAACGAACTCTAGTTCTTTTAGGCACTCTCAGGCACGCAGGTTTCCTCACGAAGTTTTCCTACACCGTATAGCAAGCGATTATTGACATGATAAATACACACATATTTTAAAATTAGACTAGCTAAATAAGCTGACTTCAGATTCTAATATTTTTACCAAAACGCTTATTGACATTTATTCAGCTGTAGTTGGTTCCAGTATCAGGGAATTTAAGAGCTCGATTGACATTTTAAATTTTATGACATAAAAACGTAATCTATTCCGATCTAACGCGGTAATTTCGTGATAATAGAGTATAGTAATACATTTTTCGTATTCGATCCAGGTACTGGATCAGTCTCAGTCAGACTTAAAACTCTTCTAATAGGCAAACCTAATAGGTTCTTCAGAAAGCGAAAGTATAAAGAATTTGAAGCCGGCATGCATGTTGAGCATTTCTGCTCTGCTCTGCCACGCCTCCCCGGTAAGTTCCTGATTTCGTAGATCCTGTATGTGGTTTCTGAACTTAACGCGGTCTAAAATATTAACGGAACCTGCATAGTATCTCTATATTTGCCGCCAAAACACTGTCATAATATTTTAAACTATAAACTATCTATGCCGCGCAGAACAGTTAAAACATCCCATAATTTAGTAGTAATTGGGTCATCCTAATAACCGTTATTAAAATGTACACGAACATGAACCAAAGACTGTATGTCTGTTGTCCAATCGTAATTAATACTATTACCAAAGTTGTACGACTAGTTGTTGAGCGTACGACATTCCTGTGACCCTATAGAAGGTTTGGTATAGGATGTAGATGTTATCGGTAGGCAGTATTTAGATTGCTTTATGTTTAATTCTAGAAATGTTTAAAAGAAGATAAATATGAGTTATATTCTCGTAATAGTCCGGCTTCAAGCTCCATCTTACTTGCCTTGCAAACAGTTAGTTAAAATTTCTTATATTTGGAAACCATCTTCAAGCAATCTTACTTGAGTAAATTGAAATGCTCATATATTTGAAATTTGCAGAAACTGTGCAAGCCAGACTAACAAACTTAGGGAAGGCTATCGACTGCATCCTTAGAGAAATAAGCTAACCAGAGGAGAAACTGTCAGGCATCCGTCGCTTCCAAATGTAGAAGAGCGCCGCTCTTGCCCAATGTCAAATCCTATGACACTAATGACACAATCTACTACCCCCGCGAGTTTTGGCACACTTTTTTTGCATAGATATTTGCGTAGTGTCTATATTGGTTTTTTAGCCTGAGATTGACTCCTATAAACGAAGTTATTCATTTTTATTATTTTGACTGGTATTCAAAAATCTTTAAGTACGGACTAAACTTTATCATTCAATTTGTACATTTACTCATCACGTTCAAAAACAACTTGTTATGTCAATTAAATGCAATATTCAGAGAGAATACTCAGTTCAGAAAGGGACGATACAGATAAGAGCGCGCTGAAGTTTTTCTGTCTGTAAAACCTTTTTATACTAAATAAAATATTTGCAGTGAAAAAGTGCATTTTCTGTTCTCGAGCTGTCTACCTCTAATAGATTAAACATTAAGCTTCGCGTACAAAACGGTGCATTCATTTCATGACAGCAAGCACTAAAATAAATATAAATTTGTGTATAATTTCCATTTTGATACTAACTATTAGTTACAAAGCTTATAGATTATATACTTGTCCTTGCGACTACTATTTTGATTATAATTATAATGGTAACTTTAATCTTGCCCAATCTTGCCTAAATAACTGCCTCGATTGTCTAGTGTTTAGCGTATGCATCTCTCACCGCGATGTCTCGGGTTCAATTTCCGAGTCGGCAAAGTGTTATTTGTGAACTTTCCTTCAGAAAATTCACAAAAGCAGCACGGAGTTGGAATTGTGTCCGGTGGATGATGGTAGGTTCACCCCCTAATCCATAGAACTAAAACATAACAGGTAAAATGTGGGTGTACAACCTCTGCCACACCCTTCTGGATAATATAGGCGTGATGTTATGTATGTTTTTAATCTTAGCATTACTACAATCTATTGTAGATGTTCATGGGATGATGACTTACCATCAGAATTCATCAGATAGATTCAATATTATACCAAGAAACAGTTGTAAACGCCTCTTGCCAGGACCCTAAATTTCTCAACTGTATGTTACGTTATTTCGTGACGTCAAATCCTGCCGGTCCCATATCTTTTTCAACTGTTTCTTAGTATAATTTGTTAGCTAAATGCTTTAAAAATAATCAATAACAGATACAATATTGTTTACCTCTGTACTAGATATGGAGTCTATCTACCTAAATTACGTAATTACGATTTAGAGCATCATAATAAAAAAAAAACCTTTTTATTTACCAAACCAATCATACAAAACATAGGTTTATAAATTACAAAAGCAAACAATTTCACTTTAATAATATTTGGATTGATTTACCACTGACTCCCAAACTAGGTACGTACCGTATATACCGTACCGTATAATATAGAGTACGTTTAGATAAGGTAGTACAAGGAGCGTCAGATTCTTACGTATGTGTATTAGTCATTGATTTATTCCTACTCAGTCGATTAGGTCGTAAATTATCTTAGATTTATAGTTTTAATTGCCTTTCGGTTACGTCATTTTCGAGCGCTCTTCGGATCTAATCGGTGTAAGATGTACCCAAGTACCTAATTTTGAGAAGCGTCTGTTAGACGTGTGTTTTGTAATATTAATATTGAATTCCCAAGTCTTTTGGTAGTCAGATTATTAAAAGTAATAAAAATGTGAACGCATGAGTATAGTTGTTTATATAATCTATGCACTGCATGCATCTAATACCATGTGTTGTCAAAATAGTATCTTACTTACTCCTTTGTACACGCTTTATATTAGCTTCACTTGTATGTTTGTTTGTATGTAACCAACTCCCTTGGACGCTATTTTGATCCACTTTAAACTTTCAGATTTCATTCAAATTTTGCACACCTGTCAAAGACCGATGACAATGCAACTATTTCTTAGTTTGGTTTTCTGTATCAAGCGTGTTTTATAGTTTTTTTTAACTATTATTTTAGCATACTCTGCTCTAATTGTTTTAATATTCGAAGCTCAAACTAATCACAAATATAAAATAGTGCTGAAATCCTGCCTCGCATAATACAGCTTCTTATGCTTGCATTTAAAAGTCCATACACACAAAGCTTTCCTACTCTCATTCTTTAGATGCAGCCGAGATCGTTTCCTGGAGCTTTCTCGTTTTCCTCTACAAAAAGACTCGGCATAATTTCAGTTGAATGTAAGCCTTTTGTAAAATATCCGATGGACTACAAATTGGGTTAATTGATGTTACAAATGGTTTTTTGATTTTACTAACTTTTACACGCGGCATCGCCTGTAAGTTGTGATAAAAAGATCCAATGTCACTCGGAATAAGTCTAGATTAGTCGCCCAGTTGATGAATCTACGTAATAGATTCGAAACTAGTCGGCATATCACGGCTAAAATAACCCATATTCTCTCACGTTGTCTTCATCTCACGTTGGTTTTAACCCATTCGCTGCGGCAGACGCCTATTGGCGTTTTTTTATTTCATATTCAGGTGCGGAGTACGCCTATCGGCGTTTTTTTACAATTGTATATATCTTGGCAAAAACAAGCCATAAAAGTAAAATTTTGCAATAGGTGCTATTTTATGTTTAAATGCACAAAGTACTGCTCACAGTTTCCGGATTTTTAACTATAAAAAAATTTGCGAAATCCTTTTTAGGTGCTGAAGACGCCTAAGGGCGTTTTCCAGCTTTTAACAACCTTTGATTCTAAATATATTTTGTTAATTATTACTTTTCTATAATAAAGGTATTTTTAGGGATCACTTACATCACATAATTTTTATTTCCTATTTTGCATTGGTTTTACGAGTTAGGTTAGTAAGAAAGTTAGTAAGAAAATTGAATCGTAATTTTTATAGTAATTATCAGTTTTCTAATATGCAAGCCAATATCCCATTACTAATATTTTATTTTTATATATTCTTTTATTTATTATTTTTATATATTCTTTTATTTATTATTTTTATACATAGGTACATTAATAATATTATTTTATGCAGTGTAGGTATTTAAAATAAGTTATGGAATATTGGCTTACATATTAAAAAACAGTTAAATCAATGATCTGGTTATAAAAATAAATATCTTAGGTATGTTTTTAATATTCTTTAATTAGAAAAAAATGTAACAACAAATGATCTTGACAGGTTAATAGGTTCAAAAGATTACTAATTATAATTGTTTTTTTACTTTTAAATGTCATAATGTTTATTCGATTTGAGTGTCGTATTTTATTTGACCCGAGTGTGAACCCTTTGCATCAAATGTTAAATGTTTTGCATAAGTGCGGGTACGAAGACAGGGTTTAATTTGGTTCATCTCTTCGGTCACTAACTGACCAAAAAGTATATTCCGTTTATCTGCATTTTCAATACTGTCATTGATGACGTTCATGCAGTCTTCGCATGTCAACATGTCAACATCTTCTTTCTTAATCTTTTTTTTGTTTTTCTTTCGGGTAACAAAATATACTGTGAATCTTGAGTATCGTCTAATAAATTGGGCGACCATAAACGTTTTTATCTGAAATAAAGAATAAGACGTGAAATATAACAGTAATTTGGTGTAGCATCGGAATCCTGGACATTATTGTCGGGAATAACTTAACTAATTGCATCAATTCTTTTAAAGTTCATTTTGAAACGATTGCTTGTATTAACAAAAATGTCAAAGAAAATAAGGAGTATAAATATATATCTAATATCAGTATAATAAAATAATAGTGGTATTATAAAAGTAAAAAAAGGTTTACTACCTCTGATATTAATTTATAATGATAATTTTACCTTTCCTGTCATTGAAAACTAAAAAATATAAGACGGTAGCTTAGAAATAAACTACAATTTATGTAACTAAAATAATTTACTTACCATTTATGGACATATTCTTCTAATTTTCACGATCTAACTATTACAGAACCAAAACTTCCCAAATAGGCGCCTAATCGATGTTAATTTATTTTTTAACACTAAATACGATCGTTATCGTACCACCAATTTCGCGCAATTGAAGTTTGTTGAACATTTTAACGTAAGAATGATTAATAATTTTAAACAGTGCTGAAAACGCCCATCGGCGTTTTATATTATCCATTTGAGGTGCTGAGGACGCTCATCGGCGTTAGAGATGAAAACCACCCCGCACCTGAAATATAAAGTAAATTTCCTCTGCCGCAGCGAATGGGTTAATAATATTATTTCAGTGAAAGAATGTTTGGATCCAGAGATACTCTCTACGTGTATATTAAACTTTTTGACCGCTTTACTATATTTTTAAGTATTTATTATTGTACTGTATATGTACAGCACTATCCACACTAAAGACTTGTAAGAATCACAACTATCACAAGATACAACAATCGCAAATCTGTCGTGAAGTTCCAGTTTTTATCGCAAAGATATTACGGTCAGATAAAGTGCGTTATAATTGCATTAAGTCGCTTTTACAGCGGATAGCGAGCCATTAGTGGTTTGCTTTTACTCTTGTACGCTCTGTAATGTAGTTGTTCACTAAGTTCGGACTCTAGTAAAATAACGTTAGAAGTCGTATGTACATTACGGTTGCTTTACCACCAGATATGTACGAGGTATCGATTGAATTTGTCCATTTACTCACCTTATTTAGCAACTTTAAAATTGCGCTAGAACTCCTCAGGAGTATGAGTCCAGAGAGGTGGGCCCAAAAAGCGACCAACTGGGTACCACGTGACGGTCAACGGCGACGAGGAAGGCCCAAACGGAGATGGCGGGATGACTTGGATGCATTTCAGAACGATTGGCCAGAGATAGCAAATACAGAAAGACTTGGAAGCTAAACCAGAAAAACAAAAAAAATAACTTTATCCTCTATGAAACCACTGGTGATTCACCGAACTATAAATCATTAAATTCTTATCAATAGAGGAAAAAGAATGTGTTATTATAAAAATATCCTCGTAAACTATACGTAATATTTCTGGTGTCGTACGTAAGCGCACAGAATAGCAATTAGATGCATTGTTACTCGATTCAAACGTGGTCGTACCATACATTCTACGATTGTTAACCGTTAAGAATATTGGCGACACTGTTTGGCGGCAACTTTTAAGTATTCTTACATAGCGTGATGGTAGTGTTTAAAGATCTTAGACCTTAAATTTGATTTGGAAGATGAATTATTCTGTTCGATATGGCTTGACGGGTAAATATAACAAACCTAAGGAAAAACAAGTATACAATTATATCGACGTATACTGAAATGTTTGCAATTAAATAACGCGTGGACACGACATTTATTTAAACATCCCATCGTCCCTGCCTATCCCTGTGGGATAAAAGCGTGATTTTATAATCATTATTTTTGTTCGACAGGCGTTTTTTTTTGTTCGTTGAGACTTTTTTAAAACGGTGGGTTTAAACACTTACCACGTTTAGAACCAGTATACTTATCATCAAACCGACATTAAAACTTCATATTATTATTGTTCATAATCACATCTTACGATAAAATTCGACACGTCCACAACCCATTTTAAAGTTACTACCGAATCAAATGTCACGGTAGTACCTCCGTTTACCTTCAGTATCGAGTATTTAACTTGTGATAGATATACTTTTAAGTACCTGTTAAAAGTATATCTTTACGTGAGATATAGAGTAATATTACTTACGGAAAGCTTTTAGTATTAACGTTTTTCTGTACTGAGTGGTGTTAATTAGCAAGGAAGTTATGGGTAAGCTATCATTTCATTTATTGAAAATTGCATGCAGCATACAATTTTCAATATAAGCCTAAAAGGAGGTGTTGACATTTTGAGAAAATATTATTATGATCTCTTTAGGATACTTAGTAATTTTGAGTGCACGGTTGGCGTAGTGGTGTGATCCGCAAAGATTTGTACTGACTCTGTGTGTGTGAAATGTATGTTTGTGAACACTCCCGCGACACGGGCAGTTTTTCCTAGTGTCTTTAAAAAACAAAAACAAAATAAGCGATTCCTTTCAACTGGCGACGTAAATTAACTAATAACAATTTTATTACATTGATCCCGGGTTTTGCGGGGCTCCTGTTTCTGCATAAAAATTGTCAGTAATACTTGTCTTTAACAGGATATGACGAAATATCCGCTATACTTCACTGTGATGTAGCTATCACAATTATTAATCGAGAATCGAACTGCAAAAGTAATAATAATGTTTTGAATAATAAACTAAACCGGCGAAATAAATCAGATTTCGTATGAATAAGATAACCGCCATACGCCATAAATGTCGGCGTTTAGAACATCCAATCAATTGAATCGTACAGTAACTAATAGATATGTTTTGGGGCCCGCGTCGGCACTTCAATAGCTCAATACAATATCAATTGACTGTTTGACTTGTAAACGATTTGTGGCACCTCCTAGTCCTATTCAATAACTTTAAACTAAGATCAATACGGTAATCGCTTAGTATCGTGTGTCGAGGATTTTATACACGAAAGAAGACGCCCTCTATCACTTAACAAAAGTATGGTCTGCTCGTTACGATGACAGTCGAGTATCGTGTGCCAGGAATGTATGAGTGTGACGTCACATTTTCATAGAACCCGGCACAAATATGGTGGTAATCTTATATCATTCCCATCAATAGTTGCCAGAGGTTGTCATGTCACCTATTTCACTTTCGTCTCATGACTTGTTGACTGTTACTTGACATGGAATAAGTTTTACTGGGTTAATTGTATAAATAATCATTTGTAGCTAAGTTATCTGCCTCAATGTTTAACCGATGTCTTTCCGGTTTTCTACTGTTATCTAATTAAAAAGAGAATTCACCTAAACACGTTGCCAGAATATTTTGCGTGGGTGAACTTGTGTCAAGGTCGTTCAAGCCGCTCGAAGACTCGGATGGCTATCTCGAACATAATAAACGATTATTTTATTTCTTTCGCTGCTTTATCTTTTTGGTATAGTGCAGTATAGTTAGTTGTACTTACTGTTTCTACTTTAAAAAATCTTTTAACAAACAAACAAAGCTGATTTAATATTTCTCTCATATCTTAACATGCTTTGACAAGTGAAAAAAATCAGGGTTTTCATGCTTGCTTATGCTTATGCTTACCCATTGTCCTGCGTAAACGACCAACGGACGCCACACGATACTTTGCATACGATAGCACGCGACTGATGCTTGCTATGGAAAACGAGGCTTTTGTATAGAGTCACATCGCGTGGCCTAGCACTTTTCTGTCACCTAGAATCTAGAACAACGCCTTAAGTCATAAATATTAGAGAATCTCGATACGCTAACCATCTGACGAACTTGACCGTCAGATGAGGCGATGAGTCATCGCACCGGTTTCACTCAATCGATTCTATGCTCTCTTAACAGTCCCGATGCAATACGCTTTAACCACATGAATAGATAGTAAACACATCACTAGTTCATCAATAGAACCTTGTCGGCTGTCGCGTCTATACGCGTGTGTGCGCTGGCGGCTCTGTCACGTACGGAGAGAAACCGGTTTATACTGGTTCAGCTAGTGCACTAGCGTAGGGCTTGCTGTAATTGTAATTTATTTTTCTATACCAAAATAGGTAAGCATTTTGCGGGCTCTTTAGAAGCTTAGCATCTGTACGTTAACTAATCATGTATTTGTTAACTGTGTGTGTGTGTACGTTTCTTAACTGTGTTGTAAATAGTCATATAGCCGCCCTAGTAGAAAACTAAACATAGTATATAAACATGTAGCTCAATTTCTCCCATAAGCTTTAGCTACAGCATCCTACATCATTCTCATCATACTGCTCACACTCGTCAGATGGCAGTCATGGCATCTGTTTTACTCAATCGATTCTATTCTCTTAACAACTCTGGTACAAGCGTTTACCGTGCATTAGAAACTTAAAATTATAGAAAACTAAGCATGTGTTTCTCAATTTCGCCGATATGCCTTTGCAGCATCCTACGTCATATCGCCAAGCCTACACCTACGATCTGGCGAACTTGACCGTCAGATGAAGCGATGAGTCATTGCTCCGGTTTTACTCAATCGATTCTATACTCAACGATAAGCATTTACTGTATCGTGAAACAACGCACTTAGGTAAAGGAAAATAATGGGCATGTCATCTTAATTTCTCCAATACAACAAGTTCCTAGATTATAGTAAATATTATTATAAGAAATTAGCATTTATTAGCAGCACGTGACCTTGATGTGAATGTGTGCGACGGTAATTTGCATAAAATTGTAATATTATTCACAAGTGCATATGCACTAGTATGAACTCCATAAAGATGGAGGAAAATTGTATGTAAGCGAAACCACTGGTGCTTGCGATAAGAGCATCTTGGAGCAAAACGACTCTAGAATACTCTAGATTCTCCTTATATGAACTAAATGATCTTAGAATCTGTCTTTCTACTGGATCGTTTTAAAATATTCTATCATACTTACATATTGTAAATGCGAAAGTTAGTGAAGATGCGTTAATGTATGTTTGTTGCACCATTACGCAAAAACTACCGGGTAGATTTATATGAGATTTTGGTTTACGTGTACCTTATCATATAGGGTACTTAATCGACGTACCCTGTAGCTTAATTAAAACTTATTTTACATTGTTGACTTTTTTATCTGGTTGTCGAAGAAAATGTCCAAATCGAATCGGAAGCTAACACAAGAGACTTCCCACTTGCCTAGTGGCAATTAATTACGGTTATCGGGATACACAAACAATATCTTAGGTTTTATTATGTTAGTATACAGATTTCATATTATGCTTGAGCCGTTAATACCCTGTTCAAGTATGATACCTACTGTTAATATGATTGTTTTATGTGGGTGTTTTGGGCGCGATTCCAGCCAATCTATATATCTAAGGCACTTTGATTCACGCTGTAGGGTGCTTGTTAGTGTTAAATGATAAGTAAATAGATAGATTTTTCTTGACTATTCTTTATTTACTTTTATGATGGACTTAGATAAATTTTACATAATTCATTATTGTTATAATAGTTATCAACGTAGAAGCAAATAGTTTACGGGTAATGCTATAGCGGTATTGGTAGGAAAATGCTCATTTCTCCACCATAAAACATCAGCTCTCTACTCTGCATCCATATATTAACTAGGTTTTTCAAACAACACCTTTTTGTTAACCCACTACTCGAACGATATGCTCGGCAGCTTTATTGGAAGTTTCAATATTAAAATAGGTACTGAAAATTCCCTTTTGAACGATACTCGGTATTTTCTGCTTACCTTTGCTGCAGTAGTGCACTTATTTATACCTGAAATTTCAAGGGATATAAATTCACCAGCGAGATGGCGATATTTCAGCAGCAATTTGATATTACAGAAAAAGTTGTGGTAGTTTTGTAGACTAAACTAGGATATAAAAATAACTGTTTGATATTTGCAGTTAGTACTTACCAGCCGTTCATAGCCTCGTTTTCAAAGTAATAAAAGTAGAATCCTTTTACGTAAGAGTTTCGATTTTTTAACTGCCTAACATAATAATTATTATAGGCAGTTAAAAAAACCGAAACCCTTGACAGTTCCGTAGAAATGTCAAGTCGAGTTCGACTCCTGATTGGTTTGCACCCCGGCACCGAGCTCCCTTATTACGATATTTGTTGATTGTGATCGAATCATATTCATGTGTCGAAATTTGTACCAAATATCCTACAAATGAATCTGATTCAAACACGGTCTGATTGATTCCGATTTATAAAATATCTCATGGTGTGTACTAAAAATGTGATTAATGTGTTAATTGAGTGTGTCCAAGACACCATTATACAGCAATGTCACATCAAACATAACAGTTTAAATAATAGAGCCTACAACATCATAAACCTCAATAGCACACGTTTATGTTTAACTACAAACTTCCATAATCTCAAGACACTAGTCCTTGCCCACGTAATTATGATTAAACTCAATCCGTGCCTCGTTAGTCTAGTCATAGTGGTTAGCGTATGTCACTTCTCACCGTGAAGTCTCGTGTTTGATCTTTGAGTTGGATAATAAGTATATAAGTTGATGCCATAGACACAAGTTTATATTTTAGTCTTTGTTTATCTATGCTAAGTAACGTAGCCTCTCTGTAACATTTTTATATTGTGTAGTGTACCTGATGCTGTGCTAGTGATTAATAAACACCATTACTGCGAATACCATCTTTAATTCAGATCTACAGTCTACAAATACCCCAACAAAAGTAATTCTGTTTAATATTTGGTATTTATACAGTTCTAGACCAAAAGAATGCGACTTGGACGTATTTTTGGTTGGCCAGCATAAGGTCTTTTAGGGTACAAAGGGTAGGAAGTAATGAGCAGGACAACAGATGGGCCATACTTTGGGTAGTCGGTTTTTTTTCTATGTATGTACATCGATTATGTCGCGGTTAATGGACCGATTCGCGTGATTCTTTTTTTGTTCGATGCGAAATAGCTGCCAGGTGGTCCCATAAAAATTTCTTTCAGTTTGGTCTAGTAGTTTTTATTTTATAAGCATTATTAGTAATTGAAGTCGGTTTTTTTATTTTAAAATTATTTAGTAACAGCTCGGCGTTTTGATTTGTGCCCAATACTAATAGATCAATGTGGGTGTTAAACATCTCTGCCACACCCTTCTGGGTTATATAGGCGTGTTGTTACGTACAAAGTCTAAAGCAAGATACTAGATGTCAACATAATTATGATTAAACTCAACTAGATTCAAAGTATTAAAAGTTTCTTCGTTCATCTCGACAGTGACTATAAATCAGTGGTTAGTCCTTTGAAAAGTTTGTCAATTATACAGTCCACTATTCCAAGTACTAAACTACTAACTTCACTAACTTTCTTTCTTTAATTTACAAGTTTAGTCAAACAGATGCGACTTGAAAGTTTTATGGGACCAATCGCATTTGCTAGAGTTTTATTTTATCTCCTATTAAAATAATAGATATCTACACCTACTTAATAAGATATCTGTTCAGTAAATATCAATTTTGCCTTTTTTTGGGAAAAAAATAGCCTACACTTCAAATGACCTCTTCAAATTTTTGTGCGACATACGTGCAAGGAATTTACAATACTTGATTATTTTCTTTTGCAAATAACTTAATTTAGCTAACAACTGAATTTTTCAATCTTTTACTAGGATTTTGTATGTGTTTTTGTTAATCTCAAAAAGTTTGAATAGCCAAAAAGCTTACAGGCGATACAAATTTTGCTATAATCAGAATTCAATCTAATAAAATTCTTAAATAACTTGAAATGAGGTGGCGTACCATGGCCTACAATATAACGATGACCCAATTACTTTAATCAATGTAGCAGCATAAGCCGATTACATCCTTCATAAAATTCACAAGCCGATACACACACACCACGTATTTTTTACGTAAAGGAAAATATCAATTTTCTATACGAACGGCTGATATCGATATGAAGATATTGAACATTGTTTATATCACATGGGAAAAGACATTTACAAAAAAAGATATATTTATAAATTTTGCATGATAAATATTGGTGAACCTTTTCAACGACGGAATTAAATACACTTACAAGCAAAATTGTTTACTCTAAGCTACTGTGTACCATGATCAAGTTGATCACTTGAGTTTAAGAGATAGGTTAAAAACTAAAGAAAAGTATAGGCGAAACCCAGACACGTTGTTTCACACAAAATTAAATATCTGGGCATTTTAAAGATGTTTTTATGGGTAGAAGTCCAAGTCACAGTATCGTCATCATCCGCCTGCCTGGGTCGTCGCAATATATTTTATCCTTCTTAACATACCCAAGTCGCAATAATTTAATAAAAAAAAGAAAAGAGCCTTATTCCTCCTTATGTTCTTTCGTAACTGTTTTCCCTAGAGCCAAGTCGAGCGCTCCATAACCTTTTGAAACTGTTGGTCCTTTTTTCGTTTCATATTTTGATACATTTTTCTTTAGGGATTTAACACGGCCGCCTTTTTACTAAACTTAGGCAATAAACTATCTTGATTATCAAGTTTTCTCATCCAATTTCCAGCTTGTTAAAACTTTTTTGAACTAAGCTGTAACTTTTTTATAAGTAAAAAAAAATATTACTTAGATTTAAGATTTTGTTTTTATGGATAGATCTTGTTAAGGGTATTTTTTGTTTCGATATATTTGATTGTGATAATACCAAATTCTGCCATGATGTCACTTTTTTATACTAAATTCTGTAAAAAAATACTGTTATTCATTGAGTAATAACTAAAGATGTTTATTTATATCTTCCCTTTACATACACTCACAATATTGATGATACGTCTATATAGTGTGTATACTTTCACGAATCAGAAATTAGATTAGATGGACCGTCACAAAGCAAATACGATCGGGGAGGATTGATATTAGATTTACAAAAAAGTATTTTTTCTGACTCCATACTTATTTTTCCTTTTTGCTGTTTGAGCAATGTTTTCCTTGGAGTTTCCCGAGATGCGCAATCTTGTGCGCTGAAATGTACACTCAGCTACTGATAAATTACATTTTAGTATTAGTTGGTCTTGCATTGTCCGAAAAACCTATACAACGCGAGACCTTCTTATATTAGAAATGTATAGGTTGACGGGTTGTGCGTACTCACGGAGATCCGTGCCTCATAATATGAACCAAGTTTAAACGGACGGTTCCAGGACTTACCACTCTTTTTTTGCCGTATATCTCATTACCCCAGAATGTCTCAACCCAGCGAGACGGTGCGGTGATTGGCCAACACCGTAATCTCAGCTCTAATTTGTGCAGAGCAATAATTATAACAGTGCGATTGCAGCGACACCGTTTATGTAACGAGTGTTGCGTTTTGCGGTCACACGCTTTGCTTGTTTGCTGGTGGTTTTTTAACGACCTGCTGATTGCAGTAAGTAGTTGAAAGACCACAGACGTGGCTTATAAGAGGAATTTGATACGCCACGGGACTTGACAGGATTCGGAACGTTGATGACGACATAAATTGTTTAGAATAGTGGTATGTAGAAGTATCTGTAAGCTAAGGCTCAAGAGTTATTGGTATTTTGAAAATAACTCTGTATATTACGGGATTGAAAGTGTCGCGATTCTTGTATTACTACAGGATACTATAGCATAATATCATATTCTGCCATGTAACCTCTCATCTTTTATGAATCTTGTAATGTTTATCTTGAGTGCACGGTTGGCCTGGTGGCTTAAGTGGTTGCCTCGCCGCTTTCAACTGCGCTGGTGTGGTGGGTTCGATCCCCACATGGGACAAATCTTTGTGTGATTCGCAAAGATTTGTCTCTAAAACTCTGGGTGTGCTCTGTGTATGTGAAATGTATGTTAGGGAACACCCTCGCGACACATGCATTAATTATTCCAAGTGCGGGCGTCGCTTTAAAAAAACAAAAAAAAAAATATGTAGACCTTTTAACTTTAATGAATTAATAACCGATGCAATACGCATATTGGATCTAATTAACAATACCAGGATTAGTATTATCAGTTATTTTATAGGAAACATGGACATCAATATCCAATAAACGTAATTGGCAATTGGACCCACGTGAAAATGGTACTGTGAATTTCATTTCCATGATTTTACATTTTTCTGATTTTTCCAATTAACAGTGATTACACTGCATGGATGGATAAAATTCTGACCTTTTCTGTTATTTATAGGTAGTTGTGGTAACACATTCGGATCGGCACGTTCGATTCGTCTATTTTATATTTCATTGCAGCGTCTATCTGAGTCAAGTGACAGTCAGTGCAAGCAAGTGAGGCAATAGAATACGAACATGAAATGTAGATCCGTTATAAGTATAACTACCTAAAATTAAACTGAAACACTAGCCAAATGTACAACATAAACTAACAAGACATAGATTTTAAGAAAACATTACCAACACGGGAGAGTCTTTCACGCAATCTTCCAAGAAATGGCTCTGAATTTTTCACAAGTTACATTAAGTGGTTGTGTTATATTCTCTGTTCCTTCTAAAAGTTATTTGCTCTCAAAGTTTCGTCTCATTCAACAACTTTTAGTAGGTTGACGATAGGTACATAGTATAAATTTATTTTTACTATGATAGGTATCTTGAGTGCCACTGTGCTTTTAAAAGTTTGTAATATACTTGTTGTTGTACACTTTGTGCAGGCTATTAAAATGCACAGCTTCTCGTTTATTTACGCTAAAAAAGTGGATAATAATTATGCCATTAGGATAACTACTGTGACTACACACTTAACTTTAGTGTTAATCTAGTGTGTAACTATAGAAGGCTAGGAAGCCTTCTATAGTATAATTTAAGGAAATAAAATACGGGTGTCAAACAAGGCAAATGATTTACGGCCCTTTTTCCTCGTCGTATCCCGTTGTTGCCGCTTTGAACAGTTTTTAATTCAATCCAGTCAACACTGGTGAACTGACTTGAACTAAATTATTTACTACGCTTTATAGAATCAAAGAAATTTTTAAATGATAATGCTGACTTTCTAGAATTAACAAAAAATCACATAATCTTTCTTTAAATCTAAGCACGAAACGTAACTAACTGAAGACAAATTGCCAATCCGGTCTCCTAACCTCTTGACTCCAAGAAATATGATCCTAAAACGGAACTCCAACCAAATCTCAGCACTTCGTCATATTAACGTCCATATCAAACGGCCGTCGGCTTGTAAAAACCGCTTAACGATAGATGGTGGCATCTTGCCAAGCCCAACTCTTGAATGCCGTGCCAGCCAATGTCATGATCTTCCGGACAAGTGCACCCGTTGCCAGATTTGATCGATTCCTGTGCGTTTTTATGTGCTTGCCAAGGCGGGTCGTTAAGCCTTGTTAATTGGGTGTCAGTTGTTAATATTTGACGTGGAAAATGATTTATTCTGTCAATATGTTTCTGATCTGCTGCGTACAAGTAATCTTTTCTTCAAGTAGCGTGATGATGGGTTATGATAATGAGCTGGAAGGATAGTTAGTAAATTGACATTTCGTTACTCATAACTCTGGGTCCAAAATTAAATTGTTTTACTTTCCTCCATGTAGCTAGTACAAGTGGCTAGTATATCTTCTTGTAGATGACCTGATCTCTACTACCAGAGATCACTGAGATCACAACCAATTGCATAGTAGGACCAAAATATTAGTAGTCCTCTCACCCTATTTCTCATTTTCAGAAAGATGAGAAAATATAGAAACACGTACTTTGTTTTTAATTAGATACGTCAGCTTGTCAATCACCATGTACGTGGTCACTAAGATAAATATTATAGTACTAATTTGTTTACCGACACGTGATCTTTTATGACTGTGTTTCACTTCCAATTTATAGTACAGAAATGTAGTAGGTATTAATATGAAATTGAGTTAGCCCACGTTGCATTTCTTTAAATACTTCATGCCTTTCGAGGATCCATTCATGTTTGACACAGCTTAACAGTGATTGCGGCCCACGTGAAGTTATTGTATTGCGTTTGCCAATAAATTTTGCCGAGTTATTTTAATACAGAAAATAATTTGTAAGTTGTCTCTTATCACAACGGACTCGTATTTTCTGACATTAAAGCATGCAGACACACTCTTGAAGGTTCTCATGTCACAAACCATCTTCGGCTTGGCCCGCGTGGTATGTCAAAAAATTAGTATGTCTTCCAAGACATAAGGCATGATAACGTCTTAAACAAAGTTACATGTTTATAACGTTAGTTAGGATTATACCTTTTCTTTAAATTATGTGCTAAATATCTTCAAAATTTGTCTGAAACTCTCTGTCAGTTATACGGCTTGGTTCAACTTCGCTTGTCCAGTGTACTGTAACTTTGTGTCTTTGTACTAGTTCTAGTTTGACGGCTTTTTACCTTTATGTACTGTTAGGATTTCTTGGTAATCTGCTAGTAGCTTGCTGGTGAACTATTTTAGATGTTACTGAAGTGAAGTCTTAAGTTATGACTGTTATTTTTAACTAAGTTTCACTGACGTCACCGCGTCGTCCTTTGTCTGTTACGCACAGCTTAACCACTGGACTTCTTATGATATTTGGTTTGCAGATCTTTAAACCTGGGAAAGCATATAGACTACTTCTTACTAGAGATGGGCCGATTATGGGTTTGGTCGACTTTTCGGCTAATTTTATAATTCATTTCGGTTGGATTAAATGCATTTAAAGAACGTTCTTTGTGTTGTTCGTCGTATCACCACATGCAGGATATTTCGACGCGGAATAAGTTATGTAGCACGTCTCATACTAGTTTATTGGCATTTACAGTAAAGTCGATAAGTCGGCGACTACAACACTACTTCTTACTGTAAGAACACAATAGAAAATAAGTGATAAAATAATACCAAAGCAAAACAAACAAAATATTACATACGTAAGTACTAACGATGTATTAGATTAGTCACAACACATTGACATAACGATCGTATATAAATAGTGTTTACCAATGTCGAGCGTTCACTGAGAGTGTATTGGCTGGCTATCACGCTCACAATAGATAAAGTGTATTGTTTGTTTGTGTGGCTTGTTTACTTCCTAATATTGGTATAACATTACCGAAAAGGACATTTTAGAAATACCACGTCAGTGGTTAGTTTCCCATCCAAATCTCAGGAATGAAAAATATTTCCTAAAGCTTCCGTGACGCTCTTATGGGAGGCATTGTTCAAAGTGTTACTGTTGTACAAGTTGTTGTTGGAACTGTGACTGAAATATTCCCCATTGGTTTATAGTTATGTATGTATTACACTGTTACTGGGTTGAGGAGGTTTGATGACAGACACTCTACGTAAAATCGTGACATTTTACTAAATCTGTTTGACCAGAAACCGTCCTCAAAGTAATTTAAAAAAAGATCCGGGAATGTTGACGACGTCCTTGTACATGGTATTAACTTGTAGTCCTTTATCCGCCATAACGGGTAAAACGCAACTCTTCAACCAAGTAGACATTATAATGTAATGTAACATAAATAAAATAGGTAATGTCCCACCGATGGCAATGCCGGTAAACGTTACAAATATAGCTTCGGGTTGCATGTAAACTCGGCTCCTGCCCACATGACAATAGTAAGGTTAGTCACCTGCGCGCGGCGGCACGTCCTAAGCTTCCGCGGTGACGTCACCGCGTAGACGCGGGCGCATCTTTTGAGCGCGCTCTTTGACTATTCAGTTGGCGTTCCATTTTTGAATGTTGTTTTTTTCTACATTCTTGAAAAGAGTTTTGTTATCGCTGGCAAACTGGTTTATCTACGCACCTTTTTAAAATGTGTTTTATACTTATTATTACTGAGATTTCATTTTTATTATAACTTAATTTGACTTAAGTTTATGATTGTTAATTACTACGCACAGCAGGTGTTTTCTCGTTGCCTGTTTTATTATGTCAGTTTAAAATATATTTATGAATCTAAAACACGATTATTTCAAATATTCAAGTATCATATACTTATACTTCTCATCGACCTATATTCATGCTGTGATTAACTTCATTTGAACCTTGTATATAAGGAAAATAAAGTCCGTTTACCGCTTCCGAAGTATATAAATAGGTGAACTTGCGCATTATGTTAATGTGACAAGGATGTTTTACAAAAAATACCGCTGTTCTTACTTCACCATCAATTTAATACGGTAATAGTAATAATATTATTATGTTGGTCCGTCATCGCTTGGTACTTGAAGTTACAAGGCAGCCGTAAGCACGCGTGTGGTTTATTACATTCTCTGACATACTGGATACTTAATATGGACCTGATGATATAAAAATATAAGTTTCTTCGTATTTTTTTTTATTTAGTCCATCAACAACACTATTACTTACACTAAGCTCTCAAGTTAAGTGCACACTCAATTAAAGAAAGACATCACATGCACTAAAACTATTTTATGGTGTTGTTACAATCTAATAAGTGGTGTACAATTAATTCTACAAACTATTGCAAAAAAGAAAAATTACAAGACGAAAATTTTACAAAATATTGTTGCCGCGAAAATAATGCGATTTAAAATAATATTAATAATATACCTCTGAATACTAAAATTATGTATATGTGCATTTGATTTACTTTTGACAGGTTTGCGTTATACATTCCATTGCTTACTTGGCATGTTGTACAGGGATTTAGTGTTGTAGTTGTTGTTATTCTACCTATTACGTATTGTTTCAAAACTACGTATGTATGTGCTTGTTATGAGCGTGACGACCTGGTAGATATTAAGCCTTTTTGGTCGGTTTTCACAAATTTCTAATAGTAGCTCGTTCCATTTACCATATCTCTGCTAGATACTTATTCAACGTTATTTATTTATTTTTATATCACTGCATAAAAAATGAATAAAAATACTCTGTGTGTGGAATGTAGGTATGTTTGTGAACCATGTGAACACCCCCGCGATACAGGTGTTATTCCTAGTGAGGACGTCGTCGAAAGACGGTTACTGGTGGTAGAGCTCTTGTGAATGAGCTCGAGGGTGGCAGCACCACCGTCTCACCTTTAACCTACCGCCAAATAGTAGTGCCTTCATTACTGTGTTCGGGTTTGGTGGTGAGATCAGGCCCTGAAATTACTGGCACATGAGGCATAACACTGTAGTCCTTAGCCTGACGCATCTATATTCTGCTTTTGTGGATTGTTGATGTCCATGGGCTGTACTACACTTACCATCAGGTGGACTACTCGTCCGTTCGCTGTGGGCGTAGTATATAAAAAAAAGAATTATTAATTAGAGATAAGGATATTTAATTATGTATTTACATGATTTAACACAGGTAATGCCACGACTACAAACACCATCTAAAAGCTTTCTCCGTTTCTTAAATAACTAATCACCGTTACACAACGCTGCAGCCTCCCATCGCTCACGCCTCATGGCATTCCCTTGATCCCAAGGCTTGGCGCGGATAATTTAATTAAAAAAACCTTGTGCAAATACTGTTTATGGTGTTATGTAAACCCAGACTATGGTTAGTTGAGATTTAATTATTTTAATTATTATAACTATCTTCTATCCTATAATTTATAGTTTCTAGAGACATGTGTGTACACAAATAAATATTATAATTAATTATCACAACACATCACACTTACACAATTATGTATGTTTTGAAAGTATAAAAATGCTAGTTACCATCCATGCTAGTTTAAACAAATATATTTAAATCTATTAGTTTTTAAAATAAATTAAGCGCCCTTAATCCTCTCTCCTACACTTTTGCTGTGCCCGACGGCACAGTATAAATATGTACAAACAGTACGGAAACTGCCTACAAACGTGCGAAACGGCACGCACACATAAACATGCACACCGGTTGTCGCGGTGCTCTCAGTAGCGAGTGCCGCTTAGGGGTCTCGTCTGTGTGCTTGTTTATGTGTGCGTGCCGTTTCGCACGTTTGTAGGCAGTTTCCGTACTGTTTGTACATATTTATACTGTACCGACGGGGTCCATAATTGATTCTTTGTAATTATGTTTACCACCTAACAAAACATTGTGGAATGCAATAAATAATTGAGTATCGAGTATTGAGATTTTTGAGGAATTATATTTACTGCCTCGATAGTCTCAGCGGGTCGAGCAAATTGTTAATTGCGAACATTCCGTCACGAAATTCACAATAGCAGCAGGGGGTTGGAATTGTGACCGGCGCATGGCGATAGGCTCACCCCTATCCCATGGGACCTAAACAGAATAGGTGAACACACCCTTCTGGGTAATATAGGCGTGATGTTATGTTTTTGTATTAATTGGTCATTTTAGGAGCCTTTTCCTATAAAAAACCATTTAAAATCCGCTCAATCAGAGCTATTCATCCCATAAATAACTAAGTACATTTACATAACACTGCAGCCTCCCATTCGCTTACGCCTCATGTCATTCCCTTGATCTCAAGGCTTGGCGCGGAAACCTCAATTAAAACAAACCTTGTACTAATACATAGTGATATGTAAATCTAGATGAAGATAAATTTCACCTGTCTAGATTATATACTCTAATTGACTTGATGTATTATTTACGTAGAGGAATATGCTATCCAACAAAGCCTGTATAAATAAACCCATGATCTAAGATACATGGTCTGCTCGTTACGATAACAATCAAATATAGTGTGCCAGGAATCTATGAGTGTGACGTCTCACTTTCATTTTCCCTTTCCTAAGATAAAAACAGGTTTCCTGCCTAGTTTAAAAAAGGGAGTCCTATGATTCCTTTTATTAAAGCTGTACTGGTTTCTTTATAACTATAATTATTATAAGACAACTCTGTATGCCATGTACAATCTACTTTTGGAAATAAATTATTATTATTATTATTGAACCCGACACAAAAAGGCGGTACGTGAGCATAGCTGTATTCTTTTTTATATCATACTAGCTTCCGTGCGCGGCGCCACCTGCGAGGTAAATCAATAATAAGTACCTAATATTATTCCTGTGGTCTTAAACTATTTTAACACCAATTTTCATCAAGATCCATCCAGTAGATTCGGAGCATATTGGGTAAAAACAAACGAACATAAAATATTTCTTCTTTCTAATATTAGTAGGTATCTTATATATAAGTATAAAAGTATCTTTCATTGATTGTCAGAGGGATTTATGCATGTCAGAAACAGAAGCTGCTCAGTTGGTAACACGTTGCTGGTGACGACAACATGCAAATTACCAGTGACCGCAACGCGAGCCGTGTGTCTCGAATTGCTCGCTTCTTGTCAATATATTGTCCCCACGGCATTGTTCGTTTGGAGGTGTGATTTTATGTACAAAATAATGGTTTTCATATCAAGCTCGCTTTGGAATGGAATAAACTTAACGAACATCAGATCGATACTTGATAGATCAGACAAGAGTACAAACGATACACATCTGCCAAACTGTTCTCAGTAAAACTTTATTCGTGCATACAACAACATAAGATATACATTTGTACGAACGTTTAAATAACAATATAAATGCACAAAGAGCGGCCTTATCGCTTAACGCGATTTCTTCCAGGCAACCTTTGGATGGACATTAGTGTAAAAGATTTACAGAATGGTAGTTAGTCAAAAATAAGAGACTCAATAAATAATAAGTATTATACTAAAATAAGGTAGTAGGTATACGTGTGATTTTAAGTAATGTTTAGCATATGCAACCTCTCACCGCTCTCAGATTCGATTCCCAAGTCAAAAGTATCATTTGGGATTTTTTTGGCTAGGCAATTCAAGCGGCAAAGAGTTGAAACTGCGCCCGGTGGATGGCGATAGACTACTATTGGAATAGAAAATGTTAAAGGTGCAACCTATTTATAGTATACCTTGGTATATGTTTAATGAAGAGTTGTCTTTGTCTTACGTGTGTCAAGAAATGTATGTTCGATTTAAGTTGTATTAAAATAAATATATTTTAATTAGAATTCTTACTCTATTTGTTGTTTAAAGCCCTTAACCCAATAACTACCATAAAAGTGTGGGTGTTATACACTTTTTTTGCACTCTTGGGATTAATATAGGCGTGATGATGTTGTTACTTCTGGGATCGTCTTGTATTATAGCAACTCTAATCCGAAGCGAGTATTATTGCTTTCACTATGAAGTGACTGTAGTACTAAGCGCCTGAAAGCCTTACACTAAAGGTTTCTTAGGAACATAGTGACCCAGATGGTGCAGCCCTTCGCGGTAATCTATTCCTTTGAATAGAGCAGCACGAGGTCAATGCATACCGCCAGTGACCTGAAGCTTGTGACGTCATATTTACTTTTTAAAATCTCAAATATACACCGAAGAACTTAACTTCGTAAAGAATATTAACCTAACATAACATCCCTCATATGTTACCCAGAAGGGTGTGGCATGAGGCGTATACTACCGACATTTCACCTGTAATGTTTTCGATTCCAATGTGATAGGGAGTAAGCTAACGCCATCCACCGGGCGCAATTCCAGCCCTGCTATAAGAATTTCCGGACGGAAAAGTACCAGATAAGACTTACCCGACCAACTATACTCATTGTTTCAAATTTTGACGTTTACATTAACTCAGCAGTCGTGTTATAATTATAATGATTTTTGGGAAACCATACCCCTAACCGAGTGTCTTGTGAAAGAAGCCTCACTGTGCTCATAATCTTTGCTGACATACAACTTTTTCCTACCGTAAAATTATATATAGGTAAATAGTAACATATTTAAGTATCGTAGTCCGTACAGAAATAGCTTTTAAAATCTTTTTCATTCATGATTTGGGCGTATCCTAGTTCAGGAATTCTTTCTACATAGACTTGAATATTTAAGTCACTTTCGCCATCTAGTGGCGAATGGACGGACTAGACTAAGTACTTACTCTTTAGTACCTTACATTCCTTACAATATTCAGAGAAAATGAAAGAAATATGATTTGTAATAGATAGTTAATGGCTAATTTAGTATGTAATTGTTTAATGTTTTTTCTTTATATTACTTATCAAAATGTTAAAATTAAATGCACAAAAAAAATTGCATAATAAGTATCTAAAGTAAATAGCTTTAGACTACAGCTATTTAACAATTCACTAGATACTAGGTTTATGCTGCGAGCGACCCCGATTCCGCATATTTGTTAACTTTGCAACATTTATTAACAAAGTTGAGCGAAACATCTAACATGCTTAAAACATAATTCAAACATAGTATAGCTTTAGCATACCAAGTTTTGCTCTACAAAACCGGTCTAGTACCGGCTACAAATGGAGCTAAAACTATCCAATATAAGATGGTCTCATATTGTTTAGAACTCCCGTGCAATGCGAGACCATCTTATAGTGGAAATGTTAGCTTGATTTGTAGCAATAATATCGCATTCGTTTCACGTAGGATGAATCGACTTAACTATAATCCCGTGGAATTGAATCGACTCATCCCCTTTCTATGCCTACATATTTCAACTGATTTCATTCAAAATTGCTAAATATTTCACAAAAAAACATAGCCCCTTAAAAGCATGAATAATGTAAAAATCAATGTCTGTATTTGAACAGTTAGCTGTTGAATTGCATGCGAGTGTAGTTCCAATCCAGTAATGCAACTGAATCTCTGAATTTTTCATACTTCTTTATGAACCCGAACGCTAGCGAGTGGCGCCACACGTAGGAACGAAGTCCGGCTACTGCATAATAGATGGCGCTAGCAGTATCGCGCGCTTCTAACCTCGCTGTATTATTGATTTACTTTATCTGGCTATGTTCAAATAAAATATTGATTGTTTTGCGATACTAATGTTTGTATGGAATCCTTTCTTATCTTGTTACAGATATGTTGAGGTGTTTTCTTTGGCGCGTTTCGTGTTACTTGAAGTGCAACTATGTGTTGTAATTATTACGATTATGATCGCTTCAATAACTGCATTAGCTGATTATTCAATGTCTTGTGTGAATTGATTTTTCGTGTATAAGGTTACTAAAATTGTTATGTAATTTTGTAGATGTAACCTACGATAGGTAGGCAGTAAAACATCTCAGATTTGAATGCATTTGAATTTTGTAATGTATTTCGATCAGCTGTTGCGTCCTTGCTAACATTATTATGCTGGTAACTTAATAATAGTTAACCAACTAGATATTTGACTTTCGTCTTTCTGATGATTTACGATGAAAGTTACAGAAAATGCATTCTTCGAAATGGGCTACAAATATTTCACTATAATTTTATGAATGTTTGAACGCTCTGCCCGTTATTTCTCCGTATTACAATAGTGTATAGTGACTATGCGGTCATCTCAATGTTTGACGTTTTGGCCAGATTACATTGGCCGTGATACCCGTGATCATAAACTAGACTTAAAAAAAACTATGATTCTGAATTATTAATCTTAACAGACCTAGTTATGAATTTCTACAGACCTTTAAAAGTCTTGCCAACGTTTTCATACGCAATTTTAATCCATGCGATTAAGTACAGCCTGCCCAGTAGAATTTCTACTTAAAATTCCTAGCTTAACAATGACGTAATTATAATTACAAAACAATGAGCACCAATACTCTGTCACCTTGACACGATCGCAAGACTCCCGCGCAATCATCCAATTGGCGCGAAACCGGCCAAGATGGCGGCGCGTCCACTAGACGGTATTATCCAGGTAGTGTTTTGATGCATGGCTATTGCATTGGTTACTTATAGAGTATAGTTTGCCGAGGCGTTGGTCTAGTCATAAGCCATTTTCATTTTGTCCCTGTGAATTCAACTTCAACTTTGCTAAAATGAAAGATGTAATTTTTTTTTCTTGCAAGATTCAAACCCGTGACGCGATTATGTAAGGGTAACTGTAGGTTTCGCCAACTTAGTGCATCCCTGCCTCAATATAAATACGGTCGATATTTGCTTGGCAGAAATTCAAATGCAAACCCATATGGAACACTATCAACACCAGGTTTGGTGAAAGAGTAAGAACATTAAATGAAAAATTTAAAATTGTTTTATGGACTAAAACTGAATGAGATGAATGAAAAAAAATATGTTTTGAGGTACAACAATAATATTCAATTCTTCGGAGACTTAAGAGTAAGCAATGTTTTAAAGACAAACAATTGACACTTGTTTAGCATATCACTTAGTCCCATTAGTATTGTTTATAGCAAATATCACTAATGTGTGTTTGTGAACCTAAATACATATTTCACGTGCCTAAATACATAATGTGATATTTGTTACTCTTTCAACCGTGTTTGGATAATATTCTTTATTTATTTACAACCCTTGTGAAGTAATTTAAAGGTTCACATTTTAATGTTTTATTTTGCCCAAAAATTTCTTCAGTTATCGTCATTAATTATTTGCTCTCTACTGTCGAATACCGTCTCTTAAGCAAGAATTAAGATTCTTTTAATTCAATTTTTGATATTCGTTGTTACCTATGTAAGAGGCACACACAGTAAAACTTTCAGCTTTTATAAAATGATGTAAGTCGGCCGTCCACAGGCTCTCACTCAATGTATCCATTTTCTCTGTACTGCTTTTAATTACGGTCTAAGCCAATCTTGTACGGACTTCTGCAGCTATTTTACATTAGCTTATAGCTAAGGCGAGTATTCATATGCAGTGTAGAGCAATATTTCCCGGACAATATTAATCCCTAGCCCTCTATAACTTGTATTTTTATTAAAACTGACGTGAGTTTGTAACATTATTACAATTATGAATTATAAGCGAAACCGCAGTCGACTAAATAGACCAACATTACGTGAGTAACACCCGTATTTCATAATTTGAATAACTATAACTTGGTTACTGAGAGTCATATTGTGCATACAAATTCTTCCTATTTTGCTTATCGCTTTGCTTCCCTCTTATCATTTTACTAAAAACCACATTCAATCAGAAAATAAATTACATAATTAAAAATATACTGTAAAAATTTTGATTGTATAACGTAATTCTCCCCTAAATTTCAGTCCCGATTGATCGTTATCGAACACCAAACTCGACTAACGATATCGTAAAATCTTTCCAATTTAAAAGTTGAATCGCAACGCGGAAATCGAACGATCCCGGTGTCCACCCTAACATCGAGTTGCTACTCGATTGCTCTGTTATCGATTAACGAAACTCGACTAGCATCGGATAATCTAATTAAATGGTAATACCAGAAAGTTGACTCCTTATTGGATTTGTTTGCGTCCGGTCAGCTAAAGATAACCGAACACGGTCAGCTTTTTAGCCGTTGTAATTGAACAAATAGAATGATGAACGAGCATTTACTAGATATGAAGAAAATTACTTTTTGTGTGAAGTTTCTGTTGAATCCATTTATTAAATCATTCTCTGATTGCTTTTATCGTTTTCATCTGGCTTTCTTTTAACAATATAGGCATATAGATTAGTGATTAATGTGATAATAGTTGGTTTTGAAGTCCTCGTGTTTGTGCATCAGGTCATCCAATCTGGGCCTTAAGTCTGCTATTTCCATATTTTGTAGTTGGAGGCCCGAAAGTCTGACAAATAGTCTTACAATGAGTATTGTGTTACCTCTTGCTGGGTCTTGGAGGTCTAATGTCAGTCGCGCCATGTAAAATACTGATATACAGCTGAATCCGTTAGACTAGAAGCCGACCTCAATCTAATTGGATAAAAAAGGTTTGAAAGATTGATTGATTCTATATTGTTCCAATTATCGATCACTGACACCATAATTGTTT
The DNA here is from genome assembly GCA_905147285.1 of Hypena proboscidalis. Lineage (NCBI taxonomy): Eukaryota > Metazoa > Arthropoda > Insecta > Lepidoptera > Erebidae > Hypena > Hypena proboscidalis. The sequence continues at coordinate 10,833,475 of LR990152.1, forward strand.
ATTACGCCATTGATTTAGCTAATTACTTATTATAGCATCTATGATCGAATATTTTGTCACTGTGTTGAAATAGCAGATGAGTTTCAGTTTGTTTTTTACCTATGTAGTCGCCCTTAGATACGATATGTCACATAATCGAACTAGACTAGTAGCATAAGTTATCGATTTGACGTATCGATAGATAAAGTTGGACGTCAGTTAGAGGAAGTAAGTTTCCGGTCTTGCTTTAGAAGTTAGTGGTCGTTGTTTAAAAGTTTCGATCATAGTTCAAGACACGAACGGTGTTTAACCCCTTGTGAATTGTTATACATAAGCTGTGCTTTCAGTTTACCGGCCATGTTACGGTTGAATGAACGTGTATGGGATGTATGGGTAATGCTGAACTAATTGGCAAGTTGTTAAACCTAGGTTCTATCCATTTTCATTTGCTCTTTGAGAGATTTATGTCCACGTTTAGAGCAATATAAAAGAGATTAACGGTTTTAACTATGAGTGCGATATAACAATGAATTATTGCATAGGAAACCTGCGTGGCTGAGAGTGCTTAAAAATTGCTACCATTCCGCACTTGGCAGGCGTGGTGGACTATGAAGAAATAGAAATAGAAATAGAAAGCATTTATTCCGATCACAAGCACAGGACAACAAAAAATAAAAAACAGAGAGAGAAGTACACAATGCTAGAATACTTATTAAGCGACGTACAAGATAGATACTTAAAGCTAATAAATGTAGCATGCTGCCTCTATGCTGGAATCGGAAAGGTCCCCAACTCAGTTTTAGCTGAAATGGTGCAACACCACACAGCACTGATTTAGCTTAACCATTCTCATCATGAGAAGAGGCCCGAGCCCAGCAGTGGAACATGTATTAGATACAGGGCTGCTATTATTGTTATAAGTGTTATAACGTCAACAGAGATCGAAAAATTTTCCTTTTAGTAGAGGAGACAGGCTAACAATACTGCATAGACGTCATGCAGACCATCCTTATTTATGCTTTTATTTGTTACAAAGAAACTATAGATTGTTGAAAATGAATTATCCCAAATTTGCACTTATAAATTACACACTTTAACCTTAAAAATGTTAATGAACTGTGTTATAATAACACACTAATCCGAATGCTGAACAACAATACCTATCGATATTTTCGCAATAAGCAATAGGTAACAGACACCGCAGTGTTATATTTCATGTCGAAATAAATGAAATGAATGTCGAGAAGTAATTACTGCACACATTTAGTTATTGAGCTCGCGTTCAATCGAAAATAAATTAATCTGAGATTAAGACTTTCGATTTGAAAGAAAACTAATCTAACGGTTGAAAGGATGTTATTTTTAATGTATCAGGTTTTATTTATATTGTTTATTTACTTTCTCTCTAAACTGCGGTAGTATGCGACATCTCACCGCGAGGTCTCGCGTACGGTTCCCGGTCACACAAAAGTGTTATTTAAGATTTTTCCGTTAGGCAATTCTCAAGCAGCACGAAGTTAGAATTGTGCCCGGTGGGTGGCGATAGGATAACCCCTTAACATGAAAAGAAAGGTAGGTATTAAACACTTCTGCCACACCCTCGTGGGTAATACAGGCGTAATTTTATGTTATGTTCATTTACGATCATAATATGATGTGTTTCACACATCAGCTACGTAGTCTATCTCCTGATGCGAAGTAGTTACATCACTGTACTGTTTGTCTGCATGTGTGGTGTAGTGGTTTAGGCGGTCGCCTCGCCGCTATCCACTGCACTGGTGTTGTTGGTTCGATCCCCACATGGGACAAATCTTTGTGTGATTCGCAAAGATTTGTTCTGAGACTGGGTGTGCTTGTGTCAGTGAATGTGTGTATTTGGCCTTGTTATTGGGACAGTTGGAAAGTGTAATTGCTTCAAGCGTTCTATCTAATGTAAAAATATAGTTTAAAAAAACTAAAAAAACACGCTTTTAAAGCACATCAAACTAAAAAGTGAAAAATAATTCTTATTATAACCTGAAAATAATAATAAACGAAAAATACTAGTACTATTGTGAAAAAAGCGTGGGTCGCTCGATAGACGAAAAATATGGCACAGAGCGCCCCACGCTTTTTTCACAATAGTACTAGTATTTTTCGTTTATTATTATTTTCAGGTTATAATAAGAATTATTTTTCACTTTTTAGTTTGATGTGCTTTAAAAGCGTGTTTTTTTAGTTTTTTTAAACTATATTTATTTTTCACTTTTTAGTTTTAGTTTTTTTTTAATCCTGGCGATCCTAATCAGGATAATGAGATAAATTTATGAAATTATTATATTGTCGCTGATTCTTTACAAGTGTAGAAAGTTTGAATTAAATCTGTCCGTTTAAAGTGGGTCAAAATCGAGTCCAAAGGAGTCGGTTACATACAAACAAACAAACAAACAAACAAACATACAGGTGAAGCTAATATAAGCGTGTTAAAAAAGACCAAAAAATATTATAATCACTAACATTTCAAGACTATGTCGTGCCAGTAATTTCAGGACATAATTTCACTACTGATTCGGCAAACGGCATTTCTATTTGTTGGCATGTAATAAGTGAGACAGCGCGTCGATACCTTCCTGTAGCTCGTTCACAAGACTTCTATCAGCATATGACTGCATTTATTTTTAGACGATTTGTTTACTATACGATATAATCGAGTTTAATTAATGTTTGCACGTGCTTATTAAGATAATGCTCGGGCGAGCGAGTTCCATATGAATATGACGTTGGCAAAACCGAGTGTTCATCAACGTGTTTTATATTAAACAAGCACACGCCCGAGTACTTGGGCACGTGTAGTTGTCTTGTTAATTGTTGTAGGATATTCCATTCGTTTACGAACCATACAAAACTTTTTTTTTAATTTTGTGGTATTTCTGGGACCTTTATTGGAAAGAACATAAGGGTATCGGACAATCGGACATTCGGGATATAGATATTTACTATTTATATATCTGATATAGTTTTCTTTCAAAACTGAAGGATTGAGAAGCCAGATATCAGGACTTCAGGAAATAAAAAAATCACACATTACTTACTTCACACATTTATTTGGTCGTTTAGTTCGTACTACAAAGCTACACGAGCTGTTCACGCGGCGCGAACAAAACAACGTACGACAACATACGAACAGGCATGTTTTTTTTCTACGTTATTCGTATTTTAAATTTAAAAATCGGTCGGAAGACTTCCAGGCCAACTTCGCCAGTCAGTGTCAGTTTATTACAAAAAATGTCTAACACTTATTTGTAACAAATAACCTTTTTATCAAAATCTCATTTATCACTTGCAAACGGAGCAAACAATTCACGAAATCTGTTCTAATCTGAAATGTCCAAATGGCCTTTTAAGGATAAACCCTCACCCATATCAGACGACTGTCACTTGAAAAGAAATCTGCAGACTCCATTATGTTTGTGATCGAATCAACAAGACTTTCTGTGATGGATGAGATCGTCAATTAGCTGAGTTTGTTAGACGAATTGTGTAAGGGTTCTGTAGTGAATACCGTTTATACATAGTTGAATTGAATCACGAAGAGGAATCTTAATCAATTTATTAGTTAGGTATGAACTTTAGTAGATGCTTGCAGTAAACAGTGAATACTGACAGGACATTATAATAAGATAATTAGATAATTTTGGTTTTTTAACATTAGATAGAACGCCAGAAGCAAGCTTACACTATCCAATGGTCCCAATGACAAGGCCAAATACACGCATTCACTCACTCAAGCACACCCATGTATTTGTAAATATGATCTTAAACAGCTCTACTCAATTTAATAGTTTAGTATATTCCAATAAAATTGTTTCGGTTTCATGTTTTACCATATTTAATTTGATAATATTAACTAAACCAAATTGCTATGTTGGTATGATTAGGATACTCCCTCTTCTTCATCTGAACATAAAATTTGGGATACACAGTGTATTATATAATATAACCAATGGAAATTGCTATAATCACGTTCACGTGTAATTGAACTGTATGTACCTATATATTACCTGTAATACTGATTCTAAAGCAACGTATCCTGTTGCAGGCTATATCTCATCAAATGCTAACTGTAGTATAATTAAGTAAATTACTGTAAAGTAAAGCCTTTCTAATGTGCTATAGATAGAAGCTTAATTGCCTTTATCTTAAATTTACCGACAAATAGTAGTCTCAAAGAAATAAGAAGCATTATTATTCATGTGGATGGCCTTCGGGAACTTGGTAACCAATACTATATTTTTAACCAGTAATAATAAAACCAAACGATAATTTTTACTCAAATATTAAATGGAAAATCCATTAAAATCGACCCGATAGATATCAAACGCATTACAGGGAAATTTCCATACAAGTGTACTGGTAAATACGGTTATCTATAGTAAATAGTGTTCGCCGAGTCTGTCAACCTCAGATATAGATAGCGGGGAGATAGGATAAGTTGTTACACTTCGGTGATGTTCGTTGTATGTTGTAAATTCGATTTTGAAGTGGAATTGTATATGTATCGAGGTTGAAGGAGTGGACCTGTAAATATTCTGTCGACGCCTATCAACTGGTGCTATGACAAACTAAACTGGAGTTGTAATGCCGTTTTTCCGTTTTTAGCTAAACTTAGCGTAGACCGTATAGTACAAACTTCTTTGTTTGCATCCATTCTATAAAAAACATGCCACCGACTACTATACTTACATATTATTAATCCGTATTACGTGTCGAGTCTCCCTAGTGTCATTCTTAACTAATAAATCAAGGTTACCCGAGGGTCCCGCGCCCAGAATAGATGCACCAATCGTCTTCAACGTGACATTTAAACAATACTCAAGTTTCTTGAGTCCATTTGGAAAATAAAACATTAAGAGTTTCTCCTCAACATTTTGGAATTATTTATTGATATTGTCACAATCGCTACTTTATTATAAAAGTGGTATGTTCACCTAAAGTAATTTTAGACTTCTTCTTCTTCTTCGTCGTGTCGATGGCTTAGTCAAGTTTTATTTTGTCTTGCCATCGTGGTGAAAGGATTAGCTAATTCGCTTTGGAGAACTCGCGAATTGCCCGGGGTGCGCCGGACGTAGGGAATCGTTATGTACGTCACGAGGAGGCTCCTTTCATCCTTTCATTTTAGGCTAAGGCTTGGCGATCATGACTGTTAATGAGTCGAAGACCCCAAGCGGTTTTAAAAAAGATTGCATTACAGCATCAGATCGAACATTTACATTTACATTACAGAATCAGTAAACGTTTGGTTTTAAAATTTACTCAAGTCTTTACTTCTCTTCAGTCCATTTGGAAAATAGAATTGTGATAGACTTAGGATTTGATTTGAATAGAAATGGATGTTGCCTCAATTTTTATTTGGTTTAATAGGCTGTCTGTCAAAATTGATCAAATCAAAATCAAATCATTTATTTTGCAAGAATGTAGTACAAATATAGGTGTTAGTAATTAAACAATGGTTCAATACATTCTGCCATAACAATGGCGTGCAAAAAAATAAAAATATAAATAGTCATGCAGTGGAAACTAAACATGTTATCAAATTGTTACAAGCTTTTATCTTGAGAAGAAGCTGAAAGGATGGTAGAAACTTCGCAAGTAGCTATTGAATTTGGAACATTAATTGGTTGCCGTCCTTTGAAAATCCCAAAATGAAGGATCACTTGAAATAAAGTGCACCGTTGGCGTAGTGGTTAAAGAGCTGGTGTTGTGGATTCGATTCCCACACGGGACATATCTTTGTGTGATCCGCAAAGACTTGTTCTGACCATGGATGTGGTTCGGTTGTGAAATGTATGTTTGTAAACACCCCTGCGACACAGGAGTTATTCATACTGCGGGCGTGTTTACGACGTTTTAAATAAAAAAATTACAAAATATCTGATGGTCTACCCCATTCACACCTACCCTGACTCCCTTAATCCAAACTCAAATTCAGACAGCAAAGTAAGAATCAACACAAATCTGTATCCTTACGTGACATCGTCTCGTATCTCGAGTCCCGTTACCGTCGTCGGTCCTGTCAAGGCCAGCTACCGGACAGTCCCAATTATCCACTGAAGTGTGCACACAACTCACGGTGTTGCCTCGTGATTCGCGTGAGGATTGTATGTACTGGATTAGACAGGTGTTTGTATTGAAAATGTGTTGTGATTTCTGAAAGGTTGAATTATGTCCTACTGTAGGAAGTAGATTAGGCACGTGTGAGATTCTCATCTAGGCATAAGCAAAATAGATTGGACAGGTGTTTGATTGAAAATGTGTTGTGATTTCTGTAAGGTTTTGAATTATGTTCTACTTTTGGAAATGGAATCGACAGGTGTCGTAATAAACTTGATAAGTTCAGATGTAGGTTTGTCACATGGTATATAAAAGAGAAAGAAATAGAAATTATATAATTTCGAGTAAGATACTATAATACTGTCTTACCGTTGTCAAAATTGTCTCGTTTCTTTGAAACAAATACGAGAAGTATATTCGTCAAACATAGGTATTGCAAGAAAAATATTCCCAATTACGTTTTATCTAAAGAGAAACGTTCTCTATCATCATTAACTAGTAAAAGTTTAATTTATCACTATCGACTCGATGTTCGTTAAAATCTTCTTCCATTTTTATAGTTTCTGCTGCGTCTGCAACTAAACGAGATTGGTTTGTTAGAACAAATGCTTAGCTGTGAATGCTGTGATATACTGTTTAATTAGGAGTGCGCTACAGCCCGTTTGTTTAAGCCAAGGATTTATAAAGGAAAAAGGAAGGCTTTAATTGATTGTTAGTGAAATACGGTTATACGGGGTGGTAGAACTATCTTATAAACGATTTTTGTAGTAGATTTTTTTGCGATCTAGCTCAAGGGGAAATGCAGTTTTAGCTTATCACTAAACACTTGTGATTGTTGCTTAAATTACTTTCGCTTAAAGGTAAATCGTGGTCCCAAGAAAGCAGTAGCTTACCATTAGGTGGACTACTAGCTTGCTCCTTTAAAAAACCGAGCGCTAGGCAGCATTAAAGCGATATCGTGATCTGACGTCCAATGGATATTTTTCTGTGTTGTTTTTCGATTAAACGACAAGGTTAGACTCTGAAATTACTGATACAAGAAGACTCGCTGTAACGTGTTTGTATAAAGGACTGTAGTAGACAACCTTTGATATGGTAAGTGGCAACTGTATAGGATTAACATCTACCAAATGTGTAAGGGTCGCTTCAGACTAAAGGCGGGTCGGCAGGTTCAGGCCGGCACATTTTATTCCCCGTTGCAGCGTCCATCTCAATAAATTGTCACTTAACTGAACCTAGGGCATGAAATGCTAACAACCTTGATCAGATTTTAGCAGTGCTAGAGCGATTTAAGCCATTCCGAATGACTTTCGGCGCGCTGACATCGATGTTGTTGGCGATTCGGACCGAAGCATGAGATAGAACATAAAACGTGCCGGCTTGCCTATGTGTGTAGCAACCCTTATGCAGCAGAGTACGATGTTATGAAGATTCCAGTATTATTTCAAGCCTTTACTTGTATAAAATCACTGGGCTCGAACAATATCCGAACTATTCCGAACAATAGCTCTTTTACTCTATATAAAAACCAAAACAAATCCACTTCATTCATCTCTCTAGTACTAATGCCTAAAATATATTTTCTAGCTTAGTATTCGTTTTAGTATTTGTTTATACATAAAGGAAAACATTTCGGTTCTGTTTCTTTAACAAAGTGGGAGCCGGGGTCAGACGTAGCCATATGTTGATAAGTTTATGCTATTTTAGGTATTTTGTGGATACTTCAATGAAAATGAGTGCAGCGCATGGATTTTTAATACTAATGGTAGACATACGTTGCTTCTACTAAGCTTTAAAGAGCATCTGTGTAAAAACTCCATTAGTACTTTGCAAATCCGTAAGAAAACAGAGCGCGATTGAATTTTTCGAGTAATGTACTTATTATTGTATCATGTTATGTTATGTTCCATCACGATTGTGGCCGGGATATAATCCCACCCACACGCCCACTACTGTGACTCCTGTGACGCCAGGATCTACAGCGGCAACTAACTGAAAGGCACCGTGCAAGACACACGGGCAATCCCAGGGAGAGTTAAAATTGTCTTGGAACCCGCAACGAATTTAATCAGAAGTATATAGTTGAATTGGAAAGTATGTATCTTACGATTGTGGCCATGACGCCTAGTCGGCAATCACAAGGCGTAATCATAACCCAGTCTTTAAGGAAACCAGTAAAAAATAACAGCAAAAATATGCAACGACTGTGTTCTTTCGAGCGATAATCGCATCATAATCGCTTGTCGCAAAAAACTGAAAACATAACCGTCATTTCGCTTCGTCGGCTAAATGAGAATGCGATAAACTTGAATGTGTTTCACGATAATTTTCAAGTTAAAACGTTTTGGTTATTCAACATGACTTCGCCTAAAATTAGCTTTGATACTTCAGAATATATTAATTTTTGATGAAAAGCTAATTTGGGATGAACTTTAACGTTTTTAATATTCATTACCGTTTTTTTAGCTAAGAGCTTTTTGCAGTCAATACGCTACACAAATTTCACCGTTTACTCTCAGAATCTTTTTAATTATCGTGGTAGCTAGTAAAATGATAAAGCGTAACTTAATTATATTTTTTAGATATTTAAAGTTACGCTCTGTTAGCAGTAAATAACCTTTTATATCTATCTTGCTTGAATTCTATAAAGAACTCATCAGATGAACTCAAAAATTCAAAGTAACTTAATATGGACTTGTCCATGAAATTTTGAATAATCATAACCTGAGTTTGATATGAAATATTTAACAAAAAAATTGCATTTTGTTTATATATTTTGATATGATGTTTATTTTTGAAAAAATATGAAACTTAGGTACTCTTCTATTCTTAAATCATTGACGTGTTAGTCTATTCCGAGATCACATCATATCTCGATCTATTTTCACGCGCATGAGTAACGATTTAGCATATCTATGTGAAATCCCGCGTTTATCATTGAATTGGGTCAGCGTGTGCTCAGCTGTTAATTGATTGTAGGCTTTTCTAATATACTGCCAGCTTACTGATTTTAATTGAATTCATTTGGCAGGTAGGTAACAATAGATTACGCGTATTTTGTGATTTTACAAACTACCCAAGAAGTGTTTGAGTGTGTAACAATAACCCTTAAATCTTGATAATAATAGGTGCTTCATTAATTGACCAAACCATACTTTTGTATTTCAATAACAATTTACATTGTGTCTGAAAAACATAACCTATATTACACTGATGGATTTCTTATACTATGTACACTTAAGTATGTACACTAGCACTAGCAATAATTAATTTAAAGATAATACATGTAAAATTTAAGTCAAATGATAAATCATTCAATGTCAAGTAATAATAAATAATATAAAATTAATAAATAAAAAAGTATAATAAATTAATAAAAATATCGAAAATTAGTTAAAATTACATATCATAACATTGATATAATGCGTGCTGCAGATATCGTCACAGAGAATGTATACATAGTTAAGACAGAACAACGTCTGTCGGGCCAGCTTGTATCTTATAAAATGCATTATTATCTTGACGTTCACTTTATGGGTACGTCCACAGATATAGATCTACATAGATAACGCAAATGCATGTACTTCACGTGTCCGAACCCCGACCAAGCGTCAAAGTTGGTCGCCGCTAACTTCAGTCCACGCGCGTCTTTTGTTAGAGAAAATCATAGCGGACGGCCGTTTGAATCGTACTGGGCGGATGGGCATCGGCGGCATCGGTGTCTTTGAATCGGTTTGGATTTCCCGTCACTAAATTTCGGCTGTGACGTCACAAAAGGTATTAAAAAGTCGGCACGCTTGGTTTCAATACAAATCGTGATACTTGCGTTATCTATGTAGATCTATATCTGTGTGGTCTAATTTGACGATCAGTCAGATGTACCTTAACTTGTAATGGTTAGTAAATACTTAACAGTGAAATAAATAAGCGTTGGAATCACAGATATAGATCTACATAGATAACGCAGATGCATGTACTTCGCGTGTCTCAACCCCGACCAAGCGTCGAGGTTGGTCGCCTCTAACTTCAGTCCACGCGCGTCTTTTGTCAGAGAAAATCATAGCGGACGGCTCCAGTTGAACGTACTGGGCGGATTGGCATCGGCGGCATCGGTGTCTTTGAATCGGTTTGGATTTCCCGTCACTAAATTTCGGCTGTGACGTCACAAAAGGTATTAAAAAGTCGGCACGCTTGGTTTCAATACAAATCGTGATACTTGCGTTATCTATGTAGATCTATATCTGTGTGGTCTAATTTGACGATCAGTCAGATGTACCTTAACTTGTAATGGTTAGTAAATACGTAACAGTGAAATAAATAAGCGTTGAAATAAATAGCTATGACAAGGCTTGTAGACTTTCTCATCTTGTAACATTTGACCCACTGAACGGTAAATAACTTGCATTCAGTATTCAGGCCACAATACCCTTCTACGCCTTTGCATTTACTCCAATTCAACTTAAAATTTCAAACTTCAGGCTACTCGCTTCGTTGTTCAGCTCTGCATAAAATCTTTTCAGTTAAAACAAGTAAGGCGTGAGACGCCTTCGAGTTCATTCGAGTCTTGTGCACTGACGTACCCACAGATATAGATCTACATAGATAACGCAAGTATCACGATTTGTATTGAAACCAAGCGTGCCGACTTTTTAATACCTATTGTGACGTCACAGCCGAAATTTAGTGACGGGAAATCCAAACCGATTCAAAGACACCGATGCCGCCGATGCCCATCCGCCCAGTACGATTCAAACGGCCGTCCGCTATGATTTTCTCTAACAAAAGACGCGCGTGGACTGAAGTTAGCGGCGACCAACCTCGACGCTTGGTCGGGGTTGAGACACGCGAAGTACATGCATCTGCGTTATCTATGTAGATCTATATCTGTGATTCCAACGCTTATTTATTTCACTGTTAAGTATTTACTAACCATTACAAGTTAAGGTACATCTGACTGATCGTCAAATTAGACCAGCTTGACTGAACTGGCTACCCTCGAGTCGGCTGACCCTTGACTATAATAGTGCTAAATAAATGAGACGCATGTTTTGAAGATCGTTCTGATCAAAAGCTTTGCCGAATACCAATTGCGTGAAACAATTTCATTAGAAGTTAAAAATATTTTAACTTTAATTGTTTTGCTTGAAATCAACATAACACATTATGTAACATCACGCTTATATTATTCAGAGGGGTGTGGCAGAGGTGTGCAACTCCCACATTTCACCTGTTATGTTTAGGTCCCATGGGATAGGGCCATTCACCGGGCACAATTCCAACTCCGTGCTGCTATTGTAAATTTCCTGACGGAATGTTCACAAATAACAAATTGCCTAAAACCTGGAAAAGCCAAAGTTATGTAATACTTAAAAGGCAACTTAAAGCATTTCTTGTAGATAAAGCGTATTATAGTGTGACAGAATTTCTAGCCGATACAGTGACATGACATAATTATTTAATTAAATTGACATCTTATTTTATATTATTATTATTATTTTTCCTTTTGCTTCTTTAATTTTGTAATGTATAATTTTAATTTTTTTTTTTTTAATGATTATTTTATTCCTAATGTTTCTATAATTTATAACCACAATATATGATGTTTGCATGCCTATTAGGTAGAACAAAGAGGAGAAAAATATTGTTATTTTTACACCATTATTGTACCTTTGTTCAGTAAATAAAGTTATTCTATTCTATTCTATTCTAACACTTTGCCGGACCCATACGCTAGCCACTAGACCACCGAAACAATATTCAAAATATTTTTTTTTAATACCTAAAAAGAAAAACTAACTCTAGCTTAGTTAGATTAATTCACCATTCGAAAGCTAGAACCCAGACAGAGTGGCATCTATTAATTTCCGCCACTTTGGGGGAAATTAGAAAAGGCACTTCACAGGTGCCATTTATGTTTCACCGTCCATTTCAGCAATTTAGAAAAAACGACTTCATTAAGAAAAGTTATTAAAGAAATTGTTGGCACAGTCTGGCAGCTGAAATTGTTTGTTAAATGACAAAATGTCTTTGCTTGCTTTATTAGAAAACCAGGGATCAATGGGTATTTTTACCTTGTTCAGTCAGGAACAAAAGTAGCCGAAGACTGTAAAATATATAGAATGTATATAGGAAATGAATGAACGTGACGTCACGAAATGACTTAACATACAGTTGAGAAACTTAGGTTCGTGGCAAGAGGCGACCGTAGCTGATTTGTTAAAGCAACTGCCCGGTGTGCAGAAGGTCGCAGATTCTTCAGGTCCTGCCGGTCCCATTATATTTTCAACTGTTTCTTAGTATAATTTGCTAAACAAAGCTAAATGCTATAAAAATAATCACTGTCAAATTTTCAAACTTCTATACAACTCACATTTTTTGCATCAAAAATATCTCTTTTATAAAGTAATGCACATATTATTGATAACTATTACTTTTGATTCATCCAATCATAAAATAATCACGATTTTCAGAATTAAGCGACTTTGGAAATTTGTTAGTGTGTTGCTACTTCTGTTGCTGACTGTCCTTTATTAAAAACAACACTATTATTAATTTTAGTCCCCACATGTAGTAGAAGGTTGATATTAGCTTAATCGTAAAACCATAAATAAATAAATATTTCACAACTCACACACAACGCCATCTAGTCCCAAACTAAGCAGAGCTTGTACTATGGGTACTAGAATAACTGATACTAATACATATATACTTTTCTTTTGTAAATACATACTTATTATACATAGAAAAACCCAGACTAAGACAAACCCCCATGTTCATGCACACAAAGATTTGTCTTAAGTGGGAATCGAACCCACGACCTCGGCATTGCAGGCAGGTACACTACCCACTCCGCCATCCGGTCGTCAAATAAGCCTTCAGCAATACATTTTGTGTAGGTAAAATGAAATATTGTTCACAAGAATGTCACACAATACATTGACATTAGTGCCTTATTTATTAATATGCCACAAACATCCTTATTTGAATCATATTGTGGGCAGAAGCCATTGCTTATTCAATACTCAATACCTACGTATTATATCCATTTCCGTTGAATTAATTCTAATATGCTGTTTAGTATTCTGTAGTAAATTGCATACACCTGCTTTAAAATGCACATAAAAAACGTAACTATATGTAAACGTTTCGAATAGTAAAAAAAAACTGATCACGTAAATATATATCAAAGAAAATAATAATATATTCGTATGAAAACCTTACAGAAAATTCCCTCTAATTGAACTTTAATTTATTATATATATATTTATTTATTTGAAATATCAAGCAATGACGACAAGTGCAAGCTATTGTAGTCCTTTTTGATAAAATAAAATGTTAAAATTCCAATAGAATTCTCTTCTCACATGCAGATTCAGAAAAAAAAAAACTGCTTTGTAAAATCACCGACAACAATATAATAAGCATTGTACTTCATTCATAATCTTTGATCTTTGAATGAGATACACACTACACTTTTGAATTTCGAAAAACGTATATTGTTAACATAATTCTGAGAGCAAACCCGAAGACGTTAACTATATGAAGAACCACAACAGTCCATGTGTGCGTATCATTGTTATCACAGGCACTGTCTGCAATTAATATGGTCGTTGAACGATATCTACAATCATGTTTACATGCATTATGCTAACATCAACTCTTCATGCCATACAGCATCAAAACATTCGGGCGTGGCTTCGACAATTAACCGGCAAGTTCGCAACTTGCCTCTCGGACGCTCCAAGCCAGTTGCCTACTGACTCTCAGCGCGAACACTCGTGCCGGGCGCGACCGATTCCGAACTCACGTGGGATCCAACAGGAATATCGAATTGTGTGTGCAGTGATCCCATTCGATACAGTCTTCACAGGAGACTGTTCTCGAATCGATTGTGTTGAGTGTCACCCGTGATCGTATGTGTTTTTTTTTTAAAACTAGTTTACCATCTTCACAAGGTCGGACCGGTGTTTATTTTTATTTATTTCCAATGCGTTTTTGTGTTTTGTTTTTACGGACGGTATGTGGTATGCATTTGCGTTAACCGTGATTCATTTATGATATGATAATTTATGTGGGTATTTTTGAAAATTATACGACAACATTGATTTATCATCAATGTTAAATTCAGCGTTAATTTATTCCACTAAAATAACTGTAGTGCGGTTTCGACAATCCGCATCCCATTTACGCTCATAATATTTTGTACATTTTACGTACTTAAATGTGATGCCAAAATCTGCACAACTATTATGCGAATAATTGGAGCCCTGATTAATTTTAACTGCAGAATCCTATTTCATACCACGATCGTAATTTCGAATGGTTATAGCGAGTAATATCTGAAAATTAGCTGTGTTCGGCCAACTTGTAATTGTGGAATGGAAATATACAAATTATTTAGTATTTACAGTATACGCGCTTGCCTCTGAGATGAGGCAAAGTTTGCAGTTGTGCGAACTCGGAGCGTGGCTTGAATCCCTCGTTTCGAACAACTCTTTTACATTTTTTATTTTTATTTCCCTTGAAAATGAGCGCAATCACGCCTGAGAATTTACTGTGAATGCGCATATTAAAATTGTTCGTGAGTTAACATTTTGTAGACGGAATGTGGATTTCAATGGTTCTATTTGGTTTCTTCAGCACTTTATGTCATCGAAAATGCAGGGTACATATTTTTAAGCTTTGGAAAATCCTAATTTTAAGATAAGACAAAGGTATTGTCTAATATTTGCATCATATTAGATGCGGGTAAAAAAGGTAAGTAGTTATTATACAGCGGTGGCTTATAATAACATCATTATTCTTGCAACATGGAATTATATATTACGAAAAACCTATTTGATTACTATTACAATACATAATCTTTGTTAATATACAAAGATTATATATCGATTAAGAATCGAGTAGAGGTTCTTAAAATAGCAGATAACTCGTTTAATTAATCCATTATTAATTAACCTGCTATTAAGATAACTCGCACTCGAGATAAAGTTAAAAAAAATCCTTTTATTTTCACCTGAAGGAAGAAAACGAATTTCATACATTACTTTGTCCTTTTGTATGAAAGGATTGAGATTACCCATTCAAGGCACGTTGTATGTTAGTCCCGGCTTTATTTACGTATGTATGTTCGCCGCATACGCCTTTTGTGTAAAATATCGTATTCCTATTTACATTTCTTCCGATTTAGTGTAACATTTTTGGTAACATTATGGGAAACCGCAATCTCGTGAATGGACAAGGGTTTTGTGTATATTTCTTGCGGTGTTAGTATTTTTAGATTACTTATGGGACAACCTTTTTGTATATATTGTTTCCGATGGATTTGGTTTTTTTCGTTTGACGTTTCAACGATTTGTGTCAAACGTGTTATATGACTTTTCTCAAGCGTGCGCCTGTAATACATTGCTGAACTATACCTATTAGGTGCCACTTGCTGTTCTATTAGACATCTTTTTTTTGTTTGGATATGGTAGATTGTCTTAATATTACGAACGAAATATGGATGCGATATGCCTCTGCTGAATCCTCTTGGGAGGTACCGGAGTTTTCTTTCGGCAATTGTTTCTTACGAAAAGAAAACTTGAAATCCTAGCAGCATTAGTTATTAATAAAAGGTTCGCTTGTAGTACCAATATCTTTGCTAAATGTACTCTTGTTCTACTTGTAGTGTGAGACATACAAGAATTGCAGGATAAAGGTCAACGCTCATTTTATAGATCGTCTCTAATGTGTCTGTTCGGACACTGCATCTGGCATGCCAAATAGTGCATCTGCAGTACATTGACAGTGTTATACAGACAACTTCTTCCGTTGGTATATAAAAGAGTTTTTTGGTAAAGTAGTTAGACATTAGGAAAAATACTTGACGATTGGCAAATATAAAGAATAATAGGTACACCAAGTGCCTCTGATTATGGTGCAACTTTATAAGGGGTCATAGCGCTTTCAAAACTGCCAAAATATCGAAAACCTAAATTAACATGGTATACCTATATCCCAATTTATCGAAATATAACAAGAAAAATATCATGTCAGTTTTGAAGCGGGCAAATATTTGTTGATAGGACTTTAACTGACGGGTTTTTTTCAATAAGATAAACTTTGAAATCAGTCTATTAAATCAATTTTAAACACTTTAAAACATAAACCTACAACCTATAACATCTCACCAATCTAACAGTACTTCTCGGATCAACTCGCCATCGAGCTTCAACCATTGTTCGACAGTAACGGCCGGCATAACCGATATCCATGGTGTATCGTACAGAATATTAATGTGGATGAGCTCCTTCCGAATGTGGTGGCGGACGCCATTCACCGACGATGAATCGAAGACGCAATGAATTAAGTTTTAGCTGGAAGTTTTGACAAAATTAAATTGTAGGCGGGTCTTTGCGCAAATATGTATGGAAGGTTAGATACCTTTATCTGCTGGCTGGACCAAATTCGCGATACACTCGAAAAGTACAAACAAAAGGTACTTATATGCAGGAAAAATGTACAGAAGTAGAATAATAAAGACAGCTCGTTTGGTAGACAACGTTCTGTGATTTGAATATTGAGCCAAGAAGAAAATGGCGGCACATAAGAGTAACTTTAGCCTTATATGTTTTTAGCTATTAAACTGTCAGACGTAATGTTCTGCAAAAACTTTTGACCGAGTCATGGTGACTATACAAAAAAAAAACAAAAATCGCGGTGAAAATTTCAAACGTTCATTAAAACATCTATTTTATTTCCTAATAGTTTATTTAGTAGTTAAGCTAGGTGGATAAAGCATACATATTAAGAGATAGCTTCAGGCGAGACAGTTATTTACTAATAGCAATATATGTTGCAAAAACTGCTGATCAGACGTGCTAAGTAGATAAGCTATTTGTTGATGAAATGGAGCTGTAATTGCGTTTCACACGTGTACTGGAAATAATCTCGAAAGAAAAAAAATAAATTGATAAATGGTTTTAGACTTTTTCATATTATTATTGTAGCAATTATCCTTACTGACAGTAAATGGCTATTCTTGAATGTGTACTTTACCGGAAGACTCGTTATTATGTCTACTGCGATAATCCCAGGATCCTGGTTGTAATTTCCTTGGCAGGGGTTTCAAATTAAACTGATGTGAGGTAATGCCAGGATCTAAGATGTAATTTCCTTAAAAGGTGTTTAAAATTAACACTTGAGCAGACAGGCGTATAATGAACCAAAATAACACCTACGAATCTCATAATATGAGATACTTTTTAATCTTAACACAGCTGAAGCTAACCTTTCCTCGCCTGCTTATAACTAAGATCTTCATGCAAAATTCATACTCAAAAGGTTACCTCCAAATTATTCAGCTTTGCCATAATTGCATGCCCTTTTCTTTAATCTTTGCGTCTACCATCACATATTCATTACTTTATTCGTAGAATGGATAATAAATTCTATCAACGTGTAGGATATTTTTTCGTTCACCAAGTTTTTTCTTTGTGTTCTGGGTTCATGTCACTTAGGACCAGCCCTCTAAGTACGGCTTGCCACTTTTCGGATTACGATTATGATGTAGTTATTTCCATGGAAACGTCGATTTCTTATGTCTTTTGACATTACTGTGTTAGCAGCTATGTTAAGAATCGTAATTTTAAGAGCAGCAAAACGGTAATATAGATTTCTAACTTTATTATTGACTTTGCTGTTAGAATATTCTTGGTAGCACTGCGATCAAGATCGTGGCGAATTCCCTCAGTGCGGCTTAGCAAGAGAAATGTAAACATAAAACGTCGCATCATAATTATGTCAAGCTGAAGGCAGGATTAATAAAGGATTATTGGGATTTTAACGATCAAAGTCATTAGACTTGATAGAAGCCATTAATCACACGTATTTCAATTAATGCCGAACTTATTTTTTCCGTGCCATTATGATTGACAAAAAAAAAAAATCTGTTAATGGCTTCTTAGTTTTTTAGCCTGAAATTCAAACATCTGACACTATTTAGAACCATTTTTTTATAAAATTACGATTAAGGAGTCGGCTATCTTCTATTCACCATAACACACCACACGTTTTACTTTTAGGTACCAATTTTTTTGATTTTTTTTTTATATGACGGATAGGCACGCGTTTGACCACGATCTCACCTGAAGATTACGAAGTTATCTACTTTTAAGTTTTATTACTGAATCTATAGTTAACAAATTTTAGTCTGATCTATCTTATCTTGAGTTAAATCAAACACAATCTACTTATCTTTCATTACTATGAGGTTTCCTGAGGTTTAATCTTACGTATAAGTTGTGGAGATTGAGTTTCAACCTGCCGGAAAAGTAATCTCAAATAAATTATGCCTAAATGGCAAATTTAACATTTCGGGATTGCTAATGATATAATGGTCGTCGTCTTGGTTCTAAATGTAGGCTATATTTAGAATGGGTAGAAGCACAGCCTCGTTGGCCTAGTGGTTGGCGTATACGGCCTCTCACCGCGAGGTCTTAGATTTAATTCCCGGGTCAGGCAAAAGTGTTATTAGGGATTTTTCCGTCAGGATATTGTCAGTGGCAGCACGGAGTTGGAATTGTGTCCGGTGGTTGGCGATAGGCTCATCCCCCCTAAACATAACTGGGTGTTAATCACCTCTGCTAGACCCTTGTCGATAGGATATACGTTTTATTATTTAATTGCTAAAAGTATAAGGTATTATGTACAGCCATTGCCTATGTAACTTGAGTTTACACTTTGGCGAGGCATTAAGTGACTAATCGATTATGCCAGGTGGATGGGCAGTGCATGCCATGTTTATAGTCGATTCATTTAGACTTGGCAAAAACAGTAAACAAACTCCCCCCAATTACAAATTACGATATTGCGAAAGAATAACACACTGTACGTTACCACATTGAGTTGTATAAACTAGTTCACACACCAACACACTAATATTCACATATATTCATTGTAAATTCACTGTGCAAATGTATTCTTTTTGCAAATTTCGTTATTCCATGGAGACTTCAAACCACAGATGAAAAAAACGACATGGAAGTTTGACATTTGATTTAGGGATGGGAACAAGTGAACGAAAGAACGATTGGGATTGATTTACGTTTTTGTCAGTGATGATGAATTAAATTGTTCAAAACATTCTTAAATTTATTGAAAGCTGTACTTATATTAAATTAAATTTTATTTAATCTATTTATCGTGAATAACAAATCGTAACGAATTAATCCTTTTCTACAGCTAAAGTGGCCCATTTGACTGTGCGGTTCTAGCGACTCGGTTCTTTAGATTCGTTCAATCGCGAAAGACACATAACTAAATCAAAGACCATTTTTAACCGACTTTAGCGACTTTAAATTAATTAATATCATTCACTGAATGAATGTTGAAGCGCCATTTTGAGTAGTTCACAACAGTTCATTAAATGATTCACATCACAATTTTTTTTCGTCAGCCATTATTGTTTATCTTTTTTGCCAAGTCTATATGAATAGACTATACGTGCATATATTTGATTCTGACCATAACCACATGAGGATGCAATATCACATGAGGCTGCATACAAAATTACATACAAAAGGTAATAAAACATATTACACAATGTTTTATTACCTTTTACATATGTAATTTTGTCTTCATTTTTTTAATATTGAACTACCAGGCTCAATAGGAACTTAAACATGATGGCTGAAATTTGCGTACTTATACACCTCTGGTATACCCTCCTGGGACGGTACAGACGTAATTTTTATAACATAATATTATAATGTAGTTAGCAGAACTACATTATATATTATGTTATAACGTAATCGCGCATCAAACTGTTCTTTTAACAATAATTTTCGCTATTTGATATTGCTAGCTTTTATTCCAACAAAGTAACAACATTCAATAATTAGGAAATACGCTTCTTTGAACTCAGTACGTAAATTTTTTACCAGTTACCATTTTAGGTATTGGCGTAGAAAATTCGATTCTCATGTGTGAGGAAAAAGATACTATTCCATTCAAGATGATACCTTCCAAGAAAACGTACCAGTCATTGTCATCGAGCAATTATCATCACAAACAGTCGTAATTGTCGTAATAATTCCATTGTAATCAGCCGCAATGGGTTTTTGTGACGGACACCACTAATACACCATTGTTGATATGAAATAAATGGCCAAAACGACTTGTGAGAACATCCTGCTGATTTAATGCGCTTTTATGTTTAGTACAATATACTGTTAATATAAGTATGAATTATAACCAATCTTCTTGATCTTGATCTACGGTTTTAGTAAGCCTGTTTTTGCATCTCTTTCCCTCATTTAATGTTTATACGGGACAGAAAGATCGATAGCTGTAGCTTAGCGTTAATCTTGAGTTCAAAACGTTTGAGGATTTGCCGTTAAATGTATGACCGCTGCCGTCAAATGAAATTGAACTGTTATCTGCAATATTTTCTTAAAACTTGACAACATTTTTTCAATATCTTCTACACAATATCTTTGAGCGTCGTTATATTAACCAGATCTAAAATTGGTCGATCAACATTCCACATTCAGGTCAATATTAAACAGGTGCATAAAATATTTTCTAAGGTTTACGCGAATGTTATACATGACTAACACTTCAATTTTCGGATTTTATCGCGATATTTCACTTAAATTTTATGTAAGTGAAAATTTAAGTGAAATATCGCGATAAAATCCGAAAATTGAAGTGTTAGTCAGGTGCATAAAATTTTTAAATTTCATCGAAATTATGGATAAATATAGTTTTATTTAATTTACTTACGTATCGCTGAAAACGTTTCACGTTCGGTTTCGCTGCTATTAATTGTGGCAACAAAATAACAGTAATTATCATGAATCAAAACAAATTGATAGCAACAGACCATTCAGTTATGACTCTATAAATATTTATTAAATTATAATTATATTGCTTTATTTTCCATGCAATGTACATACTGACTATAATTAATAAAGTCAAATGTGACATGAGACTTTATCACGTAGTTTCTGCCTACGACCAACTGACGTGTGCTGTCAGTTGCTTGTATTGCAGTCGGTACTGCGATTAAAATATTAAAACGTTGCGGCAAAGCTGGCGAGATGAAATCGATATTGGAACAAAGCTCGGTCTCAAGCGACTAGCAATGTAGAACAACGGATGGCCCAAAGGGAATTCCAACAATGGTACAAAAAAACAAAAGAAAACTCGTGATAGATACGTACTATTTGTGGTAAAGCTATTTCTATTTCTAAAGCTCAAACATTTTAAAGAATAGCTTTTAAAAACAAAGAACTAGAATAGTTGCCGCTTGCAATTTACCTTCCGCAGTTTACGTTGACCCAGTTCTTTAAGCATAAATCAATGTCTAAGGTAAGCTTTTAAAACATTTTTCTAACTTCGCAGTTCTAAGAGTAAGTGGACATTTGTCTAGTTTAACGTAACACAAATAACCTTACAGTTATATACCGTAGTTAGATGCATCAAATGACTAAACAAGTACAAATAAAGATTTTACGATGACGAATAAGATACGTGTAAATCGAGCTATACTCCTGAAACATTCGTCTATTCGTGGTAAATAAAGTTTATGACGTCATAAATAAGTTCTTGAACGTGCACTGGGTGTGACAATATACCTATTTTGATAAGAGTTGTGTTACGAGAGCAAGAAATAGAGAGATGAACGTCTTACGAGCAATTTGGATTATATTGCTAATTCAAGAACTAGAGAGAACAAAATACTGGAACTATACTACAAAAAATATTTCGGGGTTCAAATGACTGTTGTCAGTCTAATATGACTAGTGCAGAGAAAGTACTCATATATACTGGTACAAATAGTTCGACTAATCGATAAAAATTCAATTAAAACATAGATAATAAATTTATGTACTTAATAGCGTACATACCAAATTTGTACAATCATCATCATTACAATCAGCATCGCTAGCAATCCTGGAGGTTAATTATTTATTCCTGGTCACATACAGAATGTATCAGTACATTATATTCTTGTAAATAATATTAGTTATTTATTGTGAACGTAATAAATGTTTATAATATTCTATAATCAATCGACTTGTCACATCTCTAAATTTATTTTGACTTAAAATAACCTTGTACGGATGTTAGATTTATTTGAACAAGTTTAATTTGTTTAGATGATAAATGTGGCTTTTTACAGTTTTAATGCTGATTTCATAAAATATATTATTTTATATAATACTAGCTTTTGCCCGCAGCTTTGCTCGCGATTGTAAGTTGTCGTAAGTTGAGTTATCATTATAAATAAATACCCAATTAAAGTATTTATTTGTAAACAATATTCGAAGTCTTCCCTTCAGGTGCCAACAAAACCAGATCTCGAGGCAAACTTACTCTTGAGCAGGCGACATAAAACTGGCCGTGTGAGAAGCAGTTCCCCCTCAGATCGATACCTGCTGTTTTCAGTGACTGACCCTGAGCTATATTTATAGTCATTGCAAAAGACACCTTAAGGGGGAACTGCAATCTCTTGAACTCGAAGGGATAATCAGACGATTCCCCTCGTGCACAGCCTGTAAATATAATGGCCTCTACCACCGTTTTATGTAGCGCTTTCACTTGCAGTCTGGTCCCATTGCATAGTTTGGGAGGATTGAGGTTTCGCAATAACATTACCGGAGCACCCATTTATAGGTTTAGTATGTGGAGGAGGAAGACCGGGTGGATTAAGAGTGTTCAGGAACTCTACAGGATAGCTGGTAGCATCATCTGAATGTACTACACTATCAACCGATTTGTATTGGTATTATCGTATAGACCTTTCGAATGACATTAGCAGAATATCATTAATGACGGAAGCCTGATCGCTCACTAAGCCACTCCATTGGTTTTTTTGGTAGGTTCTGGATATCATTATATATATGGGCTTTTAATTCGTCAACCGTTGAAACCACTATACCAAGATCCGATGGATTTTGATTCTACCTCCTGTTTACATAAATAAACGCAACGTGTCGGACTTTATTGTAGATTATATTTAATATTAATTAGTCCATCCGTCAAAAGTGTTTGTTGTATAATTTGCGCAGTTGATGCCCAAACTTACCATCAGCTAAACCTTGGGCATGTTTGCCACCTGACTATAGCACGTCAAAATGATAGTTTTAACCCTATTTTAATATTTTTTTATAATTTACATCACACATCTTCCATTACATTAAAGTTGGTTTCTACTAAACAAAACAATTACTTCTTAGATATCTAAAGAGGCCGAAATGACAATTAAAAAGTTTACACTGACATAAAATCCTTTTTTTTATGAAACTTCATGTCAACATTCTCATTGTCACACGATTGCTCAACAAAGTTCCATTTTTGAAATTGATCGAGCCTCATAATTACTACAAACGCTTTTCCATACAAACTTTGGTCCAACTTTTCACCCTGTTAGAGGCCGAATTTTCAAAAAACCTTTCTTATTGCACGATAAAATCTTGTAAAGAATACACCCTCCAAATTTCAAGTCGCTACGACCTATGGTTTAGGCTGTGCGTTGATACTAAGTCAGTCAGGACAAAGCCTTTTATATATATAGATATAATAATATGTAAATTTGTATACTGAAAAATATCAACAACCAGTGTTGTAAATATATGATTTTCCGTGTCTAAATGTGGAATATTTACTACGTTACTACAAAGTTATGGAAAAAAAGTTAAAGATATTAGTTACCTTTGGAACTGGAATTTCAATCACGATATAGTTTTTGGAGTATAGTCAAACAATTAACTTATTTCGATAATTACTGTTAGTTTTAAATAGTACTTTCATATTATTTCTTTTTAATTTATTTCATCCAGTTTCTTATGTAATGTAAGTAGAACGAATCGTGTTAAACAGTTGTCAAAAGAAAAGTATGAAATATATTGTTCTATGAATTAAATAATATTCGGTTTGTCTTTCATGCTGGCTTAATTAAATTAATTTAATAATTTCGTAACAAAGCGTAAGTCAGATGTAAACGAAAAGATAATGTCAAGCTCATGTCTGCTTATTCAAATAAATAAAAGATCTTATCATATACCTACTTACAATATAAAATTAAAACGCAGTTTATTTAGTTAGCAAATTCAATTCTAAGAAATTAGTTAACCCAACTTGGTAGGCTTAAATTATTTTATTTTTCGAATGGCTAACCATTAAAACTGAAATCATATTCATATTTTCTTTTTCGTTTTGATATGTACGTATTTGAAAGTCTGGTTCCTGCGATCTCACATCTTTGCAAATTACATAAACGTGAAAAAAGTCTACTAAAGCCATAACTTATTACGTTACCTGAATACGATGCCGGGGAAAAGCAATTTTAAAGAAATATTTAAGTGGTACTATGGTAAAAGTGCTTAACTTGAATAGGCGGTATATTTTCCTCTCATTACTATTCTTATAATGGGTTTCCCTGTGAATAAACTTAAGTGTAGCGAATATAGTATTTAATTACTTGCAAATAATGTGAATGCCAATTTTTTTAGGTTCCACGAAGGTGTTTGATTCGAGATGTGCTATGGGACGAATAATTAAAAAGTTTACAATGCAAATAATATTTTAAGGGTTACATTATTGAACTCGTATGTATTGCGTGTTTTTAGAAGAACAATTGTAATTTACATAATCATAACCGATGCAATATAGGGTTTATCTTCTATACTTAAATATTTGTACGCTCGACTGAAAGATTCATCAACGCAGAGCCTAAACCGCTAGGGATAGGAACTTTGCAATTTTTAATGAAGGTTCCATACATGCGGCGGCGCAAAAAGAAGAGATTTTTGGAAATTTTACCTAGTAGTCTGGAAGTCCGTCATTTAAAGTGACAAGTACGAAACTTCAACTTGAATAAAATAAAAATGAATCAATTTCTGTACCGGGGTTGAGAGGGTGAATTTAGAGGTATAAGTTAGAAGTGAGTTAACGCAAAAATTCAATAGATGGCGTTGTGAATATTTTCTAACTTAAGGTAAAATCGCGCTGGTCATGTTGTTAAATATAAAAATATCCGTGTCATCACAACCTTCTAAAAGATGCAGTTTGTAATGTTATGTTTAATACAAACAAGAATTGCCATCGTATCAAAAGGCCTGCCATTGATATTCTAATGACGTTCGGCATAATACAAATTATATTCAATTGAATCATTTCAAAGCGTCCTATCTGATGATTAATTCGATATTCTTTGACGATACACGTGCACGTGAAGCCATTGAATAAATAATACCTATGGCTGAAAATAGGGTTGCTCTGCTATGCTTTTTTAAAGGAAATTGTAGCTACCATTTTTGTTAAAAGAGCCGGCTCATTTTTAGCTATATGAATTATATACTACTTTTTATTTACTGCGTCGATGGTCTAGTGGTTAGCGTATACGCCTCTCAACGCGTGGTCACGGTGCTGGAATTGTGCCTGGTTGATGGCGATAGACTCACACCCTATCCCGTGGGTCTTAAACATAACAGGTGAAGTGTGGGGGTTGTAAACCTCTGCGACACCCTTCTGGCTAATATAGACGTGATGTTATGTACGTTTTTATTGTACAGGTATCCATGTGTGTTGACCTTATAATAAACTATAGTTAACAACCCTACCTCTTTTAATGTTGTTATTTGTAAACAAGAACGAGTACAGGTAGGTTTACACCGCGACTGTTAATACATATTCACTGGTGGTAGAACTCTTGTGAATGAGCTCGAGGGCGGCAGCACCACCGTCTCACCTTTAACCTGCCGCCAAATAGTAGTGCTTCCACTACTGTTCCGGTTTGGTGGTGAGATCAGACCCTGAAATTACTGGCACATGAGGCATAACACCGTAGTCCTCAGCTGCAGCGACGCATCTATAATCTGCTTTTGTGGATTGTTGATGTCCATGGGCTGTACTCCACTTACCATCAGGTGGACTACACGTTCGTTCGCTGTGGGCGTAGTATAAAAAAGAAAAAAAAAATCTCGTACACACACTTACTATAGCTATTAAAACTAATAAGTGTGTCGATACGGTGTCGTCACTTTTAATGTGTCGTGGCGAATTGCATTAGCCGCATATTTTATTACTCGATCACGTCGAAAGAGGGTAATGATTGCCTGTTACATTTTAAGGCTTTAGTACCTTCTGACGATGATCTACTTTACATTTCGATCTTTCTATGGCAAAAAGCACCTACAAATCTACAGTTTCTTCAGTATAGTATTTGTGTTCAATCTCCAAGTTATGTTCGCGTCGACCATGTTAGCTTTTAACTTAAGAATCAAACGTTTTCTAAGTATAAGGTGCTCTCTTCGGTTCAATATAGCGTTTAAATGTGATGGTTGATTTGCTAAACAAAATTTGCGACTTTTTACTCATTCACTGGGCGCAACAGAATTATCAGCACTGCGGTGCTTTTTAGCGCTGCAGTATTGTACTGAGATGCGTACCATTTCTGGTATTTTAAATTATTTAATTTTAGACACTTTATAATGTATTTTATTGTTATTATGCCAGAATAAATGATTTTTCTTTTCTTTTCTTTTGTTTTTTTTTCTTTCTAAATAACAAGCGTCCAACATCAAACTTTTATTTCCGTCTTCTTCGCGTAAAAGTTTACGGTCCAAATAATGATAACATATCGAAATAAACTGCTTCGCCAGCAAAACATCCCCTTGCCGTGTAAACACATAACTTATAACACGTTTCTATCTCTGAACGCACCAATGCCTCGTACGGCCCTTTTATTGGAAAACAATAAGTGTTTGACATAAAACCTTATCCCATGGTTTCTCAAACCTTGTGCTATGGATACCCTTGGGAGCAAATTTGAACCAAGCTTTTGTAACTTTTTAACATATTTATTTATTTAAACTTTATGCACTAAAATGTACAAAGGCGGACTTAATACTAAAAGTATTCTCTACCAGTCAACCTTTGGGTGATCCAGAGATGTAGATAGTAGGTGCAGTTTTAAACACGTGTGAGGATATAACATATCAGCTTTTAGATATTAGGAATGCTAAAAATAGGTATGATGACAATTTTTTATTTTCGTATGTAATTGTAACACCTCTTGATATTACAAATATCGTTAAAATAATTACTTTAATATTATAAAAGCTTCCTGAGATAATACTATTTTAAATTCACATTAATTATAGACTCGCCCAAACGGCTACAATGGCGCGACGTCACGCTCGAGTATTTTGTATGTGAAGTTATGCATTTTGTTTGATATCTAAGTATATGAAATATTGCGTTTAAGGAAATGGTTTTATTGAAAAAGTTGCTATAAATTGTGTGGGTAGTTTAATGAAAAAATATGTTTTTAAATAATTTTGTACTTTAAAAATGGTCTAGCCTATGAAACTTTGACTTGCAGTTGGTTTATGTTTACCTATATTTTGATAAGGTATCCTATATTTTCCTATTTATGGATCAGTCACCATGTCCATTTCTATGAACTAAAACTATCAGCATCTTTATATTCTTAAAGTATGTGTATGTAGATATAATAGGATCAAAAAGTTTCCAAAGAATTTCACGATTACATTAAGAGCATACCTAAACTTTAATAGTGATCGCAATCCAATTTATTTCACCGTTAAAATGTAAATTAAGGGTACCAAAAGATAAGTAATCTGTTTCGACATAATTCAGCAGCGTTTGTTCTGATATCATTGCATTGTACTAAGAAACAGTTGAAAAAGATATGGGACCGGCAGGATTTGAACCTGCGACCTTACTGCACACCGGGCAGTCGCTCTTAGCCATCCAGCTACGGTCGCCTCTTACCGGCTCCCTAAATTTCTCAACTGTATGATACGTCATTTCGTGACGTCACTTTCCGCCGGTTTCCTGCCGGTCCCATATCTTTTTCAAATAATTTGATAAGCATAGCTAAATGCTATAAAAATAATCAGCATTGCATTGTTCTCATTGCTCAAGTAAATAAAACCCAGTTCTAATTTAACTTATCAATATTAAATTAATGTAAATAAGTGAGCGAAACTGTTATGTAAATAAAATAGAACATAATTGCAAGATAAATAAGCGTGCCTAAAGTTAAACTCGCTAGTTTGATTAAACTTACAGAGGATATTCCTGTATCTATTCAAAACTTACGACCAACTTTATACGTTGGCAAAGTTTTGCGTCTTATTTGATTTCAACCTTTGCCAGATATGCCCGTATCTGTACGAAAGTATGTTTTTAGCAAATAGTTCTAAATGTATTTGGTTCTTACAAATAAATCATGATCTGCCCATTTACAAAAGTTGTCCCCCAGTTTGAGATACAATGGCTCAAATATCCGATCTCGTGGAAAGTGTTTTTTGTTATTTTTTTATTAACCGACTTCCAGAAACGAGGTTGCACTATGTTTGACACGTATATATTTTTTTATGTTTGTTCAGCGATTACTACGTCATATGGGAACCGATTTAAAAAATCTTTTTTTATTTGAGTGAGTGTACTTCTGTAATGACTACTAAGTCCGGTTTTAATGATGGAATCACATAGAAATCGAGGAAGTTTTATAGGTTCTTATAGTGTTTTTTTTAAACTGAATTGCAAAATAATATGATGATTACATATAAAGAATTATAAAATTATTTACTGACTAGACTGAATTACAAAATAAATCTGTAGAGAATTGTTACAACTAGGGTTTTCTTTCGAGCTGTTCTTATATGAAGTAGACAGACAATAGATGATCGTATACTTCTATAAGATATAAGACAATACATTACATTATACATTCAACAAAATATAATAAAGAATATTCTCTTCAGAAATATGAATGCAGATCAGACGTCTCTTTTAAAAAAGATATCAGACGTCATCTCGAGACGTTAAATAAGTCTTTCATTATATCTCCTCTGGGGAGATAAGCCAAAATTCTTCCAATTTAATGTATGTACATAAATTATGCTAACTCACTCTCTCGTATCTCAAATACATTATGCTCAAAGATACCTCATAATTTTCGCTTGAACTAAACTTTTTCGTACACAACTTTTAAGTTCTACCCTCAGCTAAGCGTAATGGGTCCTCACGGGCAGTTTATGTAACGCGATTGTAAAACTTTCCGTTAGGTCCTACCTAATTTTGTACCTGCCTTTATAGGTCAAGTTCTCTGGGAACAGCTGGGCTGGCCATTAAATGTTTTAGCGATTTCTGTCCCGCGATATATTATTGTTTTTATGGGAATCAAGTAAAAACCGGTTCCTCAGAAAAGTTTTTGTTCATTTTGAGAGAGAGAGTTCTTTTTCATTTCGACATGGCAGATAAGCTATTTTAAATTGTAACCTACATTTTGACAGCCATATTTCAGAATAAAAAGAGAAAATACGTGTACACCAAGATGAATGGGTCACGATCGCCCGAGAGCTTCAAAAATCGAGTCGAAATAACAAAAAGGTTTTCTGGTTATTAATTAAAACGCTACGCAAATATAATCAGCAGCAATTTTTCCCTTAACATAGGTTCCTTTGCTTCACAAAATGAATGCCTGAATACATAGCGTTCAATTAACAAAATTCTCTCTTATTGCTTTTTAATGAACCCAGTTCTTTATCAAAGACGAGGTCGTGTCTCGCTTATTAAAATTTACATACGTTACGCTCAAAGAACTTTAATAAAAGTCGCCTCTAGCTATATATAAAACATCGAGTGACGTAGATTAATGATTTTGGAAATTGACATCCCTATTAACAAAATAACTGTCAGTCAATATGTAAGTAATTACTGTATCGTTTTGTTTCATTCGAATTTCGAATTTGATGGGTTCGATGTTTAGACAATTGCCTAGGGCTGTGCTCAGAGATTATGAACAAGTTTTACTTTAATGACATGATCGATTAAAATTAGGAATGGTTTTGTGAGTAATTTGACTCTTGACCCCTGCATAATCATATTTTAATCTCTGAAAAAAAAAAAACAACAATGAGACTTAAAATAGTTGATACATTTTCGTGCCTTTGCATTTACTTTTTCAGAACATTGCATCTGTCCAATATGCAGTTAATTAAGATTGTGCTCATAAGAGCATGAAACGTGAGGAAATTAAACTTCAACTGAGAATATAAATTTCATTTTGGATTTACACATTTTCGTTTGGTTAGGGGTGTTCTGTGTTCTATGACTTTTTTCTTTTTTCAATATAATATGGTCGTTTCCTATACTAATCGATCAGCATATTATATCAGACTTATAGGTTTTAGGTTTTCTTAACACATGGACTATAAAGGGCTTCTTTTTACCCGACTGCGTCAGAAGGAGGGTTATGTTTTTCGAGCGTATGTATGTATGTATGTATGTATGTATGTATGTATGTATGTATGTCTATTTCTTTGGCACACCCTACAGCCCAAACGGCTAGACGGATTTTGACAAATGAGGTGTCGTTGAATTCGTCGAAACAGTGATAGTGACATAGGCTATATAAATTTTCAAAATGGCGCCGGCAAATGAAAAAAAAAGGGGGGGAGGTATGGATTTTCTTTTCATCATAGTAATATGGGTATAAAATAAAAGGCCATGAAAAGACCATTTCAAAAATATATACTTCTTATCACATTTATATTACTGATTAAACACAATTTACCAATTTATATATCGGCACGCTCGCGCGCCCGAAGTGGGTGGAAGTTAGTTTGTATGTTCGCTCACGCTAATCTTGGAAACTGCCGGTCAAATTTGAATAATTGTTTTTGCATTTGATAGTTTAACTCACGATTAAGGCTCATTGATCTCAAAGAGATTTGATTTCTACAAATTAATAGATATAAAAAAACATGTCGGTTAAAAGAACTAAAAAGAGTGAAATAAAAAATGAGGGCACAATGGGGACAAACAATACTTTGTTACTACTATTGTCACCGCCTGCAACATCAGAAAGAATTTAGTTTGACATATTTAATTTGTTGTTAATGAATTTAATGTAGATAATGCTATACTTGTTTTTATCTTTTCAGTTCTTTTTTTTAAGCAGTCGGGTTTTTTGTTTTTTTAATAATTATTTTTTTTGTCTAGTAAGTCCTAAACGCAGTATGAAATCCCATTTCATATAACCATTTTAAACCCACATGTTTAACCATTGCATTTGCATTACCTTAAAATATCACGGAATCCCCAAAAGTGTGAATTTAGGTGCTCCAGTTGCCGCCGTGCGGAACTAATTGTTGGCAGCTTAGTAAGCCGTGGTAAAAGCTTTCGCTAATCCTAAAAGCCTTGTTGAACCGCGCTCCCCTGTGTCAAGTCGTCGCTTGATCCATTTACCCACTTTTCTGCATACCCCTCGAATGTTATGTATGGTATAAAGGTTATATGAAAAGTGTCAAGTTATCGCTATCGGGGAAATGCACTCTCGATGCTGTATGTAATAAATGTTCGGTATTTGTGAGGCTTCCCCTAAAAAAAAAGGAACTCGTTTATATTTTATAGAGTTGTATACTTGTATATTTTAGGGTGTTTTCACATCTACATCGATCAATCGCTAAAGAACACGTTGCGCATGCGTAGTGCGCTTTTATTGGTTCTTTAAACATCATTCAAATCTTTAAATTACACAGATAGATTATTGCTAAAATTTATTGTAAATAGTACAATCTATTATCATAGGTGGAAGATTCTTATAGATTCATTCTACTTGTGATGGAGTATCATCTTCTTCCGGCCTTCGTACCATTTTATTTAGAGTCGGCGCGAACCTTATCTCCATTCTCCTGTGTTAGTCGTCTCACTCACTCTCTTTTACGCAATCCATCTATCTATTCTTTGGTCTACCTCTTCCTCTACATCCATTGACATTAAATGTCAATGAAGAAGTACAGTATATAAAATTTCAATAGTAAGAAGAATCTAACCCATTGCATACATATCGTATTGATCTACTTTCTCCAATACTGCATAAGAAACAAAGATGGAATGACATACAAAATATCACCGCAACGTTTCACAGAGGATTTCCGTATTCAATTCATGCAAAGAAGAATATAAACCGGTATATGAATGTGTACCTACACACGGCTACACATAAAGTTATACATTTGCAGTATAAACTGGTCTCGCATTGTACGGGATGCCTATAGAATGCTAGACCATATTTTACCTACTGAAAATGTATAGCTTGATTTATATAAAGACTTTTGTATTATATACGCTATTTCCTTTGCTATGATTAAGTTTCTGATGCAAGTCTTAGTTATGTGATGGTCGAGAATATTGTGATTGGAGCTTCATATCGGGATGTTAATATAAAGTCTGGTCGCGTTACTAATATATTATGTACTATATAATATTTAACACAATAACACGACACAGCCGTAGCTTTGCAGACAAACGACTGCTGCGCCGAGCAACTGCGCAAATGCAGCGTTAGCAGTATCCCTACATTAATTTCAAAACAGAAGCCGAGTTCACAATTAATTAGGATATTTTCACGTCCTCAATTATCTAGCACAGACAACACTATCCATTGGAGTAAACTATCACACGTGTAAAATAACGAGATAATCACATAATAGCTTGTTAACAAGTGACGCACATTGTCACTGAACTGAATCACCACAACACCCACGTGTTTCGGTATCAGACAAGTAGAAGTCGCCTCAAAACGTAAGCGAAAGATTTTCCTTGTGAATCTTGTGATAAACTGTTTTTGACGTAGGTATTCTGATTCTGTCTTCCTGTGGTTTCAAAAATAAAGCTCTTCATAAATGGCGAAAATTTAAGCATTATTTAAATGCAGGCATTTCCCACAGTGGTGACATCTAAATTCCGCTTATAAGAAGATTGGATTAATAAAGTATTTTTAAGACGGTGCTTCAAGCGTTTATTGATAAATTAAACCACCTTATCAACTTTGTCCTTGATAATTTTCGAGGCCATAAAATTTAAAATATAATATAGAATGATAAACGTCATTTTGTTTTTTTATTTTATTTTAACAGATACAAATTACAAGACATTGTGCGCTGAGAAGTAACACCATAATTTACCTTGATGTACGGTAAGTCATGACAGACAATCAAGTTTATGCCACAGAATAAGTATCCAGCTTGTGTGAGGTAATCAAAGCTATTTAAATATGCAATAATGATCCGTCATTACTTTTTGCTTATCTACTAATTCTGACATAATCACAGCATAATATGTCTGAAGCATATGTGATTCAACCTTCCTCAAAATTGTCGTATAAAATCAACCATCTGTTATTATTTATCATCAAGCAGCTATTCACACACGAGCTGACCAGGTTCACACAACAAAAGGGTTAATAGACCGGACCAGTGGCATATCCATACAGGCATACCGTCATCTATGAGGGTGGAACTTTTCACAATAAAATAAAAACGGCATAACATCGAGCTTGTGTTACACTTGAGGATGGGGCAGAGGTGTATTTACACCCACAATTTACCTATGTGATTCGCGCCTATCCCTATATACCGGGCACATTGACGGATTTTGTGCTACAAAGAATTTCTTGACGCCAAAATTCCGAATATAAGTTTCAATATACCCGGCCATCGAACCCGGTGAATGGTTTCATGCAAAAACCACAAAAATAACGAGGCAGTCCGTCAACGAGGGTGGAACTTCACTACATAGTATAAAACAAAGTCGCCTTTTCTGTCCCTATGTGTGCTTAAATCTTTAAAACTACGCAACGGATTTTGATGCGGTTTTTTCTAATAGATAGAGTGATTCAAGAGGAAGGTTTTTATGTATAATACATGCATAGAAAGGGGGAATTGTTTTACTCCAAATTTAACGCGTGCGGGCCACGGGCAGTAATGAATAAATCAAACTACTGGATAGATTTTAATCATTTTTTCAGTGAGTGACATAGGCTATATATTATATACCCGTGCGAATCCGGAGCGGGCCGCTGTGTTTTTATATACAACGTTCACAGTTTTTCTGTAGTGTATTTAGTATCAGCATTGTACCCGTGCGAAGCCAGGGCGGGTCGCTAGTTCTTAATAAAACAAAGACCACATCTCGCAGTATATCAAATAACTTTTCGGTGAAAAACGCCTGGTCAGTAACAATAATGGCAATTGAAAAACAATTCGTTCCCGCTTCCAAAATTAGTTTGCAACAAAGGTCGGAATACCGGGCATTTTTTCGCCATATTAATTTTCAAAGGACTTTTAAGCGGTGGAAAATCGTGATAAATGCTCTGTTGGGTCTACCTTTCAGTTTATTTATATTTCGTAATTATTTAGGTAACATTTTGACAGTCGGATTATAATAAAGCTTTTCGAGGCTTGAAGGCTTTGAGTCTGAAAACTTGACATGTGAATTGGCTATAATGTTAGTTACTTAACAATAAAACGTGGTTTTAAATACTTTAGTCGTAAATTAATTGTGACATTCAAGGTTTATTTCTATTAAGGACATTAAACTTTGCTAGAATGGCTTGTAATGTTTTATAAGAAAAAAAAAAATAGCTTTTAAAACGCTCTGTTAAACTGTTATTGTATTTATACTGCGCCGTAACTTTTTACGAATTATTTTTAAATTAATGGTATTTTTTTAAGTTTTCGGTCGGTAAAATAGGTCTAGTCTACAACGATAATTTAAACTAAAGATTTAGTCAAAGATTTTTGCAAGTGTAATTAAATGTTAAAAGCCTATCTCAAAGGTTTTGATCGGTTCAAAGTTTACACAATCTGATTAAGATTTAATAATTTCGTCTAGACAGTATAAATAAATATTTGTCCTATCCAAATAGCCATTAAGGTCGAATTTCTATATTATTATCAAAATAGATGAGACTTCAATTTGATTGAAAAATACAGAATTGAATAAAAATCTCTATCTTTTTAGTGGTGAAGTGGCAAAAGATTACGGTAACCAAATCATAATATTGATTTTTTCGTTTAAAATCGCTTTTGAAATTGAAATTTCACACTTCAGTATTTGAATTAATATTTTGTTTTGGAAATAACTGTTTTGAATACAATTTCTTTCTGTACAGTAATTTAGAAGCGTAATTGGATAGGCAACTAGATTTTAAATAACGAATATTTCTGATGAAAAGTATTTATTTATTCTGCACAATTTAAATATAAATTGTCCGCAATACATTTATAAAAAGTTTCAACTTCCAATTACTCCAAAAGGTATTATTTTAATAGCCATCCAATTTACCTAAACACATTATGTATATTAATATTGCCAACCTCAAATCTGCAATTGAATATACTCGGAAAATGAAACGAGAGTAAATATAAATAGGTTTGAAACCGGTGTAACAATTACGCATCAAAATATTTTGAAATGTAGCTCAGTTAAATGTCAGGTATATAAATACCAGTTTGACTCGCCTCGCTGTAGGGAAACCAAACGTTTGATAGATCATAAAAAATAAATAGTAGGAATTACTAACAAAACTGTAATTTCGCAATATCATGACATTGCCTGCACCTAGGCAATAGGCGGGCGTTTGAATACATATAACAGCTAATCTTCGGGTTCGACACGGGATGACCTTGTTCTTTGTTTCATGTAGTTATTTCGACATCATTTTTTTAAAGCTTCCTAATCATTTGCAAGTACAATTTACTAGTATTCTTGTTACCCTCCTCCAGCTGAGCTGAATTTGCTTGTGTTTAGGAGGAAGTTCAACTTCGTGGTGTAATGGCCAGGATTCCAACCCACGATCTCTTGATCGTAAAACCAATGCCTTATTCACTGCGCCACGGCAGTGGTAAATTACACTGTTCTTTGGATTTTCCTTATGACCTTAGCCTGGACTGCTACAGATTTTATGGACTAAAGAAAAAGAGCGGACGATTCTTGTAAGAATGCATAGTATGTATATATTTGTAGGTTATCTTTACAGGATCGTTTGATCCATAAGAGCCCTGACGGATTCAGTGGAAATGGTGCTTACCCGCCTTTCAGTGGAAATGGACTTATCCCCAGAATTCCGGTATTTGTGCGGCGGCTATTTTCATTTTAACCTACGGCCTTTGCCATATATGAATCCCCTTTATCTGGCGGGAACTGGTATTTATTCCTGGTGTTTTTGGATAAATATAAGGCAACATTGCTTATGATTCGGTATGCTCGGGCAGGTTTCGCTTTGTAGAACCCGAAAGCTTAGAATGTTTATATTCCTTTGTCGAGATTTTGGACATAGTTGAGAGTTGAGGATATTTTTAGTTTCGCATTCTGTCTGTTGCGGTATTTCAAGGTTAGATGAAGGATAGAATGACGTCGACGTATTGGAGATTTCGTCATCTTTGTGTTTGTGGCTTAATGTTGCGAAAATATTGATTAGGAGTGTTAAAATATTCATAAACTTGTTATTCATCTCAATCTGATTCTATCACAATGTTAGTTAAATAGATAAAGAAAGAAAGTAGAATCAATCATTTTGTGAATAATGTTTAGTTATTTCAACGACTGAGTCAAAGCTGCATCATGAATAAAGTGATATTGGAACAAGACAAACTCTAGTCTGAAGAAGTTAACGTAAGCTTGAAATACATAAAATCACGTCCTTATCCCATGAGAGTAATACTTTGATCAAACCACAACATGACAGTTTTTTTTAAGAGACATGCTAGGAATTTGTGTATTTCTGCTTATAAAACATTAAACTCCACCCAGAACAAACAATCTCTACACAAATTTGAATAGCACGTTGAATATGGGCCGCATCTCGAGTTTCATATGCGGATCGCAAGGCCGCGGCCCGCCCTTGGATAACCAGTTTTGTACAGATATTATACAAAGGCATGTGCATTGCCTCGGTGCAACTGTTTTTGGGTTATGTGATGTTGGAGTGCATCATTCGGAATGTACTAAAGAGCTTAAACATATGTATGGCACTTTTAGGCGCAATATACCGCCGGCGCGGTGGCCTGCGTTCAGAGTTCCTCAAGAGTTCCGAGTAAGCATTCTGCGTTCACAATAGACCGCCGGTGATGTGTTAAAAGCGCCGTAACTACAAGTTGTAGATGTTGTACCTAGTATGTGCCTAGGTGGTTTATTGCAGTTTAAGCAAATAAGTTTGAAGAATTGAAGATTAAATGTTATAAACATGTCAAATAGGAGCCACACTTTACCCTTGTCTTGTTTTGTATGTTATCAAAACAGATTAAGTAAAAAGTTAACCCTAACCAAATTCCAAAACCAACAAACAATTACCACCCGCCATTTTCGACCATATATTTATTTATAACTCCCAAAAAGTAAAAAGTGAATGAGCCGTTCTCATATAACGAGGTCCACCTTCATCAAAGCGACGTGGGTTGTGTCAAAACCTCGGGTTTCAAAGCAAAATGCACAATCCAATTACTGTGACAATTAGCACGCTATGCGAGAGGATTTACACAACAAAATGTGTTATTTTCGGAAGGAAAATGAGCTATAGATTATTTTAGATTCGGCCCCAATTTTACCGGTGGTTTATCTTATCTTATTGGCAGGATAAGCATATAATACACATATATTATAATATATGTCTGGTAAAAGCGACACAAGTAACACTTAAAGAAAGAACACAGCTGCCACTTTTGCCACACTGAAGAACACGTCGCTTTTAAAAATAATAATAATAGAAGGCTGTCCTTTTGGACACGGCACGCATCGTGAGGAGGTTCCTCTCTCTAGAGCCCTAACCATCGGCAGCTTGGTCCCTGCACCTGATTTCGGTGGGACACTGTTTTTTATATGTTTTTTTTGTATTTTTTATGAATCATATTTAAAAATATATAAAATAAGTTAAGAAATAAATAAAGAGAAATAATAATATAATAATAAACATTTATTTCAGGCATAACTACCTATAACAACATAGCTTTTAAATTCGGTCAGATTATATTTTATGGGACGGATATGAACTACCTAAAATCGTTGATATAGTAATAGTCTGTTAGCATCATGCGAACTACAAGCTAGTCCGCTACCTACTTTACATAAAATAGCAAAACCAGAATGATTATACACGAAAATGTTTTCCTAGCTTTCTTGTTAACCGTACTGAAAACCTCTCCTTATTTTTGTTGGTGAAAATTACAACGATGTGGTGAACCAAAATAAAGATGCCGGATTAAAGCTGCATTTTAGACCAGACTTTTAGAAATAGACGCTTTGGGAAAATAGAACGTGCCAGTTGTAAAATAAACTTTATTTTGTTGCCTTTCATTTTCGCAGCTCTAAGTTGATGGCTAACAATTTATCAATTTTGGCGGTAGTATCACATCCTATCATATTGGACTTAAACTTTTACAGGTGAAATTTTGCTTTATATACCTCCACAACACCCTTACGGGTAATGTAGGCGTAATGTTCTGTATTTTATTTTTTTATTTATTTTGTTTTTTATTTTTTTATTTATTTTAGTCATAAGATTTAGTAGCTAATTTGGGACTGAACTCGTTGCTAAGTCGAGCGATCGATCTTGTAGAATAAGTAATGCTAACCGGCCGCGGTTGGTCGTGAATGTTGACCATCTTTAACATAAGCAATTTTTCTCTATGCCACGGAGAGCAAGCCGTTAAGCCGTCGGTCCCGGTTTTCATTTAAACATAAATATGTGGTAGTCGTAACTGATAGTCAGAGGTCAGTAAGTCTGACAACTAGTCTAACATGTCCAGAAACAGGCAGACTTCAAGAACTAAAAAATGCTAGCATTCAGCTTTCGAATAAGTAAAACTAAAAATAGTTTTTTTGTGTAACATCCACCAAATTGTTGTTGAGTTTGTAAACATTCTTCTACCAAAAAACATTCAACCTGTCTGAAGTAATAAATAATTCCTTGCGTGGGGTCAAAAGTAAATTGATTGTTCACCAAAGTTGACTGCACTATATTGAAAACAACCACGTCGATGTATAGTATTCCTGTTTCATACAATACAATACTAGCAAATATACACGACTACTCATCCAGCTATACATTTTCAGTATAAGCTATACATAACCTATACAATGCGAAACCAGCGTATATTGGAAATTTATTGCGGGACGTGTAGTCTCGTGTGTACGTATATCTTTATGTATGAACTTTGAACCTGACACATCATAGTACGTGTATTCAATCACAACCGGTATTTAGGGTCGCTGCAAGGGTCAAAGAACGTGATGACTCATGCAAATTGTGTGATGAGTAGTGATGAGAGTGCACATATTCAACACCCCTGTGTTATAACGTTTTTGGTGAATGAGTAGGAAATATAAGGATTTAACGGTTATTTGAGCAAAAAGTCCATCGCCTGCAAAAACCAATCTGATATAGGTGATAAAAAGGTTTAGGCACACTTCGAAGGATTTAAATATTTTTCTTCTGTTACGTTTTTAACAACATAATTTTTTTTTTTTTTTATAACGACGCCCGCACTAGGAATAACTCCTGTGTCGCGGGGGTGTTCACAAACATACATTTCACATACACAAAGCACACCCAGAGTCAGAACAAATCTTTGCGAATCACACAAAGATTTGGCCCATGTGGGGATCGAACCCACGACACCAGCGTAGTTGAAAGCGGCGAGGCGACCGCTTTAACCACTACGCCAACCGTGCACTCACATATTATGTATATTTTCTGCTGACTACATTGAAATGCTTAGAAAATGTTTATCTTTTAGATGACGTTTCGATAGAAATAAAATTCTAAATGAAAATCGATATTTAGACTTCAACATTTCTATCTTCGGTCTCATACCCGAATATGATATCTATATGTCAATCAATATTGAGATCTATATTGTAATACCTGTACGTCAAAACTGTCTACCAAAGTTATGGTCCATATTACGTTTATCGGCTATTGTATTCGCTCCAAAGCCCACCTTTTGTCCCTGCTTTTTAACTTGAAGCTTTTATCTAAACCCAGATCGGCTCTCTTTCGACACTTTCGATCGGATCTATTTTTAGTATCTTTTGTATTGGCCAAGTCATATTCTACACAATACCCCCGTTTTTAAGCGATCTTCTTAATTGGATAATCGATGTTTAAGCCCCGATTGCACCTGACTTGTTTAATCTGTCTCTTTCTCTCATTTAAGGTTTAAATAGGACTGAGAGAGTGAAATCTCTAGCTTAGCTTAAAAATTTGGTTCAACACGTTTGGTGAAATTGACATTTTGTATAGTATACAAATAATGAGATTTGCTTTTTTTCTTGATCCAATTAAAAACTGAAATTTATTTGGTGATTCGATTATCAATGATTTAGAGTTTTTTTGTTCATTATAAGGTTTGCTATGAAATAAATTGGGGATTTCTTTGATATTTGATATTGGCGATAGAACGTGCTGATTGCATACAATTTTATATCTTTTGGCAAAATTATTTTGAATATTTTTTCCCAAAAAATCAAGTATAATTTACCATGTGGAATGTGGTACTGGATGATAGACAATACAAGAGGGTTCAGTATATGAATCAATAAATACATTCAAAATAGTTGGCGAGGAAAACAAACTATGAAATCTCAACTGAACTCCCTGGGCAAGTACCAAAGTACTACGCACTAGTGAGGCAACATTACTACCATTCATTAGTACCGCAGTCCATGCACACTCCGCGCAGGTATTTAGGCAGGCCGTACCAGTAATTACTATAATTGATACCGCCAACGCGAGAGCAGACTATGGTACGTTTTCTGGGCCATTTTCTATTTTCATGTTCCGTTAGTTGAGTAACCATAACTTTGCGTGTTTATTTTCGTAGGATAATAGGTTAAAATGTGTTACAATTAAAATGTTGTATCATTAGCAGGTGTTACGTAGGTGTAATGGTTGTTTAATTTGTTTGAGTGACGTTTACTTGACGATTCAGAAACAAGCCCTAAGTATAATATTATAAAAAAAATATTAGTGCGAGACGTCGCGCGGAGGCGACGACACGCGATTAATGGCCCAGTTGATGAATCTACGCACTAGATTCGAAACTAGTCGGCTTATCCCGGCTAAAGTAGCGTGACTAATCCGTATTCTTAATAATAAAGTGTATTTAATTATATCTTTTTGTGTATTTGACAAATAATAATCCAGCCGGTAGCAATCCAGTGAATCAAAAACAGGTTTTAGTAAGCGTTTGCATAATTTTTAGTACATACCATGTTATTATAATATGTTTCTTTTGATGATATACGCCATAGCTAGTCCTCATTTGCTTCAACGATAACATTAATTAAATTAACTTTTAAACTATCGCGTTGCATGATTATTATTATAATTTTGACGGGAATTAACGCGAAACATGCATATTATTTACCTTTTGGCTATACGTTTCGGCAACGGGTTACACCGGCCGTTTTCTATAGCGTACTGAAAACGGCCGGTGTAACCCGTTGCCGAAACGTATAGCCAAAAGGTAAATAATATGCATGTTTCGCGTTAATTCCCGTCAAATTATAATTAATTAAATTATTATCAGCAACCAAAACATCAAACGAAATTCCAATAACTCGACAATGCAATATAACCTTCAAATTTCCATACCCCTTTTATACACTTGAGCATCTGTGCCTCTATCTAAATTAAATGTTATCAGACGCTTGTATACCCTTTGATGTGTTTTTCATTGTCTTACAGCATTACGTTTCAGAGAAACTGCACGTCAAACGAAAATCTTTATTCCTTCTCACTTTATTAAAAAATGCCGACGGATGGTAGTACTAAATTTTTTGCCATTGTGAATTTTACTACCTTTGATAGTATCAATTTTATGATATTCAGTTAAGTCTTATCGATAATGAAATATTTTATCTTAGTTTTAATAGCCTTTTAGTAAAAATATTTTATAGTAAAGAAGAAAAATAGA
Source organism: Hypena proboscidalis (assembly GCA_905147285.1). NCBI lineage: Eukaryota > Metazoa > Arthropoda > Insecta > Lepidoptera > Erebidae > Hypena > Hypena proboscidalis. The sequence continues at coordinate 10,875,327 of LR990152.1, forward strand.
TTGAAGAGGGTGGTAAGGTGGTAGCGCTTCTGTTAATTAGCTCTAGGAGGCAGCACCCCTCCTCTCTTGCTATGTACCAAACAATAGTGCTTGAATGACTGTTTGAGGCAAATTTCGACCCTGAAATGAAAGGCATAGGGTGCAAACTACCTTGGTTTCTTCTTATGTAAGTTTTTATGTGGCTGCTGTTACCTCTTACCATCAAGCAGGTGGTCTAAAAGCCGTTGCTTTATACGTTGAGTATGAAAATCCTCTATGAATAACATTTACAGTAGAACTAAGACATAACGTCAAAATTGTCTGTTTACGAGCTGTTACATAGCTTATCCTATTTACAATGTAGGTAAGCTCTGCACGTTTGCAATTCTACAAATCGTATATTTCCTAGTGTTTAGCACAATCCGTGCATTCCTAAAGATACTGTGTGTAGTGCTGTCAGATAAATACGATATTCTAAAGATATCGATACTTTAATATTATTCCCATACTCACAAGTATTATACCCACCATCCAAGTGTCAAAACAAATTAAGTACTCGTATTATTCATACCTCGTGGTATCGACGAGTATATTTTATACGTATCATCTTTACCTGGGCCGTAATCAGGAAAGAATAATCTACGCAATTATACCAGTGAAAAGATACACACCTGACCAAGTCCTGTCAAAAAGTATTTGACACCGAAATAAATGTACTTGATACGAAAGAGTATCGATACTTTTCCGTCCCTAACCGTGAGTACCGGGCAGCTGCAATCAACTCTCCATCATTATACGCGCAATTGCAATAGTGTGTACTGTTGTTATGTACGTACGTGTAGGTGTGAATGCAAAGTACGTGTGGGCGATTTGTTTATTCCATATGTATCTACATAATTTGATACTGATAGCCTGTGCCAATCACTGGAATCAAGAATGTCTGAATTGACACATTCTTTCGGTTTGTAATATCACCGTAGACGTACTATTATGATGTCCTGCAGCGTGGAATCTGTTGCGCTCTCCAGTCAATACTTACTATCAAATGAATTCGAACCTCGATTGATATATCCGTAGGTAGTCAATAAAAATAGCCAATGTTATTCTTTAGTGAGTAATCGTTATCCAAATGAGATGTCTGAATGATTATATAAGTAAGTTAAGCTATATATGCAACAAAGATTTTGTTGAACCAAAAAGGTAACAAATATTTAAGGACTAAGTAATAAATATAGTTTATATAGTAATACGCATAGAAATTGCCAAAAAAACTATAAATCAAACGGGGAAAAAGTAAAAACTCTTGTACAAATCTATTATAACAAATACATCAATCAATCCGACATCAAAACAGTTTGCCTCTCGACATATGCCTCTGAGCCTCCATGATCGATGAGATACCCAATCAATATCAGAAATAGTTGTTCTTCGATATTAATTCAAGCAAGTAACATCCTTTCAGAAAAGAATCCCAAGTATTTTAACATAATTCGCGCAACTTTATGCGCAACGCGTTCCATCACCCATCTTTTCACAAAACACGTTGCATAGATGATATACACATATAATTATGTATAGCTTTTGAATTTACACCGTCACCCCACGTCGTTAGCGAACTAAAGCACACTTCAAGTGCTTAGACTATTTGCATAGTGCGTCTCTCTCCTTCTGATACAGTGCAAAAGAGAAAGACATAATACGTGACGCTATCTGCGAAACGCACGCCGGGAAGCGTTGGCGGATAATGAACTTGTCTAGTTAAAAGGTGATGTCAATGTCTTTGATAGCAAGTACCTATTCTCCTGGAGAGAGCAAAATCATAGGGTTGAAAGAGAACTTTGGAGAGAAATCGTCTGCGAAGTGTCTTTATGCAAGAAATATCTTTGAAACGAAGAGGATATGAGGCGCCATAAACAACTCCGTTTTATTCAACATTGAGTTTGTTTACATTATCATGATCAGTGTGGTTTCGTATGTTATCCATGTATTTTAACCGGAGGCGTTAGAACGCGTTCATCTATAACTGTTATTTAGTGTCTCAGTATTGTCTTAATTACTTGTACAAAGATTAATGGTACATAGTTTGTAAACATTGTTAACTTCCTCATAATTGCCTTCTTCATTAAAGGGAAGCCATTTGTCTCCCTTAAGAATATTGGATATTTACATCCAGTCTTAAAACAAAGCAATGAGTTTAAAAATCATGTTGGAGATAAGTCCTTCCCATTTGTCTTTTATTTACTGATGTTTTGGCCTTTCCTCATTTCACGGAGGCTCGACTTTAATACGACTGCCATTTCCTTCAGGCTCTCAAATATCTAAACGACTTCAAAACTTTTTTCTATAAATTCCTCCTTTGTCCTGTTTGCGAATGAGGGCAACAAAGGCTACGCCTTAACGCTGCCTTTGACAAAATTAATTTGTTGAAATGAGGTTTTATATGTGAATTTATTTTATTTTGGATAAATCTAGATTGGATTTTGCCTGAACCCATTTGTGTGTGTGATTACTTATGTGGATTAGGAAAGTTTTATTGAAATTCACGTCACATCTAAAGCAATATAGAAAATCGAACGTAATTTATTAAATCATAAACTAGAACGTAGATATTATTGAGAAGATGAGCAACGATTTCCGAAGCTAAGGTCCTCAGGGCCGGATGCCGCCGGACTGGCCTGCCCCAGCCATAAAGCAGACATATTTATGAGACCCCCGCGCCCCGGGCGTCTAATATATTTACAACTACCCTCCTCACCCGTACAACTAGCTATATATTTTCCTACCAAATTGGATTCAGCTTGATCCAACCCAAAATTACCACTTTGAGTAGACTAGAAGCTTTCTTGAGTTGTGTAAGTTTCATTGTTTCGGTTTATTTAGTAGTTATCGGACGGATTGGGCTGGAAAGTGAGGTTTAGGTTAAGCGGGATTTGTTAAGGATTACCCTTACATAACCTTGGATACCCTGGGTAAAAATTGGACGTACGCTCGCTAGTTTTGTCACGAAACTGGGTCACTTTAACTCAAGTTCCGCGTTTTATTCTTTAAAAATAATATTAGTTTGTGTTTAAACTGAAATAGAATGGTGGAACTAAAATGGGTTCTGTTAAGTGCTAAAGTTTGCTAGAAAAATACTGGTCGAAAAGCGGCTTTGCACTTAAAGTGCACTCGTTTCAAATTGAAGATTTTGTCATCTGCAAAAGGAAAATGTAACACGTTCACACATCGACAATGGACCAAATAGCAAATGGTTTTAAAAGCGACGAATTTCGGGCCGTTTTTTCATTGTCCTGTCATTTACTTTTCGAAGGGCTTTCAATCTTCATATATTAATAGAGATAAATGGAGAGAGTCTTTCACGGATATTGAAAAGGTTACTGTTATTGTAGTGCGTCCATTTCATTTGCTGATGAGAAGTCTCTGTCCAAATGATATTGTCTTAAGAATAGGAAAATAATAAAGTTTATGTATGAAAATATACGTCAGTATTTGTCAAAAGTTGTAGTTTCCTGAAAGCAAAAGTTACAATGTTTGACGGAACAGCAAAATGTTGCATATCGAATTGAAAATAAAGTTCTGAAGCATAACTAAAGACCACGGTCTTTAGTTGTGCTTATGATAGGTCATGTCAAAGAGGTAACGTACTGTATGGTACTATAACATCTGCCTATTTGTCGAAAATAGCAGGACAACTATTAATTCTTGTGATACTTTATCTTTATTTTTTTAATGCATTAATATCGTTTCTGATTGTCAGTTAAACGATATTGCTAGCTCCTTTTTTCTCCAACTGTACTTATAATGAAGACTGCCAGTACATACTATCCATTGTGATCTATCGCAGACGTATCTAAGTTTAGCCACGACATGTACGGCAGACGGAAGACTGGTGATGTCATCCGATTAGACTATCAAATGATGGTGCTTTATTAACTAAGGCTCATTACATACGTGCTGTACTGGCGTCTTTTCTTGACACGTTTCGTTTGGATAAAACGGTTATTTATTGTCCTTTGGCTAGACTTTTCTGCTTTTTTAGATCATATCTGAAGTTGCTTTATCTTGTTGTAATTGCTAGAAATGTATTTCTTTTTTATGTCCCAAATATGTCGTTAAGTAATATATGTATTTGCTCATTTATTCTCCAATTTGCTTCTATGTATATTTTATAGTTATACCTTTAATATGTGTCTATGAGAATGGGAGGCATAATGTGTCTCTTGCAATGATATTATAGAACTATAGATATGTTACGTTCATAGAAATTACGATTTAAATCCGTTCCGAGCTATTCCAAATTGCACACATTGACAAATGTAACTGATAAGTAAAACAAAAGATACGAAATAGCACGCAAATGAAAGAGATAGCTATAGTTTTAATGATTGCACTTCAGTGGTACGCACGTGACTGCGCTCGACGCAGGCCACACGCAAACTAAACACAAGACGTCCCAATTGGGACGTATTTGAGTATTCACAGCGCGAGCGCTTATAACATATCTGCTTTTATTTTTATATAATATCATTGGTCTCTTGGAAAAAGTCTCCGACAATGTCATGGGTCTTTTCGTAGTAAGCTATTTTTCTTAATTGAAACTTTAATTAACTTTAGGCTTGCTTGATTAATAAACTTTTAATTATCTTTGAAACCTTTATCTATTTAAAATCTGTTCTAGTTTTCAAGAACAACAATGCGTTAAAACCTGCATTGTATTGGCTCAAAATAGAAACCTACAAGTGAAACGAGGATAGTTTCGACTTTTACATAGAAAAACTTGGCACTACACCGAATCGAGTGAAAATAGTGTCATCAGCTTTCGTATGACACCATGTTTCACTACTATTTCCAATCCAAATTAGTTTTGAATACTTCTATAGGCTTTAGGTTTAAAGGATGCAGTATGCGAGGTTCGAAAATTTTGAAAATTACAAATTGCTGCATAGAATTAAGCATTTCAATTTCGACATTTGTAATGCGAAAATTGTGACCAAATTTAATTATCCGCATCTAATACAATATGTTTCTGAATGTGACTACGGGGCCTACGACGATTGGACACCCTTTCCACATGCACAAAGAAAGCATAACATAATAATTGACCCGAATCAAAAACAATGCTGCGAAACACCCACTTCTTCACACATCAAACTGCAATTTCTTTAAATTACATAAGCAACTACCAGTCAAAAACGCATCAACACCTAATCAAACCCGTAATGAACAATTTGGAGAGTTGGCCGTGAGAACAGAGCCGACCGGACGCATAAATATGAATTTAGCAAGTTGACCATCGCATCCTGCTTGGTGTTCCCCCCACGAACAATTTTCGCATAATATTCAGTAATCTGTACCCGAAATTGTTATTTTATGGTCTCCTCGGTTATGTCGGCCGAATCGTGGAAAAACACGCCTGAAACGGATTAGATTTACGATTTGTTTTGACCGTTAACTTTTCGTACTGTACGAGTACTCTGTGTTTGTACTGCGTGAGCTGAACGTTCCACTTTATGTGTAATCTAAACTTAGCTAACTAAAAATAAACCCGAAACAGGAAAGAGGTTTGGTCACAAATCTCTACAACATCAACATTTAGGGAACTTCGAGGATATTGCCCAACTTCCCGCATTTATTTCCTAAGGCTAACTACAGTTAACCGGATCGATTTAAAACGCCGAGATTAAACCGCGTTCACACATTCCGAAGGATTCTTTTTTCATCGAGATTCGCGGTCCTAAAGTAAGATTTTCTCTTCTTAAAGTAAAACTATCAATAAAAACCGTATGTAAGAACTGTGCACTTGTCTGCCTTTATTCACAGCTAAATAGAAAAGATCAATATTAATCTTTTCTGTATCTATTCTGTCATTTATATCACCAAAAATAATTATATTTATTTACAATAAAAATAAAAATAAATAAAAATTTCTCCTAACCTAAAAATCAATGTCTGTCTTTATTCACAGCTAAATAGAAAATATCAATATTAATCTTTTCTGTATCTATTCTGTCATTTATCTCACCATAAATAATTATATTTATTTACAATAAAAATAAATAAAATTTCTCCTACCCTAAAAATCAATAACTTAAAAGCTGAAGTAAATGTACACGCTTAATCTAAAATACCAACCGCTGCCAGCCTTAAGTAGTAATGATAGGGTTTATTTTAGAAAAGAATCGTCGTAACACCGCCTTAAAGTCTGTCAAATACGGTTACAATAATACTAGTTGATATTTCAAGGTCGTTATAACATGCTTGTACTATCGACCGTCATACAAAGGCGTCGCGACGGGCGATGGAGTAACAATAGACGTCGAGATAGGAAAGCAGCTACGTGTATGATATGAGTGGCGTTTTGTTTATAGTTTGAATTTTATGTGTTTTATTATGCTGAAGGCACTTGATGATCATGAAGAAACGGTGTATTTTGGACTTTGGAATACCTAGAGAGGATCGCGTCCTTTAATTTCTTCTCGGCTTTTAAGATTTGAATCAGTGTCTCAGAATTCCTATGCATTCATATGCCCTCGTTAACATTTTAATGAATGACTTATTAATTACACATGCCGAAATTCAATATAATATTTATTAAAAAGGGAGTCCCAGAATCATGTACTGAATCACTGTTAATGTCACATGTTATTTACACCAAACTTCATCCAAGAAAAACTTGAATTGGATTCACTCGATTCTGTATATTTATAACATCTACAATTTTAATATATTGTCCAAACATTCAATTTACTTTACAAATAGTAAACACAAGGTGCACATAAACCGTCTGAATCAATTAAAAACGAGGGTAGTTACCGGGAGACGCCCTTTAATCGCGTTGGCGATCGTTTGCACTAACTCGATGAAATTCGTTCGTTACTGGTGACGACAATTTGAGGGTACACGAACTTTAATTACAGTTTTATGTGTAGGTAGATTTCATCCTATCTTTATAGCTGTGTGTGTAATTTTTTTATTGCCAAGGTTATGGATGTTAGAGATAGAGTAAGCAGAAATATTTACAGTTATTATTTGCAGGAAAATATTGCCGTGTTACAGCCTCATGTCTTGTCTTTCTAAACCTGAACTCACGTGTACGCGCAACTCTCAATGAAAATAATATCATTTTAAAAGTATGGCTGCCTTTTTAAGTGTCTCTTTAAAAGTAAAATGCTTAATAAATAGTATCGGTATCTGGGCGAAACATTTGTTCTGTTCAGCTATCCCTTTCTATAATCTATTTTAAAATAAATTGTGTAAAATGGTTAGCTTTGTTTCGTGTTCAGCTCCTAATTAGATACTAAAACCAGACTCAATTCAAAACATATGAGATGAATACTTCGCTTGAGTGGCCTCAGTAATTGTATACTGTGATCATATTTAAGTATTATTAACGAGCGTCATATATACATAATGTCGTAGACGTCCTCGACACAAAGTCATTCTGAAACCTCAGGTAGATTATGTTAAATTTTGTGGCTTTAAGCTTCATATCAATGAGAATTCATTACGCAAGTAATTGTGAACATTCGTATAATGTCGCAAGAAACATTAGCATAGCAATATTTCTGGAGTCTGTTAACAGTTCTTGAAAAAATATGTTGTATGTTTTGATTTCATTGGCACAAAATATTGTAGACATAAAACACAATGTCATTTTCTTTTGTGTGCTTAATGATATAACAAATTTTCCGATAAAAATCGTCAGACGCTATTGGTACTATTTTGAAATAAATAAAGAAGTAGAACACACCATAAGTATAAACAAAGCCAAACTCGTTCAACTCGTACTCAGATTATTATACGAGATTACTCTGTAGAAAACTTTTCTACTACCTACTTATTTCTAGCGCAATTTCAAGTGAGAGACAAAAGCCAGCGTAACACATGTACGTAGTTAAAAGTCTTTATCTACCACCGCACCTGTTTAAAAGTTTAAATTAGCGACGCGCTTAGATTTTATTCACTATTTAGAATCCTAAACTTGGTCTTCTCAGGCGTTGTCCTAGTTGAGACAATTGCGACGCGATGCCCTTCCATACAAACGCCTCTGTTTCTATAGCAATCGCGTGCAATGTATGAATCGCATCGCATCGCACTTGTAGCTCAGCTAGGACAACGGGTTATACGGTTTGAAACTAGGTGCGATAAGTTGAGAATACTGATTGTCATATAAGTAAGAAGAGTCGGCAAACAAACATTAAACTTTTGTTTTCGTTTCCGTATGAACAAAATTTGTGTATCTTCGAAGTTAGAATCGAACTGAATAATCCGACATCACACAAGAGGAATTAGGTCATTTTCTGTTTTCTCTCACAAACATTATTGCCTTAACTTTTCGTTTTAATTTTTTTTGGGCTGTGTAATGCATACGTTATTCCGTGTTAAGTGGCTTCCTTCATCCAGAAAATATATCCATGTATTAAAGGACCAATACAACCCGTATGCTTATTCCATAAATGGAATCACCCGATATTCTGATTTCTGTCAATCAAATATCGACCGTATATATTATGTAGTTAAGAATGCACAAAATATTAGAAACCGACAGTTAATGAAAAAAAGTCCGTTGAGTTTAGAGTATTGACATACCCTCTGAGAGAGGAATTCTTATAAAAGCTGAACATGTACGGAGAATCTTCCATTATAAGATGTTTGTTTTTCATATGGGGTATGTTTTATTGCTTACCCATAACCGTGCAGATGTCGCATATTTCTTGCATCCTCTGTTGTTTTCCGATGTGATTAGATTGTTTTTAATAAATATTGTGGATTACTTTGACTTTGGGTTTGAACCAATAATAAATCTGTTTCTCGATCAGGAAAAACTGATTACTATTATTTTTATTATATCTGAGATTTGGAATCTTAATCTAGTCCTATTGTTTCATTCATTCTGGACTAATGAGATTATTCAAACCCTTCTCTTTAGTTAATTGAAATTTAGATCATACAAATGTACCTAAATCTGACTAATAAGTTAGACAGGTAATCCGCCTGGAAGATCTCAAGCTCAGTGAATCAAACCGAAAATTCAATTAGATTCTATCATTTTCATTATCACCCGACGAGATGACGGCATCGATAAACCGTGTTTGAAATCGATTAAACCATTCATTAAATCGATTCTAATGAGATACGGTGCTAGTTTCAAGTTATTTTAACAGTAAAACCAATTATAGTATCTTTAGAATCCAGGTTTTGCGGTCCACAGGCGATACTGTTGTTACAAAAAGTTATATACACTTTGAAGAGTACATTATTGAATATCAGCTGTATGTTTTTCTAAGTCTTTGATTCACATACCAGATATTTGTATGAAAACCCTATCAACATTATTAGATTGTTTAGCGACAAAAAGCCGGCTCGAAGGACCACTGATTAACGTCAACGCTCCGATGGGGGATGCAGCGTCTTAAAAATCTTCTAAATGGGAATTACCAACAATATTATATCAAAGAATAAAACAATCAGATTCATTTATAAATGGATTCTGATTGCAATACTTTTTCTGACTGTCTTTGATTTTCTGGATACAGTCTATCAACATGGTATGTAGCTTATCATGAACATGAGCACAACACCAACAATCTTTTGGTATAATTCCTTTCACTAGTTCGAGCGGATCAAGTTACTTCACAGTGTATGGACACGCATATCTTTCCTACTTAAGCAAGCATTACTACTACTGCTGTCTCATATTATGAGTGTTATGACTAATGACTCTTAACCGCAACTTGCGTAGAACTCGTTACAACATTGATTCTGATTACTTTATTTATTACTAGCTTCCGCCCGCGGCTCCGCCCGCGTGGTATGTCAATTAAAAGTAGCCTATATGTTAATCCAGACTATAAGCTACATGTGTGCAAAATTTCATCGAAATCGACCCGGTAGTTTTGGCGTGAAAGAGTAACAAACATCCATACATCCATACATCCATACTTACAAACTTTCGCATTTATAATATTAGTAAGGATGTTTAGTTTACATACTCTTAAGACAAATGATTTGGTCGCCCCGAAATGGATTTTGAAGTTAAGGCTAGGTAAATTCCTAAAATGGAGCTGAAATATTAGAATCAGAGGCCGACTCAAACGTTAATGAGAAAATGGTTCGGGCTCGCGTTGCATCCATGAGCACAACACCAAAATCTTCTTGTGTCATGGAACTTCGATTGCATTTATTATATAGGTACGTGTCATTCATATTGTTATCGTAGAAGACACGCATTTGGCAATATTAATCAAATAAATCACAGTTAGACAAATATTTCAAATGAAACATAAAAGTTTCTTATGACGTGGTATGTTATAATTATACATATCTTTTATTTACCAATTTAAGTATCTTAACTGAAAACATTGAACCCATCTAAAATACTTAATACTCTCAATACTCAATACTCAATACTCAATTCTTTATTGCATTCCACAATGTTTTGTTAGGTGGTAAACATATTACATAGTATCAATTATGGACCCTGTCGGGCACAGCAAAAGTGTAGGAGAGAGGATGAAGGGCGCCCATTTAATTTTCAAATCTAATAAATTAAAATAAACTTGTTCAAACCAAAATGGGTGGCAACATTTTTATACTTTCAAAAACTTACTTGATTGTGTAGGTGTGATGTGTTATGTTAATTGTGTTATTATAATATTTATGTGTATATACTGGTCTCTTGAAACTAGAATTAATAGGATAGCAGAATAATAATTAAATGTGATTTTGAGTTAAAAATTATATATTATATTAATTTATCATTGAAATATTCGTTTATATTGTAATAGGATTTGTTTATTAATAATTGTTTTAATTTATTATAGAATATATTTGGTTTGTTTTCATTTTTAAGAGTCTCTGGTAGTTTATTGTAAATTTTTATTGACATGACCAAGGTACTGGAAGAGTGTACTGTAAGTCGTGAAGTTGGTAGGTTAAGTCTGTTTTTATGCCTTAATGTTATTTTTGTTTGGATTTCTTCCCTCTTTGTGTATAATTCTGGATGTTCGCGTACAAATTTACACATTTCTAATATATATAGACTAGGAAATGTCATAATTTTAAGTTCCTGAAAGTGGGGCTTACAGCTTTCTTCTTGTTTTATATTTGTTAATATTCTTATTAATTTCTTTTGTAGAATAAGTAACGTAGGTGCGTCGGTGCTATTACCCCATAATATTATTCCATATTTAAGCCACGCATAAGCGTAAGCGTAATATGTGGCCATTGCTGTTTTCAGGTCTGTTGTTTTTTTTATTTCGCGTAAGGCGTATGAAAATTTGGATAATTTGGCTTTTACTTTATCTATGTGCGGTTTCCAATTGATGTGTGAGTCAATTTCAATTCCTAATAATGTAGCTTTATTTACGAGTTCTATTTTGTTATTTTTATATGTAAAATTGATTTTTTGAGGTGGTTTTTGCCGAGGGTGAAAAGATATTAATTTAGTTTTGCTGTAGTTAATCTCTAGATTATGTTCTGTCATCCAATCAGTTATGTTATTTAGCAGGGAGTTTAGTTGGTCATCAAGGTTGCTATTACTGTCACATGAAGTCAAAATAGATACGTCATCTGCAAATAAGACGCATGGTTCTGTGATATTACTAGGGAGGTCATTTATATAAACTAAAAATAGGAAACATCCCAAAACGCTGCCCTGTGGTATCGAGGCATTAATAAATTTGGTGTCTGATCTTATGTGTTCTATTTCATTTGTTTTATGGTTGTATGATTCAATTTCAACTTGTTGCTCTCGATGATCTAGATAGGATTTGAACCATTCATAACATTTTCCACGAATTCCTATATTATATAATTTTTGTAATAAAATGTCAAATTTCACTCTATCATATGCTTTCGTCATGTCCAACAATAATCCTAATGCATATTTTTTGTCATTTATAATATTAATGGCTTCTTGTATTAATTTGTAAACCGCTAATATAGTAGAACGGTGTTTCCGAAAACCGTATTGTGAGTCGCTGAATATATTATATTTTTCACAAAAATTATATACTTTAGTGCACATGGCTTTCTCGATTATTTTAGACGCTGTTGGTAATAAGGCAATTGGTCTGTAGTTATTTGGATCGAGTTTGGAGTTTTTCTTATGTATTGGTTTAATGACCGATTTTTTTAGGAGATTTGGAAAAACACCCTCTTCAAAACTCTGATTTATTAATAAATAAAATGGTAGCGTCAATTCATCTGCACATTGTTTTATTAGAGTTGGGGGAAACTCATCTACACCATGGCTGTTTTTATTTTTTAAGGTTTTTATTATTTTATTGACCTCATATGGGTTTAATGGTTCTAAAAAGATAGAGTTTTCATTACGTGGTAGCGCGGGTAAACTCTTTGATTTGTTTGTAGGTGGGTTAATGTTTGTTTGACCAATTTCTGCGAAAAAGTTATTGAAAACATTGGCTACATCTCTAGGCTCTGATGATACTACATTGTTTGTGCATAGAGTGATATTAAATTTGTCTTTTTTAGGTTTCTTATTAGTTCTTTCATTAATTATGTTCCACATTGTTTTAACTTTATTATCTGATTTCAACATTTTATTCCTGTAGTGTAATTTCTTTGAAGTGTTTACTGCCTTTTTCAATATTTTTTCATATTTTTTGTAATATTGGGTGAGGGTAGGGTTATTTGATTTATTTGTTATTATTCTAAGTAATCGTTTGTGTTTACAGGATTTTTTGATGCCAACAGTTATCCAATACTTTTTAAATGTTTGTTTTAGTTTAATTTTATGTAATGGTATTGTTAAGTTTAAAATATTTGTAAGTGTTTCATTAAAGGCTACATAATTTTCGTTGATGTTATTTTTTTGAGGTAATATTTCACTCCATTTTATGTTTTGTAATAAAGATTTAAATTTTTGAATATTACTGACAGAAAATAGTCTTTTTTTGATAAACCATGTGGTTGGTGTTGATTTTTGAGGTAAGTTAAGGTGTAAAATTGTACTGCTATGGTCAGAGAAACCTAGTTCTTCTACAGATGTGTACATGTTATTATATTTAAAATTTGTAAATATCAGGTCGATACATGTTGAACTAGCATGAGTTATGCGTGTTGGTGTTTTTATGTGTTGAGTGAAATTATATTCTTGCATTAAGTTCAGAATTTGATTAGTTTTAGAGTTTTCTGAGAGTATATTAATGTTTAGATCACCTCCAATTATCACATTTAGTTTTGAATATTTTTTAGTAATATAATTTAAGATTTTTCCTAGCTGCTGATAGAATACTTCTTCCTCCCTTCTATTCCAATACATTGTTATAATTAATAGATTTTCTTCTGGAAGCTCAGTAGCGCATAACTCCACAATATACTCTATTGACATATCTCCACACATCACGTTAGTCTTACCAACACAAGCTGTTTATATTTCTATAGATAGTAATCCAACCGAAATAAACTGATCGAGGAAAATGAGAGCGAATGCAACGATTTCATAATATTTAATATCAGTCAGGTTTGAGGACGATAAAATCTAATTATACGCATCTATTTATTCCTTCTCGCACATGTGGGCGGAGGTAAATACCTGTTTTTGCACAAGAATATGCACAAGGTCATTCGTTAATTTCGCCTGAGACATATTGTTTATTTTTAATTCTGCGCTCCTCACTTTCATACTTTTGCTTGGTCTGCTTTAACGCCCCATAGATCATCTTCTTCGAATCGCTTCATCATATTTTGCAAAGAGATTTCTTTTCTTTATTGTGTTCTGTTTGATTTATAGACCTATTAGATTTGAAATGTGGTTCTGATCGGATTATGCTCTTATGAATAAACATCTTACTCACTTTTGTCGACCCTAAAGATACCTTGCAGGCGTGAAAATTATTTTCAATACGAACACGCTCACAGTCTCTTACCTATCAATTGAAGTAGACGTGCCTAATATCTTGAAGGAAGTGACAAAGTGACAACGACGCACGTCATCAAGGAAACGACCGTAGATTGGCCTCGCCGCAGAGGACGCAAGTCAACCGTGTGCGCACAAAAAATGGCCGAGAAAGAAAATTATTTAAATTATTGACATGTAGGTCAACATTTTACTAAACTACATATTGGGGTTGAATGTAAGAGCAAATCCTGAACGTAAAGAAAGAAAACTCACTTCAAAGTTTTGATTATGAAACTTAGTAGTTGCCTAAGTAAAGCGTAAGAAGTTTTCTCTGCCTCGACCCAAATTTATTATCCCATGTATAATCATGTTTACGTTTCCAAAAAGGTAAAGACCTATTTCTAAGAACTTGATTACATAAAAAATGGGAAGTAGGAAATTGTTGGCAATAATAGGAAAAGAATTCTTAACTGTGCCGGTCTCTATTGAGGTGCCCTAAATTTTCGTCAACTTCAATAAGAGATAATGGGGTTGTAAATGGCCGACTGCCGAAAATGATTTGAATCTTGATTTTCGTTGAACGATAAATTTGATTTTTTTTTACTTCGGACAGGAACTAAAACAATTTTGAAGTTAACGGCATTCTATTTGCTCGAGACCGGGTGCAAGAAATTTGTGAAAAGAAATAAATTGTTTAGGGTCCTGAGTTCTCAAGACTATAAATCACAGTCAACTTAATAAATAACAAGTAGAGAAGCATAGTTAAGTAAAGAATCGCTTGGCATCATCACCAACACAGCTAATTGCATTGTATATCTCAATTAACCCGACACAAATTACCATATTTTAAAGACAAACCGCAGCCGGTATAAATGCACGGTCGTCAGCAACCGCAAAACAAACTACAACGAGATAGACTTTGTAAACGAAATAGAGTAATTGGTTTTGCAACTCGCCCGCCCGCTCGTACAATTGTTAGTGATAAATACTAAAAAACTTTTTGGGTTTTAAACGCGAGAGTGAATTGGAAATGTTTATTTCATTATAACTTTTACTGTCTGTGTTGTTCAAAGCTATTTTTAGGCATTCAAAAACAATAAGTTAATACATTAATCAATCGAATACGATAATGTGAAGAGTGTGAATAAACACCTATTTGAAAACATGTGATGAAATTTCATTTGAAACATGATTGATATTGAAATATATTGTAAGTCAAATTTATCGTCTTGCTCAGAGAGCCGAGAATACATCTTAATCTCGTATAAAATATTCTTAGAAGCGATTTATTGGAGCGTACATATCTATGAATGTAGAATTGAATAAATTCGTTTTAGGATTCGAAATATTGTCATCAGTAAACCAGCTCGTGTTTGATCATGATATTTATGAGTTTCCAATAGAGATGTGAGTGACCAATCCTATTTAAGGCTGGCAATAAATTATATTTGAAAATCTATTTAAGGGTTTTGAGCAGAATTTACACTGTTAATTTCTTAAGAATAAAAGTAAAAGTTGTAAGAATTCGCTTAAATATTCTAACCCACTAATAAATTGTAACACCTTTCTCAAATCCTTAAAATTAGGAAATTAATTTTCTCGTGCCAAAAATATAATTAAACCTCCACTGAAGACAAATGGAACTAATTTATCATTGTTTAGGGCGCGGTCGACGGCGATTTGAATTTCAAATCGGGACCTCCCTTTTTAACTCAGAATCACTTGGGAAAAGCTTTGATCTTGCGGGGAATTAATCCTTCTTGACAATTGCGGTGTTGTTGCTTTCTGTTTGAATTGCGGCAATCACTTGACAATAATTAATAGGCTGTATTTGTTTTTGTTTCCATTTCTGCTCTATTCTGTTTGTCTCCCAAATATGTAATGAGTATACTTCCTCAAAAGCTTATGTGAGATTTGTATTGCTTTCTTCAACTTCATATTACTAACTAGTTTTCAGAAGATAAACGGTAAATATTAGTCATTCACTTAGTTATCGCTCTCAAATCTACAATGCCTGACGTCATGGTTTGGTTTCTGAAACATTTATTTCAGAGTGTAAAATTTTGTTCAAAGTCACCTGAAAATGTTCATTTTTTGCGCTACAAATCTGTATAGTTTCGATATCCACGTTCGTTTCGACACGGATGCCAACCAGAGCGTTAACAGGCTAGCACGTCGCCACGTCCGATCCAACTGTATTGTCATCAGATACTTTTGGTACTTGTGCTGCAAACTAACGAGCCGCTGCTTGAAGTACGGTTTCAATTGCATTTACTTGCAGATATTTAAGAAAATATATTTTCTGTTCTTTTTTTTAATTTCAAGAATTTGACTATTTTTATTTTCGATTTACCAAGTTTAGTATGACGTATGGCTCTTATTCAGTATATAGCACTGAGCATTTTACACTGATTTAGTTTTGGCTGATTTCCTACACCTTATATGAAGGTGAAGTGTAGGTGTACGAGTAACTTACGTTTGCAGTTTGTGTAGGCTATGCTGCAACTTTTTGAATAAAATTTAGTTAGGTTATTAAAAAGTTTAGTGAAGTACGAACGATTTTCTTTTTTCTGGAGCCGAATGGACAAACTTAATAAAATGAGAGGCGGATATTTCGGACAGCTTCTTAACGGCACGTCTTTTTCAATTAAATGTTCCTTCCGCTTGTAATGGGATGAAAAGATTTCATTATTAAGTTTTTACTGCTCGTCATCTGCTTCTTCATTTATGTACTTTTTGCTTTTTTATGTAATAAGTTCGCCTTTGTTAGGTTTATCTAACAATGTTATGACTCAATATAACACTAGGAGCATGAATGGACTTTATTCATCGCTGTCACTACCTATAATTGGATTCTCTCATTCATATTTTCTCCGACAGGATACAAACTATTTTTTTTTTTGTATATTCATTTACATTGTCAATATTCAGTGCATATTATTAAAACCGACGTGAGATGAAGACATTATTATTGAGAATACGAGTAACTCACGTTATTTTAATCGCCTAGATCAGTGGTTCCCAATTAGTGGTACGCGTACCCCCAGGGGTACGCGAGACTGCATCAAGGGGTACGCGCAGCAATCTCTAAACTAAAATCCTTAAATAAAAAAATTCAATATACCCACATTGACAGATAAAGAATCTCTATTTCTATTTCTACAACGACTAAAAAAATATTCTATTTAATTAAACGGCAGTAGCTGGTAAGTAAATCGCATGCATCAAGCGCTTTGGCCCGCGGCGGCGCCGATTGACCCGTGTTTCCCGCGACTCCCGCGCCTCGCGTCGCCCGATCGCGGCCACTACCGCTGCCGCCTATTTGTTCGTCATTGTCAAAAAAAAAATCAAAATCAAAAATCATTTATTGTCTCGAAAATTAGTACACTTGTGTTTGATCCCTGGGCGCCACACTAGGATAACCTGTGTCGTGGAGTCCATCCTGTGTGTGTGTTGTCAATCATTCAGTTCGGCTTATGTCGCGTGAGCGTGTCGCTGTGCTTGTGTTATCGGTTTTAAGGGTAAAAAACGGTTTTCTCGATTTCCGGCAAAACTAAAAGTCCTATGGAAAAAAGGCGAATGACAAAGTTGTTGGTAATAAAAAGCTCAAAACTTTTGTATTTGCACTTTTTTCATATAACCTCAAAATTGATGTGAAAAATTCAAAAAACGAAGTTTTTGGTTTTTTATTTTTATCTTCGACAAACAATTTTTTTTTTCACGAAATTTGGTGAAAACTTACCTTTTTATGTCCCAAATACGCTGTAATTTATTTGATTGGAAATATTTATTTTTTTCACCTTATTTAGAATGAATATCAAAAAAGCACCCTAATTTTCGATCGAAAATTCACGCGTCAAAATATCAGCTTTTTTCAAAAAGTTGGTATGTTTTCTGTTCGTTGAAATCTCTACTTTAAATTACTACAAATTTGTATACATTAATTATATAATTTATATTTTTTTTTATTTTTGTTTTGCATTTTCTGTGAAGATTTACTATAGTAACATAGGTATATTTTTTTTTCACCATCGTAAAGTAGAGATTTCAAACGGGAAACATACCAACTTTTTGAAAAAAGCTGATATTTTAACAGGTGAATCTCGATGGAAAATTAGGGTGCTTTTTCGATATTAATTCAAAGTAAGGTGAAAAAAATAAATATTTCTAATCAAATAAATAACAGCGTATTTGGGACATAAAAAGGTAAGTTTTCACCAAATTTGGTGAAAAAAAAAATTTTTTGTCGAAGATATAAATAAAAAACCAAAAACTTCGTTTTTTGAATTTTTCACATCAATTTTGAGGTTATATGAAAAAAGTGCAAATACAAAAGTTTTGAGCTTTTTTCCATAGGACTTTTAGTTTTGCCGGAAATCGAAAAAAAACGTTTTTTACCCCTAAACCAAACCACCCATCCCCTTCCTGACCTCAGATCGCCTGTAAATTATTTTTCCTTTCATTTTTATAATATTCTCCTTTTTTTCTAATGGGTTTCATCCTACTATATTTTTTTTTGGTTTTACAAATTATCGACCCTGGTCTATAAAGGGGTACGCAAGTTGGAGGTCTTTCTTAAAGGGGTACGTAGAAAAAACTAATTGGGAACCACTGGCCTAGATGATGTATTTACGTAAGAGATTCGAAACTAGTCGTCATATCCCGGGTAAAATAACGTAAGTAACCCGTATTCTCATGAATAAATATTCAGTGCCTTAATTTTACGAAGTGTTCACAGGGCTACTCAAACGTGTACTCATCAAGCTATATATTTCTAATATAGGATGGTCTCGCACTGTTTAGGCTTTCCAGGCAATGCTAGACCAGCTTATACCAGCTTGATGTGAAGCCATGTTCAGTGTGTATACGCGTAGAATGTAAACGTGACATAACAACATCAATTGTTTTGTATTAGGTTACTTCATAAAAACACTCGTTTGAATACGATCCACGCTACACTATGATTCACAGAATAGGGTCGCCGCACACATGTAAAACACAGTGCTGCCGTGAAATGTTAAAGTTGACAATATGCCGTTTGAATGCGTGCCACAGTTTTGTATCAATGCACAACGTTGTTTGGAACGAAAGGCTTTTTGCGTCCATTTATTTGAAAATAAAACGTTCTGAATTTGTATCAATATTCCTGAATGTTTGTTTAAATAAGCGATACATTCACATATAGCTTTATTTAGATCCTGCATTATTATTTACCATTGACTTTTTATTATTGTGATTTGTAACTATAGTTTGAAAGTAAAAAATACGGCATTCACATTACTTTTCGCATCTTTGTTTCAACTATAGTTTATTTATACTTTAATATAATAAAGCTGTAGAGTAAGTTTGGTTTTGAACGCGCTAATCTCTAGAACTACGGGTTTCAATTCTAAAATTCTTGTAGTGTTGTGTAGCTCATTTACCGAGAAGGTTTTATTTTATTTTATTATTTATTTATTTGGGACAAATAACAGTTACATGATAAAGTTTATACGAAAAGAGATACAATGGTTAGCTTTATTTATCACATAACCCACATCATTGTTCACGAATTAACATTATTTGTGCTTGGGAGCGATCGTTTTTGGACAGTGTCAATAAGTGTCAGCGTAATTGGATTTATTACAAAATGAATGTAAATAATAAAAAATAAAAAAATAACTAAATATTTCACAATTTTAAGAATGGTCGGCAAGCAGAGCAATAGCATCATTTCTAAATTTAAAATGAGATTCGGCAAAAATATCTATGGCAGTAAAATCCGTGTTATATAAGTTTACTAGACTACGGAGCGGCTTTTAGGCTTTATAAGATCACGCTACCCTCACGGCAGTGGAGTAGACTTACCGTATTTTTTTTTTGTTTTTTTTTTTATATGTAAGTTTCGTACTTAGCTATACACATAAGCGGAAACTGTCAATTGGCTTACGTTGTTATTTATATAAGTTATTTGATTGATTGTTTTAAAAGCTGTTTGTTTCCCAAAATAAATAAACACGGTTAAAACCACAGACAACAGCTAGTAAGTCCATAAAGGTCGTAATCCCGCCAAACACACCAAAGCTTGTTCATCAGAACATAAACATTTATTTGTTGTACCGTTTACCTGAATATGCGGCCACGCGAAATTCGCTCTAGCGTTATATGTAATGGTTATAACAGTTTATGGAGAGCTCTGTTATCGTTAATTGTTGCATTGCAGCCAAAAAACAGTGTTGTCAGTGAAA
Organism: Hypena proboscidalis; assembly: GCA_905147285.1. Classification (NCBI taxonomy): domain Eukaryota; kingdom Metazoa; phylum Arthropoda; class Insecta; order Lepidoptera; family Erebidae; genus Hypena; species Hypena proboscidalis. Next base: position 10,895,397 of record LR990152.1, read on the forward strand.
TTATACATGTGGAATTCGAGCTTAGTTTCGTTAAAAAAAACTCGTATTTTTCGCGAACGGCATTCGATTTACCATTGTGTATCTACACAAATGTTTTGAAGTACGGGTACAACGCTATACTCTAAACAACATTTTAAAAACGTTACGTTGAAAAAAGCTATATTTCTTCCAGGATTTGACGTCGTAAACTAAGCATGACATTGTCATACTGCTTAGAAAAACGCATTTTCAACGAGATCACAGACGGACACTTCGATTATATTTCTATGTTTAATATGTATTAATTACTAAACCATTATTTTCTTTTTGTTTAACAGGTAATTTACAAAATCATACGGAGCTTATTGAAAAACAGTCAATTAATATTGGGAAATGTTTTCTCGTATAAGTTTTCCAATGATAAGGTATTTCTTTATTCGTTTGAGATCAATATTCTCTCTTTTATTAACTCCCCTAAGTAACGTTGTATAAAGGTTCTATGCTGTGATTAAAAAAAAACTAACTTGTATAGAAAAAAAAAACAACTTTTGAGTAGGTGACGTTATAAATATCTACTTATACCACGTTGCTTATCAACGCCTCTCAATCTGAAAGAGCCTCTTGCTTTCTATTCAAATCGACGATAAGCAATTCTTTTGAGGTTATTTTAAATTGAATCGCTTTTTATAAGGTCGATGAGTATCAGGGAATCAAGAACCTTTATTTGTTTTACCCATGTATGAGTCCTTCTGTGTTTATTCTTAACACAATTAGTGTAATTCAGCCTTTATACAACGTTACATATCAGTTTATAATGCATGCTCTTAAAAATACCTTTAATATAAAAACAATGTGTTGTTTTAAGTGGTCAAACAAGGCTTGGCTTGTGACGTCAGTGTGCTACAAGAGGGTCTGCTTGACACGTTCTTTATGTCGCATATATCCAAGTGTTTATTGTTTTTTGTCAGGAATATAAATATTGTGTTACTGGTAATTCTTAATCGGTACTTAATACATGATTGTGGTAGTAATTTTGGTTAAAACTAGGTAAGAGACGAAAACGTCGATAGCTAAGTTGCTGAGGCGAAAAAAACTCACTATTGTTAATTAATTAATTTTTTGTGCAAATTTTGTCATACATAAAGCAAATCAACCCTCAAGTTGTTTTACATATTATTATTTATTGCCATATTTACTGGCGCTGTATGATAACATCTTTAGCCAATCTGCATACCTGAGATATAACATTATAACATCTGATGGTTTATGAAGTCTACCTATCCGTATATTGATCAGCGTGTGGTACATAATGGGCTGAACCCTTCTCATCTAGCCTGTGCCGTAAAGAATACAGAGCTTACTTTTCATTTGCTACAATCATGTACTTAAGTATCGTCAGTAATTTACCAGTGACCATATAATACGAGTATTTTATACTGCTTGAACGTGCTTATTGTATGAAGAGCAGTGGTTGAATGTGATCGACTCACTGAAACCGACTGCGCTGTATTATAATATATGCTTTATCATTATTTGATCAAATCATTCTTCAGTCCCAAAATGGGCAATTTTGTGTTCATTATGTCTATGATTATGTTAAAATCTATCTCTATTGAGTTACCAAAATACTTCTTCAAAGTTATATTAGCATCTGTTTCAAGAAATATATGCGTTATTAAGGTTCTAAAACCTCATCACGGTAAAATTACTTCTACAGATAAAATCTTTATTTAAGATTTAGTAGCTTCACTATGATCAAAACAAACTAAACTGACAATAGTTACAAGACTGTTACAATAGGCATGATGTCTAATTTTTATTTTTGTATGTAATTGAAACACCTCTTGATATAAGAAACATCATTACAAGAATTACTTTGACCTAACATAAACTTCCTGAGATAATACAATTTCAAAGATAGACTCGCCCAAACGCTCCAAACAAAAGGCTACTCAAGCGTGACGTCACGCTTGAGTATTTTGTATGTGAAGTTATGAATTTTGTTTGATAGCTATACGAAATATTGCGTTTATAAAAATGGTTTTATTACAAATATTGCTATAAATTGTGTATGTAATTTAATGATAAAAAAAAATCGAATAATTTCGTATTTTAAAAATGAACTCGTCCATGAAACTTTGAATGATCATAAAATAAGTTAGATTTATAGTATGTAACGAAAAAATATTTCAATTGGTTTATGTTTACCTATAGTTTGATAAGGTATCCTATATTTTACTATCTATAGATCAGTCACCATGCCTATTCGCCCTGTTCTGCAAATATTACATGCACGTAAATTATTCACCCTCTTGGCACTCTGCTCGTGGCAGCATCTTCAGCGACTTCACGTCATCTCTTGAGAGGTGTCGCGTAAGACTCGTGACTACACAACACCCCGTCTCACGTATTTCCATTAACAACGCCTCCGTCAAGTACTGCTTGTTCCTACTGACGAGAATGTAATTCTATGAGACAAATATCTACGTAAGAGGAAGTGTTATCATAAATTTTTGTTATATATAAAATCAAGTATATAGGCGGCTCGAGTGATCTGCGAAAATGCGATGTCTCAAATTCAAATTCAAATTCAAATAATCTTTATTCATATAGACACAATTCAAAACTCTTAAATTATGTGCTTATGATGCGTCCATATTTTTCCTTGATGTTGTGATCCAGAGCAACTCACTCCCACGCTGTCTTGTCATTTAAATAGTCCGAGATTGTATAGTAAGCTTTCTTACATAGTTTAACTTTAACAGCTGTCTTAAACTTATTTATAGACAGTACTCGAATACTATTAGGAAGTTTGTTGTAGAAGCGTATACATTGGCCCATAAAAGAATTTTTAATTTTGTGGAGACGAGTCGTATGAAGTACAAGATTATCCTTATGTCTAGTATTAGTCGCTTGCAATGTGAAGCCAGTGAGACCGACTGCAGTACACAAAAAGTTGCTTTTATCTGTAAACCCCAAAATAGCACTGTCCAGCTTTCGAAATAAGTGTACCTTTGATAAAAATATAGGAATCGATACAAAGGCATAGGAATAATAGTTGTAACAAATGGAAAAGTTGTTTCGGTTTAATAGAGAAACACAGAATGTTATATTTGACAATGTTGTACAGAGAGTAAAAGCTACATTGACTTGAAAGGTTTTTACATGAATCGATTTTTGATTTAGGTACAAATATGTTAGGATTTATATACTGCGTTCGTATATATATACAAACTGGCTAAAATCTATCGAAGCATTTATAATAATATTAAAATTGCCTTGTATCATGTATCTTGTTCTATAGATATAAACTACGTTTCTTCTTCCACAACTTTTAAATCATTCGCAATTATCTTCCCAACGGTTATGCGCAACGGGAAGCGCTCCTAACCAAAGTCACATGAACGTTTATCCAATCAGAACGCCAAAATGTCCACCAATCGTCATCGTAGTGAATAAACGACCAATGTATTATCTTAATTCCAGGATGTTTATGCGCTATTTGGACTCATGTAGACTGCCTATTTGGTCTAGTGGTCAGCGTATCACGGCTCACCCCACGAGTTCTCGATTTCGGTTTTCCGGATCGGGCAAAAGTTGTATTTGGGCATATTCCGTCGGGACTTTTTGAAATGAATGACTCCGAAAATATAGGTACAGGGACAAGATGTCGTAGTCCTCAGATGGTCAAAAAAGCTCATCGAGAATTTTAGGCACTCGGTTTTTGTTTCGTTACCGAGATCTTAATTATTTGTGAAAATATTTTACCCAAACGATCCCGTGCTGATAAATCAGAAGGCTTTGATTTAGATTGAATTGAGCTAAGAAAAAAACTTACGTTACAGTTTGTTTTTGATTGAATTCAGTGTGTGATATAATGTTCGTTTAGATATAACATCTAGCATCAAAAGACCTTAAATTGGTTATCGTGCAAGACTCTATGAAGTCCAAGGCATCAAACTGTGAAAACTCATTCAAAATACGTTTACTGTTTTTTTTATACAGTCGTAAAAAATAAACAGAAATATTGTAAAAGCCATTTGCGTCTAGGCGCTTCGCTTTTTCCATTGTCTGACGTCATCAAAACTAGTAAAGTTTTGACAATCATTACAAAAAACCAAGGTATTATTGTTGAATTTAAAAAAAATTTATAGCTCAAATCAAGTTTCTTGACGGCTCGATTGAATTGAGAAAATGCGCTGTATCACTCGTCTCTCCCTTGCTTTACGTACTGCGAACGACTGAGGCAGCGCAATTATAGCCGCCTAAAAACATGGTTTTTTCTATACCTCCCATCTTTGACATCATCAAAACTTGATGATTCATTGAACAAAATGTCCAGAAGGGTCCACTTACAAATTGCTGCTACAACTGGAAGCAATGACTTTAAACCAATTTCAATTGGCATGTTTCACGGCTTGTTGAGGGGCGTACCTTGAGTTTACCGAATGGCTATATTCCTAGTGCAATTACGGGAACAGCAGGCACTGAAGCGAGTGTAATCTAATTATACAGCTCTGGGACTGTTGCCAAAAGAGATAAATTTAAAGATACTGTCTTTGGTTAAGACAGAGTAGCCTTTCTACTCAGTCTCAAGAATAGCCTAATTATATTGTTTAGATAACGGTAGGGGAACTTTCGATCCTGTCCGTCATAGAAGCCTCTCTGAAGTCGAACCCTGTCGAACGTCGTCAAATAGACAGATTAAACGTATCAAAAGTAAAGTTGATGTCTGGTTCGGATAAGGTATTGTTGGGTTTTCTGTCAGTAGCATAGCAGCCCAAACGACGTTACACACGAGGTCGTAAAGGTATATTAGTGATGGTGATGGTTTTGTGTGAACAGAGACTACACGTCCGCTACTTAATATCTCACGGATAGTGTCCATTGATATAGTCTGTTATCAAAATTCGGTTACTAGGACACGATTCTCCAACATACCCGTTGCCAACTGAGTACAACAATATCTATTCCGAGCATGATCTCCTTACAATTTATTGCAATATCAGTAATAAAGTGTGACTATATAACAGTGTACCTACTATAAAGTATTCTCTGTAACAACCGTATCGTATTCGATAACAATGAATGAACGTAGTACGGAGACACGCCCGTTGGCAATGCGCCAACTCTTCGAATCTCTGGCTGCCTGGTACTTGCTTTGATTGGTACATGTGTTTGGAACTTTGGAGTAACTAGGTTCTGTGTACGAATTTGTTTAATAGTATCCAGCTTTATCTACAAAATGTTTTGCAAGAGGCGGATCCTGAGATTTAAGTGAATAAAACCCATGTGTTAAACTGTGATGGTTTATTTATAGAATTACGCAGTCTATGTAGTAATCTCTAGCCATAGCCTATATAGGACAAGATTTTGGACATTTCACACAAAATCTTGTCAATGTTATCCTGAAATAGGGATTACAACCAAAAATCACTTTAAATTTAACGATATTAGTCGAGTTTTCATGGTTGTCAAAAATTTATTTGTCGGATTTCAGGTGATTTTTGGGTTGCAGAAGACACGTTGTAAATCGAAATAGCAAACTAGAAGCGTTCTCTAAACAATGATGATGTCTAAATAATTTAAGTAGTCGTCCTTTTATAACACACATCATGAGACGTGCCTTATCCGCATGTAAATTATAATTCCTATTGTTTTATTTTATTGTGTAATATATCTATCTATAAGTCTTTGTAAAGACAATTAATCCAGCATTCTTATTACAAAGAGGTACAAACATACTATTTATTTCTTAGTAATTCAACAAAGAGATTATATTTATTGCGATATTTGATATAGGGCAATGATTCTAGTGACGTTCGAATTATCTTTGTTTATCACGCTGTTACTTTTTTCTTTACTTGTTTCAATATTTAAATTATCAGTTTTTAAATGGTGTCGAAATAAATAAATAAATATTCCACAAATAACACACAACGCCATCTAGTCCCGAACTAAGCAGAGCTTGTACTATGGGTACTAGAATAACTGATACTAATACATATATACTTTTCTTTTTTTTTTGTAAATACATACTTATTATACATAGAAACACCGAGACTAAGACAAATCCTCATGTTCATGCACACAAAGATTTGTCTTAAGTGGGAATCGAACCCACGACCTCGGTGTCGCAGGCAGATACACTACCCACTCCGCCATCCGGTCGTCTAAAAGTCCATTATATATCTCTTAGTTAATGATGATTTTATTACTTGCCACTGAATATTATGTCCATTTTGTTTTAATAAAAAAAAACCAGGGCTTCACATAACGCCATCCATTGTTAAATTTAACCTTGGTATGTAGGTACTAAAATCATACATGTAAGTACAAAGTAACCGCAATATGCAAAGGCTTAAGTTTTCATTAAACTCCAAAGGCAAGAGTTCAATCGCGAAGCATTGTCCAGCAATAATACAGCGATTTAACCACTTTAATAACATTCAAGATAACTTATATCAAAGGAAACTATACTCTATAATCTACCAACAAATACAAACTCTATTCAAACTATATATCTTCTGCATCTTCAATGTAAAGTATATCTTAAAGCCTTTTAAGCAAGGATCCAAATAACTATAAGCTGATGGTACAGTCGGCTACCGATCAACCTATACATTTCTAGTATAAAATGGTCTCACGTTGTATAGGCATGTCGTGCAATGCGAGACCATATATTTATCTGGAAATGAAACGCTTCAAAACGCAATTTCGAACCGCGTCATTGTGAAATACAACTTGTAGTTATCAAGATAAAGGTCATATTTGAATGGAGGTTGTACAATGTAGTATTTACGAGACAATATAATTATACGTGCAATGTTAGATTGATCGCGTTGCCTTGGTTGTTAGACACGTGGTTATTCTCTCGATTAGCGGTTTATCCGATACGTTTAATCGATCGTAAATAACACGTTCATAGGATTCTATACTATATAACAGAGAGTTTTATATTATTTACTAGGTATACTAGTAAGGTAAATAGTTTCTTATGTTGAATAATAGTGTTCGAGCCCTTTTAAATATTTACTTGTTCTTCGTGGACATATAATTCGATAACGTTTGTGAATTTAGGTCTTCGTATCTTTGGGTATTCAAATCACTTTTCAAGGCACTTAGACTATATTATTTGTATATACATGCAGCTGTTAGAATAAAATTCATAATTTAACTTCTTCGGTCTTGGTCGAACCTACATCTCGTCAATTTGTAAAGATATTTTGATGTCATGTGTATCAATGAAAAACTAAATTACATGTATATGTGATGGAATTGACTAACTCTAATTGAATAAACTAAACCACTTAGACAATTAAACCTAAAGGACTAGTCATTGGCAGGCGTCTTGCACGTCAAATCATAGATGCGAGAAACAATTTACTTCCCCGTGCCCTACCGAGTTATAGCAGACTCATTTGCATAGATATTTCCTTTATTTCGTCTCCATATCGTGTGCTAAAGAACAAGCGACAAAGTATAGCAGGTGTGTTCCGCCTGCAATGCCTGTCACTAACCGTTGGAGTTGTAGTATAATTTAATCAATGTAGTTTGCATGTTGCACCAGCTGTGCCCGGTTGCAGCCTGAGAAACGGGTCAAAGAGGTCACTACATACAGCCCTACAGGCTATTGCACCAATAAGTCTACATTCAAGCTAAATTACCGATGAAGTCTAAGATATCTAGGCTCATAGGAGACCTAAACATAAATTCTCTCTCTACATGGCTCGCCACGTAGTTATCAACACAGAAACCTCTTTAGTCTTTTGACGTTTTCATGGTGATAACTACGTCATAATCGAAGGAAGACGAATGACAAGACGTGCTAAGGAGCTAGTGATGTTTAAGAGTACTATACACCGAGACAGGGAAGCTGGCAGAAGCATAGTCAATTACCTAATAAGTAAAATGCAACTAGCTAGATTAGTCATGATTAAAATATTTTTTATGATGATGCCATAATGAGTTCTAAATCAAAATACCAAACAAGGTATATAATTCCTATTAAGGTTTAACCAATGATGGAATCTCATATCAAAGCAATTATCATATGTGTTTAAATCACACTAATACATGACTGTGCTCTGAATCATGGCACACAAAGAGTTACTACTCATAATGCATCCGTTATTCTACCTATAGTTAGTAGTATAGCCATATTAACCGTTGTTTAACCTAACAAAGCCTTTTCATGACCATTCTTTAAATTAACGACTTGTTTGTGCCCGATTTTGACCAATTTGGAAGCAGTAAAAAGTGTGAAATTTCTATAGTGCAATTCTCAAGTTTAAAATATAATAAGTCCTCGTGACCGAATTTTGACCAGATAGTCTAAACTGTAAATTAATATCAATACAGACATTATTATAATGCACTATTTGTTCGTCAGCAGAAATGTTCTCTCTATGTGTGTACTTAATGGCAAACGATAACTAGTTGTCGGCGTATATGTAAAATACGATGGCAATCTGACACAGCTGAGAAGAAAAATTAAACCTAGGACAAAAAATAATGTGGTTTCAATATGGCAACGAATGTTATTTTTATTAAAACTGACGTGAGTTTGTAACATAATTCAAATTATGAAATACGGGTGTTACTCACGTAATGTTGCTCTATTTAGTCAACCGCGGTTTCACCTATACTTTTAGGCATTTTCAAGAGAGTGCCATATTTCATAATTTGAATAAGGCAACGAATGTTCTCTTGAGTTGTTCAAGCGATTGCCTATTTGTCCTAATCTTTTTACGAAAACTGCAATCAAAACACGGAAATCCTGTCTCCACGGTTTATTTAACCCACATCGGTATAGGCGGGTCCCATGACGATAAGACCAATGTTGCGGAAAGTCTTCAAGGTCTACTCTCAAAAAATATTTCTAAATGTAGATCTGTTTGCGTTCACTGTCATTGTTTTGTTGCTAGGTTGTCGTTCTGCTCGAGTAGATAGATACTAGATACTGTCGAAAGTGATAAGTTTTTTTGAGAGATGCTGCGGTAGCTTAAGTACTAGCAAAATAAATCATATTATTTTTAGGTGTATGCTCTAGAAATATATGTGGAGCTCGTGGCTAAGTCGAAGTCACGTGGACCGCTCAATCATGTAGGTTAAGCAATGTTATCCGCGGTCGGCCGTTGATGGGTGACCATCTTAACTAGTTTTGCTCCGTGCCTCGGAAAGCACGTTAAGTCCCGGTTGCCATTTGAACATCTATGGCAGTCGTTACGGGTAGTCAGAGGCCAGAAAGTCTGACAACTAGTCTAACAATGACTACTGGATTGTGGAGGTCTTGTCATGACAGTCGCTCCACATATAATTCTGATATTCAGCTAAATCATTCAGCAATGCAATTGGGCAAAAATGCTCGGCAGATGATGATGAAATTTATACAAGATGTTTGCCCGATTGAAAATGCGGTCAAGAATCAGAAAATTAACATTGAATTGATTTTTAAAATAGTCGAAGGTTTGTAGCAACTACCAGTTTAAATTGAAATGTACTACTATTACCAAAAGAACCTTAAGGTATTACAATTTATCGAGCGAGGAAAATGTGTTTTCAAAGAGATAACGTTTTGCATTGAGTCAAATGTGAATGGAATTCGCCGACAGCTCGCAATGCCGCATAGGAGACTATCAAGGTCCCTGGTTTCTTGATGTTAAGTCAGAATACGTTATTTAGGCAATTCTACATCTTAGATTGTAAAGACGAGTTCATAAATATGTTGCTAATTTTGAACCTTACCTTTATTAGAGAAATTAGGTCTCAATATGCCGACATGTTAATGAACTCGACTGTACCTATTTCTTCGAACCAGTAATATCGAGTTCTAAAATATACGCAGAAATAGAAATGGAAACATTTGTTACCGGTACTAATTAGAATAAAACGGTGATTTGTCCAAAATCATTTATTGAGATAAAATGTACATAACTTTTATATATACGGAAATAAATTGAGAATCGGTTTGGCATTGATTCATAAGACAAGACATTTAATATAATAACACTCATTTACGTTAATTACCTGATCTAATTGAAGTATTTTAGTATTCTAGATAATTGATTAATTTATTTTTGCTTAACACCATATTCCATATTAACACCATTTGGATCTGAATATCCTTCGATGGAGATAGAGAAGGAATAAATGTACAATACACTTAATTATTTTCTTGTAGAATGCATTTATATTTATTTGATATAAAATCCTCTTTTCTAAAAGCCCTAAAAAGTTCCTTTTCAAAACCAATTCTATAAATCTAACCAAGGACCATATTTTCCGACCGCTTAATCTCACAGCAGCAAAAACTCCTCTAACTTTAAACCCCAATCTGCTGCACGACGGGTTTTTAAATTTATACTCACTTAAATACTATTTTGGCAAGCTTCCGGGGTTCTATATGACTATAATAATGTGTGTGAAGTTACATATAGTCAGAAAAAGCTGCAAGATCGTTGCGAAAATCAACGCAAATTGTTGTAAACTGAAAACGACTGAGTGCACGGTTTGCGTTGTGGTTAAAGCGGTCGCCTCGCAGCTTTGAACTACGCTGGTGTTGTGGGTTCGATCCCCACACGGGACCAATCTTTGTGTGATTCGCAAAGATTTGTTCTGACTCTGGGTGTGCTTTGTTTTGTGTGTGTGAAATGTATGCTTGTGAATACCCCCGCGACTCAGGAACTATTCCTAGTGCGGGTGTCGTCTTTTAAAACAAGACAATTTCAAAAAATAACGGCCTCGATATAAACTTTATTTTTGTTACTGAATATCTACTACCGTACAAAAAGTTAAAGGAATTTTCAGTTGTAAAATGGGATTTAAATTAAGTCGTCTAGTTCTAGCAGTAACAGTAAACCAGTAGGTATTGGTGAAGTGGTTTCGGTACTCCATTTATCGGTCCGTGGAAATCGCTTGATTACATGCAAACTGGAACGTGTCCTCGGTTTCCTGGAAAATAGACTGGTAATATATTAGTTTCTAGTTCCCAGAAGATTTAGATTGTATTTACCCTTAATCCTCACTTTGCAAATTAATGACGATGTGGTGCAATTAAAAAAAGGCGTTTAACTTGCACTTTCACACGGAAAAGGTTAAGTAATAGGGTGATATACTTATTGAGAATCATCCCTTTAATATAAATAGGGATTTCGGACGATTATCGATATTACAAGGTTCCGATTCAGGACAAATATCTGTTTCTAAGTTCATTTGATTGTTGTCCGTAGGGGTGTTATTATATCAACATGCATTTTGTTGATCGCTGCATGGATCGACGTTTATCGATGTAGATGCAATAATACCTAAAGAGGCACTAAGCAAATTGAACTTTGATCAGACGTATTCACCAGTCAGCGTTTTCAGTGCTTACTCGCTGTGAACTTACAAAGGTTCCAGGTTTCTGAACATGTGTGTGGAGCATTTCGGACTGGCTTGTTTTTTGTTGTAAACTATTTAATATATGTTTTGGAAGTACTTCTATTGATTACTTGAGGTTAAATGAGACACGAAGCTAAAAGTACGGTATCTTTAAAATTAAATATTAAAATAGGCTGAGATATATCGAGCGTACTTAGGTTTAGTTAGACTTTATTTTTGTGATGAAAAGACAAAATCAGTGTTTTGTTTAGCAAATTGCTAGCTAAATCTAAGTACGTTCTATAGATCTCAGCCTAAATATCGATTTGTTAGGATGTTGAAATATAACACTTTAAGCTTGTCTATTGGTATGTATAACAATGTACTTGACTGCTTGTTTTCCATTCAAATTCCGTACTTATCTAAAGGATATCTGTAGAAGATGCAGAGTTGCGGCCTCAATTAGATATGCCACCTCCGTAGCGCGAGGTATGTTGTTGTGCTAATGATTTATCTTACAATCATGCTCAGATGTTTTCCGTGATCATTGTTTAACATACTACGAACCAATTAGGAAAAATTATAATTGTATTACTTCCATAGATTTTTAACCTGATCTCTGGATCCCCTAAATCAATTAAGATAATTCTGCTTCTGATAGGACATGACCAAAAACTAAGTTCGTCACGTTCCATCCTAAGGATGGCTGGAAGAAATCGCGCATAAGTACGACTATAAAAAGTATTGTTATGTATTTTTTCTATTCTAGGCTGTCATAGGCTACGTTTTATCGACTTCCCCTTATGCGAGACGCGGGTTGAAGCTAGCAAGTCATTAGCTTCAAGAGATTGTGTTAACGGTTTTGTCGCAAAACGATTCAAATGCAAACGCAAAACGATTCGCAAAAATTCGTTCAAAAGTGGTTTTCAACATAATATTGCTATAGTGTTTTGTGACGTCAATAACCGCAGGCCAAAAACGAAACATGTCTAACAGATATTGTTTTAACTGTTCAATAAGTAGAACGGGCCAGTCTTTTTGTTGCCCATACATATATAATCATCATATCGGACTAGTATTTACGTCTTCATATCTATTATCCATATTTATTCATGTAACGTAAACAAAATGTGTATTTATAACTACTCACAGGTGTAGTTAATACCAGAGGCATTATCAGATAACGTCAGAAAGATTCTGTTTATCACACAGACTGATACATAGATACATTTGAATAGTATTATAAACGGTAACACTATAAATATAGAGGGTAAACCCAAATGAATACAAAAACAGACAAATAGCAAGAACTTTTACATTTGAATTTAGGGGGATAGACAGGACAATGCCTTTTGGATCATGGATGTAAAGTCAGATGTAGCTACACAAAAAGAAAATGCCAGTTATTTCTTAAAATGATCAATTCTTTAATGATTTGATGAATTAAAACTTTAGTAATCGATAATTGGTGCATTATGTTATGTAATAACATATTTGAATGTATTTAATGTGAGAATGTGGTTTCGTTTTAGTTCTCATTTTCCTTGGTTTTCTATACATTATGTAATCGACTTCCTCCTAAACGCGACTGAATGCTAGAAGGGTATTAAGCAAATGTTTCTTCACTGAATACATTACAGTACATCTTGATCGATATAATCTAAGCAGAGCTTGTAATATGGGTACTAGAATAACTGATACTAATGCATATATTCTTTTCTTTTGTAAATACATACTTATTTCACATGGAAACACCCAGACTAAGACCAACCTTCATGTCCATGCACACAAAGATTTGTCTTAAGCGGGCATCGAAACCCGCGACCTCGGCGTCGCAGGCAGGTACACTACCCATTCCGCTATCCGGTCGTCTAAAAATAGTTTATCATGATATAAAAGGATATTTCAAAAGCAGTAATTTATAGAAATTATTGACATGACTGCACTATTAACCCAAAAGTCTGGCCATAAGCAAAATGTCCTAAATGCCCTAGTAAAAGTTGCCAGAAATTATAATTTCTCGTAGCTTTTACTTTGATAGTTATGGAAGTAATCGAATAAGGAATTATTCTTGAAGGTATTCTAACCTCCAAATACTTCCATACTACCACATGGTTTTGTAACTTAATATGAAATTGCAAATGCGAGGTTTTACCTACAGTGGGTAAAGGTTAACAAAATTTACCCAATGTACTCCTAAAATAAAGCGTTTCTAAGATTGAAAGCTGACCGCAATGAAAAGAACAAAGCTTTCTGTACCAGACGAATGTAATTACAACTAACAACAAACTTTAACACAATATTGTGAGACTTGGACAGACACAGGTAGCTTTGCTGAATTACAATTCGCTCCCAAACTTAGCCAGGACTGTATTACACGTTTGCCCTGAATTCACTGGAAATTGTGTACGCTTAAAGCACACGTAATACAACTTTTTATTTACACAAACTATTGTTTTTACTTCTGAAATCACACGGACGTTTTATTTTTGTAAATAATATTGTAAATTACTATTAGTTACGTGGACGATATTGTTATAGTTTTCGGCCATTAAAATTGTAACTTGAAACAGATCTGATGAAATCTAACATTAGTTTTGCCAGTCAATATTACTTCCTATTTCAGTTCATATGGATGTTAGATTCACGAATCCAACTTATCGATATGCCTTATCCATATTTTAGAAGTTAACGTGTTACACTAGTAATCAAATGCAAATACTAAAAACGTGTACAATGCAGGTGCGCATGCCCTCATCTTGAATGACAAACGATTACAACATGAATATACATATAGATCATACATACATCTATCTCTTTCATACATGAGGCACGATAATGATTATACATATAGATATAGTTCTGACTTAGTCCTATTTAATGATAGATAGATAGATAGATAGATAATCATTTATTTGTCAAAATGTAGTACAAATAGGTGTTTACAATTATACTTAAGTTTCATACATTTTACCATTTCTGGCGTACAAATATTATAGTGTAGTGTAGTACAGATATCCTAAGACCTAAGCTGTGTCTGTTTGAGTACTTTTTTCTTCTTCTTGTCGTGTCAATCTAATCTAATTCTTATTCTATCTATATGGTTTTAGACCAATAGGATGCGACTAGGATGCCTTTTTGTTTTTTTTTTAGTACTTTTTTATTATATTAGTAGTAACCAAATTTATAGGTGGTTATGGAGTTAGCTGCGAAATAAGCGCTGTCTCAGTCACTCGTTTCGAATTCTAGATATTTGCCCTAAATTGTACTGTCTAATAAAAATACTTGAAAGAAAAGATAATTAGGTATTTTTAAGCAGTTTAAGCTCATTAGTTCTCAAATGTCAATAGAACAAAACATTTTTAATAAAACCTAGCTAAATCTTTTGGCAATATTGAGACATAAAAGGATAACAAGGTCCTATTAAATAAATTATCGTATAAATAAATTCTAGAAACCTAGTTCTTGTATTCTCGGAAAAATACCTCATTATAACAGTTATTTAAATATCTTAGAATAATGTTGTTTTTACTGTATTTGATTGTGTCCCGAATTCAGGCAAAGGAAAGCCCGTGGGCCGTTTTGCTACGTCAATGAAAATGTTTTCCCATTTTATTTTTCTTATTTCATTTTGTTTTCGTGTGGGTTTTTATCGTTTCATATTTACAATCTACTTTTGTCTTTTTGTCAAAATCCATTGATGTTTATTTATTTACTTTTGATTAGTTAATCTTAAAAGCCTGTTAAGCCGCTTTCAACTACGCTCGCCGCTTTCAACTACGCTGGTGTTGTGGGTTCGATCCCCACATGAGACAAATCTTTGTGTGATTCGCAAAGATTTAAGAAAAAGTTAAAGAAAAAGTACTATACTTATATACTTTTTCTTTAAGCTTTTTTTAAAAAAAAAAAAAACGACGCCCGCACTAGGAATAACTCCTGTGTGCGGCGGGGGTGTTCACAAACATACATTTCACACACACCAAGCACACCCAGAGTCAGAACAAATCTTTGCGAATCACACAAAGATTTGTCTCATGTGGGGATCGAACCCACAACACCAGCGTAGTTGAAAGCGGCAAGCGTAGTACGTATATCATTAAAAATTTGAGTCAGCAGGCTGCATCTAAATACTCCGAAGTAAAGATTTTGCTATATAATTGCATAAATATTAAACAGAAATATTAAAATACTTGTATCACTATGAACCTTATGTCTCATACATCAGGACATCCTTAGGGAGCAATTAGCGTTCAGACCAATTGGTGTTAGTACTCCGTCGTGGTATACGGCTCTCGTGGGTGCTACTCAGTGTCTACGGTCCTCTGATGAAGGAATACTATGGATATGCTGTAAAAAAATGTTAAATGAAAAGTCTAAATCTGAGCTAATAAGGATAGTGTCATCTTTGTCTAGCATATGTTATTAAAGAGAGATAACTATATGATTATCTGTTCTTCTTAGTTGCAATTTCATCTGTCATTTTATTTGCGTGGTCGATCCGCCATTTTAGTCTGCCGTCGTTGACTGCTATAATTGGACAATTGGTTTGAATGTAGTGTTGTAATCAAACATCTTATCGATGTTTTTTTATAATACTCTTATAAATGTATTTTGTTGTGCACAGATTATCTGAAAACGAAAATAGAAAAAGAATTTTGTTGGAAGCCATAGGACAAGAAAATTTAAGAACAAATGTTTTAGAGAAGATATTGGTTTGGACATTTTAATGAAAGTGCATTTAACAAAACTCTTGAAATCGTAAGACTTAGAGATGATACAGTGCCATGTCTGTTTCAAAGAGTAAGTACCTATATAATATATTTTGTAATTCAAAACAAATACATAATGCTTAACAATCCACGCAGCATTACCCTATCATTATTAAGCCATCCGAGAGCTAATACACAAGGCATTGGGTCCCATTTCACAGATATTTATTGATTACATCCAGTTAAGTTTTTCTCTACTTCGTAAACATAATAATTATCATTAGGGCATTCGCTGCGTTAAGCAGGTGTCCGTCGTGGATGCCCGCCGCGGACGTCCGCGCCGTGCGCCCGCTTGCTCTGTCGCGTTCGCCCGCGACGGTCGCCCGTCTACCGCAGCGCCGCCAGTTTAATTTCGATCGCGTAGATATACAGTCGATAACTATGGATTATTTCCCATAAAACATATCATACACATCCCATAAAACATATTCAGACATATCCCATAAAACGGGACGACATTGTACGCCCGCGCCGTGCGTCCCGTCAGCCGCCCCGCGTGCGACGGCTACCCGCCTCACGCAGCGCTGCTACATCAAATGACATGAAACAAGCACGCGAACGCCCTTAGTCAATGTTTCGTCATAATTATAATTTCAGGAACAATCTTCAGATCAGCACCAACCTTCATCGTCAAATAATGCTGAATATTCCTCAGGCAAACAGCATAGTTTGGTATGTGATGTTTCCAATTAATTCAAATATTGCAAGAATATAAAATAATGCTCACAGAATTGAATAAACATAATATGGTTGATATTATTGTTTTAGGGCTACTCAAAGTAGTCCCTATGTTACAAGAAAAGTTTCAAGCCAGAAGAAAAAAAATAAATGCCTCAATGAATCTGTCTGTCGACAAAAAATAAAAATGGCAACACTTCAAGAAATCACTAAAGACCTTAAGATGGCAAACAGTTTTCATGTGTAACCATTACACATGAAAACTGTATAGCATTGGAACAATGCAGGTATCTAAAAACAAAGGCTTACCTTTAGAAAGGCAATACAGTGAGGAAGCCATAAATAAGTATTTGTTAATGTTAATGAAAAGTATTGTGCAAACTTATATGAATTTACATTTCAATACATTACATTACATATGTTGTAAAAAAAAATACAGAGAAATTGTCTTTTCGAAATTATCATAACAACGTTATTTTATTCCGCAAGGAATGAAAAAATTACAGGCTGTACATGAATATAATTATAATAAAATAAAGACGTTTCCTCTATCTTATTTGGTTTTATTTATAAAATCCTGCATTCCCCCCAAACATCCAGATATCCTAGTAAACGAGCAATTCTTATGCAGGACGACTTATTTATATAGGTCAGTACTGGAAATGTAATTATGAATCATGATCTCTAAAATACCGTTTTGTGGTTTAAATACCGACTGCCCCATACATATCGATTTAAATGACCCACCCTGTATATGCCCGGACGATCTGGAAAACGGCTCAACGATTTTGATGTAGGTTCCAGAAAATGGACATTTTGGACCAAAAATAAGAGTATCCATTTTGACATTATTTCCAGCTTTGACTGTAAAAGCATCAGTATAACCCAGACAATCCGCTGAATATCGTCAATAATTTATTTAGGTTATTGCGTGTGTGCAGCGAGTCTAAGAAACGAATGTCCGCGTCCGTGGCGTCACGCTTACGCATGCGCCGCCGTCCTTGTTCATTTGTCATATCGACAATCGAGGGGTAAAATATACTGTGGTACAACACTAGTCAGCCATTTTACTTGCCGTAGGTATGCACGTTTTTTTTGTAGGTAAGGCAGTTCCATATATTTCCTTGTTCTGAGCTACGGTCGTATACCACTGTATTCCATTATTCATGCTACGTCGCATATTTTTGAGCTGGTAAATATACAAGAGTTCGAAGAAGTAAGGGCCACCGCCTTACTTTTATCCAGCAGAATTAGTGATGAAAATAGGGCCTGAAATTACTACGTGACATAATCAGACTTCTGATGGCAAACTTTTGCAACATTTTGCAGATATTACTGGGAAGTAATTATCAATTACGTCCGTGTAGTTTTACATGGCTATGGCATATAGTCTCATAAGACGGTACATAATATAAAAAAAGGAAAATTGCATGTACATTACCAGACATGATGTTGAAAGGTTAGACGGGGTTTTTCAGTGCTTTTCCACGTTTTTTGTTTACAAACTACACACACGTATACAATCTATTGTTTCGGATGATAAATAACTACAGTTTTCCCGACGCTCATTATTCTTTTCACAAATCCCCCCCTCTATTTACGCCCAGTCGCGACTAGAGGTGAACTTTGTTCTTGATATCTTTTTTAATCTCTCACCATTCATGTTGAATTACCTCCGGGGTAGGGGGTAAGGAGGGGGTTTAAGGGATGTTTTTGAAGCTCGACCGCGGGTTTGTTTGTTCTCTTATCTAAATTGGCGAGTCTGCGTGGATTAGACGGTTACATCACGGTTTAAACCGAGGTTTAACTTCTCTGTTTGTTTTAGCGTCCCGTTAATTGGCTGGTTCGCCATTTTTTCGCTCAAGTAAAGCTGTTTATTGAGGCGTTTCTGCATAATCTTTTTATGACGGAAACGAGGCAATTAATGCGTTTCGTAAGCGTCAAGGCTGATTTTGCGAGATCATTCAGCAAACAAATTATAAAAGCACTTACTTTTTCATTTTGTTTAAAATAGCTTAACCTTTGACCCATCCAGTTATTTCCTTTTATTTGTGTACCAAAATAAGATAAAGCATCAAATCTTAACACTAACAAAGTAAACACTGAGCTACAGCTGCTGAGTCTGCCTAAATCAGAACTCAACAAATATCCATTTTTCTGTGAATCAATCTATGAACTCTTGAATGTAATAAACCTTAGAGTCTATTATACAAACTAGTCCAATCCCTACGGTATAGTGCTCTGAAATAATATCCGTAATGAAACAAACCTTTATTGAGTCCAAATAGAGCGTAACGCAACAACTAAACTCATATACCTAATAATATACGACCCAAATAATTTCAACGTCAACTGAAACATGACAAGTCTGACAATCACCTTTAGAGTCGATACAATCTTCGGGTACGGAAAGTCTGATACCGTCCTAAGGGACCTTGAAAGTACAATTGTATGAAATGTGTCTGTATTGTGCCTCGTTTAGTCTGATAAGTCCACTTGAATGGCCGCCTCGGGTGCTGAGGGAGCGAGTGAAATATGCCAGGCTTATTGCGAGCTCGCTTTTAGGATGAATAGTGACATTATTCGCGATAATTTCGCGATATTTTTTTCGGTGTGAATTTTTTATTGTAGGCGGAATTTTAACCAGGAAATGTGCGATTATCTTTGTAGCGGAGATATAAATCTTTTGTTGTACGTTTTTATTGAAGATTATATTTTTTTATCGCACTTTTGCGACAATAATCGCTGGCTTGCCACCTGTGTACGATCGAAGTTAAAACTCTTCGCAAAGGCGCCATTTCCCATTTTTTTAAAATAACGGTTATGCTCCTGGACTTACAATTGAACATCGAATGATTGAAAAATCTAAGTGAATCCATATAAGCCAAGTGTGTTTTACTGCAACTTCTTGAACTTGAGAACTTGACATGTCCTATTTTAATTTCTACAGAAGTATCTATTCAGGATTTCCTTTGATAAAAGTACTCGCGTTGCCGTTTACGTAAATAAAGACATCACAAGAAATAGTAAATCCTTAGATTGTTTACGTAAGACGAGTTCTCTTTTGGTGCGCACGCGCACGCTTCCTGGCGAAAGTTTATTCTAATGGCGCGGGTACTAGTTACTGGCCAGTGATTAGAAACAGACGCGATAGTTAAAAGGATTTAGAAAAAAATGGTTTGTATTTTGTATTTGTTTATTTTACGGTACAATTGATAGCTGATATGTACCTTTATTAGGTATTCCAACAGCAATGGCTGTTAAAATTTCATCGTGATAATACTTTGCATTCTCGTATCGTCTATTAGTAAATTTTATGACATGCACATTAAAATTACGGTGATTTGCAAAGAAACATTATATCAGACCGCCCGTGTTTATGGCCGAAATTATAATGTATTGATTTATAAATCAGTCTGTTTTACCTTCCTCACGACACAAGCTCAAATTACACCTTCCAAACAAAACATTCACGCATAGACCAATTTTATGACGATATTTAACTAATTTGACATTTAATGACTGGCACCAATAATAATAAAACACACGAAAGTATCAAAAACACGCATCGCAAATATTTTAAACAAGTTAATCTCCATTACTTATCAGTGAATTACGTTCAGGAAAGCATTCGGTAGTATATCACATTTAAATGTGCCAATTTTACTGTTTCGCGTTTAGCGATTGTATCACAGATTTCGTAACAATGCAAAGCGATCGATTATACAATTGTATGAAATGTTACAGTTTCCGATATTTATTGAGGATATAAGACTTTATTTACAAGCCGGTTATCCAATACAACAAATCTAGTTAGTCTTTATAGAATATAATCTAATAGTACTAACGTATCCCATTAAATTTGTACGAGCCGTTTCAGGTTTGAATCTAATGAAGTAATCACAAGATATATGACGTTATTACGCTGCTAGTACGTATTATTAGGGTTATTCAATCTGTGATATTACTTAAGAAAAGTTTATATCTAATACTACTTCAGCACAATCACGCGTTCAGTTATAAATATAATCTGATTGTCGAGCAGATTATGCTGGCGGCTCGGCCTTGGTGGTATGAAGATAAAACGGAGTCAGCACGGAGTCAAAAACGGTTCATTGCGGTAGGCTCTCGGACCACCTATCCCTTGGAACTTAAAGGTCTAAGTGGATGTTATGCTCCTCTGCCCTCCCTATTGCTTAGTTTAGTTTAGTTTAATACTTTATTATTGTACACATAAATTACATTAATAGAATTACAACACAAGTTGTGATTACAAAAGGTGAACTTAACTCAAAAATTAGTTTTCTGCCAGCAAATCTTTGAGGGTCAGAGGAAAAAGAAACTTGTAAAATGTAAGAGTGAAGTGTACAAAAAGAAAAAAGAGAGAGATGAAAAAATAAATAAGATACTTAAAGGAATAACTGAACTATCACTGTCACACTGCTTGCTACTTATTCTCTGGGCGCATCAGAATTATCAGCGCTGCGGTGCTTTTTGGCGCTGCAGTATTGTGCTGAGATGCGTACCATTTCTGGCTTTAAAAATGATTTTTAAATTATTTAGTTTTAGACGTTTTATTATGTATTTTATTTGCCAGAATAAATGATTTTTCTTTCTTTCTTTCTTTCTTTCTAACTAGGCTATGTATATCTACATACTTACATATTCCACATAGTACGAGAGCCCACGACCAAAACCATGTCTCATAGCAATACGGCAAAAACCCTATAAAATCGTTAGATTGTATGATTCTGTACCCGACTAGGTGTGTAGTAACGGTCGAAAGTGTAGCAACTGCGTGGGAGGCCATTTCTGCTGTGTCAAAAAAAAAAGACAGTCGGTATTATAGCAATACGTCTGATAGTGAAAATGTACATCGATTTTATAATTGTATTACGAAAAAGTTTGTTTTCAGACATTTTGCGCGTAGCATATAGCCTGAGCGCATTTTTGAAAGTGTCAACAAATTTAGCCGACCTGTATCATAGCAATACGGATAATTTTTTGTTTCAACTTTTCGTATTGCTGCCATGATTACCAAAAACCTGTTTTCAGACACTTTAAGTGTAGCATATACTCCCAAAAACGAAAATAATGTTTCGGAGTCGCCTGGCCGACGCCTCTGTTAAATGTTTTTTTAAATTTACAGCCTTCATAGATATGTACTTTGACAGATGACAGATGTCATTACTTATTTCTTTTGTAAAAGTTACTCAAGTGTGCTCATCTTCATCCCAGTTTCCTTTTGTGCGATTTATTTCAATCCTTCAACTTCAATGTTACGGTTTCGGGTAAATTCTTTGTTAATTATCATCTAATAAATTTAGGGTCGCAACGTATTCATTGGTTTGTAACAGAAAATTCAAGATGCCTCAATACGATTTTTAAATGATATCTGAGTATCGAAAAGTTGTCTGATAGAGAAGGTGCTACACTTAATTTGTCTGATATAATTTTTTTGCACATGTGGACAACTTATTTTATCATATCCAACAATTTTCAGACATATTGCTATGATACCGATCGGTAAAATTTGTTAACATTTTCAAAACGGTCTCAAAATTTAATGCGTTCACATTTCCGTCTGAAAATTGTTTTGTTCGCATCAAATAACCAAAATTTACTAATAAAAAAGATTTTCAGACGTATTGCTATGAGACATTTTTTTTGTCTCATTTTTAATTTTTTTAAGTGATTTTACGGGTTTGCGCTACACCACTAACGTCTGAAAAATATGTTTCCGGTATCTCAGAACTATCATTCAACTACAGTCTGCAAATCAGACATATTGCTATGATGCAGTTCGGTAAAATTCTTTGACAATTTTGAAAATTCGGTCAGATCAAACGCTACGCGGAAAATATCTGATATTGGTATTTTCGAGTTCAGGATAATCGTATCTATCGATTTGATGCGGTTTTGGCCGTATTGCTATGAGACAAAAATTTTGGTCGTGGGCTCTCGTACTAACATAACAAGAATATACCTAATGTAACCTAAATTATTTACACAACATACATAAACCATACTTACGCATACTTTTGCGTAATGTAATGTCATGTTTCAATGTGTTCTAGTGGTTAAAACGAAGCACAGAACGAAGGGAACGCTTCAGATGTTTACAAAAGGCAACTATTGAGTATTGTGGTGGAGGGTTCTGCGTCATCGCCTGTCGAAGTTTTGTCGGCACTGGACGTTGAATATACAACCGGGCTTTTATATGGAAAGGAAAGGGAAAAAGTGTGAATGCTATTACGTCACGCTTATATTAACCAGAAAGGACTTTTTCTTTAGTTATGTATAGGTCCCATGTGATAGAGCGTGTTCCTGGGCACAATCCGAAGAGCGAACTACCGCTAGACCATGGAAGCAGTCGCAAACTATGGATGTTTGTTTATTAATAATAATAATAATATGTTTATTTGTTAGAATATTGTAGTTACAAGATGTTACAGTGTTTGGAAAGTCTAAACTCTACCGTTTCCGGCGTACAAATATTAAAAACAATAGGGAATTAACACAAAAGCTTAGAAATAATTAAGTTAAACTATACACTAAAAACACAATCAAATTAACAAGCCTTATTCTACGTCATGCATCTCTACTATTTGCAAAAATAGAAATCTATTTGGTCATGCTGTCAAACAATTTAGACAGTTTATGTGAAATTTTGCGCCGATTGAATCCGACTAAGTGATGGGTATCCATAATTTGCTAAATTTCGAGTGATAACTGGACAAAATTGATCGTAAATGTAGTAGAAATATCTTTGGTATTATGAAAGAAAATGTGCCTAAAGTGGTGTACGCGGAACGCGGTATGTTAGTTTTAATTATTGTAATTACCGGTAATACGCAATTAACTTTATGTAGCTAAGATAGAGCCACAAAGAGCTTCATTTTTCTCCTGCCCTATAGAAGCCTAACCCACCACCATCGGATGGGATACATGGGAAAGAGAAAGAGGCCTTCCATGTTCCCATGGCTTACAAAGTTCTGGATGTCCGATAAGATAGGTACCTATATTCTTTAGTAAGTGCCGTCATGACGACCGGATGGCGGAGTGGATAGTGTACCTGCGACGCCGAGGTCGCGGGTTCGAATCCCGCTTAAGACAAATCTTTGTGTGCATGAACATGATGGTTTGTCTTAGTCTGGGTGTTTCTATGTATAATTAGTATGTATTTACAAAAGAAAAGTATAGGTACATGTATTAGTATCAGTTATTCTAGTACCCATAGTACAAGCTCTGCTTAATTTGGGACTAGATGGCGTTGTGTGTAAGTTGTAGTAGTTCGGTACTGTACTCGTTCAGCATATTTAAAAGTTGCATGTTATTCCTTATTCCACAAACTGGAATAATTCCTCACACGCAAACCTTTATATTGTCGTTTTGGAACTTTCAATGAAAATCAAACTGAATTAGGAGCTTAATAAAACCAGAAACAGTTCCTATGCTTATCGGCATTATCGATTTAACGATCGAAATTCAACTCTGTTTATATATTTCAGTTTTTTTACGCTAGTTGTTTTCAAACAAAATATACTCCGAAAATATCTGAAGTTGTTTACGGAAAGCTGTATTGCTTGTCCAAACATTGGTGGTGCTGAAAAAAATATAGTCTACACACTGTTTATATGTTGCAAGCAGAGTTTGTGTTATGAGTGCATTTCGTTGGGCAAATAAACTATTTTGAGATGTTTTGGTTTGGCAAATTTGGGCGTTTTATTATTTAATCTTGCAGATTCATCATCATTTCATTTAAAAATAGGGATCTGTGAATGCTTGTCAATACAACCATTCAATACAAATTTAGATTCTTCGTGGTTTGTAGAATACGCTAAGCTCGGTTATATTTATCAAATAATCAAATAGTATATTTCACTATAAGCTTTATGCATTATTTCTTCAAATCTTTAGATATAAGTTTTAAATAATTCTTTAATTCTTTATAATTGTAAACTTTCCGTCAGGCATTCTCAATAGCAGCACGGAGTTGGAATGCGATAGTGTGTGCCCGGTGGATGGCGATAGGCTCACCGCCTATCCCATGATACCTAAATCATAACAGGTGATGTGTGGGTGTTATACACCTCTGCCACACCCTTCTGGGTAATATAGGCGTGATGTTATATTATGTTATTATCTTTGGATATTTTGCAATCCACATTTGTGCCGATATAACAGGAAATGCAAGATTATTTAACAGCAAAATGTCAAGGATTGCAATTGTCTTTTATTTCCCAAGTGGCATTAAAATCAGGAAACAAACCATTAAATACGCGTATGTTGTAAATTATACTAAGGCATGTAAAATGTTCAAAGCAGCCGCTGTCTTTTATTTGTTTTACTTCAGAATTGTGTTATTTTTAGTGCTTCTGTACCTTTTCATTAGAGACTCTTCCGTATGCGTATTCCATAAATGGAATCACACGAAACTTGAATTTCTGGCATTCAAACATCGATCGTATTTATATTGAGAAAAGGATGCACTATTTTTTTTATTATTGTACAATTATCATTCTATTGCTTATAGTGTAACCAAACGCAACAAAATGTAAAAACATTAAAACATTATAAATTAAATACAAATATTAACATCACAAGAGAATTTAAAAAAAATATAAAACAAGACATATAAAATGGTCATAGTTCCTAAGAACAGACTCTTGTATGTCTTATAATTACAGACTGACCGATTTAAATGAGCCACTCTGTATAATATCGAATTTTACTTAGGCAATCTTAAATACAGTATCATCTTAATATAAAATCAAAAAATTTGCCAACTCTGTGCTGAAATACTAATCAATCACGTATGTACCTTGGTGCATCGACGCGTTACAAAACGTTACCCACGTGCGTTGCGCGTTAAAACAGTGCTGATTACACCGTGTTGCAATCTAAACACCGTGGAACCGAACCCATGTGACTTGGTGGCGAAATATGTTGCTAAAGTGGCTTGGACTCTTGGTTCACATGGCTACATATTATACTCTGTCCATTCCTTTATTTTCTTTTTGACAGATTACATTTAGGGATGCCTTCACACGTAACTGAGTCGATTTGAAATCATAATCGATGTTGTCTAAGAAGAACTTTCAATCGATTAATTACATCGAAATGGTTTTAGTTCATTATTAATTATTCGTTTATTAGTAGTTTTTATTAGATGAAATAAATATACAAAATAATAATATAATAATAATGTCACATACTTAGTCTATGACGGTTTCCTAGTTACCTTTGTTTACATTTTGATATGTCATTCCAAGATTTCGACTTAATTTCTTGCAAATAATTATTCATGAAATCTTGATACTATTATTATATTCTTTTTTTATAAAAAATACAGACAATACACAAAAAAAAGTCAAATTATTCTTTTTCATAATGATCGATTTATTTCATTTTACGATTTGATTTATAGTCTGTGGTTGTTTGTTACAAACAGTGAACTTCCCTAAAAAGTGTCGCATGTCAATAAAGTACATTATTATTGTAGTACATTAATCTGACAAAAAAAAACGGTAATTCATAGGCGTGATCTGTCAAAAAGAAAATAAAGGAATGGACAAAGTATAACCTGTACATTTTCAGTATACGCTGGTTTTGCATTGCACTGGAATAGAAGCCTAGGATACAAAGCGACATCTTGTTATACTGGAAATGTATACCTTGATGTGTACTTAGCACTACTTGGTAGGTGAATAGTTATTTCAAATTCAAATTCATATCCATATTTATTTCGTAAACTATTAGTACATAGTATTTGAAATGGTCAATAAAAAAGTACAAACAAAACTTAACTAAATACATGTAGCTGAGAAACAATAATCTTATCTAATCCCAAGCATTATTATCTTCCATATAATCTTTAATGGTATAATAGCTCTTCGAACACAGTTTTCGTCTTATTATAGATTTAAATTTATTGAAACTTTGAATTTCCTGAATTGTGCTTGGGATTTTATTATAAAATCGCACACATTGACCTCTAAATGATTTTTTTATTTTCTGGAGCCTAGTGGCAGGTAAAACTAGTTTATGCTTGTTCCTTGTATTTAAATTATGTATATCACTTTTTTTTTTAAATTCTAAAATATTCTTATGTACATAAATAAGGTTTTCATAAACATATTGACTCGCCACTGTCAAGATACCGATTTCTTTAAATTTTTCTTTTAGTGAATGTCTAGAGGGTAGATTATAAATTGCTCGAATAGCCCTCTTCTGCAGTATAAAGATAGTTTGAATATCTGCGGCACAACCCCAAAGAAGAATACCATACGACATGACACTATGGAAGTAGCTATGGTAAACTATTTTAGCTGTGTTAACATCTGTTAATAGGCGAATTTTCTTTACTGCAAATGCTGCGGAGCTGAGTCTATTCGACAATTTATCAATATGAGGGCCCCACTGAAGCTTACAGTCCAATGTGATACCTAAAAACTTGGTGGTATTTACAAGCCCCAACTCATCCTCCTTTATCTTAATTGTGGTGTTCACTTGTCTGACGTTAGGCATTACAAATTTTATACATTTAGTTTTGGTCCCATTCAATAGCAAGTTGTTGACATCAAACCAGTGCACCACCTTTGAGATAGCATTGTTTTCATCGTCGGAATTTTGTTGTCGTTTTAATTTAAATAAAAGTGATGTATCATCAGCAAACAATACTATCTCGTGGTTATTCTTAACAAAATTTGGTAAATCATTAATATAAATTAAAAATAAAAACGGACCGAGAATCGAGCCTTGCGGAACCCCCATTTTTACAACAGAACCCTGAGATCGCTTTCCATTAACCTCTACTTTTTGAATCCTATTACTCAAATATGAGGTAAGAAGATCCAGCGCAGAGTGTCTTATTCCATAATTTTTTAGTTTTTTCACCAAAGTTTCATGAGGAACACAATCGAAAGCTTTGGATAGATCGCAAAAAATACCTAAAGCGTCCAAAGAATCTTCCCAAGCATCAAATATATGTTTTAAAAGCTCAACACCTGCATCGGTTGTAGAGCGACCCTTTGTAAAACCAAATTGTTTTCTATGCATTAACTCATTATTTTTATTAAAGAACCTTAACAATTGACTATAAACAAGTTTTTCAAAAATTTTGCTAAACGTAGGCAGCACTGAGATAGGTCTGAAATTTGTTGGGTCTGACGTACTGCCCGATTTAAATAATGGAATGATTTTACTATCCTTCATTAAATCTGGAAATATACCGCAATCTACACATCTATTAAATATTGGGATATATTATATTGCATATCAAATAAATAATCGCCTATCAATACATACTCATCATTTATATTCTTTTTTGCATCAAATAACTTACTTCACTACAGATAAACTAAATGTTTAACAAAACTCAAACTGCAGATAATTCGAAATTACACATCAATATGACATTCCTTTTTTCCTCATAATGCAATACAGTTAAATTTATTTTTGTACAAAAATACTACATGCATAGCATAAATACTGACTGCACATCAAATTTACCATATTTCATAGCAAAATAACTATCCCAGTCGCATATTAACCAGTAAGTACAACAAAATCTGTTCATCATATTTGTCTTAATTTTCAAGAAGCCATGCTCGGTAAATTTAATGATTATTATAACAAAAAAATCCTTTTACATTGCATTATTTCTAAAAGCAGAACAACTTAACTGAAAAACTTCGCGCGTTTTTTCGTCACTGGAGTAAATAATATAAAAATAAAAGCTATAGTTATGGCATAGGTCAATTATGGGTAAAGTAGTAGGTTAGGTTAGGTTAGAACTGCGACCATAACAGCTAGCTAATCTTTGTGATACTCCGACCCCTTTTTGAATCTACCCACTAAATAAAATAATATTATACTACCTACCAATTTCTTATTATCATAGATCGTAACAGACGACAGTACGTGGCGCCACCTGCAGAAGCTAAAAATGTGCCTATTGGGCAAAAAAGGAAGCGTGGACGCCCCGCGAAAGCAAGACCCGCTTTAATAATTCAATAAATTACAATTTTGTATCTAATTTTATATTTTTTTTGCTGTTCTCATTATGTGATAATTAATAAATAATAAGATGACTGTGACTAATAAAATGTTGTTTGATCTAGAAAAACTGCTGTAAATATTATAAAAATAGAAGCTATATTTAAAAGAAAAAGAGTTAACATGTATAATGTGCATTAAGATTATTAGTTGTGCATTGATAAAAAAGCTTTTACTTTAGGAAAAATTGCTGTGCGCTGTGAAAATAAATTGTAGTGTGTTTAGTGATATTTTGAGTTGAATATTTTGTTGTGCAATCAGTAATTTTGATGGGAATTCGGTATTTAATTGCATAGAAAAAGGATATTTTATGATTTGCGTTTAAATACTACCCTTAAATATTGAAGCTAAATTATGCGCCACTGAATATAATTTCATCCGATAATAGCGGTATTCTTATAAACAGGAAAGTTTCGCTGAAATTTTTTTGTTTACAAACATCCGAATGCTAAGCTATCTAATCTGAATGGAGGAGATCCGATAAGATATTTTATTAATTCGTTATTCTGTTAGAAGGGCAGGATTTAACAGTCTTGTTAGTTCTTATATGCTTGACTGATTTGGTGCGTTTATATCCGTTCCTTAGGTTATTAAAACGGGGCCATACGTTGCCATACAGCACAGGGCTATGCGCCGATTTATCTTTCCAATAAAGAGTAAATCAAAGCCTCGTTTATACAGCTTTCTGATGTTCCAAAACAGGGTCATTATTGTCTGCGCTGTCTTCATTCAGGCCACCGAAAACGACGATATCGAGAATACGAGATTTAACCCTTCAATTGACAGTACCATAACCTGGTGATTTTTCGAGATTATGTTTATTTTATGTTTATTGTAAGGATTCAATTAAGACTATAGTTATTTGTGCAACAAGAGAGCAAAGTTCGTATTTTCTAAGTCTTTCGAGTGTTTTTTTTTCAGTCAAAAGCACGAGATGTAAATAACTTTGATCTTGTGTCGCATTTACAACTTTTCACCTTAGCACCTAGATGTGTAAAAGTAGCCTGACATAAAAAAAAACGTATTGCAGTGAGCAAAACTCATTTTGCTTCGAGCGAGAGCAATATTCAAAATCGAGTTTTCTCACAGTAATGCCCTGAAGCAAAGTTGAGATTTGTTCACTGTTTTCTTACAACAAATAACGACTTTTCGAGCTGCAGAGGTAAAAAACATATTGATAGCTCTTTATGATGCCCTACAATAGATAACAACGTAACAATATAAGCAGTACCATAATATTGTCTTACTTCTGATAAAATCATAAATACAAAAGGTACTGCAGTGATCCTTTGGAGGTCAATATGTATCTTTGATGCCCTATAACTAAGCTTGTGGTCTAAGTATAAGACTAGTGTTTGCGTATCTCGTTATCGATACTCCGTCAACTTTCACTCACAGAATCGACTCATTCACGAGTGACTCACCAAGCCTAGTGCACAACCGGTCCGGTTTTATAGCCATGCCTATAAACTAAACCTGTTAATTTGCTAATTTGTTTACGAGTATTATACACTTAATGGCTTCTAGAAAAAGTTTAGTTGTAAATGGTGACGATTTTCTATTTATATATGTCACGGGTTATGTCATTACCTTATGCAAATTTCCCTTGAGAAAGTAGAAGAGCTTTGCGAGCTCGAGACTATCATCAAACCTCAAATAATATGGGTTCGGGTTCTTTGCCCTAGTCGGCCAAGTGATATTCGGTCTTTTTCGTCAGAGAATTCTCAAGAATGGAGTTAGGAATTGTGTCTATTGGATAGTAATGAATCTAAACATGACAGCAAGTGCTATATTGCTGACATTGCTGTTATACCTTTACTTCTGCCACGCTCTTCTGAGTAATAAAGACGTGCTGTTATAAATAAACCCTACCTAACCTAACCTAAAACATGTGGCATCTAAAACACAACTTTTATATAGCAAGTATATTTTGTATGGCACCGACTATATGTAATAAAGTACGTAAAGAAATACGAGCAATAAACTGTACAAATGTTTTTAAAGCTAAGCTCAATGAATTTTTGTTACAAAAAGCATATTATACCATTGATGACTTTTTAAATGATAATTTTTAATTTAATTAATATTATTATTGTTTAATGTAAATAAATTGTAGCTATGTAAATAATTCAAATTATTAAACAGTTATATAATATAATCTTTTTAATTTAATTAATATAATAAATAAACTTGTACACCGCAGCATGTGGTAGGACGTTCTATATAACATTAAATTTAAGAACTGTAATACTAACATATGATCCACAAAGGGCGTAGTATAAAAAAAAAACTAACACTCTTTAAACTAATTGTAACTACCAGCAACAAGTTCCATTTGTACCTACTTCGTCTGTAATTAAAACTTAGATAATTCCTGACGTTACAGCCCTAAGTAATTGTTTTGGCACTTAACTGGTAATATTTCGAGCTCTTATCTTTCAAAGGAAATTCCATAGCCCGTCGTTATGAGATCGTTTAGCATTCCAAGAGACAGAATGTACAAGTTGTGCGTGAATGTGCTTTAAACTTGTCATATTCTTGGTCGTTTTTTCCATGATTATGGTAATATTTTGAGAGATGTCGCTGTTATAAAGTTTCTGTACGCCGCACAGTGTATAGCTCCAAAATATAAAACTAAATCATTAATTACGCATGTTTTGTGAATGGTAAGTCAATAATCAGAAGCCAGATTACCTAATGATAGATAGATAAAATTATTCATAAATAATTACATTAATTTTTAAACAGGCTCCATAAAACCGAATGATCGGAAGGAATGGCAACACTTAAGCTAGAATAATAGTAATTTGTATTTGCGAATTTCTAGTAAGCTTTACTTTTAGCGTAGGTGTTCATAACATGATTTCAAAGAACCCACTTTTAAGTCATTTCGCTGTCAGATGTGGCTTACTTTGCGTTATTGTAATACTATTATACCCGTTCTTTGACCTATTTATTCATGAAAATATCTGTTACAGGTCTTTTAAAAATACGGGTTTTAAAAAATATACTTCTTTTATTAATGTGTAATTTTTTTATATAGGTACTAAAACTGTCGTTCATTTATATTGCACTAGTCCTGTTTGCTGACTGATACCAAAACAATAAGTATATTTTTTTAGTAAATACGTCAAAAGTTACTTACAAATCTTGTTTTCCTCCGGGGGACCCAAGATTCTTGATTCTTTGATGAAATTTCATGAAAAAACCACATTAAATTTGATCAATTGTAATAGGGGCCCAAATTGTAAAATGTGGTTACTTGGAATAGTTCGTACATTATACAACAATATATTTTACAAGTACAATACAGATACCCCTTTAAATCCATATTTCGTAACGACTAACCGCGGGTAGCCCGACACGGACTTGACCGGTTTTTTTAGTATATTTTTATATACTGTAGCTACCTTTTGGACTTATGATTTTTATTGTTTCTCTCATATATTCGATACAATGTGCGCCGCTCCGTCTCAGCCCATAATATATTAGAATCTAGACTATTATCTGAAATCTGCCATATTTTATCTAATTCCTATCCGTAGATTTTGCATGAAAGTCATAAACTTTCGCATTTATAATGTTTATAAATGTAATGTTTATAATTATACATTATACAAGCATAGAAATCTTAATAACTAGTCAATAGAAATGCTATCGACTATCTTTTAACACTGGGACGCATGTCGCCGGTTTTCAAATACCACTACATAACCAAACAATAAAAACACAATTTCGCCTACACATACATTTTGTATTCCTGCAAACAAAATTATTCTTTTTGCGATGACATTAAACAATATTTACTAAAAACGAATAATCTTCAGGCGTCCCAAACAACACTGGTAACCACGACAACTCCTCAACTCGCACTTGTGTTCGACTAGACACATGCGCGGCGACAAGGTCACGCGTCTTTGCCATTTCTATTGCCTTGTTATTAAGATTTCTATGTATACAAGGTTTGACAAAACAACGTTTAACATTGTTTTCATTTAACAACAGAATCTGTACGACTGGGTAACCCTTGCAATAATATTCCATTGGAATTTGGAAATGGCTCGACCCCTGTTTGCGAAGGACGAAAACAAGGGACTGTATTAAATTCCGTGTTTGTACTAACAGTTACATTTAAGTAAATAGTAACGGACAAACATTGTAGTGTTTAGTATGTTAACGAGCATGAAGCACTTGAGAAGACCATATTTATTGTCAGTCTATTACGAAAGAAAACTAAAAATCTAATCATTTATTTCCATGGGCCCTAAGAAGCGCTTGAAAACGTCAAAACAAACATCAAAATAACAAAATAAAAACTTCTAATAATATTATATTGTAATATAATTTTGTTTCGTTGGCTAATGCAATCAGTTAGTTCAATTCATCCGATGTATCGATTTGGAAACGAAAGTCCTCCGTAAATCGAGGGCGTTGTCCTCATTTGTTTTTTTTTTATTTTATTAATGGTTAGTTACCAGCAATTTGAAATTACGTCGTTTAGCAGATTTTGTTTACAAAGTAGCAAATACTAGCTATGATTAGTCTACGGCTTCGTACCCCATTTCCTGAGGATGTGGGTATTGAAATAGACAGGCATTATGCTAGGATGGTAACTGCTCGTCTGCTAATAATATATTGTGGATGTCAATCTGTACGGCAATAACTGTCATTGTCAGAAGCTCCGAGGTACTAATATATGTCTCTTAAGAATTTCAAAATTGTATAGATCCGTAAAAAGACTATAGCGCTAGAGAGGAAGGGGGAGGGAGGAGGGAGGCAGATCTACTGTTCAAGTTTTTTTTTTTTTTTTTTTTTAGTTAGTTAGTCGCATTGTTTCGTACCCATGATTTATGGTATACAGCAGTTTCAGAACAGTCATTGTCGACAAGATATTAAACCCCTATAAAAATAACTTAATGGGTGCTGTAGCAAATGAAGCTTCCTTAAAATGTATATAAGGTAGAAAATTGCTTAGCCTCAAACAACACAACTCTGTGATTTTGTTTGAAAAAGATGCGTGTCGTTGCTTTAATTTTCATTAATGAATTCCATGGACAAAATCTATTTCAAACATAACTGTCGCCCATAGATAATAACGTATTATTTAGTAGCGATCGTTCCAATTTCAAACAAAAGGTACTGTCAATGCCGTCCACGTCCCTGCTTCCGGTTCCATTGCACATATTCAGGTCAGCTTCACTTACATTGGATTGTTTTAAATTTCATTTTATTAATTGCCAGTACGATAAAAGGGCACGTGTTGCCAATTTTATACCAGATTTAAAAAACAAATATTTTTGATTTATCTTTTTTATTCCTTTTACTTAACTGCCATTGGTTTTTACTAAAACTACGTTAGTGCTTTTAATTCTTACTCAAAAGTTACTTAAACCTTTTACTTGCGGCGTCGAAACCTCTGCAAATGTATGTAACTGAATAGTGCTTTAAAGTGCACTACAATTCTTGAAATTACACATTTTGTTCTCTGACTTTTCGATGATACAATTTGCACTGGGATAAAACAGTTTTCATTGAGCGTTTGTCATTCAATTCCACACGTCCAGTTGTGTTTCGTCAACCAAACACATTATCCAATTCACGTTATATTATCCGGTAATTACTCCAATTGATGGTGACTTCATCGAAACATTGACCTTTTCGCGGATTACGGACCTCGGCTGTACGCATCAGTACGTTATCAGTATACCGCGCCCCGACCGCTCGCAACCTCAGTTGGTCGAACACTCGCGCGCGGCAAAGACGTATCTACGTCACTTCGCTACTGATCCAACACGCATACGAAAACATTTTCCACCAACCGGTCCGACCTGTTGAAGTTTGTGAAGTTTTCCTCGATCACGTGCGACATTCACAACGAGCCATTATTCTTTTCCAGGCCACTTCGAAAACATTCCGTGTTTATAAACGATGATTTGTCGGAAAGCGTAAAACTACGCAAAGTACAAAAGGATTGCAG
Organism: Hypena proboscidalis; assembly: GCA_905147285.1. Classification (NCBI taxonomy): domain Eukaryota; kingdom Metazoa; phylum Arthropoda; class Insecta; order Lepidoptera; family Erebidae; genus Hypena; species Hypena proboscidalis. The sequence goes on from LR990152.1 coordinate 10,930,221, forward strand.
TGTTATAGGATAAGTCGTAAACATGCTGGTGTAAGTGGAAGTGTTGGAGAGCCGTGAACGGTAGTGTCGTGATGTACGAGGTTTCGTGCGTCGCTGGGAACAAAGTAGACGCTGCCTACGCAGTCAAGAGCCTTTCGAACGTGATACCACCAGGGATGGGGCACGCGGTGTCCGTTCAGCGTCACCATGCGCACTCTCAATCCTACAAGCACAAGCCTGAGCTGCCCCCGCCTGTGAGCAAGCCTGACGCTCTAAAGTCTCATGTCATGAGACTCTTGAAGAGATCTAAGAGTCACACGCCAGCTACGAGGGCAGCTGAGAACCAGAGCGATCCGAGGAACTTCGATCGACGAACGGTGTTCACTCGCCCTGTTGTTGATGAGCAGAGGCGCAGGAGGAGTTCCACTGACCGTCGCCGGAGCTCCGATAAGAGAGTGATGGTTACCATAGTGGATGGTCTCCCGGTTGTCGTAACCGGACAGAACCAGGTACCACAACCACCTCAGCACCCGCCGCCGATCACACCACACCATCGACATTCCCATAAGGTATGAATAGTTTTTAAATCGATCTCTTATTATCTGACTGATTTAACTATTTATACGGTTTATTTCGTTATTATTTACAGTGTTTCATTTTACGACTACAGTGAATTTTATTACTGCAGTTTTAATAAACGTTGAGATGAAATTACTTATTTGATGACTTATCGTCATAAACAATGCAAAATTGCCGAAATTATTCATCGTGAGGTTTATCTGGCGAATTCACGTGATTTTATTAAGTTTTTAAAGTGATATCTCTCAGTCTTAAGTAAGCGCATATTTGTCAGTTTTACATGACAGCATTTAATGACTCGACTAACTAATTCGGATTAATTAATTCAAGTTTAATTTACGTCGTGAACTTAACTTTAAATCAAATTAGATGGAAATTTATGTCACTACTTTATAAGTCATTAAATGACATTTAACTTCGTAACGTAGAGGAAATTGATTGCATACTTAAACTCAGCTTAAATGAGTCTCTCGAGTATGAGAATCAAATATATCTGTTTTGTCTAAATGATTTATGCTATATTAGTTAACACAATCGTCTGAGGATGTTTGCCTATTTGTATAATATAACGTGTTTTCGTATGACGTTTCATACAAACAATGCGTTATCTAAATCACCTTCACGTTTCTCGTTGCCAGGAAAATAAATAGAATTAAATAAAACAATATGTCGTAAAAATAATTTCCCGCAACTTAAACACTGACTCCATTTTTTGGGAATCGGTAAACATTTTTCTAATAACCATTCTGCTTGGGTCATTTTTAATAAAACAATTAGGCAATGTTGAAAGTTCCTATGTTTGTGAACTGACGAAAGTCTGTAATTAGTAGTTGTAGAACATAAAGGAAAAAAATAATAAGTTTGTCGTTCCTACCACAGGCTAAATAAGTTTTTAGGGGTTGTGTGCCTCCCTTTCAACATTTTAGGCAAATTAAGAATCCCTCTCGTAATAATTGCCCAGCTGACGGTTGTGTGTATTGTTTTTTTTTATACCGCTTGTTTCTTCATTACTCCAAATACAGACGTGACGAAAAATATACAACATAACGTTTATTACATCACGCCTATATTAACCCAGAAGGGCCCAGAATATACAAATGTAACAAAACTAACTCGAGTGTCCATTTGTTTTAATTTAAGCAAGATCAATTTATTTTTTATTTTGAATTGGCAATTATTAGACTAGTAGCACAATTCGTGTCATCCGTTCAGCCACGGCTCGGGTTTATGACAAAAAGTGCCTTTTTAATATTCAATACTGCCAGCTATATAAATCTATGGAACTGTTTATTAAAGACTACAGATTTTTAAAAGGAAAAAAAAAAAGATTTTTGCGAAACCTGTTTTTTATTATAAGAACTAGCTGCCCCGCGCGGCTTCGCCCTCGATAAAATGTTGCCCTCGAAAATATTTTAAAAGTATCCTATGTCCTTCTCCCGGTTCTAAGCTACCTCCCCACCAATTTTCAGCCAAATCGGTTCAGCCGTTCTTGAGTTATAAATGGTGTAACTAACACGACTTTCTTTTATATATACTAACACGACTTTCTTTTATATATATAGATAACAATGAAGGAGAAAAGGAAAATAAAATAATATGGTTTCAATACAGTATTGTTTATTAATAATTTTACAATAGCTTTAAGTCTTAAGTCATGTTATTATAATTAAACCTAGTGGGATATTTACCAGGTTTGTACCTATTTACATTTTCCGGTTTGACATTATTGTAACTGAAGAACGTATTACATTAAACTTATAATTAAATTGTCTGTGAGCATAAGTCAATTTTAAATATGTTATTTAAATTTTCAGGTTACAAATTAGTAATCAAATTATAACTGCTAATTGATTACTTTTACTTTCAAATTATACGAAATGACGTAACATTCAGTTGGACAATTTACGGTCCTGGGAAGAGGCGACCGAGAGACGAGGTTGGTTAAAACGGCAGCCCGGTGTGCCGGTCCCATAATTTCAACTGTTTCTTAGTATAATCCAATTACAATCCAGCATTAAACACAATTACACAACGATCAGCGATCGCGTGAATCAAATCGATAGTCCAATAACATTTTCTAATAACTAAATCTTGCGACTTTTGTTACCGCGCATACTTCGCTCGTGTTTCCCGGTCGTTACCCTACTTCCAAAATGGCGATCAGTTTTTCTACGCCGGCACAAATACCTAAATAAACTGCATGTTAGATGCATTACGAAATGGCTTAAAAGTAATAGTCTGTGACTAATCCTTGGATCGGTATCGATTTTTATAATTGTAATATCATTGCCCCCGCGCGCCAGGACGCGAAAGCAAAAGTAACAAATTGCGGTTCTTTTTTTTTTTATCAATCATCTTATTTATTTTGCAGAAAACTGCTTGCTGTTACAATGGTGTTATTTAATATACATGTCGCAAGTGATCCTGCCGTAAGGCAAGCAAATCTGTATTATTGGTACAATCACTTTATAAAATCAAGACTGGCAATGCAATAGTTATTAAGAAATTGCTTTAGAAATTGAATAAGATTATAATAATGTCAATTAAATTAGTTAATGGTATGTCGTTTATAGTAATATTGAGAAAATGATTTATATATTTTTTTAATGTCGTTTTGGGTTAATTATCATTTTAACTATTACAATAAATGTTATTGTTAATTTTTGTTACTTGTACGTTGGTTTCCATGATAATCTAGTTGTATTGGAAAATAATGTTTAACTGATGACATCGCTCGGCTAACATTATTTTTAGAAGATCAATTTTTTCAATATGATATGTTACCACGAAAATAGAGGATTCCCTTCGTAAAACTTAGAAGAAAGCTCTCCTAACAAAGTTCAGTATATCGTGCTAAAAATACTGGCCACACGTGCGGCCCGATATAGTCCATTCGTTCATAGAACCCGATGTTTATTCGTTACCGGCCGATTGTGTAATGCGGCTGAGTGTGCCTCATTCTCAGTAACGCTACGATGCAGTCTTGAAGTGTAAGAATTGATCGATATTGAATTTATAAACAACGGTCTATTGTACGAGCTGGATTCCTTATAAAAGGATTGGTCTTGTTTACCTTTAGATCCAGAGAGTTGAAAAGAGAGTAGACCGGCCTTGGGATACTACAGGTGGTAAATAATAAAGGTATATTCTGAAAGACTATTATTTCTTGTAAAAAGGGTATTACTTTCTTGATTCTGATTTGCCTCTTCTGCTTGTAACTAAGTTATAACCGTAAAGCTGGAAGTTGGAAGCAAGCTTCAGGCAGCGTCAACGTCCGACGTATGTTTACATATTTTCATAGAAAAAGAAGCGCGCGCATCTTTTTTGCAACTCTAACGCTTGCTTCCAACTGCAAGCTTTACATGTCAGCTCGCTGATTATAAGTTGAGCTTAAATACCTAATTTTAATAAAGACAATATCAGTGTTATGGGGTGCAGGTTTCCGTTGTTGCATAAAATAAAATATTAGCCTGATAATATAAGCGATTATAGTATAAGAATGTTTCATAATATCAAACAAAAATCTACTCCTCCAAAATTTGATTTGTCGGTTACGCTAAAATGGGGGAGCGGGTTCGATACTACCTTTAACAGCATTATTATTATTATAAAACTAAACAAACAACCTATTCTACCATCAAAATGAACGTACATAATTAAATTTGTGCATCATATTTGCGTATAACTCTAGAGGCGTGGGAAACAGACAACAGCGGCAAACAAAATAATTACATTCAATTTGGTTAATGCAAGGAGAATATACATCCGGATTATTTGACCTTTAGGAGGTTAAAAATGGCATAGTAATCGTTGATTTTATTTGTTATAGATGACTCATCTTTCGTTGTGTGAAGGATGTCATGTGAAGACGTTATTATTTGTTATGATTAGAAAGTCAGGCGTTAAAAAAAGTACTTAGTTAATTTGTCTTGAAATACAAAAATAAAAATATTTTATTTTAGCATGCATTTTTAGTCCCAATTTAACGACAAAATAAGTGAAACCATGACAGCGCATCGTTATTTGTCTATACTCTATTAAAGAAAGAAAGATTTTTTGTTACTTTGTTTGTAGCCAAAAATCTTTGATTCTACTCGGATCGGATCGATCATAATGAAAATATATGTAGGCTACTTCTTATCGACGTACCACGCAGACAGAGACGCGCTTAAAAGCTAGTCACTAATACAATAGCACTGGAGGTAGATAGTAAGGTACAATTTAATTGTTTTAAGACACTTTTGTTAAAAAAACACCATACATTCAGTGGCCATCTACCTACAATCGTGCAAACTTTCGAATAAATTATTTAAGAACTAGACCTTTATCTATTGCCGGGTTTCGTGTCCATCACCGCTCGCCTACGGATCACGAACCTTACAATACAATTTAAATTCCAAATAAATCCTTTCCCGAGAGGTTACCTTAATCCGTAGATTTGGGTAATTTAAAACCCTTGGTCGATGTTTGGCAGGCAATTTATCAAACCCGAAAGCTTAGATTTGACCCTTGCTCTTAAACTGCTAAAATGGAAATTCAATTATAAACGCAAATAAAAGCCCTATTTATATTAAGCTCCGAGGATCTATAAAGGGAATATAATTGCTAGGTTTCACTTTACTATACAACTGGAACTTAAAAGAAGGAAGTGAAATTACTACCATTTGAGGATAAACATGTACTTTTTCTTGCGTGAATATAGCTAGTCACAAATATGTATAAAGAGATCAGTTGAAAAATTGCACACCGGGCAGCCGCTTTTACCAATCAGCTACGGTCGCCTCCTGCCAGTTTATCCATTTGTATCCTACTTAGATTACAAGATACATTACAAATGGATGAACGTAAAGTCACAAAATGACGTAACAGTACGTACGTGTACGTACAGTTCCTGGTTGGTTAAAGTGGCTGAGATGGTCTGCGACCTTCTGCAAACCGGGCAACACCGACTCTCAAAATATTGCCGGTTGCATAATTTTTGCAACTCTTAGTATAATTTGCTAAGCCTTGCTAAATGCTATAAAAATAATCAAATGTATTGACGTTATGCAAACATTTAGTATTATTACTGAGCAAGTATTGCTTTGACCCAACCAATTGGCACGCGAAGTACGCATCCGTATCTATCTATATATACAGGTCTTTGGGTCCATATATACAAACTATCCATATATACAGACTCTTGCCAAAAACACAAAATTATGGTATATTATACCATACATGTGTGTGCTTCTTGTTACCCTATTCTAATACAATTTCATATACTAACGATAAGTCACAGTTAAGTTCCTGTCAAATTTGAGGCTCAGTTCAGCGTCTGCTATCGGTAGATAACGACCCGAACCCCACTCATTGTCAGTTTAATACGGTGAGCGTTCAACCGATCACAGTGTGAACCGTAAATATATTTACTAACACTGATAGTTTATCCATAAGGGTGTTATTTACTTATCAACCCACGGCTGAACGGCCGAAGAGTCGACGTCATTCTGTCTTAGCGAAGAAAACTATCAACTAATGTATTCTAGCAATACATTACTAAAAAGAAAGATATTTTTTCATTACTTAAGAAAGAAAGAAAGAAAATAATTTTATTTCTGCACAGATACTAATCTTAAAACTAATACAGAAATTAAATGAAAAAAAAAATAAAAAAAAAATAAACAATGATAATTTATTAGATAACAATTTTACCAAAAAAAAAACAAAGTCAAAGTTACAACCGACACGAGGGCTACGAGCCCGTACACTCCTCAATGTTCACCCCTCAGATTAAAATTGCATATTCACCCCTTTTTGGAGAGCCTTTACACCCCTTTTGAAGGGGTGTATCAAGACAAAATTAATTTAATATTTTTTGACGAGCCCGTACACCCCTTACGTATAATCTATATTATTTGAATTATTTTACAAATGAAAAAGTACCGTTAGACAAAAAATGCTAAGAAATTTAAAAATAAATCTAATGTCTACCCGTGCCAATCCGGGACGGGCCGCTAGTATATAATAATATATAATTATTATGTTTATTCAATATCTACAGTAAATTATTTTATTATACTAAACCATTTAAACTGTTATTGTTATTGAAGAACTATTTTTTTAAATGCTAACAATGGTTATTTTAGAATATTTATTACGTAACTAATTCGTTAAATAAAACTTTTTCCGTGTACTGTTTGTTTTATTTATTTTATTATACCATTGTTCTGCTGACTGTACTTTGAATGTATCTGCATTAAGGGGTGAACGGGTACTGCTCTTTTTTCAAGGAGTGTACGGGCACTTATTCCTAATTAGGGGTGAACATTGAGGAGTGTACGGGCTCGTAGCCGACACGAGTATCCGAGCAGTTAAATCGCTCAACGTAATGCTTTACAGCGCTTGCATGGCTTCAAGGCACTGCAAAGCTCTGGTATGTTGCATACAAACATACATAGAACCATGCCTTTATACCATAGGGGTAGGTAGAGACGATGGAACCGAAAAATGTGTGTTGCGTGTGAAAATAAATGTTTACTGTGTACGAGATTTCGCGCTCCAATAATAACAATGTCTTTTATGTGACTTCTCGTGTCCTGATAGCGGAAAATATGATATTTTCTTATAAAAATGGAAGGAAATAGAGCTGTCGGTCCCTTGGGGAACTTTTGGAGATGACTTCCTGTAATCTCCTTCTTTCCGTCAATCAAATGTTTTTTTTTGGTGAAAGTAATGCGAAATATGAAGTATATTGACATCAGAATCTTGAAAATGTCAAATGTTTTGTATTTATAACCTCGTACATGATTATATAGAAGCAACTAAAAGATTAATTTACTTTTTCATACATAAAAAATATTTCGGTTATATTTACTTAAATAAGATCACTTCAATCACGGAAAACGGTGCTGATTTTTCTTTAATTGTGTGTGGTATGAATTTTAACTCCCCCAAACCTGGCGATCAACAATCATTTTGTTAAAATGTAACGACATTTTTCGCTTTCACGACAAAAAACAAGAATCATGTTTACAAATGATGAAAATCTCTACAATTATATCACACAGTTCCTTAATATAACAAGAAACGTATAAAACAAATACTGATGGCGTCTAAAAGCAAATATCGACAAAAATAGACGCGTTGTGGACGTACATTTTCAAGTTTATCATATTGATAACACGTTATCATGTACACATGGCTACTCATCAAGCTATACATTTCCATTATAAGAAGGTCATGCGATGTATAGGGTTCTCGTGCAATTCAAGACCAGCTTATACTGGGAATGTACAGCTTGATTATACCCGCGTGTACTGATAACCGAGAGATCAAGTTTTTATACGAGTGATGCTGTTCCGACATGGTACAACACGTGTTTTATATGTATTTAGAATATTTAGTTAACCACACGGCAGTTGTATTGTGGAACTGCGCAATTTTGCTAGCGATTTTTGAACAAAGAATCTTTGTAACTGTTTCTTTAGGTAGGTACATTTTGACAAACTAACGTCATAAAACATAAAATAATTGGAAATGGCAATGGCATTATAAATTATATTATATTATTCCTGAAAAAAAAAATTATTTTGTATTTTATAACTCCCTTTGAATATTGAACGTTTAATTTTGTTGGTTCGATTCCATTAATTTGGGATTATGTTTAGACACATAGTACTTTGATCTGTTCCTTATCACACTAATTCTAATATAAAATCTTCGACGTAAAATGTTAGTGATATTACGTTTTTTAAATATGTTTAAAACTAGAGACTAGTCGGCTACTTTTAGATTAGTCGGCATTACTATAATATAATATAGGATTAGAAGTGTTACACAACTTGTGCCGCTTTGTAATTAGTACATTTGGTGGGTCAACGAACAATAAGAAATATGACTAGGTTTAAAATGTATTTGAAATTTAACCGAAACTATTGATCGCCTAGCCGACTACTAGGCCGAACCTATAGTCGACACATCCTTAGTAATTACGTAATTAGACTCTTTATGGGACCATTTAACCCTTTTTAGGCTCGTTTGTCATAAATTTTATATTATTTATGACCCCAGTATCTTTTGTTTGTCAGTAATTATCACAACAAGTTGACGTAACTAGTGTTTATGAATGACGTCGGTTTTTTTTTGTGTTTGTAATCAGTGGGAATGAAGAAACAATTTATTTGTTTTTAGTGTGTAATTCTTTTGTGTGCTATTTAGGCGAAATAACAGTGTTTAGTAAAAAAATAATTAGGTATAATAAGATGTATTTTAGTTTTATGCAAGGCATTTGATTGTTATAACTTTAAAATGTTTTTTTTTTTCAATCTAACCCGGTAATTTGATCATACAAAATAATATACGTACCTTCGGCGTTCTCATCGCAAGACAATATTTTAGTTCTACATGCTACATTAGTTTAAAAACAATTACTACTATTATATGAATATACAAGGTTAAATAATGTGTTTAATTGCTGCCTTTCGCAATCACCATAGTTAAAAGTATTCGTCTCGGTCACTGAAAACACGACTTTTGCTCAAAAAGTAAACACTGCTACACATCAAGCTATACAAAGTAAGATGGTCTCGCACAGTATAGGCTTCCCACGGAAGACCAGCCTTTACTTGTAATGGATATATCCATATCTTGGATCCGGATGATGTCTAGTCACTCCCGATCGGCCGACTGCTCCAATTTATAGAGGCTATTGGCCTAAAGGAGAGTCTATAATGAGGCTTCAATCACAATAGACCCACGGAGGTCAACGTGAACATCCAAAGCCTCGTCCCAACAATAATAATATACTTAAAATGTATAGGTTTAGCGGTAACGGTAGCCGTGTTAAGCCTTGTAATATATATCCAAACGGCCTTAATAAAAAGAAATGACGGATACATCCATAGAATTTTAGCGTTATTTGTTTACCAAATCTATGGGTGGTATAGGTCAATACATACTAAATGTTTACGTGTTTGCATAACCAATCTTTAGGCAAATATCAAGTTTGCTTTTAGATAACTTAGCAACAAGATCAAGAGATCACCGTCTCACTTTAAATCCACCGCCTAATAGTAGTTGATATTTGCACTAGTTTAAACTGGTACTGTAGTGAGAACTACACCTTGTTTACATCTTACTATCAGATATACCTTGATATAAGATTCGACTATGACGTAGTTATCAACATAGCAACGTCAATTTCTTCTGTATTTTGCTATTTCTATGTTAATTTCTACGTCATAGTCTAATCTAAGGCGTCCCCCACTGGCTGCACACATGTTGCACGGCAGCAACACACAACGCCGTGTGACGTGAGTGCAGCCAGCGCGTCCACACGCCCGACGATCGCGCACGCCTAATGATGGGTATGCATTTGTGACCACCAAGAGCAGCAAACAGTCCTAAGACAGGTGTACTCATAGAAATCTTAATAATAAGGCAATAGAAATGTCAAAGACGCGTGACCTTGTCGCCTCGCATCTGTCTAGTCAAACACAAGTGCGAGTTGAGGAATTGTCGTCTTAATGTCATCGCAAAATAAATCATTTTGTTTGCAGGAATACAAGCGCATGAGTCTAATCGAACACAAGTGCGAGTTGAGGAATTGTCGTCTTAATGTCATCGCCAAAAAGAATAATTTTGTTTGCAGGAATACAAAAAGTGGTATTTGAAAAACGGCGACATGCGTCCCAGTGTCAAAAGATAGTCGAAAGCATTTCTATTGACTAGTTATTAAGATTTCTATGGGTGTACTACAAGAGCGGTTGCTAAGCTTAGCAAGATTCTAAAGGTCAATACTGAAAATTTCATCTTTGCACAACCAATCTCTGGCTAGACAAAGATCGACTTGGTTTGTTTAGGAGCACAAGTTGTATTAACTAGTGTTTACTGTATTCGTAATCGATGTAATTCCATTTTGGGGAGAAGAAAAGGGTGCTTGTTGAAGGAATTGTGTTAAGTTTTAGGTGATTGAGCGCTTTTGAACGAGCTCTGAGAAGAAATACCAGTCTTATTGAAAGGGTACATTTTTAAAAAAGGATATTTCATTTTGGTTGGGTCTTCATACTACAAGTTCGTATACATTTTAACCTGTTCTAAATAATAAATAAATAAATAAATATCTCACAACTTAGACACAACGCCATCTAGTCTCAAACTAAGCAGAACTTGTACTATGGCTACTAGAATAACTGATACTAAAACATACTTTTCTTTTGTAAATACATACTTATTATAAATAGAAAGATCCTGACTAAGATGGATGGATCTTTTGTTTGCCTATTGACAACCACATTTTTAATAAATAACCATGGATTGTTTTAACTGCATGTAATGATAGATATTTATCTCGACATAAATATAAATAGCAGCTCCAAATCATAATCTTTAGCTTTAACCCATCATATTTCGAAGTACCCTCAATACGATGACAATTCTATTACCAATCGCATTTATAATTTACGATCGTAACAACCTCGAAAGCCTAACTCTTGGATACAAGCATTCAAAACTGAATGGTAATAACGTCTAATGTAAGGTTAGCACGATAACCAAAGAATTACGAATTATTAGGATTATTGACTTTGAATATTTATGTCACGAACGGCCGATATATTGGCAGTTTTACGGGCGTTTTTTAATGAAAAAATAATAGTTTAAAAAAAACTAAAAAAACACGCTTTTTCACAATAATACTAGTATTTTTTGTTCATTACCATTTTCAGATTATATTAGGAATTATTTTTCACTTTTTGGTTATAAGTACTTTAAAAGTTTTTTTAAACTATTATTTATTTTCTACTTTTTAGTTTGGTTTATTTATAAGAGCGCTTTTTTTTTATTTTATCGAATTATTGCATTATCATCGATCTTTGACAGGTGTGCAAAATTTTAATGAAATCTGTCCTTTTAAAGTGGGTCAAAATCGAGCCCAAAGGACAGACAGGTGAAGCTAATATAAACGTGTTAAAAAATGATTGAATAATACCTAATTGTTTGTCTTGGTTTCACAATACACTATAATAATAGCAGCCCTAGATACAGGGCTGCTATTATTATAGTGTATTGTATATACATGTCCCACTGCTGGGCACGGGCCTTATTAGATGATGTTCTCATCATATGGTCTGGCCATAATCCACCACGCTTTCAATACATTATGTTTAAATATCATACAATGGATATAATATTAAGTTAAGGATGTTGGAATATTGTATTGTCTACAATTCATCATCCTCTAAAAACAGAACCCATAATAATAATATCCTCATATGGCTTGGTTAAATTTAAATTGTAGGGCCTAGTTTCACAAGCGTTTGATAAACCTTATTGTATGGTAAACATATAACACACCCAAATGCAAGTAATAGCTGTGTTTCCTTTTTTATTTAATGTTGAACTGGTTTTACATTTATTTTCAGTCCGGTTATATTTTATTGAATTTTATTACATCAACCTTATTTAAATCTTCCGTAATATCCATGCAGCCTAAAGCGATTAATACAAGATATACTTGCAATTATCCGAGCCTAAGTTTATATCATAACTTTGAACTTAATGAGATAAACTTAGGAACAGCGATGCTCACGTTGCAAAATATTGAAGTTTATCGTACGCTAATATACGGTGCAATTTGCTTAATGGATAAACTTCCTACTACGTACACGGTTATCGGTTAGCGAATATCTTTGGTTATTGACTACATATCTTTGATTAAAGAAAATAATACAGAAGCCCATACTAATGGCCGGTGGATGGCGATAGGCTTACCCCCTATCCCATGGGACCCAAACATAACAGGTGAAATGTGGGTTTTTTACATCACTGCCACATTACACTAGGAAATATAGGCGTGATGTTACGTTATAAAATAAAATAAATAAATAAATAAAATGTCTTTATTTCAGATCCAAGATCCATACAAATTGCATATTATTAGAATTATTATATTATTATTACATACATATACTTATATATATTTATCATTAATACAATCTATTTTTATTTTAAGTATCACATTAAATCTGGGTGGTTATGATATGTTATACTTTTGTATTATTTTGAACATAATTATTGTTATGCTACCAGAGTTTTTGTATTTAGTTAGGTTAAGTTTTTAAATGTTTAGTGTATGTATCTGTATTTCATGTCATTAAATATTTCACCTTAATTAATCAAATATTAAACTGCCTTACTATTATACTTTTTCTGGTGGTAGAGCTCTTGTGAATGAGCTCGAGGGCGGCAGCACCACCGTCTCTCCTTTAACCTGCCGCCAAATTGTAGTGCTTCCATTACTGTGTTCCGGTTTGGTGGTGAGATCAGGCCCTGAAATGACTGGCACATGAGACATAACACCGTAGTCCTCAGCTGCAGCGACGCATCTATAATCTGCTTTTGTGGATTTTGATGTCCATGGGCTGTACTCCACTTACCATCTGGAGGTGGACTACACGTTTGTTCGCTGTGGGCGTGGTATAAAAAAAAAACTCATTCACCGCGTAGATATTAATAAGAGCCTTTTCGTACTTTTTGCAATTTACGATGTTAGTCTTACAAGTAATAAACAATAAATTACTATGCGTATCCCTAATAAGTCCTAAAATATTTAAATAACAAACACACTTCATGCCGTACTTAATTTAAAGTCGTTACGTCGCGGCAGTTTCATATTCGTATTAATGTCACATCGTACGGAGCACCTGTGTTGTTCATTAAGTCTTATGGGCTCGCTACACAACTGCGGTTTTGGTAATGGGAAACTTCTGTAGAGTTATGGAAGATTTTCTTTATACATGTGTGGGCTTATTTTAGTTAAAGATATGTGTGAATATCTGTAACCTGTTATAGTTAGTTAGATATTCTTAAAAGCACGAGATGAATAGCTTTGAACTCGGGTCGCATATACAACTTTTCACTTAAGCAGCTCAAGTTAATTGACATAAAAAACAAAAAATCAGTAAAACTCGAACTAAAATAGAAATAATAGTTTTGGTCACTGTTTACATACAACAAAAAACGACTTTTCGAGCTGCTGAGGTGAAAATAATAATATGTTTTTAAACTTTCGCGATTTGAGAACATTTTTCAAAAATTAGACAACGGGTCTGAATCGCGTAATTATTTTAAAGGTAAATAAATACCTATGCTCGACGTTGCGAATGACTTGCATCATTCTTGGTCACGAGCCAACTGGTGAAGCTCAGCGTCGTCTCCGTGAAGCTCGGATATTGTCCACTACCCTCACTTGGTCGTCACAATTTTTATTTTTATGTAGTTCGAACTACCGACGGTTCCGAACTAAGTTAAAATAATGTTGTGTAATAGAAGTCGTATAGTCTGTAGGTTTCCTTCGTTCGTTCCTTAGATGTATATGACAGATATGGCGTGGGTTCAGGCTACGGTTATGATTAATCCTGAGTAGACTGTCATAGTGCCGCGCGAGTCTGGAGTAATGAAGGTACCGCACGCGACTTTCCACCTGATTTCAAATATATCACTTGTACAATATTGTGTACTGGATGATGAAGGAAATGACATTTAAAGGTACCGATGTAGACTACAATATGATGTGTGAAGTTCTAAAAATTATTACAGTTTACTGAGGCCTGTAGGTAGGTGTCGTGTATAGATAGATTTTTGAAACTTAAATAAATAGCTAGTATTGTGTCGTTAAAGTAAGTAAATCAAATATTACAACATTTTTTTTACTGAAATGCAAGCGCTCAATGTTTTTCGCGCATCTCTATAAAAAAACATCGATAGCTTTTATATTTTTCATAAAAAAAAAATTACGTTAGGACAGTATCAACAATTAATAAATAGGAATTCACAATTGAAAACATAAATTGTGAATGTGGAGCCATATAATCTATGGCCCACCTTACTGACTGACCAAAATGCCCTACCACCTGCACAAGAGAGGCACTCATGAATGCCGATGAGAGCGCCATAACAGTGGCCACTTATTGGGCCGACAAAATTTAACTCAACCACCGACACGACAAAGAAAAAGTATAAATAAAAAAATGGTAGCGTTAATTTTTTTTAAATAACAGAGAGCAAGTACCAAAAATAATGCCTAAAACCAGACAGAATTTATGAAACACCGATATCTTAACAACAGCGTAAGCCGCTTGACTGATCATATTTTCACCTAGTTGTTGCCTCGAATTTGTTTTTGTTGGGATAGATCACAATTGATTAGAAAGTGCTACCAATAAAAAAAATACAGCTTAGTGGTTCACCAACCGTCGCGACGGCGACTAACGACGATGATAAAAAAATAAAAACGTAAAACTAGGTTCCTCAGTAAAGTACTAAGTGAAAATTCTGGTAGCCTTTTTGCAAAGAGGTGTGTAATGATTTATTGATTACTTGTTTATTATCCTAAATTGTCTTTTGAATCGATGGTCAATTAAGTTGTAGAAATAATTACTGTTGACTACAACTTGGCAAATAGCTCCAACTCTGTATTTAGGAACCCGTAGCGCCATCTAGCGGCGAATAGATAAACTTATTTTTCATTTAACATTTTATGAAATATAATTGTGCTACGTTGTGACACTTTTGAAATGGTATTCATAAAAATATTATTTTCATAAACACTATTTCATCTACTTTGTATAATTTTGAAGCTTATTTGCGTAGTGGTGCCTCTACTCCACACTAGATGGCGCTGCGCGGCTTTAACTTTACTTATATCGAGGTCTATGAATGTAGCGCTTTTCCACACAATAATTCAAGTTTCATTAAAAGTTTAATTAACTTGATGCATTCATGGAAAAAACCTTTTATACTAATTAATATTTTCTGTCGTCATCTAAGTTCATTAAATTCAGATTAATACCGAAAAAATTGTCACTTGGATTTTAATGGCAAAACCCCTAAATCCAGTTCGACCTTTTTCACCAACATAAGCTGCGCTGAAAGCTGTCGCCGGCCTCGCTTCCGAATTGGATTATTTAATACGAAACCCGATGTGTATGTCAATGTTACAGATTTATTATGGTTTAACTGTACTTAATATTAACGTTTATAGAAAAATCAAAGATCTTGGCGGGTCGTAAAACTCGCGAACCGTCAAGTAGTTTGACGTTTGGTATACTTACTTGCAGTTTTGTTGTCTTATGTATACAACACGAGCCATGGGGATGATAGTATCAGGTAGACTACAAGATAGCTTGCTATTTAAAAAATATATTAATCATATTGTGCTCTACCCTTTCGTGATTAGTATTACTTTTGGCTAATTACCGTTCAAAAATATCCAGTGATGGCTCTGATAAATCACGATTACTTTGATGTTTTAGTATTTTAAACCTTCCTTGACGATCCTACCTTTTTAACGACATAAGCTGCGCTAAAAGCTTTCGCCTGGCTTCCGAATTGTATTATTTAATATAGAACCCAACATGTGTGTCAATGTCACAGATTTATATGGTTTAACTGTGCTTAACGAATATATAAATATTTGACCTACAGTTTCTCGACATTCTTTCGGCATTCCGGGAATACCATAAGTTAAGGTTGCATTTGGAAGTTATGTCAGGGTGATTTACTGTGTGGTCCTTTTTGAAATTATTCTGTTTAAAGATTACCTCGAAATTCCACTTGGGTACTAGCTTTATAGTTGTTTAACTTGAAGATTCTTTTGGACTTGATTCATACATTTGTAGTGACAGTTTTAAGTAAGCCTCGGGCAAAGGCAAGTGCGAAAGTAGTAAACAAGACTTCAAACTGCTCACAGTTTAATACACTTAAATTCTGTACTAAATTCCATTACAAAACTCCCTATCTTTCTATCGATCGTAACCAAAATGGTCGTTTATACAAATATGGATTGTAATGTACCATGTAGGTGTATCTAGTTTTTGCGCTGGGCCTATTTCTACTGCCCACGGTATAAGGCCTTTGACCATTATCTTATTGGGTTATTTTATTATCTTACTTAATATTGAGGTGGTTAAGTTGATTTTTGATTGGATGAAGACAAGCTTTCCGCTTGATGAGTAGTAATTACAAATATTCACAATAAATTATACAGATACGTCGCTATATCCAAACAGTTGCTTAATAATCTGGTTTAATATTTAATATCTATACCAAAACACTGCAAGAAAAGGTTTATAGATAGATGGGATTTTGATTCCTCCGCATGGAGCTCAATCTTAATAATTGTCTTATCCATTCTAATCTTTAATATTAATTAATGTTATAATTGAATTAATTTTACGATTGTATTTTACTGTCGGTTCAGTATGCTTGATATTGAATTAATAACGGGTTGAAATTTTCAAAAGGTAAATACGATTGATATGCCCGACGTTTTGATTAATTCAATCAAAACCCTTTGAATATTAACGTTAGTAATTCAGGTTCTCGAAATATTTATATTGTTTTTTATGAAATTGAGATTGTTTTAATAAGGGGCCAGCAACCTGCGTGCGGCCTGCTAGGGTCCTCTGTGCGGCCCGCGAGTAGTTTCCTTGAGGCCGTGATTGTTTTGAAAAATTGTCATCGATCTGAATAAATTCATTATCTAACAAGGAAGTGCGCTCCTCTGCTGGCGATTCTTTTGTGATTAAAGAAAATACGTAAAAAAAGTCGGCGTCTTTGGCGCTTCTTCACTCTGGGTAGCATAGATATTTCAGTGCCCCACCCCGTCTACCGAAGTCTACGAGGTACGTTGAGTTAAGCTTCTAATGTATTGTGTCACTATGTGGCTCTTACCTGCCGATGGCTGATTCAAATAATATTATTCTGTTTTCATATCTGTGTATCTGATATACGAGTGCCTGTGATAAGTTAATAATAAATTACCATAAAGGCTACCATATCATTTTTCTCCTAGATCGATCCTATTATTTGGCCGTATAAACGTAACAGTAAAGACAGTCACTTATGCATTTATAATAAGCTAGCTTCCGTCCGTGGCCCCGCTCTTGGTACGTCTATAAAATGTAACCTTTGTCATTCCTGGGTCTTCAACGATCTCCTCACCCATTTTCATTAAGATCGATCCAGTGAACTCGGCGCGTTACCCGCAAACAATCAAAAAATCTTTCCTCTTTATAAAATAAGTATACAATGATGATATACTGCAAACTGTCTAATTGCGAGTTCAATAACGTTCAATAACATTATGTACGTTCATCTAACAATGGTTGTCCGGACATTCACTTATAAACTGACGAGTCTGACTACACAGTACAGTGCATAGTGCTAATAGTTACACGCTATGAAGCACATCAGTGTGTGACTCACGATGCGCATGCGCATGTGAACACGTCACATTACTCACATCTAGAGGAAAGATAAAACAAATGATTCTGCTGCGTTTGCAGGATAGCCAGTAGAATAATATTAAAAAAAAAAGTTTAGGTTGACTTTTCTGAATATGATGGTCGACTAGTTAGTTTAATGAGACAAACAGTAAAAAAGGATTATGAGCAAAATGTATGGCATCTGTAATACACCATTGGAAAGGTATTTTTGTGTAGATAAAGAATAACCATGACACTAGTCGCAATTCATACTTCGATCGGAATAATCCTTTTTGAAAGTTACTTATTTTGGTCTTATCCTAATAAGTACACATATTGTTATTGGCAATTTTTTTTATTTAGGCATAGAATAATCATAATTAGTGAGTAATATCACTTTTATCATTTCACTGCCTACCACTAGGCAGCATACTAGGCCCAACGTTGTTCTTCATCTGTCAAATGATTTGTATATTAATTTGTATCTGCTGTTTTTAAATCGTTTCTTGTCTTTAATTGTTCATCACGTTTAGGATTTACTTCAATGGCATGATAAGATTGATTAAAGTACTTATTTGTATGTTTATTCTTTAATAGACAGATGACAGCAGATCAATCATAAGTATCTACCGAAGACTATATCTCAAAACGGAAAACTCTTACGATTTTTTTGCCATAGTAGTTTTTTTTAGTCTCGAAAAGAGCTATCCAAGTAAATTCATTTCGATTGGACCAAAACGCCTATCATCCTTTATCAAAACAAGTATAGTGTTTTTTTAGTTTGCTATCACATAACATTTGCATTTATAGGCATTTTAATAACGTGCATTAAAATTACAAATACAAGGTAGAATTGAATGTAATAGATACCATAATAACCATATAAATAGCAACACGGTATAACTTAGACGTTTTCCATTACGCTTGCGAAACTGGCTCGGCTAGGTTGCTAACATTGATTTATAAGTACAAGTACTTTAAAGTAACCGATTGCCACAGGAAAACTTGGAGTTTTTCCTCTTGAATTAGCAAAAAACGCTTGTAAAGGGTCATTCGCGTCTACATTCTACATGGTGAAATTAAAAACTCGGGCATCCGGTTGCTTCTTTCTTTAAACGAATGCTCGCGACTTAAATTTTATCCTGTTTATGTAAATATAATATGTAAATATGATCGTAGGATTATTACCCTATTTACAAGGTTACTCGAACCGTGGTCGCAAGCTGACCGGAAGGGATAAAACCCTGGACCCTAAAATGAAATCCTTGTGTAATTAAAAATACATGCGAAAGATTTCAGCCAAACCCTTCTGTCATTAATTTACCAAATCGTTCATTACGAGCCATTTACCAGTTCTGAACATAGTCTCCGATAGCCTACTCGTAACTTATCTGTCAGTCAAAATGTCTCTTTTTTATACAGATATTTAGCTGCTAACTACATATCTGACAAGTTATCAAGAAGTAATGAAACTGGCCATTTAGATTAGCAAGTGTCAGATGAGTTCTATGTTCAAGTGTATATTTTTTTAGTGTAGCTGGCCCTTAGCCTAATAAAATATTAACTTCCTAGCAGGAAAAGACATAACATTACTCAATTACCTTGTCCTGCAGTAAAACACTTGTCTAAGAAAAACGTGAGTCGTTTTATTGCGAATGACTCATGTGCAGGCGGTAACACATCAAGCTATGCATTTCCATGATGGTCTCGTATTGTATAGGTTACCTGTGCAATGCGAGACCAGATTATACTGGAAATGTATCGCTTGATGTGTACCCGTGTGTACCTACACGATCTGCTGCCATTATGTCTGCATTCATTGCTTTGAAATATAGCCTGCCATTCACCTGCTCATGGGCTGTTCACAAGATCCTATTCAGTTTTTATATTTATAGGCTTTAGTAACTTATCATCAAGGAATTAGCTCGGCTTAACATTATAGCTTGTTTAAAGGATTCATAGCACGATTCGACCAAATCAGCTTAAAAAATTACTGCTACCAGCATCAATCTTTGTAGTGATTGCCCATTCATTGAACGGACTGGTCGTCAGAAACCTATTATGAAATTATAGCGTTATTTCGCTCAATTTACTCTACTATTTAGGTGTCACAAGATGTTGGAAAGGTTATATAAACAGAACCCTCTTGGAGTGACTTTAATTCTAGGAGCACTAATGGAAATGTCAGATTTTCACTTCATTCTACACCCGTTCACCACTTAACCTAAAATGGATGCCGTGAGTGCTAAAAAGAAACTAAAAACGCCGGAAACTATTCCCAAAAAGCCGGTTTTAAGTCTGGCAGCAACATCTGCCGCTTCGATAAAAAACAAAAAATAATCCCCGACCAAATTTGTTACTGCTTCGCAATTTTATCTTACTAAAACGTTGTTTATTTTAGCGAATTTACCAGCACCTTTTATATGAACCGCATTTATATTTTTGTAATGAAAGGTGGAACAAACTAAACAAACTGTTGAATGCACATTTAAAAATGTGTTATCTTGTATATCACGTGCGAACTTTTGTTTGTGGCACCCCCTTTGCCCCTCCGAAGGCTGATAACCGGCGAGCGGCGCGGCGCTCGCGCACAACTGCCACCTTAGTCACCTCTCGGCCCCCGCGCGGAGCGGACGTGTTGTCGTACATTCCTGTTTCAACATAAAATCTCAGTGATGTGACATTTGAACGTGGAATGTGTTTGTGATAGTGATTTCAGATCTCAAACTGATAATCTTCTCAGTTTGGCTGAAGTGATATAAGGTGGAGTTTTTATCTGTGAACGGATCGAGCCGATACCGTTGCGTCGCGCTTCGGTGATTCGGTTAATAACTCGTGGATCTACAGTGCCTGTGTTATAGTGGCTTTGCTAAGATTTAACGCCGTGAAAAGGTCACTTACCTTGATCGGACATTGAAAAAAGTTTTTTATAAGTCTAGTCAATAAAATCTTGCTCCTGGTTGTTTTGTTTCGAATTTCGTTGCCAAACAGGTTGTTGTGTCTAGTTCCTTTTTCCATCGTTGTTGTCTCTTCTCGTTTGTCACTAAACTAGTTTTAAGCATGTTGCGAGAAGTCATTCTTCTTCAGCTTTTGGTCACGCAACTTTGAGACTTTGTCCGACTTTGATTTTATGAAGATGCTACGTAGTAGATTCAAAATGTGAAAGGATAGAGCTCAAAACATTGTCCTCATTAAAATTGAGTAAACTTTCATTTGTGCGATAAAGACAATCGATTCTTTCTCTTGTTTTCACGGTTGATGGATGTCGACGGTGGAACGGTCTGGTTTTTGTTTCGGCCTAGTGAAACGGCGGCAATTGGACCTTGATATCCGGAGTTGCAACAAACTACAATTGAGCGCTACCGACCAGCAGTTGTATAGTGCAAGTTGGGAACTTATTTCTGTCGTACAGAACTAACAGAACAGAAAATGAACATTCCCGACTGCTTTTACTGATTGCAGAAGTTTCTGCAATAAAAGTAGAAAGTTTAAGTTTAACTTCAGGTTTATGTTTCTCTACAATGTATTTAACTTAGACTAGTGTATGATTGCTGGCATCCTAATGGTAACTAATCACAGAAAATTCCACCGATTATGGTTTCAAGATCAAACCACTTTTTCTTACTCTTAGGAAAGTACTTTTCTAATGGTGGCAAGTCAACCTTCCATTATAATGTTCAGAGATCTGGTAATATTGACGGTACAGTTGTTAGCATAGAATAATATTGACATACATTATTGTCTAGTTTAGACGTGAATGTTAAATTTAACATAATAATACCACTAGTTAGTTTGACTTTAATTGCAGCCTACCTTGGACTAGAATACAAGATTTATCTTAGCCTTATTTATTGTTGTATCTGCTATTGTTAGTGTATCGTTGGATTCATTAATGATATCCTTAAGTACGTATGCAATGGAATAGACACCACCTGCTGTAGTTTTAATTGGTTTTGAAGCATGTTTTCTTTTATAAGCTTCACTTTTTGTATACCTTGTCCAAAACTGTTTGCCTATAGTTTGTTGTAGACATGAATCAAAATCATACAGACCATAGATTTGTACATTAACAGTAGCAAAAAGCTCGTGCTTTTGCATTATTTTATAGATTGTGGACCGTCTTTTGACTTCTACATACATATTTCATCTAAAATTATATGTATACCTGATTCGAAATGATGTTTTCCATTGATTTCAACATAAACAGTATAGTCTTTGTTCTCGTGCATTTCGCCGTCACTTCCCCATGCAAACTCGGCAGTCACGCTCGCTACAATTGTAGAATTACAGCGACCTCCTTCTGCGGCTAACAACCTATAATGACATGAAATCGCTCCAATTTCTAATCATTTGCTGTTCTCTGAAGGCTGGTTCGATGGACTGCAATTATTTAACGGGCAATGTAACGGCAAAAATCGAACACTATAGAATTTAATACTTTTATGTTGGTCCATTGGTCTACCAGATTTGTATTTCTAGATGCCTACCTATTATTGTCTCTAGATTAGCCACAATCCAGTAGTTTTACCGTAAAAGAGGAACATCTACAAATCCATACATCCACACAACATTTCGTAGTTATAATCGGTAGTAGCAGGATTTATCTGTTAAATACAAACTTTAATTGAAAGCATTCGTCATAGATAATTCTAAGGGTAAATAACTACAAAAATACGCTATTCGACATAAGTGAAATTGGTTTTCCTTCCTCCTCATAATATTTTTGATATCATCATTTGGTAGCTGTGTACAAAAATGTCATTGTGCGATTCCAAACATACTAAAAACATATATGATTTATAAATAAATCAGTATTCAGTGGTTTTTGCTTTTTAACAGATTTTTCTATTTATTGTAAAAAATATTGTCTGTAATTTATAATCTCAGCATAAAACTTGTTTACAGGCATTAAGGCTCATTTACACGGTAGAAGTTTTTCAAGAGTTTTATCAGCGAAGACCTATAATTAGCTATATGTTACATATTATTAAGTATCATAAAATGTTATAACCTGCTGTTGGTCTTCCAATAAAATAAAATAAAATAAATAAAATAAGACAAATCTGATGCTTACTTTGTTTATCGCGATTAAAAAGACAGAAATGGCAAGAGCCTTGCAAAACTTGCATAGTGTACATAAGCCTCAGGCTTATGTATCAATTGTTTTTAATATAACTCACGTAAACAGCCGTAAGAGGCGGTTACGAATAGTTACTATAATGTCCGTAATATTACCATATTCGCATTTATTACATGTTAATTATTATTGATTGCGTAAAACATGTGATAATATTGAATTGTGTACTTTATGTAGGCCTTTGTAGTGGAATAAACCAGAAAGAACTAAGCGCTGCTTGCAGTCTATGAGATCTATCTATCATCAATTGATTGCGCAGATCAATCAATCAGTCTTTATACTTCCAAAGTGGATTACTACTGCCATGGAATAACGAATGGTGTGTACGTTTATTATTAAAAAAAAGAAAAAAATACCTAGATCTCGTACGATACCAAATCTTAGTGTAATTTATGATCTTATTCATAAAGTTCCACTGTTTTCTGTCATCACCACGTTCGTCTTGGTTGCTGTCAACATAGATTTATGAATTTTCTTTTTTACTAATTGAATGTAATCAATTAATTTACTATTAACCAAATCTAGTACCACGTGACATTAAAAGAGGTTTTGTTACAAAAATCAGTCGAAGCACCGTCCAACTTTTAGGATTACTAAACATAACGAACGAAACGACGAAAGTTTGTGATATCAAAGCGGGTTAAAATATTATCAAATTTAAACCATTTCTGTGTCTCAATTATCGCTCCAGTTCTGACCTTTGTTACTTTTCTTTGGTCAAAAGAGGATTACCTTTACCGGATTATTAACTGATGTAAAGCTGATCATTAGTTGTTACTGTTATTCTTGTACTCTTTTATATCTTTGCATATATCTTCTGTTTCAATCAAAACCTAGTTAGGCCATATGTCCTTATGTAGGGAATCTATAGTTCAATCAGTGGAAATCGAGACTTTGTGAATAGCAAGTCTGTAACCATATAACCTTTCACCACGATGGCAAGTCAAAAACAAATTTGACTCAGCCATCGACACGACAAAGAAAGAAAGAAGTGGTTGAAAGGTTATATGGTTACAGTTTAGCACGTCACTTTACTTTGCCAACGTTTCTATGACGATAACTACGTCATAATCAAATCAAAATGTCAAGAAAGGCAAGGCTAAGGGGCGGATTCATGCCTAAATTAAAAGTTACTTTAAAATATTAAAAACTGTATTACTACCACCTGTTTTATTCACATAATCACTAACTCCGCACCGATTGGTGTGACAGTGGCCCCATATCAGCTTTGATAACCGATTCAGGTGATAAGCGGTGATAGTGCATAGAAACGTGAAACGGTGATGTCATTTATATTAGCGAACGTCTTATCTTTGAGGAAATAAAACAATATCAAGGGTAGGAATTGTTAGTCTTTAAGAAAGTGTTATTATAGCCTGTAATAACGTAATATTGCTGTTTTACATAGAAACACATAAGCATACATCTGAATGAGAAATATATAACAAAAAAAATTGACACAGACAATGTCTTGGCTATAATTTTATTGAAAAAAATTGTTATGCCTCCAAAAATTAGTAACCAAACATCCTTATTATATTGTTGTTGTTTTTCCATGACTAAGAAAAACAATTATACTTACAATAAATAGTTCAAAATACAACGTATTATAATAGCCCATAACTTGTATTTTAAGCAGTTGATTTTTACTTTACGACGATATTGCAAACAAAACTGGGAAGTCCAACAAAACGTCTCGAACATCATAACGTGTACCACCACATGTTTGACAACACTTTTAGTAACCCAGACAAACAAAATGGACGTAAAACATAATTATTTGCTGGTCTATTGATCAAATAGCGTAGCTATCGGTGCTAAGGCCGCCTCGACCTGAGCGAGGCCGACGCTTAGTCAATCCAACTTTTTATTTGTTTGTTTTAACTTCAAGATCTCGATTTGTGCAATGGAAATTATAACGACATTCAACGGTTTAAGTTGAGCAAATTTGCAGCACAGCGTTCTATTTTTCTACTCAAGCCAAGTCGATTGAAGTGCGGCTAGCATTTGATACATACTTCTACGCTCAGGGTGTGTCAGTGCAGAGGTTTGAAGCAGTACAAAGTGCAGCGCTTACTATAATTTTGGGAACGCTGTAACTCCAGGGCTGCCAGGATCAACAGCGAATACACTGTTTACAACAGACACTATGTTGCCAGGATCAGCGAATAGTCCATTATACACTACTGGAGCAATCCAAGGGAAAGCTTGAACGTGTGTTGGCACATTCAACTCGTTACGCTACCTATAATGGTTGTCTATTGGCATGATACACAACACAAAACGCACATTCCTTCAGCAGGTGCAATTTTGTAACTACTTTAGAAAGTAAAAGAAGAACCCCAGTGATATACTTGTGGTACAAATTATTAGTAAACCACTGCCTTTTAAAACATAATATTAACCCAAAACCAAGTTTGCTCAATAATTTCAACGATTAGACTACACAACTGATTGTAACGACATTAAGATAACAGAAAATTTTATGGCATATCACGCGAGCAATATCAACTGAGTTAATATTTGATGGAGCAATCAATACATCGCCTGCTGCGGCGGCTATTGGGTACACTAAAAGTATCATATGGACCAAGCTAACCTTGTTTACGTTCAGCAATTCGTTCTTCAAGATTGCAATATAGTATTTCCTTAATACTTGTAATATTTTAAAGCAAATTTTTAGCTTTGCTATGCCTTTTTATAATTTATAAAATATTAAAGTTGAAAAAAAAAAGCTCGTCTAGCTAAAAGCTGGCACAAAAAGAGTTGAGAAATTTCGAGTCCGGCAGCATACGAATCCATAGCTGAATTGGCAAAGCACTTGGGGCGTATACCCAGGGGGTGCAGGTTCGAGTCCTGCTGGATTCTTAATTTTTCAACTTTAATATTTTATATATTTCCTTAATATTTCCTTTTCCTACAATCCATTTATCTGCCCATCCGACCATAATTAGTAATTAGTCTAGTATCAGCTGTATCAGATTCGTGATCATCACGTTTGTGTTATCAGCAATCATCGTCAGCGAATACTCGTATAATTGTATTCATATGTCACACGAGATTCGTATCTGTAATGCGTCAGTTAATGCTCGGTACCTATTCGATTTATCGCTGGAATTAGGATCCCAGTTTGATTTGGTTGAATAAATTAAACAATGTTGAAGTGATTCATGATCGAAGTAAACTGAAGTTGTATTACGTTGTTAGTTTTACCTTTGAGGAGAGTTGTGTTTTTTTGTGTTGCTATAAGTCCTACCTACTAATATGTAGATACAATAGATGACGCGAGACGTTCGGAAAGACAGCAAGGCAGCAGACGGCAGTACAGTCAAAAGATTCGTGGATTTGCAGTTGGGCTTAGATGGCTGAAATCCTATAATCGAGGGTTCAAATCCCGCTTCAAGTCGAAAAAAGATTTCGACTGTTCTTAGTATTAGATTGCTAAGCATGGCTAAATGCTATATATAAATTGCTATAAGTCTCTTCGAATGTAGACTTATGTTTGTTATAATTATAACCAACGTGATGGGCCTTCTTTTATTCTAGTTTAAGTCTCGTTTTAAACTAAAATAATGAGGTATAGTTCACCCTTAAATCTTACGTGAAATCTTTGTCATTAGCTAACAGTGTGTGCGTCTTTGGCTGCTGTTAAAAGGCAAATTTAAAACAAGCCCTTCGATCATTATGTAATATGAGGGATTGACCTTTTATCACTAACGTGTTACTTGCACTGTTCTTATCACTCGTGAGAACGTGTAAAAATAATGTGAAGTGATAAAATTAATGTTCTAGGTGTCAATATGAATGTTATTTATGAACGATTTTTAATTGACTTGTGAATATTTTTTTTGACTTTTTCTTTTCCATACTTACTAGTAAGTGTATCGCTTGCACATAGATATATATTTGAATTTAGTTACTAAATGCAAATAAGGTGTTATCTAAATTAGTTATGTGTAAAACTCAAAAACTTTCACATTTATTATTTATGTAGGATTAGTAATGTCTTTTCAATCTATGGTTGATATTTCTACTTCTAACAAAAATTGTTTTTCCTGTGTAATAAAATGTTTAACAATTTTTTGCACTGTTATATAATAAATTACGGCAATGTACAAAAATAAATTAATCCCATTTGTCGTAACAAAAGCGAACGTTTCTGAATTAGTATTCGAATCACAAATGCACTATTAATTAAACAGTACCAGTCGTTCTTGTTCTACTTACTTAGTGATCTAATACATATTTGCAATGCACTATTGTTTGAGTTAAGGCACATATGAGTGGGTCTTTGTAATATTGATATTATAGAAGATTTTTAAAGCTTTCGTTAGCTATCTCGATCAAAAATCATCACCGTGTTAACTCTTTTCTCATTGTAGTAAATTAAATTGTTGTAACTTGCCATCATCGGGTGGAATACGAGCTGGATCGTGCAGATAGTTATTTTTTTTAAATACCAAGAATTATAGACGTTAGAGAGACTTCAGTAACATTCAGTCGAGTTTGAACTAGGCATTTGTGTAATTAAAAAAAGCTAAATATTAAGTATGATTTGGATACATACACGACACTAGAAAACGCATCGTGATTTGTAATTCAGCCAGTTAACGTCGACAAAACAAGAATATATTATAAAAATCAATTTAACAGTAAATAAACCTTAGTATTTGTTGAGCACTACAATGTAACTAGTTTGTTCAGTACCTACTTACTCAGTTATTATGACTTTATTATCTTTTAGTGATAATTATAACTAAAGATAAAGGTAAAGTAATTTTATGGGATTCAATTCAAGTAAGTTTTAATTCGTGATTAACTAGATATAATTATTAAAGACTCTTTATGCGTACAAACTTGCCTATAATGAACATTTTATTACAGGAAAGTTTCCTATAATGAAAGTTTAATATCAACAGACACACCTTTGTACACACAGCTGCACGTAAAGCTATATATTTCCAGAATAAGATGGTCTCACATTGCTAATGACTTTCCAAGCAATGCGAGACATGTTACAATGGAAATGTATAGCTTGATATGAACCACTTGAACTCGTCTTAATGTAACTGACTTGGTAATACCGTCTTGACTTGCCCTAAGCCGATAAGCATAATAATGTGACGTTAGTAGATTAGATTAGAGAAAGATATTCATCATTGTGTCAGTGAAAATTAATTAATTAATAGAACAAGGTCTTATCGTAAGTGTTTCTGTGTCAAACTTATGTCGTTAACTCTCTCTAACTTATGCGTTGTATATCTTTCGTTCTCTGTCTTGCTCTATCTTAATATATGTAGAATAGATTTAACTTAGGCTAATGAATTATGCTTTGAAGATGATTAACTTGTATGGAAATAAAAATACCGCCTATATATCTTTTCCGCAGTCGTTATCTTCATTGCTGAAGGTCATGTCTAGCTAGAAGTGTTGGTCACTCGATGCACTATGCTTCTCAAAGTATTACTGTCCTTGGCGGTTTTTATAGCCTTGGTTATTGATAGGTCAGTGAGCGATTTTACTAGGTCTGACCAGCGGGTAGGTGAGCGTCCGCATAATCTTTTCCCGTCGCCCTGGCCAACTAGCATCAGCTTCTCTAAGCTGTCAAGGTTTCTACGAGCGATGTGTCCGAAGTATTTAAGGATGCTCTGGCAACAGATAGCAGACAACGTGCCGATCTGACCTTGAGAATGCACACGTTGGTTCATGAAGTACGCAACATCCTCCTTCAGCACCACATCTCGAAAGCGTCGATCTTTGCCCTTTCATTCTGTCACATCATCCAGGATATAAGCTATAGTTACTTATTTAAAGTAATATTGTATACTTATTCCCTAAATAAGACATTGATCCGGAGGTTGATGTTACGGTCCCTCAATACTCGGTATCCATTTCACGGCTGTTGTTCCTAATGAGTTAAATCGGGTAATTAGTCACAATTCGTCACTTCTTAACCATGTGTGACATTCTGGTCGTTAACTCTTTGACTACGAAACGGGAACAGTCTCGAGTTTTGTAACTGTTTTTATGTGTTTTAGTCAAATTTAGTAGTGGGATTGACGCATTTCTTTAACCATTACAACTTTTGATTTAAAATTGGAATAAAAATTTTAGCTTTGCTATGCTTTATTGTATTTTGTATAATATTAAAGTTGAAAAATTAAGAATCCAGCTGGACTCGAACCTGCACCCCGTGGGTATACGCCCCAAGTGCTTTATGGACGTATGTATAACCGTTAAATACACAGAACTAACAAAACCAGTTTGTCAAATCCACAATTACTATAAAAAGTGTTGCTAAATACTAAAGTTGTTGCAAGCGTTTATTTGCGAAATGAACAGTATCTCATTAGTTTATGCATATTCGTGTGTCCGACTGTACCGTGACGGGTCTACGTGGAATTGTATAAACCTGCTCTCAAATTAGATGTCTGACGTTTAATAGCTGCGCATTTTACAGTATGGTTCTAAAATGTAATAAGCTGAAAAAAGGTCAAAAGATTATTTTTATATACTTTGTAATAAAAAAGTTACATAAGTTCTGCCTCGTAATATTTAAGTAAACAATTATATAACAATAGTTACGCTGAAATATTATGTAAAACTATATTAAACTAAATTAATTTCAAAATTAAAAATATACATTTACATCATCGCACAGTGTTATAAATAAACTAATGAGGTAATGTAAAATTTGTTTTTTTTATATTTATTTGTGGTTTATTTTTTTTAAAGCAAGTAATTATTGTTTTATGTAGCAATAAGTAGTAAATAATTACCTAGTAAAAGACCTTGTCGCACTGAATTAGAAATTGGCTCTAATCATGTGAATATTATTATTGTAATTTACTGTTAAAAACATTGAAGGACGGCTTAAGTAGTTTCAGACGTAAACTTAGCCAGTTTTTCTAGCCTAGACCAAAAAGTTGGCATCCAATTAGCGAAGAATATATTTTTTTATATAAAAAAGCCTTTCTTTGCAAAGAATAGGCACGGAGCCAGACTCCATTCAATTTTCAAAAGTACTTTAATTTTTCACTACCTAGTTCACTCTTGTACTTTTTTCGGCTTTTTTTTATTGAAAGTGACTACGGAAGCGAAGAAAATATCTTTAGAATAGGTAATGAGATTTCTATGAATTTACATACAAACATTTGTGTAAATATTACTCAGTAGAAACTCGGGGCATGAATAATTATGCTTGTTGTCACCGGAATAAATACCTATGTATGGAAACGAAGGGTTATATTGCAGCGCTTTAAATAATATGATCGTATCATCAAAATGACTGACTAATACACCAAAGCTATCAATCAGTATTTGAAAATGGTGATTAATTTTCACCATTTTACCAATAAATTCTAGATCTGTCTCAATCGTTTTAGGGCAATAAAAACACCTTTCTATTACAACTTTGATCTATTAAGAAAAGGCAGTCAGTCAGTCAGTAAAGAAAAACTCATTCTTAGGACATTACACTAGAATTTCCTATACTTATGTATTAATGAACACAGGTGTATTGTATTTCAAAGGCACGTTGCATGCACATGTTCAGGCTCGTCAGACGCTCGGGCGATGCAAGTACTTAACCTTGATCGACTACTATTGTAAGACTAAGACATATCGGGTGTATTGTTTGTATGTACCACCTGCCATTGCAATGGTAGGACAATTAGATTCGCGGATCAGTGAGTTTTGTTCTTCGAATTCAAATTCAAATCATTTATTTTCATAGGCCCCAGGAGGCGCTTGAACACGTCAAAACATTACAAAAAATGATATAAAAGTAAATAATAAATAATACTAAATTATACTAATTACAATGATTTGAATAACCGGGGCTCAGATTAATTTAAATCAAACGGTTTAGAATCGAATTAAAATCAATCTAAGTACCAGCTCCGATGGGTATTGCATTATGAGAAGAGCTGGTGAGAAACTCATGTGCACCATCTTTTAAAATGAAAAATATTTTATTTCGTTATTTATGTCTAGAAATACCGGTTGGATTGACCACTGTGCAGTAAAAATTGTAGCTATTTTTGCTGGGCATTTTGTAAATGAAGTTTTACTTGTAATTTCTATATACAGAAGTTTCATGTCTGGTTTTAAAATTTCAAGTTGTGAGAGACTGAATCACAGTCATTCGATGCACCTCCAATATTTAAATGGTATCGTTTAATACCAGGTGGATTGCAATTTCGGCTCTACTACATATGAGATATATCTTCCATTAGTAAATTTCCATCAGGAATTCTCAATACCTACCGATTCATTACTTAGATTACTTTTCAGACCGACATTTAATATTACTGTTTTAAAAAATATGTCACACCTATTTCATTAGTTCGGCGCGTGTATTTTTTTCATTACTCTATATATCATTTTAATATCATGACAATTCAAAAATAATAAATTCAAGGTAACATTATTTTGTGATATTTTATTGACTGTCCATTAGCAAAATTTATTTTTTTCAGAAATTATTTATTACCTTGTTAAAAGGAGTGTAAAACAAAATTATCATATTATTTTCGATGTTAATGATAATTTCGAAAAAAAATTGGCATTCCACAAGTCTGCAAATGATATACAATGTGACGATAATATTTTAAGTTATTAGTCTAATATATTTTATTAATTTATGATTTAAAACTGAATGCCAACGTTATTAGGATTGTTGTCAAATATAAGACATGTTTTGGCCTATTTAAATTAGACATACTCCCACAGGCCCATCCATAAACGGATCCTCATAATTTTTATATGTTAATCTTTTCGGAGAACATTAATTTGTTATCGTTTAACATTCTTTATTTTAATATTTTATTGTTAAACTAGATGTTGGAATGCCGTCAATTTAATAGAAAAAGTTTAGGAATTATATTTTGATGGTGATGTGTTTTTTGTTATACGCGCTTAGACTACATTTTATGTTAAAAATAAAATTATTTTTCTAACGAGTTCTCTCTGTAACAGTTTTTTCTAGACTTTTATTTTTCATTTATAAAAGTTTTGTCTATACTCTTTCCCTATTTGACTTAATTGTCTAGATGGGAAGCATATTTGATATTAGAACCGTTTTTATAAGAAAATTGTGTCCGATAAATCGATATAGTATATCTTCTTTATTAAAAATAGCTTTCCAACAATACAGCACTCGAGTATCACGATATAATATGTCTGATATATTGATAAACTCCAATGTTTATGAACTGCTATCGTTGTTATCAAAACGCTCACTGATAACACGATAATGCTCACTTGATTTAGAATTATTAACTTAAATGTATCACTTAGTTTTATTGTAGTCTGTTTGAGGTTATGGCTGGTTGAGCGACCATTCAGTCTAGCTCGATGGATTTCACGAGGTATTCGAGTATGTAGTAAGAACCAACGTCATTTGTTATGGAAGTATAGGAAAACGCCCTCTAGCGAGAACAAAGACAGATTTACGAACTATTCCAAGAGATTCCGTAAAATTATTAAACTTACACAAAGGGCACAAAATAATCATTTTATAAATACATCCCTCAACAAATCTAAAGCATCATGGGTTTCGGGTTAATCTCCGGGTCAAACAAAAGTAATATTCCGGATTGTTAGTAACAACACTTCTTCTGGAATTGTCACTCCCTATTACATGTCTAGCATCAGGTGAAATGTGGGTTTTGTACACCTTTTCTGGGTAATAAAGGCGTAATCTTTTATTCTAATAAGGTATTTCGCAACAAAGATCATTTGTTAAATTCAAATTTCACACTGCCACATTTGCAATAATATGAAAATAATACAAGAAACTAAAACTTAAGATAAATAAAATTGAATAGCCTTTTATTTCCTGCTAGCATTAGGTTTTTACAAATTCACCATAAATCTTAAGGTAAAGTTTAATAATACATCGGCGACTAAAAACAATACACAGGTTTACAAATTCACTGTAAATCTTAAGGTAAAGTTTTAATAATACTTCGGCGACTAAAAACAACACACCTTTCTTGTAGCGTGAGTCAAGTATTATCTCATGTTGACATAAGAAATAGTGTCGCGAATTATCTACAAGGAAACCTGCAGCTGTTATCATTCGTTTACACTGATAAAGGCGTGGAAAGTATATTAGAATGTTTTAGGTATTACACTCTTTATATTGGTTGGCCTATTATTATTCAAAAACGAACTGCTTTCCTACTATGTATTTTTATTTATATCGTTCGGCAAAGTATTGATTTGTGGAGTATTTCTATCGGAAAAAACCTATGTGAGGAGATGAAATTTTTTAAGGCAAACATCTGTGTTTTCTCGCTTACAAGAGATATCTAAAAGTCTCTT
Source organism: Hypena proboscidalis (assembly GCA_905147285.1). NCBI lineage: Eukaryota > Metazoa > Arthropoda > Insecta > Lepidoptera > Erebidae > Hypena > Hypena proboscidalis. Next base: position 10,963,491 of record LR990152.1, read on the forward strand.
CCTATGGTTATTCAAACTTAAAATTCTTCCATGAAGTTATTTCACCTTCACATAAAACGAATCTTTTTGATTCGCTCTCAGTTTCTACTACAGATATTCAGTTGTGCATCGTCCGAGACTTTGACATCCATTGTGTTGCCAGTGTCGTCTGATTCCACGTTAAGATACATGAGAGAGCTGGCCCTTTGTTCCACGGACTGTGAAATCGCGCATTTGCATCGAAATAAATAACGTGGAAAGGAAACTAAAAAAACTTGACATTAAAACTGGCTCCTAACTTGGGAGAAACATAACGCCTATATTACCCAGTCAAATGTGGTAGTACTACACTCACATTTTTCCTGTTATGTTTAAGTCCCATGGGATAGGGGGTGAGCCTATAGCCATCCACAGGCACAATTCCAACTCAGATTTAATATTAGATTGCTAAGTAAACCTAAGTTTAATTAAATAGTTAATATCTGCCAAGTTTGTAAACAGTACAGACAGGAGAATGGAGGAAATAGACGTTCTGCGCCGACCCCAACGTTTGACGTTTTGTGCCGGAAAAAGAGTAAAACATAAATATTTTGAAATCTGAACAGTAATTCTCCAACGATTAAATTTATCTAATATTAATTTCGCCAAATGATTGAAAGTAAGATCTAAAAACAAACTTAAAACTTTAATTACTATATAGATGGTCTTTTCTCAAGATTGTGTTTATACTTAGATAAGTAACTTTCTTAAAATCGACCTTATAATTAACAAAACAGCTTGTATGTTGCGATGACCTACTGTCTGCCAACTGCTAACGTCTTACAAATTGAGATGACTCACTGCTCGTACTTATTTACTAAGTTTTACTCGTCAAAATAATTTGCTATTTCGCAATGGTTTTAAATAGTATTTAAATTGTATGTAAGAACCTGATTTCCTTGGCTCCTTGTTAAATATTTCTGGTCTGCTCCCTGTTAGGGTGGCGATCTTTCTCAATAACTAGACTCGTATATCCAAAGATCTAGAATACCATTTAGCTTATAGATACTAACCTAACCTACCATTATCATCTCTGCATCACCCTAAGGTTGGGAATGGCTACTGCATAAAGTTATAAATAAATAAATATTTAAATGTAAATTTTAATAAAATTGTATATTTTGTTACACTTTAAGCTATAAAATTGAAATGCAGACTTCTCAATCTAGTTGAGAAAGCGGAACGAATCGATGTTTCAGTCACACTCTGAATATTTTTTTGCGAGGAAAAGTAAGTTCGTTGCGATGACGTTCACTGAAACAGACCAAATGACCAAACACGTAAAAAGTGTTAGGAAACATTTTTTTTGCTTCATGATTTTATATGTTGACTGTATAACAAGAGAATACTTGCAGTCTGGTAAACACATTAACACAATCTAAATATTATAAATCACGCTACAACCCGCGGGAGCAAAGCAGCAATACTTAAAGCAAACAGCAGCCATTCTCAAAGATGCAAGCGTGATGATAAGTCTGACATACTTAACCTCTCATATATCATTATAGCAGCCTGGCAGATGCCGCGCGCAGCCTCTGACGGTAACGGTACTCTTAACGGTACTCTCCACATTAATTGTAGCCAAATTATTCTGTAAAGAGGTTATTCATTGCGAATTTAGTTATATAAGTGGAAGGTAAAACTATGTTTTGTTGAGGACGAATCACTGGAATAAGAAACGATTTATTTACTACTGTAGAATCTGAACGAATTTTGAAACCCCGTCGATTTTTGTACGACATATGGAAGCTTTGAAAAGATCAACATTTGTTAGAAGGTCATTAGTTACTTAATGCTAGTACAAACTGCTTTTGTAGATAAATGTGTGTATGCTACACACATTTATCTACAAATCAGTTTTGATTGCGTATTGACCACGTGTCGATCATACCAGTCATGAATGACATTGTACTCAGATAAAACAACGTTCTTGCAGCAATTATAACCTTACTTCTATAAACAGATAACCAGATAAGGTCGGATTGGAGTCAGTTACTCAATATGCATATATATACGTGACTTTGTACTCCGTATAAACGGTTTATTAAGAGCAGCAACCGGAACTGGTATATTTTATACCATAAATGTCTTTGCCGGAGTACTAGTTAGATTCAATCAGGCGATGTCGGCAAATCTACTATTTTATAGTAAATTAGTATAGTGCGTGCACTTCATCTTCAGACTGACTTAAAATCATACTCATCATCCTTCAGCCCAATAAACTTTTAAAAATATAAGAGCATGACTACACTATAGATACTACCGATAAAAATCTTCGGGTACTCTAAAAGTAACCAGTCTTCTATGTCTGAAAATAAAGTATAACCTAACTTTTGTTATAAATTAGAGAAGTTAAGCGTTGGGCAATCATTACAATATTTAAAACTATGAAAGTAGGAATGAGTGCATTTTATAGTTGCAATCCACATAATGATAGGTAGAAAATATAGTTTGTAGACTTCACTAAAGACCAAGTTTCTACTCCGGAGGAAACGATTTCATATATTTTGTGTCTGTAGTTTCAGAGTCTAGCTATCATTAACCAAATAAACACTTAATAATTCGACGGATCCTACATATACAGTGCAAGTTAAAAAACGCAGTATTATTGGTGAGCCATGTAGGGCCAATTTTAATTACGCTTAATTCGGTTTTTGATCTCCCTGTCTCGATTTAACATTGAATGTTAGAGAGAGATTGTTTACCTGTAAAATTTTCAGGCAAAAGATGATAAGAATTAAGTATTTTACTAGGTCCTTTCTAGTAAAACAAACCTCATTTGCATTTATTATCTATTTGCCGTAGGTCAAACCTTTAGCGACCCGACTATATTCTTAATAGGCTCTTCAGTGTAGGGTCTTTTAAAGAGGCTTATACAACGCGTCCTTGTATCGTAGAAAGCATTTAAAAGAGTAGGCTCTTTTAAATGCTTTTGTCCGTGTCAAAATAAAGGTAACAGTACCCTTACTTTCGGTAGTACTCCCGAAACGGTAGTCACCAGTAATTCCGCAGACAGTTTAACTAAAATTTTCTGAATTTGCCAGTGAAATCATCTATGATTCGGGCCCATTTTCGCACTTGGTGTTGTTGCCCCTTTATTGCGGTACCCCAATAAAACCGGCTGTGCTGCCCACAGCTGATCTAGAAGCATTTCATTACAGGCCGTAGGTGTTAGTAAGGCTTAGCCAACTGTGCCATGTAGGAGGCTGTGTAAAACTGCCTTAATGTGGTCAGATAAATAGTCGTCCATGTTTATTTGATTATAGGAGAATGTTTTCTCTGCAATAACTTAAAATGAATTAAAGTAGGTAACTTTTTGAGGAGTTTTGAATCTACCAGTCTTTTGTGAATTTTAGCTGCCACTTATCCTAAGGTTGTTGAGGACCTAACAATAGTGTATTACCGGATTTCTTTTTAGATACTCCTATAATACTGTCAGCGTGCAATGCAGTTATTACGTTCATAATGTTGATTGTTATTACATAATTTGTATTTTATATATTTTAGATAACATTTTACGAATCTTTCACTTATATTCATCCGGCCGTCTAATAATTTTAATTAACTGTTAAAATGAGTTATATTTTTAAACTTGTTTTATTAAATTTAGCTTTCACTCATTCATATTCAAACATTTAATTACAATTTTACTACAATCGGAAAAGATTACATCTGTCTTGGCGGATACATAAATTAACAATAGGAAATTGTTTGATTAATTATTCACATTAACAGATAATATTATTAGATTAATAGAATGTCACGAGTTAATTGGTTTCTAATGTTGATTTTATTCCATCAATAAATTAATTCATAAATAAAAATCACACTAAAGCTTTCCCCTTGAAAATTAAAAAGTATTTATTTTTTTCTTTTTACGTAAAAATTTAATAACACAAGTCAAGTGTCAATCTGGCAAATATCTGGCATATTTTAAAATGTACGAATCAACTTCGATTGTACCTAATAACGTTTTGTTCAAAACTAATGTTATAAACATGCCATCAATTCAGTTATTTAATTTATTGTTGTACCTAACTATTGAAAACTGTACCAAAATTAAAAACATGAATAAATCTACGTTCAAGTTTTATTCGCCTCTGTGAAACCATATTTGCGTGAACTACACACATTAGAATGCTGTAGTTTACGGTACACAGCCGGAGCAGAGAAATGTCAGGCCCACTTTCTATTGGACAGCAGATCTAGACATCTAGCTCTATTTGGGTCTAGGTTTCCGGGAAACGCACGTTTTTATGCTGTACCCCATATGGTAAGGTGGCCGTATTGTGGCTATTTACTTTGTAAGACATCGAAATGTCATAAAGCTCGGTAAAACTCAGTACCACACCATGTATTCCTGTTTGGTAGACCCTGAAATTATTGGTACGGGAGACAATTTTTTATTTTTTGTTAAAAAAAAACAAAACCTACACTAGGAATAACTCCTGTGACGTGGGGTGTTCACAAACATGCATTTCGCACACACAGCACAGCCAGAGTCAGAACAAATCTTTGCGGATGTCACAAAGATTTGTCCCATTTGGGGATCGAACCCACAACACCAGTGCAGTTGAAAGCGGCGAGGCGACCGCTTTAACCACTAAGCCAACTGTGCACTCAATATCGGAGTTGCGTTTAACTGTGTTATTTTGTTCGCTCACATTCTTATGTAGTCTCCATTTGATATTTCTTGCTACACATATGGCATCAAATACAAATAAAACTAGCCTAAGATTAGCCAAGGCAGTTAGATGAACTTTGTTAAAAGCGATATAATTAGAATATAATCTATCGTTTATATTCTAATTAATACATTGCAATACAAAAATGACCAGATGTTTGTATGATTAAATTCCCAACACCATATTTGGCAAACTGATTCAGTGTATTAGATTGCTGCCAATGTCCTAATTAGGAGATGGACCTTACCAAAAGAAGAATGATTAGGCTCATTATACGTTATTACTTCCGAATACGAACTTATATGAAACCGGTCGTTTTTATTTAGAGCTTATTATTTCGTATTTAGTTTTCTTACTTGAAATTATCTTGGTGACTTTACTTGGACGATATAGTTTTTGGTAGAATGATATGAAGGTTTTTTGTTAAAGTTAAGGATTGTTTTGGCTAGGTGCGCTATATGTACTCCCTATTTGCGATGCCACATAGTTCTTTACGTTCATTACGAATATAACAGAATTATATTTTGTATCCCAAGATATATAACTAAGACATTTTCTTTCTATTTCTGTCTACAAAACTAATAAACTCGAATTCAATATTTCAAGCTACGATAAAACTGGCGGTTGCCAAAAAATCACATCCGAAAACAACCTGTCGCCTAAAAAAAGCAGGTAACAAGACAGATGGTAGCCAAGACTCGGTTAGTAATATTGTGCACCTTATATGGTCATCATTATTAAACGCTAATATATTCAATCGCTGACAAATCAATAAAAAAAACATGTGTGATTCGATTCGTAGAAAATCACCGGTATAAATGACCGTGGAAAAATAATGACTGCGGATTTTGAACTTTTTGCCCTTTTAATAAGAGTTCAAATACCCACGCTTTTTACGCCTACGTTATCCAATAGGTGAGGTTACGTAAGAGCTTACTGTTTTTTCTGAATTATATTGTAATAAATAAAATAAAAAAAAAAAAAAATAAAATAAAAATCGTTTATTTTCAGACATAGTCCATAGAAAATTATAAATTACAATTATCATTATTATTATTAATCAACTTACAATAAAATGCATAATTATATTAAAATTAAAATTAAATTAAATTAAAGTTATTATTAAAATTAAATTAAATTAAAATTAAAATTATTATCTATTTACATCCCTTATTCCTTCCAACATGAAGTTCAACAAAACGGCCAAGTAACACAGAATCTGATCTGTCAGCTATTATTTTCAGCACACTGTTTCGGCTACCTCGTACGCGACGCATTAGTGATGTTACCTTCTTGCGCATCATTGCGTAGAAGTCATCTACACCGGCGTCGGCGAACATGCCAGATGCGCTGCAGCATCGAGGGAGCCAAAACAGTGCCCTAAAAACATTATTGTACTGGACGCGCAAGGCATTGTAGGCTTTTTGTGTAAAGTTCGCCCACAAACTGCTGGTGTAGAAAGTTTGGCAAAAAGCTTTAAAAAGCGTTACTTTTACTTCAGCAGTGCACCGAGCAAACCTATGTGCCAACATATTACCACGCACCGACAATGCCCTGCGCTCCCTTTCAATATCAAGGTCATCAGATAAATTCTCCGTTACAATATGCCCAAGATATTTAAATTTTGAGACACGGCATAGAGGTATTCCGTTTAACAGTAGTGGTGGAATAAAGTCGAGTTCTTTATTATTACATTTAAATATCATGAACTCACTTTTGCTTTCATTGTACCTAAGGCCGTGTTCCATAGCATAGCTTTCACAGACCTTTGTAATAGTTAGAAACTAAAAATTGATGAATTATTTCGCGTAACGCTGTTTCATGAATCTGATCTATACGAAAACATTCCTATCTCTGACATTTCATTCAAAATGAGAGATACTTGACAGCTTTAGCTATAGCTATAGATCGCTCTGTACCGCTCAAACATTGAATAAAAGAGAGATGGAAAGACGGTTTAAAAAATGGTATTTAATATAATATTTAAATATGGCCCATTTGTTGTCCTGTTCATTACTTCTCACACTTTGTACCTCAAAGACCTTATGCAGGCCAACCAAAAAGGCTTCCCAGTCGCATCCCATTGGTCTAAAACCATATAGATAGAAGAAAAACATTTTTATATAGTCATTGACACGACAAGAAGAAGAAGGTATTTTAGATGACGGTTTACAGACAGAATGAGAAAATAATTTCTTATTAGTATGCTAGCTTGGCGAATCTGTAATTGTGAATACTTGACGGTTTCTGCCATAATGACTTCTGTCATATTATCTATAAGTATGCCAGACAGAAAATTCTTTATAAATCACTGAGCTTCAAGCGCGTCAATCCGCAAGGCATGGGAATAAAAAGGTAGGATTTGTCCATCCTGAGGTCATATACAAAGTTGACTATGTCGTGGCTTAAAATAGTTCTAAAATATACCAACTTTATCGAGATCGGTTCAGTCGTTTAGCTTTGAAAGTATCTTATTAAAGGTTATTAAGTAAAGCTTACTACTCAAGGAAGTACCAAACCAAGTAAATTTTTCAAGAAAAACCTTTTGGAATGACTTTATTGTTCGCCATTAAAGTAATAGCGACAGTCTCCTTCGTAATGAGTGGAAATCATTTTAATGTCGGCTGGAACTAATGACTGCACTTTGGTTTAGTCTGGATTACTTGGACAAAGTTTTTTTTTTTGATTTAAAAGTCTTATCATTTTAAAGAGCGGTAAACGGTAGTTAAATATACGTTTTATAAAAATAATATTGTCAATATAATTATATCCTAAAATTACAAATAAAAAGTTAATCATCTTATATACAATACATTTGAAGCTTTTGCCGTCACTTAAATTACCTTTAGATGATGAAATATACATAAGCTTACTCTCACGTTTCACACACATTTTTCACGTATCATCAAAATAATAATCGTACATTAAGAATAAGTGTACATGACACTTCAAATTTTATATTTATAAAAGTATATAATTCTCTCGTATTCGGCTTATATCGTGTTACATAACAAAAAAATATTTAACCGTGAGGTATTACTTAAAAATAATGATCTTTTGTCGTCCAAAGAGGTTTAATGCCCTTTTATCTAAAAAACAATGTCGTAAGACTTTCTCCGTGCGTCCGTCCCACAATGTCCCACATCTAGTTACGTCACTTCTCCATTCAAAACGTATCTCGTTTTCTCCGTGGTTTTGACGGCTTTCTTTATGATGACAGCCGGCCTCTTGAATCATTATTTCTCGATTTTACGAGTGACAAAACACCCGTTTGTTGTGACAAAGTAGTCTTAATCTTGGTGTAAATCCTGTCAAGACCACACAAGATGAATTGTATGAGTGCGTGCTTTGGAGGCTTTTCGTAGGCGTTGAAACAAATTAAAAAAAAACTGGGTATGCGTGAAAATTGCGGTGTGTGTATGTTGTTGATAAGTTCATTAGATACACATTTAGCTGTTATTTAGTACTTATCATGACATGTTATGACTGTGAAATACGTAGAATTACAATGCACGTGCGTGATACGCTTATCAAAAATGTATAATGTAAAGGTACATTATTTAACTAAGTTTTCTGTTAAAATTAAAATGTATTAGCCAAATAATGGTGATATCTAGCCTTGTAATTTGATAAGTACGGAATGTATAGTAGTGAGGGCCTGCTTCACCAGTTCTAAATAAGTGGCTGGTAGCGTATTCTAAACTTATAAGGACAGATAAAATGTAAAATTTGTATAGGAATTCGTAGAATTAACGGAGAGCTACTTAAGTATACGAAACTGTATCACAAACTCTTGAAGCTAGGCCCAAATCTTTTAATGTAGAATTTTCTTGTCCGTATCATCGGATGGACTGCAAAATTGTTAGTGACATTGGCTGCTAACAAATAGAATATAAAATATAACCTAACCGAATGTAAAAGTGACACAAATTACACTTAAAAAAAGAACACAGCTGTCACTTTCATTTATGTGTGTTATATACTTATTCTGTATAAGGTTTATCTAACACCTCTGAAACTGGGGCTATATATTATGTTCTCTTTGTTATAAAACTCATAAATAACAAACACGTTTAACAAAATCTAGTGAAACGAAGCTATCAGCCAACAACAGTCGTGATTGGTATTTGGTGTTCTCTCCATTAAAATACAATTCTCGTACGCCGGATATTGTGCTGTCAATATTTGACGCAATATTTGTTCTAGTTGTTTATTGCTTTGTACGTTCATTTTGATCAGTTATTAGTATATTATTAAGGTACCATTACGGATTACATTGATAGAATAATAAGACCTGCGAGTATTTTATTGTTTTCCTTTTGTTTAACTCAGAAAATATGAAAATAACTCGGGTGTTCCAGGGTTTCGATCTTTGATAAAATCTTATGATTATATATGTATTTATCGTGCTTCCATCTTGTACTATGCACAAAATAGTTAACAAAAAAATCTTTATTCACGTCCCACAAAGAATCACATGAGTTAAGTAAAAAAAAAGAATTAACATTTCATACTTAGAATCTAGAGTATATAAGCTTTTGCACATTTTTTAACATTTCATACTTAGAATCTAGAGTATATAAGCTTTTGCACATTTTATAATTCCCAAGAAATCAAATTATGTGTACTTAAAGGAGACAGTGTGCGTGCGTGAGTATGTGTGTGTCTGTGTGTGAAATATAGCAGTGAAAGATATAAATGAAAGTAAATCCTTGAATAATGCGTCCTCGTGTGTTTATAATCAGTCCAGTGTCCTCGGGGTCAAACGCATTGTCGTCAATGTGGACTAAATACTCTTAATTAGGGGATGTACGCTGTATATAATTTCCTGTCATTACCGTTTTTGGCTCGTTTTGGTCACAATGGCCGACGTCACACAGATTATGTTGTTAGACTGCTCGTTTAGACTTCGTAATTGTCTTATTGCGATAATGATTCTTATTTTCTACGTCACGACAAACCTGAAAAGGTCTTATTACTCATCGACTCGAAGGTTTCTTGGTCAATTTATTCACTTTCCTCCCATTTATATCCTGCAATTTTAAACCAAATTTGTCTTCTAGCGTCTTTACAAATAAAGTAGGCTGTAAATATACCAGAATTACACTAAAACCCACTTTCCCCGTAAAATACCATTAAATTTTAGTACTAACGTCTCAATATTACGGCTCGAATATCCATTCTTTGAAATTGCATCAAACAATCGATAAACGTGATATAAACGCACAAACTGGTCTAATCGACGAATTCACGTATCGCTTGACGAGGCCTTTGTAGTGCCAGAGAGAGACAGCAACACAAAATACTCGTTTAGAGTGAGATAGAAAACTACTCGCATCGACGCTCATGAGTCATGCTTCGGCGCCCGCGCCGACACAAATGGTGGTCCAAATAACAAAATATAGCGGGTTTTTTAATATATTACCATAATTTGAAATAATGTGCCAGGAGGGCAAACACAAAAACTGTATGTGTAATTATTTTGCTTTGGTGTGAAACAATGTAGGAGTCTAACCGTGAACTTGTTGACTCTACATCTATATTAATCGATGGAAATGTATAAATAACTTTGTATATTTTATTTATTGATAATTACCCTATAAAAATAGTCAAAAGATAAATGTGCACAATTTCAAAGAGACACTCTAGGAATACTCATTAAATACAAATTCAATATTTTCAACAACCATCAATCAATGTCAGCTACGATACAGAATTGTAATTTAAATATTTTTGTTATAAAATTTATTACTATCTTCAAATTAGAATTTCTAAATCGACTTGAACTAATTAAATTGCCTCAGGTGTTAATCTAAACAACAAATCAATATCATCAGTCTAAATTGAATCTACAGTATCAAAACCATTTAGAAATTAAAGCTATCAGAAGTTGGCATTGAAACATTTCAAACCAATGAACTTGGTTAAAAACTTGTTCCACGTGTGACGAAAGTTGCGACCGATCTGACGGGGTCGAGCGAGATGTATTACCACCTTCTTCGTCATTGGCCAACTTAACCACGCCAGGTGGCAATACATCTGTGGATACAATACAAATGCTTGTCCCAATATGGACCAAGCTCTTGAAATTCAACAAATTGTTTTAATTATTTTTGCCAACCTATTTCTCCATCTGCTTCTCTATCATCTATGTTAAAATATTCTGTCGCTATATTATAATCTTACTCATCTTCTATCAGTAATTTATCAAATCTAACACCACTTACTTCTGAATCAGAGTGTGCGATTATTTAAAAATTTGTCCTTGAGTGTGCACGGGTTGTTCTTACTTAATGTATTTCAAAATTGACTACGTATGAAACTCGTTATGTTGGCAGATCGTCTCGATGCGAAATTTGCCTCGGTGACTCACCGGCTCCACTATTTAGTTTAAACGCTACGGACCGGTTTGTACTCGTTTTTGTTGAAGCCACAGTTTTTTCTTCCTTTTTAACAAGCACATTAACCGTATTAATATCCTGTTGACAATGTTTTATATTGTCAAGATTTAATCTATTTAAAACCTCATTTGAGCATGCTTCTTATGGATTTAGTGCTGAATTGCTGTCAACTATATTAATATCATTTTGATCCAAAAAATTGTTGAAGTTTTTACAGAAAATATTTGTGATTTTTTTATAATATCTCTTAGAGAGTTGAAGAATGGAACTTTTGCCTTTATCACGACTTCTCTTTGTTATAATGTCGTTATGGGAACCGTTAATGTGATTTAATCGTGCCTAACTTTGAATTTATGCACGCAATTTGGTTTTTGCATCGTTATATCGCTATCATTCGTGGGAATATTTCTACAAAACAGTTTTGTATCAGCTTAATTGTTAACTGATTAAATTATTGACGCTTGTTTATACCTATTATTTTTTCATTTTCATTTTTGCCCCGATATCTTTAACTTAAACTCTCCGTTCACTTGTTCACACAGTTTTTGCCTTTCTTTACGTTTAAATTATGTCAGAGTGATCTGTATCACGTTTACATTATAAATTATGTATGCATGAGAAATGGTTCAGGAATTTTATCGCTCATGCCTAAATAAGTGAAGCGCCACCTGATTTGAACCTAACCGGTTTTAATTATCTCATTTACTACATGCAAAAATGTTAACAAAATATTCTTCAGAGTTTGATGTCTGGTTTATTTTATATCTTGTTTGAAAGCACGAATTTAGGTTATATTAGAACAAAGAACTTGTACTCAGGCACCTGATTATATTTCCAACAGGTTTTCTTAAGTAATTTAACAAAATATACATACTTCTTTAGCTTCCTAACGGCAGGTTTTAGTGTTCCCCAAACGACTGTTTCGCGTAGGTTGGATTTACAGCCTTCATCTAAGTTTATTTCTATAAGATTAGCCTTTATTCGTCCGATAGTTGGATTAGCGTTGTTGTTACGACTTAATCTGATTTTAAATTCACTTTTGGCGGTTTTATTGGCTTACCAATGTTAGGTATGGTATGTACGGGCTGGTTAATTATGATGTTTGGATTAGAGTGATATATTCAATTTATAATATGAAGAGATTATACTTTTTACCTTATAATTGTAAGGAAAAACGACTATGCGCCTATGACACTTAATGTTTTTCTTTCTTATCTGCCTCGATGGTCTAGTGGTTAGCATATGCCCCTCTCACTGCGAGGTCTCGGGGTCGATTTGAAGTGTTATTTGTAAACTTTACGTCAGGCAATTCACAAAAGCAGTACGGAGTTGGAATTGTGCCTGCGTGGATGGCGATAGGCTCAAGGTGAAATGTGGGTGTTTTACACCTTTGCCACACATTTCTGGGTAATATAGGCGCGATGTTATGTATCGTTATGTGTGTTATATTGTTCTAGGCGAAACAGCGGATGTATAATTTTGAACACGACATATTTATCGTCAAAACGGGTGATGTTATGATGACTTCTAAGAAGTTTACAAGTTAAATAGTTATTATTCAACACAAATATGATTATTTGAACATCCAACGAATTTTTACAAGAACCATCTGTGCAAACTTTCAACCCATTTAACAAACGTCATGCTCTCCACAAAAGCGTGGCTATGCCAGTAACTGTCTGCCACAAGTTGACGGTAAATGGTAATATCAATGGCCTTCATTACCATATATACCAGCGTAAGCGGCTGAACGTGTAGGCTTGGAGAAGTGAGTGAGATTGAGGCAGGAAAAGAGAAGCGAATAAGAAAATGTTTTTAATTTTGATGCTGTATTTAGGTTACTGGAGATAAAATATATTTGTATAACTGGTTATTAGTTTATATTATGTCAAGATTAAGTAAGGCTATTGAAAGTACCTTACTGTTAAGTTAATCATACACAATCTAAGTAATGCATCGATCTTTCTACAATGTAACATTGCGATTTATTTAAAAATCCTTCACTCGAGGAGATTACAATACGCTTCGTTTGGTATAACGTGAATTCAGCAATTTTTCCTCATTGGTATTCCCTCACGATCGCTGATTCACAATCCTTATTTATAGTGTCAATAAAGCAATAGTCATTATTCCTTTTGTTTCAATTTCGTTTCGCCAATATAACCTTTACTGCTCCATCTGCTTTCAAACAGTTGAAAAACATTCCGCAAAATATTATATATCTGACGTTAAAATCAAAACAATTGTAGTCAGCCTCGCTGTAAGAATAGAAACCAACATCCATGCAAGCAGATACCGACACAATGGCGGAAGCTTGTGGTCCACGCAAACCAGTTAACTCACTAGAAACTACAAACTAAAATGCACTCTATCGCAATGAAATAGAAGCTGACTGAAATGAAAATGCTAATGCGGTTTTTGCTCACAAAGAGTAGAATTACGTACAGTTATTTCAAGCTAGGGAACCTGAGACTGCGAGGCAAGTACTGTGTATTCGATGCATGTGTAAATTGTTGGATTTTACAGAAAACAATTAATGTGACTATTACTTCTACAATAAGTGGCTTACTTGCAAAACTCTGGCAAATTTATGATTGTGAATATAGTTTTTCCATAACAAGAAAGACAGACATAAGATGAACCAAGCTAGACCATACATTTTGGGCAGGTTCGATTACATTATTTCGTAGTCTAGTTTTAAATTAGTTTTGTAAATATAAAAAAAAACGTTTTATTATGCTCGATTTACGTAACAACAAATTGCGGTATTCAACAACGTTTTAGAAAACATAAATGTAGTTTTCTGTTTGTATTCTCTTTCCCGTAAAATCTCGCTAGTTTCTCTACTATATTTAAAAGGAACAACAAATACATTTCTTTTAAGAGATTTTTGTGTTGGAAAACGGCTTACGCGATTGAGTTGGAATCGTCACTCGAGTGGAATAGGATGTACGAGTGAGCGTGAATCCGTCTTTCCTGCTTCGGAAACAAAATCAAAAGAGGCTTTGATACACGGGAAATTCGGTTTTCGTTGAGGAATATTTGTATTTTCTGTCTGGAGACTCGTATTCTTAGAATCTTTCTAAGAAATTATGTTTATTTAGGGCTTTTAGGCATGTGTATGTGTACTCGTGATTTGCTCTAAATATATTATGTACTATTTCTTTCTTGAAGGAAAGGTCGTGTTCATTGACAAAATGGTAAAATGTTATTGTCTACATGGCTATTTGATTCATACAACTTATTTATTTTGTCTTTTTTAGCCTCTAATAATAAAGGTTTACACAATTAAACTATTAGTTAAGGTAGAATCATTAATTTTCCTTTATCGTTGAAACTATTTTTATCCTAATGATGGTATCACAACAAAGTTACCCCTGAAATAATCTCAAGGTTACGAGAATAATCAAAGTTTATAATCGCTTAACTAGCCCATAACATGGCAAGTTCTGCGGTATAAATAGAATAAGATTAATCTCTAGATATTTTTAGACACGTTTAGACTATTTTGGGCGTCATCGACTATTTGTAAGACTGTCTGACTATTGACTGAATGGAGAGCTAAGATATGTAGACTTATGTGCGTAATCTTCTAGTTTATTTACAAGCGAGGCGTATTCAAGAATTTTATATTGAATTTTACGTATCTAGTAATAATCGGTTTCTTGAGCCAACAGTGATTTGTTAGCTTTTTTTGTTAAGAGGACTCGAAATCCAAGAAATTAAGTTCCGTTATTTGACTAAGATTTCTGCATTTTTAAAAGATTCTTATGGGTTCTTTATAAAGGTCATAATGTATGTATTATTATGTCACTTTAGTGATAAATATTTATTTTTCGTTATATATTTGTGTCACCTAATGAATGACAAATATTGCTAGGCCTTCATTCCCAAATATAAGCGTGACGTTTACTATTTATATTATGTACTTGCAGCAAACCACAAAAACATTCAAAACGATGATTCACGATGTTGCATAATTGTGAAATCTAGCAGTTAACGATATTATTGTGGCAAAATGCCGTTGGAAACGTTACTTTTCACGCGATGGTAGGTTTCGTAATGATCATTAAGCTTTATTGTGGAATTAAAGTGCCATCAAGAAGTACAAATGGGATACTAACACAGTATAAGGTTAAGGTGTAAAACGTCTGGATTGGCTGAAGTTAATCATTAAAGAGAAAAGTAGCAGACCCTGGACGTGGAAACAATATTGTACACTATAAAAAAAAAAACCGGCCAAGTGCGAGTCAGACTCGCGCACCGAGGGTTCCGTACAAACCTGTAGGTATATAAGTAAAAGTTATGGTATTTTTATTGCTAAATGAAATCCATAACATAACAATGTGGAAAGCTGACGGTACCTTGTCAATACATATATGAAAACATTATGTATGTTCGGAATCGGGGTAATAAGTTTAAAATTATTAAAAATATTTTTATTATATGATGTAACTAAAAATTTATGCTTTTCGCAATTTTTCCTTTATCTGTGTTATAAGACGTTGCTTCGTACCAAATTTCAAGATTCTGAGTTCACGGGAAGTACCCTGTAGGTTTTGATTCCCTTGCGAGTGTCGAAAATTTGCGGCATAACCGGGAGTATCTTTTGATCGCGTTGACTTAGAAGTTTGATTTTTTCACAGCTCCAAGAGACCATAGACTTGAGTATTTGATATGAATTTCAGCTTGATACCTCCACGCGTTCCTGAGAAAAAAGGTCTTGACAGACAGACAGACAGACAGACAGACAGACAGACAGACAGACGGACAACAAAGTGATCCTATAAGGGTTCCGTTTTTACCTTTTGAGGTACGGAACCCTAAAAACATGCTATATTCTATCCTACATTTTTCTATTATATGCACAAACGTTTAATTTCCTTAAGTAATTTTGGGCATTGCTGTAGGTACCTCAAAATCGTTGTATCAAACCATATTACGGAATCATGTATTTCTTGTTAATTTGAATTCCTATTGCAATAAAATTCTCATTACGCTTTCCGAACATCAATCACGGAACAATAACAGTACCCAAATGGGTAATAATTCTGTTCTAATAAATTACAAAATGTCGTATTACGCTTGACACGATTTCATCTGTATTATTTGAATTGAAACTCTGAGTCATAGGTGTTTCGCTTGCCATATGTTCAAGTGTCGTGACTTCAGCCTCGAGCGTATTGAATTCTGTTCTTAATAACGCACGTTCTTACAAAACACATTCTTGAGTGTTTTCTTGGTATATTTAAGTATAGTTATGTATAGTTACGATGTTATAGATTTTAAGATAGTAGGGACAAGCAAAATGAATAAAAATATAGAAGGGTTAGTAAGGGATCGTATGTCGTCAGTTATGTTTACGGATAGTGGAATAATAAATCAGATACTTTATTGTAATCTATGTATTATGTAAACAGGCCTATAAAGGATTTAGAATATTTTAGGATGCTTATCTTTCTGAGACAAAATTTCAGTGTAATACGCGAAAGGGGTGGTAAATTTCAATTTTACCATCGGTATTTTCTTTGCGGATTAGGGATATGTAAATATCAAACAAAATGTCAATGAATCAAGTACTCTGGTTATCTATATTTGCAAAGCAATAACAATATTTTAAAAAGCTCTATCGAAAATCTTCTCAACGTAAACTGAAGCGCGCATAATCTACCCAGCAATATTTTACAACATCATCCATAAACATTTATTAAAGACGTATCGTACCAATTGTACCGTCCAAAGAATTTATTACCAAAGGCTCTACTTTATTAGTTCTGATATTGTCTTGTGATGTCGCTTCTGTGTTGATTCAAGTGTTGGTGGAGGTATTTGCATCTCTTTCAGGTCCGACCGCTGCAGCTTTGTGTCGCACAAGGGTTCTGGTGAACGGTGAACATGTTCCGCCTTACACTAACAATGTTTTGTCTCTTTCTTTCCAGATGGATCTATCCACCTGTTTGCATTCCTTTTGGTTCTCGGAAACTTTGTTTCTACGTTGTAAATGGAAATGGGATCAGTACTTTGCATTTAAAGATAATTCTTGTTAACTGTTATGATTCTAACTAGTTTAATAGTTTTGATGCTAATATATTCGTAGGTATATTGCCTATTATATTTAACGCCTAATCTTTAGTTTACTGTTATTAATGTCAATTATTCTTCGTGTTCACTTAATTTGTTTTCGTTAAGTTAGATGTCGATAGCCGAGACCTCGGGCTTTATTGATTAGATCCCAATTCGTCTTTGTTTGTTGTTGCTCATTAAAATTAATTGCAAAGCTCCCAAGGCTTTTTACACGTGGAAGTATTCAGTTAATGCGGTTGTAATAATAAGTGTTTTCGCTTAGGTTGATTCTAATTATTTGTATGTCATAGGGCAACTATAACTGAAATTGTATTGAATTTTTCATGTATTGGTACTGCTTCTTTACAACTTTTTACAAAGCATTTTTTTCAAACTACGGTTAGTTTGGTCGTTTAGAGATTTCACTGTTCGTCAACATTCATCTTATTTTCTGCTATAATGCCCGATCACGTCAAGTAGGTAGGTATGTCGTTTTTCTAATTATGCCTTAAGGGCATAAAAAAAACAATCTTAGGAGTCATTTTTTGTTAGGACTGTTTTATTTTTTCCCATTGGGCACTTTGGCTTAATTAGTTTTTCCCTAATTCTGTTCTTGTTCTATTTATTTTAGTATTTAACTGTTCCTAGATCGTGTTTTTCCAAGGTCATGTCAACTTATTAATGATTCTATCGATTGTATTACACACCGCCCATGTTTTAGGTGACCGTTGCTCGTACGTCAATTGTAAATATTGTATGCGATTGCTTATTTTGTCGTCAGAACAGCATTATTGATCGTCCTTACTTATTTAACATTCTTTGTAGTTTCTTATACCAAATTCTTTTTATCGTATTTGAAAGTATTTAGGTCGAAGACTGATAGCATATTTCTATGTCATTGACAATCCGTATCTAATCAAAGAGTTAAAACTAGTTCGGCCACTTATTCTATTTTTCCTTTCCAGATTTTATACTAACAATCTATATACTAAAAGTAAAGTGATTCAGTAACTGTGATAGACTTAAATTAGTATGCACTGAACCCTAGTGATAGTACCAGTGAAATGTCCTCAAACTAAAATGGAGAGGAAATTGACACGCGAGGACTTTATGAGGAAGAGCTTCCGGGCGCAGAGGGTCTCGCCAGCCCCGGACGGACAGGAACCGAGCGTCAACGGAGGCCCACCTCCTTCACCAGTCTCTCTAGCAATGCTGGAACGTACTCCACAACGAGCCCAGTACGAAGTTACTACGTCTGGGATAGCTCCGAAACGACTGGAAATCAATAGAGCTCACCCAATCCATTTAAAATCATTCCAATCGCCCGATCCTCCAGATGACGTCGCTCCAGCGCCACCTTCAGACGATGTTCTTCGAAAATTGGAACGCCAAATCGGTGAAATGGAACGGGGTCTTGAAAGAGCTCAGAACGGCACCGTCTCAGTTGACGAACGAGTCCGATACGCTGAACACGAAAACCTTTTGCGTACTGGCGTATCTTCAGTTGGCGGTGGTGGGTATCTCCCTGCAGATTCTGACACGGAACACGATGTGGTTCCGTTCAACAGAAACGAAAGTACCCGAAGCAGTACTGGAGGGGCGACTCCTGTGCCTCGTCCAGCTACACGATTGGCGAGAACGAATTCTGATACGCAACAGTCGGTTGCTGCCACTGCCAGGCTTATGAGGAAACTGGCAGATGGTGGTAGCAATAAGGGGGAGGAGAAGTCGAAGATGATTACGAGGAAGGCGATTCAGGCGAGAATGGAGAGAGTGAAGAACTCTGTGGTAGGGAAGCATGAGCACAGAGTTCTGGCTGAGCATAGGGTAGACCCGCCGTCACCGAAGACGCCTACGTCTCCCGTCACCCAAAGGTCTTCCACTCAGGTAATGTTGATTCTTTTGAGTATTGTGAGCGTCCACTTTATGTCAACTTTAAAATAAGTAAGGA
The DNA here is from genome assembly GCA_905147285.1 of Hypena proboscidalis. Classification (NCBI taxonomy): domain Eukaryota; kingdom Metazoa; phylum Arthropoda; class Insecta; order Lepidoptera; family Erebidae; genus Hypena; species Hypena proboscidalis. The sequence continues at coordinate 10,982,609 of LR990152.1, forward strand.
TTTGTTTTACCTTCAGTCTTAAGCGGACGGAAATGAAATCACATAATAATATCACCTACATTAACAATAAAACTAAACGACATACGTCACTTCGCCACGTTTTTTTAGTAAACATTCATGATCGAAAAGTGTTACTTTGAGATATTACAATATCTAATGGGTCTGCCCACACGGGACCTCCTAAATCGTATTATTGAGTAACAAGTAGCAACTTACCTTGTTATTTATGTCATTCACACGTTTCTTACGTAATATCGGTTATCGTTTGCTAGGGCTATAATCCTACCCAATTTTACGAAACCTTTTCTAGCCTTTTGTTTCGATAAAGGACTTTTTTCTGTCCCTTCTTAGTCTTAGTAGTCTGAGATTTAAAGAGTTTATTGATCCATTCTTGCGACTAACGATTTAAAATCTGTATTTTGTGAGAAAGGAATAGTAATTGCGCAAATGATATATTGCTCAAAACGACTGCAAAGCGCCATTGTGATGTTTACTTTCATTTATTGTACTAGTGTTTAAAGGCGGTCAATAATATATAAATTGATCTTAGGCTGCGTTTTAGTGCAAGCGGTTAGGTGGGCGGAATTCGCTCGCGGCTTTGACAACAAACAGCTGCCGACTAATGAGGAATTGACAAAATATTCTTTATTTATTCGTCAGCTGTCAAACTGCCCCCCGAACCGTAGCTTGCACTGTTGTTAAACCTTTACTTTGCTTTCGACATAGCAACAAAAATAGGTCGCTTATCGCGATAATTTATTGCGATAAACGCCGTATATCCGCCATTGTCAGTATTTGCTTTTGAATACAATTAGTTCTAAATTCGTACAAGTTGGCCTTAAAATCGCATAAAAAAATTGTCTTTACCTGTATTTTATATGATGTCAACCTTTTTTTATCCCCTCTTACGGGGCCATGCGAAAAAGTTATAATTCCTGTCACCTGACGCGTGGCGAATGCGATACATTCAGCTGTGAAATGACGTCACAATTCATCACGACGTGTGTGCTAAATATAAAACAAATATCGATTATGTATGTTACATTTCACACCGTTTAGTGTTGCTATGTTAGGAGAAAATTTAGGTTGAACGTCACGATTTTGGTCTATTGGGTAGATACCACCACATCTTTCAACATTGTGTACAAAGCCAAAGATAAATGAATTAATAAATAATAATGAATTTTCAAGGACAATTCATTTTTAATTACTACCTATACTGAATCATTCTAATAAATAATCTTTTTGTGTGCGTATGATACACACAATCACATACAATTCGTCAGACCATTGATTGCGTTTTATCTAACCAATCAAAGGTCGGTATTACAGGATATGAGTACAGATATATTTAGTTCATTGTAGTCTGCTATATTATCGGCCTCTCGATAAGCTAATCCTGTGAGATAGCAAATTTAAGAGCCTATCGATAAATTCTATATACATACTTTTACTGACTTGCTTTTTCTGAATTAAATAAAATATAACGGGAATTAACGCGATCATGCAATTATTTACCTTTTAGGCTTTACGTTTCGGCTAACAGGTTACACTGGCCATTTTCGAAAGCAGACTCTTGCTTGCTTTTTTTGATCGTGGCTATAGTCTACCTCTCTGAATACTCTGGCCAATATCACACAATTTCTCAACATGTACAGTTCCAGTATTACATGGTCTTGCGTTGAATAACTTGTATAGGCTTTTCGTACAGTGCGAGACCTGGAACTGGAAATGTATAGGTTGATCGGTAGACTTCATGTTTTTTTGACCGTGTAATTGTGTAACATGTAATTTCGGCAGGACGATACATAAATAGATTCTTAATCTAACCAACTCTTACTTAGCTATTGCTACTAGTTAGCAACCTGAAAATGTATCTTTAGAAAAAAACTTTTTTTTTGTTTTAAGTTTTTAGTTAAACATGGAAATGTTATAACAACTTTATGTCGCTATAAAATCATGTAGTAATTTTTTTTTGTTATTTTTTATAAGACGACGCCCGCACTAGTTATAACTACTGTGTCGCGGCGGTGGTCACAAATGTACATTTCGCATACAGAATGCACACCCAGAGTCAGAACAAATCTTTGCGGATCACACAAAGATTTGTCCTGTGTGAGGATTGAACCCACAACTCCAGCGCAGTTGAAAGCGGCTAGGCGACCGTTTTAACCTCTACGCCAACCGTGCACTCCAGTAATTACGCTATACGTATAATATTGCGATTAGAACAGGAAAAACACCGAAAGCGAAAACCTACTAATTTTCGGATATCCTCTTCCATTTGTATAAAGGTGCTCTCAGATCCGATCGTTGGCTAGTTTGTAATGTAATGTTACAGATTCGAATATTACACCCGGGTGAACAGTACTATTCAAACATTCAAAATTGTACTAAGAAACAGATTGAAAAAGATATGGGCATGGCAGGATTCAAACCTGCGACCTTCTCCACACCGGGCAGGCGCTTTACCAACCAGCTACGGTCGCCTTTTGCCAGGACCCTAAAATTCTTAACTGTATGTTACGTCATTTCGTGACGAATTAGAAATTATATTTAAAAAAAAAAGTTAATTACAGGCGAATGCTCGTCAGTCTGGTAGGCAGTTTGTAACGTAATGCTCAAAAGCGAATCTGCAAAGTTATATTACAGGGTAATGCTCGCCGGTCTGGCAGCACCTTTAGAGCCATGACCTCTTAGGCAAATGTAATTTACCTACATGTTGGTTCATTATTATAATTTGTGTGGATATGGCCATGTCATGTTGTGCTCATGAACAGGTCATTGAACTGATGACCTGGAGTATTGTTGTGAGATATGACACTGAATCACGACATTTTTGTAAATAGACCTGGATATTTGTGTTGACCTGGAATAAACCAGGCTTTAAAACATTTTGTGGGTTTTTGGTCCTAGTTTCATATATTTTATTTTGATATATATTTTTTTTAAATGAGAGTTAACACATTTTATGTTACTTAGGGTATTACTTTAAAGCCTTAAATATTCTAGGTCAAAAAAACGTGACGTCATTCCACTTTATTTACTTCTGAATTCATTCTAAATGTTTATTATTTATCCTTCCAGGTAAGCACTGCTCAACAATCAAATTCCCACTATGATCAATCCAACTCAACGCGAAGCAAACAACAAATTAAGGTAAGATAATTAATTAAACAATTTCCAATTAATCGTGGAGTCAGCGTGATTAAAATGGAAATGACAATAAAACAAACGAAGGACTGAAGAATAGTGTCAAGGACGTGTGCTCGATGTTGCTTGATAATATGCAAAACGGAAACAAATTATTCCAATGCTAATAATGCCTTCTGTGTTTTTATATGACGCTTGGGCATGAATTTTATAGCACACGATGCAGTGATAAATATCCCTAATTGAAGTGTAAATGGCTTAGCCTACAATTTCCCATGAAATGACCTTGATTTTTACGACCACATTATCAGTGGCAGACACTCTTGCTAGGTACAATAACTTATATTTAAGTAAAACTTATATTATTATTTACTGTATTTTTCACCATGTCAATGAAAATAGTTTTCTCGTTATCTTTGCCATCACAGGCGCTTGTCTCAACAACGACATCAAAACCATGGCAAACCGATTAAAATAATAGAATGTCAGAAATTCTTTGATTAAAGTTTTAGTAATCAAAGTTAAATTAGTCCAAACTGTTTATCCACAAACGCCATTCCAAGGTCACTTAGCACGCGGTTTGAATAACGTATTAACAGTGTCAATGCGATGCTTCAGGAATCTGCATGGCATAACTTTCTAAAGACGTATTTATGGTAGACGTGATAGTATTGAGATGGTTATGATTCGTTTAGTTTAAAGATTGTCAAAATTAGCCAAAACTGCTCAACTGTTTATACACAAACGCCATTCCAAGGTCATATCGCACGCGGTTTGCATGATAAACATTATTAGCGGTGTTAATGCGATGTTTCAGGAATGTGCTCGGCATAACTTTGTGACGATGTATTCGTGGTAGTATTGCGATGGAAATGATTCGTTTAGTTTAAAGATTATCAAAATTTACCTAAACTGATTAAACGCCATTAAAAGGTCACATGGCACGCGTTTTGCATGATAAACAGTATAAGAAGAAGTATCAACTGGCGACGAATCTGTGGTTACATTGAGATTATTGAAGATGGTTATTTCAGTTTGAATATTATCAACATAAGCTAATTCTGTTTAAAACGCCATTCCAAGGTCAAATGTTACGCGCTTCGAATGATGACCAGCATCGTGCGGTATCTTAGGTATGTATTAGGCATAATGCAGGTATTGGCAACAGAGTCGTATTTACAATGAGATTGTTTTGATATTGATTAGCTCACATTAGTTGGAAGATAAGTCTGTAATTTAATAATCTATGCTTGCCCAAATAAAAGTATAAACCCAGAAAGCTCTAAGCTTATAGGTTTATAACTAAGAGGAATAGCTCTTCAATGTCTTTGTTCTACGAAGAACACGAAAAAAGTAATTTAGAAGCCTGGATCCTAATGGTTGTTTCAATTGACCTGAAATAATTCTTTAATAAAAATCATACTAAATCGGCGGCTAAAAGAAAGAAATAATTTAGAGACTTAAGTGAGTCTTTCAAAATACAAAATGAAATATTTCACGACGGTAATCAATTTACCATAACCTCGGGCAAACAAAAATGTAAAGTCCTATAATAATGGCACATTACCGTACCGTTTTGCTGTACCTAAAAATAATGGTTCTTTCAACGCTTGCCCGTATTTTCTTTGACAAATCGTTTTGCATAATTCAGTAAGTAATGTTATTTTCTTCGCTGCTGGCCCCGGGCGAATGGCGTTGCTTGAGCACTCTTACCCTTTTCATGACGGAATGTTTAATATGTATGACCCTTTATGTTGAAATTCTGGATGATTTGTTTCTTTATAACTGCTTTTGTCGCTTGATTTGTTATCATTTTACTGTTGCTCATTCAAAATCAAAATCATTTATTTCCATGGGGCCTAAACACCGCCTTGAACACGTCTAAAGAAACATCAAAAGTATCAAAATACAAAACATATAAATTTAAAAAAACGTAACTAATTAAATTATAATACTTAGTGAATTAAAATGATTTGAATCACCGGAGCTTATATTGACTTTAACTTAGTAATTTAAATTAACATCAATCCAAGTATCACTAAAAGAGCTGGCAAAATACTCATCTTTTACAATAATTTAATTAACTACCCATATTACCACTTTTTCCTTCAGTATTCTAAAAATTATGCTCATAAATTGTCGAGAAGGACCAAAGAGGTGCAAGTCAAATTGTGTGTCTAGTTGGATCATAAAAAAAAATAATTGGCATTTATACATAGAAACTCAAGTTCCAAACAAAATGATCTTCTATTCAAAAACAGATTTTTCAACGTCGTCGATGGTTCACCAATAATGTCATATAATTATCCGTACGCTCTTCATGCTAATGGAAACTTCCCACTGATGATACATACAGCTTTTCTCCCAAGATTGACTTCTCGTGAAAGCCAAACAAATTGCCCACAGTTTAATTATATGATCTTGGAGCTCACACCACAGAAACCCGGTCCCCTCATTCTAACCAACAATTTTCATGTAATTGCTATTATTGTTAACCACTCGTCTTAAAATTAAAATCTCCATGCTATTTAAATAATCTTGGCTGAGTAGAATATTCAGTTTATGTTGATAAAAGCTGCGTCTTGATCTCCGCGGTATATAGGTTCTAGGATAGAGCCTTGCGAAATGCTTTGTTATTCATTTATGGAAATCAAATGTGTAGAGTATTAGGATTTTTACTGTAGTCATGCTTTGCAGAAATCTTCAATATCCATCCTATAGTAAATGAGGCCCGGCTAATATCAGAAAGGCCACATCGTAACACTTGGTAGGTGACGCAAAAATGAAAAATATAGCCCAAAATGCAACTAGCATCGTTATACTTCTCTCTCTTTCTTCCTGAAAGCTACTTTCCCATTATGCAATATATCTTTCTTCATCACCATCATGATTAAAGCTAACAAATAACTATCAGGTGTCATCTAAGTAGGGCGGTCGATACAGCAATGAGCCTTGACACGCTGACTAGTGCATTGATTATGAGCTTTCCGATATAATGAGATATTGGATTGCATACTGTTGATGGAGAATTGTGAGTGGGGCAACTTAAAGCATCCCCTATCTATTAACTAGTCATGGGAGCACCACTTGCACGAAATACGCACTAATGTATGCCGACGAAAGGACTGTTCAGGTTGGCTAACAAAATTTTACTTTATAAGATAGAGACTAAGGAAACCTTTTAGTATTCTTATGAACTGGCTGATTAGGCTATCAAGGTAACTCACAGACAACAGACTACCAACTGATAGTTTATATAGAACTACATTCGGCCGTTGATTACATGTAGGTATAGAATTGACTAAAACTAAACCGGCTCTAATCGAGATCATAAACAAAATTCGGCTTTGGAGATGACTAGGAGATTTAAAAAGAGATTGTGTTGATGAAGAGAGATGAAATGTGTATAATAATTGCTGAAAATTCAATGATTACATCATTTCATTCATGTTCTCTGAGTTGTCTGTAACATGCGTTAGTTATAATGCTATATATAACCGTATCAGATGACCTTTCGGTTTAATCAATTTGTACATGCTACGGGCAATATGAATAGAATAATTCAATCAATACTGTAACTCAGTTATCTGACTTTTACTTTAAAAGCATTCCCGAAACTTTTCAGAACTTGATATTTCATAATTAATTTAAAACATAACGACTTCAAATTCAGGCAACTTTTGAAACATGATTGTTTAATGAACTTACTTTTCAAAAGGAAATTGTAAGTTTTTGAAGCCTTTCAGATTGCCTAGAGTTGCGATTTTCGCGAAAATTACTAATTAAGGTCTGAATGAGAGGAATTACAAAAGACTTTAATATAGTTACTGTTATACAGTGCTTTCATTTAAAGTGAACAAGCTTTTGAAATGCCGGCAAGGTATTGTTCAGGGAAGTTTATCAGTTATGCCGGAAACTTAAAGACGTTGTAAATAACAGATTCTTTGATACTCACTCAACAATTTTATTAAAGCTATTGTGTTTTGTCTCTTTCTGTCTGATTACAATAAACCTGATTATTGCCACGTTCCTATATTTAATAACGATACGTTATATCGTCGAACAGTTACATTTTTGATACTTCGAAATTATGAAATGAATGTCAAATATAACTACGTACGTAGCTACGTAAGGTACCGTTGTTTTCATAATCACGCGTCATGTTTTACAAAGAAACATGCTTGTTTTACAATCAAACATTAAAAAAGAGCTTTGATATTATATTTGTGTTTCTAAACAAGTGACTAGATAACTCACACCGTATAAAATGTACAACAGAATGAACAGGCTAGATAACTAACACTGTACAACAGAATTAACCGAATTTATTGCTTTACCGTCAAAGGGTTACTAATTGCTTCGCGTCACCTGTCGCCCGAGGAGCCAAACTATTAATTTATGTGCATTTACTTAATTTTGTAATACACTATCTGCCTCCCGTGGCTCCACCCGCCCGGTAATAATCTTGAAAAATATATACCTAAGCCTTTCTGGGCCCCAAGTCTACTATTTTTAAGAGATTGGTCATTCCGACACAACACAATTACAATTCAATTACAATTGTGCCAAAAGTTCGTAATCTACTAAAATGATATTGGTCTCCAATTGTCTTTCAATTGTATTGCGTTGGAATCGTGGTAGGAAAGCGTTCTCGGTATTGCCATTTATACAAAACGAGTTAGTCGTAGTAAAAAAGATAAAACTACTATTAAATTTATACGTGTATTTACATTATTTTTGGTTCATATATGCTTTAAAAGGTTTATTATTTACGTTGAAAGTATTTACGCTAGTCAAAAGTCTGTAAAAAGCTAAAACACGTCAATTTTAAGATGATAAATTAAATATATTTTATCTGTGACGGTAATTGTGACAAGTGACAGCAGCAAGTGATAGCTGTCATATTTGTTATTGTTGTGTCGTGGTGTACCGCGCAAATTTTAACTTTTCAACTTCCTCAACTTCATAAAGTTCAGATAACTTATTAAAATCGGTATGATATACAATATCCACACTAAGCTCATCTACCTAACACATTTCTGACGTTTAATGCACTATGTGTATATTGTGTGTCTTTATTGAACTTTAGTTGTTTTTTTTAGTTTTACACTGAATATAAATTCAAAGCAATAAAAAAAATCAATATGATGAAGAGCGAAATGGTGCCAACAGGTGAGGCATTTATTTCATCTGCATTTATTTTCAGCAGTTCATAAAATATAATAATCTTCATTAATTTACCTACTTTGTGGGATACATCAATAAAAATACCTTATAACAATAAAATAGGTACCTGTGTTAATTATTTATTTTGACATTTAAGGTGGAGGCCCACCAAAAATATTATTTTAACATTGCTCCTCAAGTCTACGGCGCCGAATATCCACCGCGTCAGCCATCTCCAGTATTCGCCAACGTAACATATTTAATTATACAAAAAAAAACACCGAACGATAATGAAACACTTAGTGAAAAGCAATGTTTGCACAATGGCAGTCCAATGATCGTTCGATCGTTCAATAGAACTGTCAACATAATAGTAGACTACCAATTAATTTTGACAATTGACTTGTCATTGTTTACAGATTACCAAAATGTTCAATGGTCTTCCAATGGTCGACCATCGGAAAATCATTGACGCACCATTGTAAAAATTGGTTTTAGCAGACTACCAAAACTGTCAATATTAACAATTTTGCTGTCAGTGATCGACGATTTTGACACAATTGAATTAGTAGACTTGGGGCCCTGATCGAGTCACTCTATATGTTGGTATAAACCGCAGGATAATCCTAATCATTGTTATTAGTATAATTTAGTTTTACTTATATTTTTTTTTTATAAATGTTTGTAATGTTTTGACGTGTTCAAGCGCCCGTGGTGCCTATTAAAACAAATGATTTAAATATTAAATCCATTCAGTAGTTTTTGAGATTGTCGAGAACAGACAGACGCGGCGCGCCAGAGGACTTTATGCATTGACTTAATTTTGTAATTATGCCACGATATTAGATGTTGTTAGTATATTTATAACACAATCTGCAAACTGTGCCAATTGATTTTGTGCGAAGTATCCGTGAGAACTTGAAAGGAATCGGTGTATTCAACTGGAATGTTTACTGTTCGTGTAGAGCTCGAGATTAATATAAATCAGGCAACAAAGGCAGGGCCAAATCTAACAACTGATCTTATGAAAGGGTTGTACCTATTCGTCAATTATACAATATAAGATTTGAAACTAAAGGCCAATTTAACAGGTTTCGGATAAGTCCTGAATATATTCAGAACTTTTTTGACAGATGAAATGTTAAATTTGTATTGAAATTTAAATAAATATAACCAGTACTTAACTATCCGAAACCTTATCAAGAACTGGTGAAATTGGGTTTTCACACATAGTCTTTTTTTAAGAAATATTGGATATCACGAGAGATATTTATCATGTATTTTGCTGTAGTGAAATATCAACAAGATACATGGTAAATAGCCCGTGATATCCAATACTTTCTACAACTACGCAATAAAATAAAGTGATTACAGTATTGTCAAATTACTGATCCAGTAGATTACAGTGTAGTTAAGGTTTCTGACTCATTTTTAGGGTTCCGTAGTACCTACAAGGAACCCTTATAGTTTCGCCATGTCCGTCTGTCTGTCCACGGCATAGCGACGAAACCGTTGGTGCTAGAAAACTGAAATTTTGCATAAACATGTATGTTAACTAAACAAAGAAAGTCGTAGAGTAAAATTTGGAAAAATATTTTTTTTTTTAGGTAGCTCCCCTACATGTAAAGTAGGGATGTTTTTTTTTTTTGTCGCCTACCCCATAGTGTGGGGTATTGTTAGATAGAACTTTTAAAAACGTTTAGGGGTTGCTAAGTAAGTTTTTTGATTTAGGGATCCGTTTGCGAGATAATTAACTTTAAAGAGCAAATTTTTGTTCGAGTAGGGCGTCCCCCCCCCTCTAAAAGCTAAACTACTGGATCCTAAAATCTGAAAAAAATTGTGTCGGTAGTACATGTAATGAACTTTAAAGGAAAACTATAGCGGATAAGTTCACTTCATTAGTTCAAGAGGAATAGGGGTCCGAAATGTCAGATGCAGTTACTCAGAATATTTCGTTCAAAATTCTTGAAACATAAATAAACATACATAATACATATATAAAATCACGCCTTTATCCCACGGGGGTAGGCAGAGACGATGGAACGCCATGTGCTTCGCTCCTTACATACTTCTTTCGCTTCCTTAACATTCATACATCTCGTCATACGTGCTAGCTGGTTTCGTGTACTACAAACATTTCCTATCTGAAGGACGCTATTTATCTGGTTACTTTAACTTAATTAGTTCTAGAGTAATTGGGGTCCAAAGTGTAAAATGCAGTTACTTAGAATAATACATGCAAATTACAAAAACCTTTGAAAGTAATGACTTGTATGAAGATGTTACTTGTTTAATACAGATAGTAAATCCCTTTTAAGTCGAAATATGTTGTTACGACTAGCTACGGAAGCCTACTGCGCGTGGCCCGACACGCACTTGGCCGGTTTTTTTAATACCGACAGACACTTCTTTTTATCTATGAAATCATATCATTAAATTGGAAACCTTTTGACTTATGAAATAATATCATAAATAGTGGAACATTGCCTCAAATTATCTTTATACTTATTCAAACGAGAAAACCAATAGCCCTTTGGCTATAATAAATAATGTCATGTGTATCAAATACTACTGCCTGGAGGCTTCACTTATATTTAGGAATAATTATATAATTATTTATGACTGCACAACGCCTACGCGCGTGTGGGTGGGTGAATTACACCTGCATTATACTGATTATACGCCTAGATGGCGCTACTGAGGTTTAACCTTTATATTATGACGTCATTCTGAATTTCTAGGTACTCGGATAAACGGACTAAGCAGTCTAAGTTGCTGAATTTTAGGCTGCCCGTACTTGAGAATCTTGTTTTATCGGCAGTTTAATTTTGTAGAATCCTCGTTTCCTTTTGTATGTCTCAAATAGTTTATAGTATCCCAAATCAACTTATACGACCGGATGGCGGAGTGGGTAGTGTACCTGCCTGCGATGCCGAGGTCGTGGGTTCGATTCCCACTTAAGACAAATCTTTGTGTGCATGAACATGGGGGTTTGTCTTAGTCTGGGTGTTTCTATGTATAATAAGTATGTATTTACAAAAGAAAAGTATATATGTATTAGTATCAGTTATTCTAGTACCCATAGTACAAGCTCTGCTTAGTTTGGTTTGCGTTGTGTGTGAGTTGTGGAATATAAAAAAAAAACTTCCTAGTAAGTACAGTTTGACGACACAAAAATAAGAGCTCGTTCTATACTTGTCAATAACTTGAGTGTATCTTTCCAATTCTTGGGATATACACGCTAAATCCAGCCTAAGAGAAAAGCCTGTAATAAATTAGTTCCCCTTTGTTTATCAAATCCTGTTACAACAGATAACGTAATCGGATTAACCGCCTCCTTTCTACCACTAAATCGGTTGAGATAGTCAATCGGTTCGTTCTATCTCCCAGATTGGCTAATGGGCTAATGCCTCTAATGATTGTAATACTCCAACGAATTTACCAGCTAACTTTTGCCCGCGGCTCCGCCCAAACAGTCTCTACTTCAATATAATCGAGACTTCAGCTTTCAGTAGATCCTCACAAACGTTGGCATTTATTATTTTAGTAGGATTGCGTTAATATTTATTTCATAGGTTCACTTCATTGCTCGTATACGTTATATAGATAAGCGTGTACATTAATCCAGATAGAAAGGAACCTTGAGATTAAACAGTAAGAAACTTAGTTTCGGTGTAGGCTTAGTCAGGCTAACTTTTATTACTGAAAACTGTCGTAGGTTCTGGATCTTTCATCCCGCCTTAGGCGCTTAGGAAAACATTTTAAGTGATCTACAATTTCTCTGTGCAATATTGTATCACTACACGCACTCGTAATAATATGGACTTTTCAGCGAAATTTTTGTCATGGCCCATATACATGTTTGTTTAGTAAGCGTTTCGTAAGCAGGGGAACTGCTAAGATGCCTCAGGGTTTTCTAACATGTACGAGCAAACCCGTACATCGCAATAGTTTTAGTTTTATGCTGACATCAACACGCAGCGAAGTGAACAAAATACGTACATTCAACACAATAATCAGTAGTTGCAATCAATCGGTTTGGGCAACAGCAAACGTTCCTTTCGCCGCGTGTCGGTCAATTAGCATTAGTTTAAGTTTTTTCTATCTGACCTAAAATACATTTCTTTTAACTTTTATCTTATGACTTATCATTTTGATGTACCTTCCCCGTACATAACATATAACCCAAAAAGATCAATCGCTACCTTACAACTCATAATATATACCGAGATTCAAGGTATGTATTACGCTTCAATTATAATCTACAGCTACGATGATAAATAAAGAGGGGGCAGTTGTACTACTTACCCAGTTATACCACAATCAAGAAAACTGAAGTGCTAACAGTTATCGTCACGGAAACTGCAAACTGCGTGAGTAAGAGTACGCACGGCAATTTTCAAGATGATCGCTCAAGTGGAAGTAACGCGATGTTCAGCACAATTGAACCGCCAGATTTTTCGAAATGAACGTTAATATGAAGCTGAATGAAACTGGAGCAGACTTTTCTAGTTGTTGAGTTTATTACTGGAAGTTAAATATAAAATAGTCTGACAATGTATCACCCCGTACTGGGTCTGATTTTATTTAATCTGTCTTGTCTTTCATTTTATTTGTATCTTCTTCCTGCCCTTGTGCCATATTATTTTGGGTCAACAAAAAAAATCTAATTCCTCCATTTTCCTCTGTCAGCCGTCTTGCTAACAATCACTCCCTTTTTTTTCCTATCTTTATCGTAAGTTTAACGTAGTTGCTCTATGTAAAATACTGATGTTTTGCTGAACTCATTAGACTAGAAGCCAACCCCAATATAACTGAGAAAAACTGTGAAAAAAATAACTGAACACATGAATGGATGAAGGGGTTATGTAATTTTTTTAAAAAACTTGTTTTATACGCTGAATAAAGGCGTTATGTGCCTACAAACCTTATTAAACTTTAAAACAACGCAGTTTAAGCTTAGTTTTAGAAATACCAAGTAATGAAATGGATATGTACCAACATAAAATTATAATAACAAAACTTAGGTGCCCATTATCTCCATATTTACAAATTGTATCATATCCCCTTCATCCACTCATGTCTTCAACTATAAAATGAAAACTCTCTTCTGACTTATTTTTATTGGTCAGAATCTTCAAGATTAAACATTCTTTAACATTCTAAAGATAAGTTTAGATACTGAACAATCATTTTATATTTATATATAGAGATAGGATAATAAGTATTATGATTTTCTTTTACATCTTTATTTAGGTTATCACTGAAAAATAAATATGAATTTCTTAAAGATGGAGGTTAAATAAATGAAGATCCTTTGCTAGATAGTAACCGCCTTGTTGCAATCTAGTTTTTCTAGTTTCTACAGCTTTACGAGTTTATCTACCCGACATATTATAATTCTTCAATCCCTTTTTTGAAGTCGGTTAATGAGCTGGTAGTTCCTGGTATTTCGTTACTTTATCGCTCCTGTAATGCGAACAGAGCACGTACATTAAGTCAAATTCACTCCTGAAGGCATAGCTGACCGAGTTAAAAATATTATCATTAACACATGGTTTTGTAAGCATATTCTGTATACAAGACAGGCAGAATAACAATCCTGTAACCAACAGTGTCGTATCATATCCTAAGTTGTAGTGAACAGGAGGGTAGTAAAACAAGTACGTGCCTTGTTCGTATCGCTAAAAACGCTTGGCTCCAAGCCACGTAACTTGCATCCTTATCGTAAAGATGGAACTCTTTGGAGCATGCCGTGGTAACGTGTTTAGCTTAGGATTATTCAAAATAACGAACTTAACTTATTGTGTGTATAACAGCTATTATAAGTTTTTTTAAGGCCAAAGCTAGGACGCTACTTTGACTGTAATTGATGATAACAGGTTTCTTTTTTTCTTTTTCTAAGCATCCAACTGAAAGCATATTACTTTTCTGGCCTGATCGTGATGAGCTATTTAGGCAAACGCACACTTAGTATTCTTTACTAAAAAAAAAACGACGCTCTTACTAGTAATAACTCCTGTGTTCACAAACATACATTTCACACACACAAAGCACAACCAGAGTCAGAACAAATCTTTGGGGATCACACAAGGCGATCGAGCTAACAACTACAACAATACCAGGGCAGTTAAAAGCGGCAAGGCGACTGCTTCATCCACTACGTCAACCGTGCACTCAAAGTCTCTCAGTCCATAGCTACTTTTATAATATAATTATCCAGAAAATAAACCTCTATTTAGTGGCTGATGGATGTCCTAAATATTGATTGAACCCAGAATACCAAGTTATTAAATATTCACTACCCATTCAAATTTGGCTGCCTTTTTACTTCACAGCGTCACCATAAACGTTAATGAGTTTAGTGCCTCTCTTTATAATTAACTGCTTTAAAACTCCGTCACTGAATAGATAGTCCTTCAGTCAAGTTGTTTATCACTCTGGTCCCCTTTAAAAGTTACCCAACTTAATAAAAGTTGCCAAGGTCTCCCGGCTAAATAAGTGGCTTTTATGAACGCCTCAATACTTTGTTTTTAAGGCTACAGTTTTCGGTACTTGAATTAAAAGATTTTGATGGGTTTTAATTCTTGTGTGACAAGGATTACAAAAGGCAATGCCCAAAAACTGTATCGCCAGCAACTTTGTGTCACGAATATAAGATACTAAATAGTTTCTAGTTTTGTGTATGACGATTATCTGGTAATAAGAGACATAACTTATAATAAACAAAACTGATTTTCTATTTAAACATTAAGATGCGCTGAACATTTTTGCATAGATAAAAGTCGGTTAAAAAAGCACGTTTACATGCGTTCACTAATTTTTTTCATGAAATGCGGCTTACTTTTAAAATATCCGGCTCACAATTTTCAGATTATTCTTCACACAATACAGCAGTTTTTATTTTGACAAAGCCATAGAATAAATAGCACAGCGGCGATAAACAATCCCATAGTCAATTGATCATACCCCTTTACGTAAGTAATAGAAATTATATATTATAGTAAATCACTGAAAAACTTATGTATTGTTTATTTTGATGGATATAGAACTCTTGTGAACGAGCTTGTTATTTTGGACAACTGTGCATATTATATTAATTATTGTGTATTTAAATAAATGTATCTGCCTCGATGGTTAAGTTGTTACCGTATGCGCCTCTCACCGCGAGGTCTCGAGCTCGATTCCCGGGTTAAGTGTTATTTGTGAACTTTTCGTGGGGAAATTTACAATAGCAGCACGGAGATGGAATTGTGCGCGGTGGATGGCGATAGGCTCAACCTCTATGCCATGGACGTAACAGGTGTAATGTGGTTTTTGTACACCTCTGCCGCACCATAATATAGGCGTGATGTTATGTTATATTTATTAAATTAATTGACTAAGTTCAACAGCTGATTATTATAATACTGCATATTGGATTAAGTGTCATTTACCTTATAGATAAAAGATGTTATCGTTTGATGCACTATTATTAAAATTCTATAATTGAATATTAAAGTCACTGACTTTTAAACTTCGTAGCTTCCTTTTAACAAGAAAAAATATGAACTTTATTTCACCAGAGAGTGCGATGTAGATTTTTTTTATATTTTTTACCGACTTTAAAAAAAGGAGGTTTTCTATTCCACGCGTATTTTTTTTATTTTGCCGTCATTTGTGAAAGGATTTACAAAAATCTTTTTTGTTTGAGTTAGTGTACTCTCGAAATGTTTTCGCCAGGCGTTTTTTGTACCTGTCCTTTTAATTTCTCGACAAGTAGCCTTAAACGAAAATGATTCACAGTGAAGACACTTTATTAAAAAGAAATACACAAAACCATTTTTGAAAAAAATTAATCGACTTGAACTAAAAAACATGAAATAAACATGATATAATCGGTTAAATACTGAAATAGAAATATGCTTTTTAAAGTATTTTGAAGCCATTTTCATTATTTTTGTAAAGAAAACATGGCAAAAGTCCGACTTAATGAACTTCAACCGGTCGTTCAAACCTACTGTTTCCTTTGTGAATCAATATAAACCTAGGTACATAAACTGCCTAGAGATACATATGGGTATCGGGAGTGTTTATAGCAGAGAACATTTACATGTATTTACACACGTAAATGTTCTTAGCGACATTATGTAAATCTCGCTTCGGACATGCACCGACGTATGGAAGCCGTACCCGTGGAAGCCGGACAACTCTTCATATGCTGCATGTATGGACATAACTCTTTTACTTGCCCTCGGGGAGAACAAAGAAATGAACGTAATTAGCACGTATTTATGGCGGAAGATTATGATTTTATTTCGTACACGATGTAATTATGAGCGTTTTCTTTACTTATATCACAGAGGTAACATTTTTTTTTGTTTTTATCGAATAGGCTTGGAATCTACTCGACCGATCTCGATAAAAATGGTTATGAAGATAGTTCAATACCGAAAGAATAACGTGGGTTATATGTTATATTATATCGACGTACAGTCAGCAACAAAAGTAGGTTACTACACATTAAAATTTTCAAACTTGTATACAACTTACATTTTTCACATTTAAAATATCCCTCTTATAAAAAAATGCATATTTTATCGATTCCTATTAGTTTTAATTCATCCAATTATGGAATAATTACGTCAAACATAACTTAAGGTGTATTGTTATGTATTATACGATTTAGGAATATTTAAGGTATGTACACATTTAAAAAAATCCAATACCGACCTTAAAGTGCCGAATATTTTTTTAAATTTTTTTTTGCAACTACTGCAAATCGGATGGAATAAGAGTGAATTTCTAGTTAAATGCCAAACCACCAATTCCATTTCAATGCTCCCACGGATATACATATCCAGTATAACCTGGTCTCGCAATGCATGGAGAGCCTATACAGTTCGAGACTATTTTATAATGGATATGTAAAGCTTGACCTGTAGTCATGTAGTACACTCTGCTAATTGAGAAGTCGTTCGGGCAAGAATCTTATGGCTGGACGTGATTGCGATTCAACTGTCCTATCCGTATATTCGTGTGGGATGTAGGCACTCGATTATAGAGCCCTACAATATTAGTGGAATGCTTAGTTGGAATGGTCTAGGAATTCTAGGGTTACACGGCTATGATAATTCAGATCTCATAAAAATATAGTCTGAAACTATTAGGCATTATTTTAGTGAATAGAAAATATATTTTTATTTTTGTCACCACAACAAAAATTAAATACATAAAGTCATTTGCTAAGATATAAGTACAGTAAAATTCGTTATTGTGGGAGACTGGTGCCCAAGCTAAGCCGAGTCTTGTATTTCAGGTCACCAGTTGACCACCCTGGCTTACAATTCA
This sequence comes from Hypena proboscidalis, assembly GCA_905147285.1. Lineage (NCBI taxonomy): Eukaryota > Metazoa > Arthropoda > Insecta > Lepidoptera > Erebidae > Hypena > Hypena proboscidalis. The sequence continues at coordinate 11,000,258 of LR990152.1, forward strand.
CAATACCATTGTTACAAATATCTGTAGCATGTTAGTATACAGTTATATATAATTTTATTACCTGATTAATATTAACATAACATAATATATTACCCAGAAGGATGTGGCAAAGGTGTACAAAATCCATATTTCACCTGATATGTTTAAATCCCATGGGAGAGTAGATGAGCCTATCGCCACCCACCAGGCGCAATTCCAACTCCGTGCTGCTATTGGGAAATTCCTCACGGAAAGTTCACAAATAACACTTTGTCCAACCCGGGAGCCGAAACTGACTAATATTACTATATATCTCTAGTATTTGTTTCAATTACCAAAGTATTAATTTCCGTCAGAAATATCGACGTTTTGGTAAGGAAATTATACTTCCTGTTTTAAATGCATTATTTCTTTTTCGTAAGCATTTCCACTTAGGAGTGAAGTCAAACTAATTATCCTTATTCATGTAAAAATAAGACACTGTAATTATATTATTTAACCCTCTAATAACCAAAACATCGCTATAACTTACCAATTTAAAACTCTGATCTTCAAGATGAATCTTCTTCATCTTTTTAAATCAATAACGAAGTTCGCAGCGCTGCTTGTCAGTGCTCCTTTCCAATTACCCCTAATTCATTTTAGCGGCGACTAACCTTGTTCACGAGCTTGTATTTTTTTTCTGTAAGAACTCATAGTTTGAAATTGATAAAACGTACATTTAACACCTTGTGAAATCTGTATTTTTTTTTCTCAGATATATTGCATTATATTTAATGAAAGCTTAAAAAAACATATCAAAATCGTTCTCTAACTTATAAGCTACGGTGCTACAGACAAAAAACACACACACAAAATTATAACACCAATATTTTGCACGTCTATTTCTCACTTAACAAATAAGAAAAATCATCAGAAAGAGTACCAATAATAAATAATAAACAATAATAATTAATATCACACAACACCACTAGTCCTAAACAATGGGTACTAGAATAACTGACACTAAGACATAATTATACAGGGTGGATGCGACATAGCGACATTTATTGAAACCACAGCTTCTATACATGGCCAGTATGCATTTCCACCGGATAAAAAATTCTCTGGCGAAAAAAAAAATCCACGTCTTCCGAACAAATTGCACGATCGCAATGTTCAAATTGTTCGGAGAACGTGATTTTTTTTTTTCGCCAGAGAATTTTTATCCGGTGGAAATTGATACTTACCATGTATAGAAACTGTGGTTTCAATAAATGTCGCTATGTCGCATCCACCCCGTATACTTTTCTTTTGTAACTACATACTTATTATACATAGAAACACCTAGACAAAGACAAACCCCCATGTTCATGCACACAAAGATTTGTCTTGAGCGACAATCGAATTCGCAACGTCAGCGTTGCAGGCTGGTACACTACCCACTCCGCCATCCCGTCGTCTTAACAAATAGATACTAACTTCTGATCCCACTTGTTTTAAGAAGAAAATAGTAAGTGATTTGTGTCGTCAAGGCTGCCCATCGGCCTTGAGTGGAAGCTTTCTCTAACTAATTTCCTTTCAGTGACAAGGGTCAGATGTCAGAGCGACTTAAGCATTAAAAGATTCACCTTTTAAGAGCTACTTAAAACCGTTTTATTTTAAAACAGCTTCCGCCTTCGGACTCGCACGGGTCGAATAAAAAGTTGCCTATTTCTTTCTCCAGGCCGTCAACCATTCCGATTATAATTAGCATCAAAATAGGGTTTAGTTCTTAAGCTGTGAAAACGTATAAGACGGACAGAATTAAGACTACAACCTCTACATAAGTTTTGCTAAGGTATTCTAATACTTGCTTTGTTCATCGTGATTTAAAAGAAAAAGATGGCAAGAGTATATAAAACATAACAACATCACGCCTATATTACCTAGAAGGGTGTGGCAGAGGTGTACACACCCTCACTTCACACTTCACTTGTTATGTTTAGGTGTTTATCGGACTATTCCAATTGACTGACGGAAGGTTCACAAATAACACTTTGCCCGACCCGAGCATCAAACCCTCGCGGTGAGAGGCGCACCCGCTAACTACTAGACCATCGAGGCAGACCGCTTTTATAATATTAGTAGAATACTATTAATTAATTAGACGGGGGAAAGAGCAACAAAATGTGTTAAGTGAGCTTATCTCATAGTATGCCAAATCCTTCGACATAGTACGTCTTTCTGTTTCAAATTCGAACACGCAACTACCAACTATTTAAGATTCAAAACTTAATTTACAAAGAGCATTGTGCAGCTCGTTACAATAGAGAGTTGCTGCAAACTCTCGGCTACAACTGTGTAGCAAGTGGCAAGGCAAGTGTAGCAAAAACTACTCGCAAGATTGTAGGCTGGCTCTAACTACGGGTAGAGAAGTTTGAAGCAGTCCTTAATAGTAGTTTTGTGCCTTAGTTGTTCTAAAACGAGCGAGTTTTAAACTTTTGGTATAATAATGAATAAATAATAACAGCCCTGTATCTATGATGATGAGAAGGATTAGGCTATAGTCTACCACGCTAGCCAAGTGCGGATTGGTAGAATTCACACACCCTCGAGCACTTTTTAGGCACTCTCAGGCATGCAGGTTTCCTCACGATGTTTTCTTTCACCGTTAGCGAGCGATAATTTATATGATAAATACACACATATCGAAAAGACGAATCTTAACGATTTATTTACAGTGGGGTGTGCCGTGGGTTCGAACTCGAGACCTTTGACTTAACATTCCTACGGTCTCCCACTCGGCTATAGCTGCTTCCTTTAGTTTACCTTAATGTAATTACATATACATCGATCGACGTTAATCGATGCATCGATGGATTAACGTAAAACAGCGCAGCGGTGCGCTCATATTGGGTATTTGAACGGCAAATGCAGCAATAGATGGTCAATCGATTTAACACTGACACCCTTAGGTTGTTGAGTCTATTTTGCACCAATGTGCTAGTAGGTCAACTATTTCAGATCCTAAAATGACTGGCACATGAGACATGGTATTGATACCCTCAAAAGTACGATATAGTTGTATTTTTTAAAGACTGCGGATGCTTATGGACTGTAGTTGCCATACTTGACTTACCATCAGGTAATTAACCTTGTTTTTTAAACTGAATGTTAAATATCTTTATGAAAAATGAAGGAAAAAAACAAGAAATATATTAAAACAAAGATGTTACACGAATACTCATGTTGCCTTGCCTTAAACGAAGCATCTAACATATCTAATAATATAATCTTAATTATTTATTCTATATGTACTCACAATAAATAGCAAAAGTACCTAAGTACATTTTTTATTACATAGCGTAAAGAATTTAAGTAGCTTTTATGCAAGGACTTAGTCTCGGTCCATAATTATTATGTGTGTAGTGTGTTTTAAGTAAACAAAACTACAACTTATGACCCATTACTCTTTTAACTTATTGTTTTTTTTGCATTTAGCTATACTTAGAGATTATACTAAGAAACAGTTAATTCTTTTTTTTTATTTGGATCTGCGCCCTTTGCAAACCGGGCAGCCACTTTATCCACTAAGCTACGTTTGCCTCTTGTTATTTAGGGTCCTGGCAAAAGGCGACCGAACCTAAGTGGTTCAAGCGGCTACTCAAAATCTAGCCAGTAACATAATTTTTCAACAGTTTCTTAGTAGAAAAAGATTTGATTCAGTGAAAGATATAACATCATGTGACAAAAGCGGAATCGCCCCACATATCGTCACTTATGTTGCGATTCCTTGTATTGTATAAAGTATGAGTAATATTATTGTCTATGAACATCCCCTAAAATCGATGCTGGCTTTACAACAATTCAGACAATCAAAAAACATATTGTTCGACTCTGATATTTAACAAAACGTCGCGATTAGCTGAAGTGATATAACTATTGATCGGTTTGTGTTTTGAACTTTAGTTGACCCCTCGTATTATTAACAAAAGCTGGTTATATCTACCATGCCATGTTTGAAACGCATAACGCTAAAGACGACTATAAGAAACATGAATTAATAGAACCATTCAAGAATAAGACCCAAAAAAACAAATAATTCTCGGGCCAAGTGACGCGACTAAGGTGGATGCAATAGCCACCATAACATTCGGTTTTCTTTTTAAAAACGAAAACACCTCAATCAAAAACCAACCTTCTGAGAATAGCATAAAGTGTAATTTCGTCTGACATTCATAGTAGTTTAGGACGTTTTAATTTTTGGTAGCAAAATGTAGGGCGGTGGGCACTCCACCCCATCTACAGTGTACTTCCGTTAGTCGTATGCCGAATGTCGTGGCAAGCTGACGTGTATGACGTCATGATAGTGACAGTGTAGTGTTAGTGACATGGCTAGGAAACGGGTAAGCAGTGACCAAAGTAACGTATACCCACGCTAGAGATTTACCAACCATATTGTTTGAAAAAGTGAAGTTTTTATCCGAACGTGACGTTATTCGACATTTTTTTTTGGGATGCGATCGTTTTTATTGATAAACGTTTTATTTATTACTCTGTGTCTGTTTTGAATAGGCCTTTTTAATATTTATCGACGCCGTGATCTTTTCGTACAGAAATGGGAATTGAATTTTTGTTTCTGTATTATTACTGATCTGATTTCGATATTTATACGAAAAAACGAGTTACCTTCATTATTGTGAAATTATTTTTGCGGTCATTCGTTTGTTTGTAATAGAAATTAACCAATGGTTAGATACTTTAAATTAATTACTTACAAGCTTGTGAATAGATTCTTAATGTCGCTACATTAGATTTTGTAAAGGGAGCATTATCTTCAGTACATTCAAGTTTATAAAAATGTTGGCAGTTTTGGACCTTATTTTCTCTGTGATAACTACCATAAGGTTCTAAACTGCCAACTTACGCTAAAAACTCGATTGATTGCAATATTCACGCTTAATTCTCAGTATCCGATGAGCAGGATTGTAAACTCTATTTACCTACCATTTACCATTAGGCACTTAACGTGTTTGCGCTTTGCTTGATGGGAATCAAATGTAAACGATTGCCGCAAACACCATCAGTTCAGGAATAATTAAATATCTGTTATTGATTGACTAAACCATGTCTCTTTGTAGCTTTATTGTTATGTGTTGTGGTTAGATTATACTAATGATTTTTTTACTAAGAAACAATAAAAAAAATTACTTTAGATAGGAACAAATGGATGAACGTGATGTCACGAAATGACGTAACATACAGTTGAGAAATTAAGGGTCCTAGCAAGAGGCGACCGTAGCTGGTTGGTTAAAGCGACTGTCCGGTGTGCAGATGGTCGCAGGTTCAAATCCTGGCGGACCCTTTTATTTTTTTGATTGTTTCTTAGTTAATTTTGCTAATTATAGCTAAATGCTATAAAAATAATCAATAAGAAATATTGATTTTGAATCTATCGATTTCGGTCGAAATTCTATAAAACAGATTTTATAAAGTCCTGTCTATTTTGTCAACATTATAAACAACTTTGAATTGACAAAAAAGATTATTGTAAAGTGTAGGTTTTACTAATGGAACACTTTACAGACCGCGACATTGGCTTTGATTTAGAATAATCTGGTATGGTGAGATTATTATAAGTAAAACTAAAAACATTAATATTGTTTAGAAATTAATAACTTATATATGGGTATTTTTAAGTCCAGATCAAAGACGACATGATTTCAAAAAGATTAGAATTAAATAGATATAAATTAGAAGATATATTAGAATTGTTAGTGTAAACCTGTTTGTGCATTTAGATAATGTCAAAACAATATTAAAACACAAAGCATAATCTATATCAAATAAAATAATCCATATCACATTAGCGTTATCATAATAGCATCAGACGTCATTACTTTATATATAGTGCGCTATTCTGGTCCAAAAAAACTGCTAAGTTAATATATTTGCATAATATTACTTTTATAACACCAACTTATTAATATAAAGGTAATAAAAAAACTCAAGGCCTTTTCTACAGTGTTTATGGAAAAATATACTTGGTTGTTCGTACTGCCTCGTTGGTCTAGTGGTTAGCGTATGCTCTTCACCGCGGGTTCGATATCTGGCTCGAGCAAAAGTGTTATTTGGGATTTTTCCGTTAGGAAATTCTCAATAGCAGCACGGAGTTGGATTTGTGTCCGGTGGATGGCGATAGGCTCACCCCCTATGAGGTACCCCCATGGAACCTAAACATAACAGGTGAAATGTGGGTGTTATACACCTCTGCCACAGCCTTCTGGGTGATACAGGCGTGATGTTATGTGTAATACTTGGTCTTTAGTAAGTTATTGTATAATTTTTCAATAAAAAAACCGACTTCAATTACTAATAATGCTTATAAAATAAAAACTACTAGACCAAACTGAAAAAAAAATTATGGGACCACCTTGCAGCTATTTCGCGTCGAACAAAAAAAAAACACGCGAATCGGTCCATTAACCGCGACGTAATCGATGTACATACATAGAAATAAAACATACCGGCCGAATTGAGAACCTCCTCCTTTTTGGGAAGTCGGTTAATAAAATAGCTGGTTAGTAAGGAAGCCAGTTATTATCGCTGTGTAACGCCAACATTAATTTGATTAACTCAAAGAGCTGATAGTATTAGAACTGACCTACTATCTCTTAACTGTATAGGTTTAACTATAACGTAGTTTTTTCTTATAGCTAGACATATTTTTATTTAATCGGACAGGCAAAGCTGTTTCAAATGAAACAAGTCAAATTATTATTTAATAAATATCTATTACAATTCTTAAAAAAAAATGGTTTATTAAACTAAAAATATTTCTCTGCATTTAAATCGATACAAAGTTCATCTTAAATGCAATCGATTATTATTTCATATCGTATCGGTAACGTGTGAAGGCGTCACTAATATTGAAATGTCAAAAAGCAAATAAACAATTGGACAAGGTATACCATGCGCTAGCCCTTATTGAAAAGCCACGACTCAGACATATTTAACGTTTTCTTTCAACACTCCAAACCACGTCTTAGCTAGTCTTACCAAGACTTAAAACCTCAAAAGTCTAAAACTTTGGTCAAAAGTGCCACAAAATTTCAAAAACATCACACACAGTCAGATTCTAACAAAAAGCTGCGCAAAGTTTCATTTGCTTGTTTCAAACATAACATTCGACACAACATAGAGGTTGACCATTTACATTTACCATGGTGCACCCAAACGCAATGCATATTATTACTTGTGTGAACTAAAATAAGAATACACAATTCCCAAAGGAATTATTCATCCGTGAATAGAACAAACATGAACCCGCTGAGTTCCTCGCCCTATTCGTTACTTTATACTTTCTATTGTGCGTGACCTTTTATTCCATAAGATGAACCCAGACCGCGAGAATTCGTATGAAATGTAACGTTACAGATTTGAACACCAGTGTGGGAGGAAAACTAAGCTGGTAATGATACAACTAGAAAGGGGTATGATCAATTGACTATTGGATTGTTGATCATGGTGGCTATGTCAAAATAAAAACTGCTTTATTATATGAAGAATAATGTAATAATATAATTGTTAGTCGGATATTTTAATAGTTAGCTAGGTTTCATGAACAAAGTTAGAGAACAATTGTAAAAACAAATTAATTTCTATGGAAAGTTGTAAGTGTTATCAAGTTGTTATCACTTTTGTTAAGTTATGTCCTGCTTAAGTTATGTCTGTAATTACTAGATAAAAGTCATACACAAAACTAAAAATTATTTAGTATATTATATTTGTGTGACACAAGGTTGGTGGCGATACAGTTTTTGCCTTTTTAAAAGTTATTCGAAAGATGTTACTTCACAAGCGAATGCTCGCCGGTTTGGGAGCACCTTTATACTGTCGATTGTGCGTCACCCTTTATTAAGTAATAATAGTGACGATTTCTTTTGAATAGCTTTTATTTATTGTTCAAGTTCAAGTTAAATGTTTTCTGGTGGTGCTTAATGGAGTAGGTAATGAATGAATAAATGATTTCGTCGTAGGGTCTTTCGTCGACGGCTATAATTAAAAATAGCTGTGCATGGGAAGTGGTCATATTAAAATTCTTTCTTGTAAGTTTTGCTTATTGATCCGTTAAATATAGTTAACTTTTTTGTTAATTGACGACTGAGAAAAAAAATGTACATAAATAGCTGAATAATTAGGTTTTTTGATTAAAAATTCATATGAAATGTCTTAAATATTATTATAAATACAGTAATTTATTGTAACAATTGGCTTACCCTTGAAATATTTTACTTATATCAGTTGTTTACATAATATAGTTGCAAACTTGACCAAGCACTATAAAGATATCAGCTTTATCTCTATGTTCTTATTATGACAGAATAGTAAAATCTATATTTCATAGCTTGCGTTTGTTACTTGTTTATTCGACTGAAAATAATTTATCTGTTGATACAATTCGCACAAATATACATATTGTATTCTAGCATGTTTCTAGCATCTGTATGAATGCTCACATGGCTACACATCAAGTCATACATTCCAGTTAGGGTTGCCAACCGTACTCTAAAATAGAGTATTGTACTCTATATCATGTAAGCGTACTCTATAATCTATAACACTAATAGAGTACACTAAAATACTCTTTTTTACACATTCTTACTTGTCATATAATCGTATGCAAAAACCCATAATCAAAACCAAAAATCAATTATCCTTAAAAAATTTCCTCCAACCACATTCGGAATGATGAAAAATTGTTATGTGCTGCAAAAAGTACAAAAACTACCTTTTTAAAAATTTAACATAAATGATACTCTTTTTTTTAGTACATACTCTTTTTTACCTCCTTTGAAATCAGATATACTCTTTTTCTTCTAAAAAAATTTGGCAACCCTAATTCCAGTACAAGTTAAAATAGTAGGTATCCCTTGCAATGCGAGACCAGCCTGTACTGGAAATTATTTAAAAAAACCATTCATTTTGCCACAGGGCAGAAAGGAGTTTAAACTTTGTTTGTATACTTTAGTTTAGTTTTAGTTTAATACTTTATTATACACATAAAATACATTGATTAAATTTAAAAAATGTGGTGATGACAAAAGGTGATCTTAACTATAAAATAAGTTTCCTGCCAGCAAACCTTTGAGGGCCAGAGGAAAAAAAAACTCGTAAAATGTGAGAGTGTACAAAAAAAATGAATACCTAATTAATAAGTAATCAATTTCATAACATTGTTGACCAACCCACGATCGTACAATTGCCCTATATCTTTACAACTCGCTGTTATGCCAATATCGAAACTATTCCGACAATACACATATCTGACATTGAATTGAAGTGGCTCGCATCCCAAGTGACCGCGACCACAATACCGATTCATATCGATTGTAATAATCGATACCTGTTCGCTCGGATAGCGGTTTAGCTGTTATTTCATGGGGAAACACAGATACGGTATTTCATCAACAATATTCTGTATTTCCGCTTGAGTACAATTTGGGTCGCTTCAAAGCAAGAGTAAATAGTTATCTCATAGGTAAGTGCTCCACCGTAGACCGCAACATTTCTTACCATCAGGTGAGATGGTGGTGAAAGGAGACCACGGTAAAAAATATATAAAAACCTCAATTCAAATTCGTTGATTCTAACTTGCAAGGCAAATAAAAAAAAGGTAACTTTTATGTAAAAACTTGCTAATGAATAAAACAATAAACAAAAGGTGTTAGAGTTTTTGCGCACCCATTTCATAGAAGCTGTTCCTGCTCATGGACAGTTTTAACTTAATTTTACCTTATGTGGACTAAAAGTATATATTTGCTGAATCCATTTATTAAAAAAAAAACTATTTTAAAATTAAGAAATCGTTACATTTAAAAAATAACACCGTAAGAAATGCTTTAATTCACTTAATCCCTTCTTCTCTTTCCATTTGTCGTTTTATACGAATCTCTTTTTATCTTCTTTCCCGACAGGGATTAGTATGATTTTTCCATTTCACCACGGCTTTCGGATAGCCTCCGAAACTCCAAATGCAATCTCGATACGAGTTGTGAATATACGCCGAAGTAGCTTTAGGTCTCGAATATAGCGGTGATAGTAGCGGAAGCGAGTTTATCTACACTAGCTGCTTTACGCGGTCTTACCTACGTTAGACGTTACTGCTCAGCTCCTGTGAGTTGCAGCATAGTGTTAGCATTAGCATAGCATAGCCTTTGGCATGTAATTTAACAACTAAACTACAAAATAAGCGGCAGCAATGTGGCGCAATGGATAAGGCATCGGTCTTACGATCGAGAGGTCGTGGGTTCGAATCCTGGCCATTACACCACGGACGTGAACTTCCTCCTAACACAAGCGAATTAGCTTAGTTGGAGGGGGTTAACAAGAATACTAGTAATTTGTATTTGCAAATTACTAGTAAGTTTTTTTAAACAAAAAAAATAATGTAAAAAGAGATAACCAAATATGTGCAGTAGTTTTACAGATTAACGCATTCAAACAGACAAATACATATTTTTTATGTTGATTAAGATGAAATAAGCGTTCAAGAATTATTACATTTCTTGTAGAAGTCGTATAACATTGTAATGATGTGCAGTATTTTATTGCTCTATATTTTATTTGTGTTTTATGTCTGCAAGTCTCAATTTTATGACGAAATAAATGTGACTTACTTTCATTCAGTGTAACTGGCAGTTCTGTTGCTGGTTGATGTAAATAAATTCAATATTTTTGGAATATTTTCTGTTGCTGCTGAAGATATTCAAAACATTTAGTCACAGAATTCCTTCACAAGAAGATTATTCAAAGAATTAAGTCAAAAAAATTATAATGAGGAAATAATTATAAGGAGATTTTCGAAAAAAAATTGTACCAGCATAGTTCCATTTTGTGAACCACTTTTACAATAGGGGCATAACAATGTAGTCTGTAGGCTCTTTAAGTCTCCCAATAAACCAAGTTATACGTTTTTCCGTCCGCGACTCCGCCCGCTTGATACGTCGATTGAACTATCTCCACACCAATTTTCATCAAAGATCGATCCAGTAGGTTAAAAAAATATCTTATTAATATTAGTAAAGATAAGCACGAAACTATATAATTCTATTGTAATAAACATGTTGTTACGATTTACTGTTATAAATAAACTTAAAAAAACTTAGTTAATTAATACTTCAATGCCCTTGACTACAAATTGTACTTTACTATTAATGTACATGTGTTTTGTAACACGCGATGATCAAATTATCAAATAATAGGCGATGAATAAAGACGACATATTTTTTATTCTATTATCAGTCTAGGTAACAACCACTGATCAACTTTTTATTGATTATTTTTATAACATCCAGCTATGCTTAGCAAATTATACAAAGACGAACGTCACGAAATGACGTAACATACAGTTGACAAATTTAGGGTCCTGGCAAGAGGCGACTGTATCTGGTTAGTTAAAGCGACTGCCGTGTGCGCAGGTTGCTGCAGCTAATAATAAAAAGCTTTATTGCACACCAAGGAAAAAAAATATACAGAAAAAAAGAAAATATATAGTACAAGGTGGTCTTATCGCAACTAAGTCAATCTCTTACAGACAACCATTGGGAGATTGATGAGAGAATAAACATTAATCCTTATTCGTAAACCTAAAGCGACTACTACCATTTATTTCATTATTTTAATTCGCTCGTCCGCTTGTGGTATGACCAAAGCCCAACGCGTTTAGATCGAACGGAATCATAAAAGCAACGTCAACAGTAATTTCCTCCATGGATGGGGCTCTGAGTGCTACTACGGGTTACAGGTAATGTGGCTTTATTTGTTGCCAGCTTAAAAGTATCGCAAATATTCTATTCTGTAGTACTGCTTTTACCTCGAAGTGGAAAGAGTAAAACAAAGCAGGTGATTCTCAGTTATCTCTAATACTGGGCAATTCGCGAGTTCTTAAAAGCGAATTGGCTAATCCTTTCACCACGATGGCAAGTCAAAACTTTGACCACCTTACTGACTGTCCAAAATGCCCTACCACCTGCACTAGAGAGGCGCTCATGAACGCAGACGAGAGCGCCATAACAGTGACTACTTATTAGACCAATAAAATTTGACTCAGCCATCGACACGACGAAGAAGATCTCTAATACTTGAAAAAGAGTTATGTTTTAGCCTCGAGTTCACCAGTTCTTGACAAATTTGACATTTTATCATTTTTATCAGTCCAAAAGTTCCAAATAAACTTATTAAGTGAAACTGACCCTATTGTTCTTAATAGTCAAGTGATCTTGCTATTAATAAGTACTGATTTCAGTTAAGTTAAATATGCAAGTATTAGAAGTATGGTCAAAAGCCGCATTTGAACTCTTTCTATACTTCTTTCCAACTCTATTTTAGCGATATGTAGTTTTATATAATTTAAAAAATAATATCATTGACTTAAAAAAAGCGTTTGACACTGTAAGCCATAAACTGTTGATACACAAGTTACAAGACTTAGGAATAAAGGGCAATGCACTCAAAATACTGAAATCTTACCTAACAGACAGGTTTCAGATCGTTAAAATAGATAACTTTGAGAGCAGTGCCTTACCCATCACGTGCGGAGTACCACAAGGGTCTATATTGGGTCCATTATTGTTCTTGATTTATATAAATAGCATAACAGAACTAAAGTTACATGGTCACATAACATTGTATGCCGATGATACATGCTTATTTTATTTCGGAGCCAACATCCATGATTTAATCACCCAAGCCCAAGAAGATCTAAATGTACTGTTTGATTGGTTCCAGCATAATTTTTTAACAATTAACATCTCCAAAACTTGTTACGTACTTTTCAAGGCCAGAAATAAAAATGTTCCACAGCATAACACTTTAAAAATTGATAATATCACATTAGAACAAAAAAACTGCGAAAAGTATCTAGGTCTTCGAATAGATAATCACTTGACATGGCACAATCAAATCGACTATATTAAGAGCAAACTATCTGCACTAGTAGGATCTCTTCACAATATCAATAAATGTATACCTAAAAATATACGCTACAATATTTATAATTCTTTAGTGAAGTCACATCTATTATACCTAATTGAAGTCTGGGGAAGTGCCGGCAAAACAAAATTACAAGAATTGCAAAGAATTCAAAATAAAACAATAAAAGTACTATTTTGCTATCCATATTTGACACCTACCCAAAAAATCTTTGAAGAAACCAAATTAATGAATATTAATCAACTTTATATATATAATACCTGTATTTTAATAAGAAAAATTCTAAATAAAACTATCCATACTAATATATCATTCATTAAAAAATCCCAAATATCCAACCGCAGTCTTCGTCGTCCTAGTTTACTTGTTTTGCCAAAAATAAGAACAAATTACGCTAAACTATTACCTATGAAGGAGCACAACTATTCAATAATTTACCCTCCCATATAAAGAATGCAAAGCCTTTCGGTAGCTTTCGTTCTAAGCTGTTTAATTATATAGTAGAAACATATAAGTGTAATTAAAACGTATATTTATGTATAATTATAAGTTTAGATTTAATTTTATTTTCGGTGACGGTACATAATAATTAATTTACTTAATGTTATATTATATTCTCATGTAAGTGGCTTTGTCTTTTTGAGAATAAATGATTTAAACCAAACCAAAAAATAAGTTCGTTACATTTTAATTAACCACTATATGGCATCTCTTTTTACCATATTAAAATATCTAAAAAACTTTCCTACTAGCGAGAATTTTAAAAGGATTTTGTAGAAAACAACGCTAGCGAGCATGCCATTAAGGAAATCTTACTGGTAAATAGGATTATGTCTGCCATCATCTGCAAAGTAACTTAAACCGAGGAATATTGAGCTTTCGTGGCAAGATGCGTTTAAAATATTGTAGGAACGTGATACGGAAAATATGCGTTTTTAAATATTGTACATGAGCTGAGGATGTCGCGGTTAGTTGGAGAAAATGTGGCGAAATATTGTGAAGTAAAGACTGTAAGTAAATACATTTTGATTTATGACTCTTGAGGTCCTAGTTCATTCCGATTCAAGGAAACGCGGGTAGATTTCCTTGGAGATGGGTAACTGGAAACTACAGAACGGATTTTTTGTATATGTTATATAGTCTTATTATTGACGACCGTCCGGCGGAGTGGGTAGTGTACCTGCCTACGACGCTGAGGTCGCGAGTTCGATTCCCGCTTAAGACAAATCTTTGTATGCATGAATATGGAAGTTTGTCTTAGACTGGGTGTTATGTTATGAATAATAAGTATGTATTTACAAAAGAAAAGTATATATGTATTAGTATCAGTTATTCTAGTACTCATAGAACAAGCTCTGCTTAGTTTGGGATTAGATGGCATTGTGTGTAAGTTGTGAGACATTTATTTATTTATTTATTTATTAGTCATTAGTTATTTAGTTATATTATTTTCTGTAAATTCTTTGTAACTCTACAAATAAACTTAATTTATTATGATTAAAAAACATTTACTCTTTATGTATTTTTGTCCAACGAAACAAATTTGACATTGATAAACAGAATACGAGCAGCACACTCTCATACAATGAAAGCCACATATGCTCACTGCCATAGAACAAAGGCACTTGCAGACGCGACAAAACCATTGAATATAGTTGGGGTCACCACACGTCAGGATTTACCTTCACTTTCAACAATCAAATATGAACAGATCTTTCGGCCTTATTGAATGTGTTTCACTCGCCATATTGTGAACATTTTTTTTAATTTTTGAAAAAGTCGGTTAAATACTTTTTGGTGGTATCCGCACATAATAAATGACAGATGACATTGACAACGTCAAAAAGTGACACACTCGTCACATATGTCAAAGAGCGTTGAAGCGCGATAACGAAATGTTCACAGAGAGTGTACATATATACCACTTCCAATACGCTACCGTTGGACAGCTGTCCGCCAGGCAATACCACCGAGCCGGAGGATGGTCGGAGGATCCTACCTTTGTGGTGGAGGAACATCACACCCTGTTCCTCTACAACTTCTTGAAATCTATACTAAGAAACAGTTGAAAAAGATATGGGACCGGCAGGATTTGAACCTGCGACCTTACTGCACACCGGGCAGCCGCTTTAGCCATCCAGCTACGGTCGTCTCTTACCAGAACCCTAAATTTCTCAACTGTATGATACGTCATCTATCTCTAAGTAGGATACAAACCAACATGGCGAAGTAACCTTCAGCACAAATGTTGTAACGAATGAACGTGTACGTTATTTTAACTTCTAATTGATTATTTTTATAGCATTTATTGGCTTATTAGCTATGCTTAGCAAATACTAAGAAAGAAAAGAAAGAAATACTAAGAAACATTCTTGAAATCTGTGCTGATTATGATAAAATCTGTGATTGTTATTGACGGCATGCCATTTATATAGACTGCATTTACCACCTAGGTACTGCAGTTAAATAAGTCCTGAGTAACTAACTTCATTAACTAACAGACTAAACATTTTGATCCAGAAACCTGATGTTATACTCGGCAGAAAGAACGATATTTCTAGCAATTCAATTCCTAAATTTTATTTACATTTCTGTAATTGTATGACTTGATTAACAGTATTTCTTCGGAAATTAAAACTTGGAACAGGGTGCAAAAACTTACAAATTCCTTTCATCGTTATATTCTCGTCAGGGCTATCCACCATTACACGTGACAACTGGCCACCCCACACAGTGTAGCATTGTGCATTCGCAAGCTATTGATCGACCTACAGTACACCCTCGCAGGCTACGTCACTTCCACCGCAGCTACATAAATGTGTGCAGCCATTACCAACCTTATTTGCTAAAGCGCAAAAGTGATTATTGTGTGAAAAAAAATCCTAATAAAAAAAATCAACGATTTTCTACAGATCCTCTAACAGAATCAATGAAAGTTTTAAGGAAAAATTTTGCCCGTAGTTGTCACCACTTTGCCATAAGGTCTCACCCCCAATATTGGCCGATAAAGCGTGCTTACTCTCCCCCAATACTTGATCATACTCTTATTACGTCAAATGACATGACGGCTCAGTTCGGACCTTCATCTCAGTAAATCGACATTGATTGATGATTCTAGATTGTATTATTATTGTATTATTACGTAACGTAGAAAACGATTGATATCTATAAATTCACAATGTCCAATTATGTTGTGACAAGTAATTTAGTCTTTGAAATAATCGCTAATAATTATCGCAATTAGATACTAGGTATCTATATATATAAAAATGAAACCCGTTTTTCGTTGTCACGACATAGCATGAAAACGGCTTGACCGATTTGGCTGATTTTTTTTTTGTAGTTTTCTAATACAAAAAAAAAAGTATTCATTTTCATATTGAGGATATTATAGATTCCAGTTCAAATTGAATAGGTACGCATACATAGGATAGGTCAGATATACAAAATAAAGTAGTGCATCAAATTTACGCTAAGGTGGTACGAAGTTCGCCGGGTCAGCTAGTATATTCATAATAATGATTTTATTCGAAATAAGAAATAAGTGTCGTAATGTTGTCAGCCAGCTAAGCTAATGGTGTTGTAGCCAACGCCCTGAAATGGCCATATTAATTTTCATTAATATCGATTGATAATTTTGCTATAAAAGCATAACAGACGAAGTTACTAGCATTTTACAAAAAAAAACAATTAAATTTTAAAGATGGGGGATGAAAATGTCGTGCTAACATAAAATCAATGAATAAAAAACGCCACTCGCCTGATCAATGAATATTTACGTAACAGTTTCCATTTTGTAATTTAATGACTGAATCAACTTTTATTCTAAGTTTTATGAATCGACTTTTTGATTTAAATTTCAGGCGTATTATACTTTTTTTTATTTGATGGTTAATATACCCTAAGGCTTTAGCAAATCATGTGGTAATTATTAATAATCATCGGCAAATATTAATTATTTTTCGCAACATTTATATAAAAATCTTAAGAGCTGTTAATTGGGAGGAAACCTGTAAATGATTTATAACATAAGAGTTATTCAATTAATCCAAGTAGGAGACAGTACAGACCATGAAAATAGGTTGAAATGTAAATATAAAATGTTATTTTGTAAACATCTTTTCTGTAACAGTATATTCTCTGACATCTTGCTGTCGAAATCTTATTTAATTTAATAATGTTTCATCAAAAGCTTATTATTTAAAGGGCTTAAAGTTCTGCTCATCTTCTCAGGGAAATTAAGCGTGAAAGTACAGCGGCGGCAAATTATAATCGAGGCCTGCGAAACCCAGAGATGTGCCTTTGTTTGAATATCCGATTTAATACAGTTACTGGAAAAACTTGAAATGATACTGGCATATTACGCAGTTTTCAGTGTGTTTGATGCATACTGTTAAATATATTGTTTATTATGAAAATGTTTCGATTGTCTTTGACATTTATTTATGACTTTCCAGTCTACGTGAATCTAGGCTTTGCGAAGGTGGAAAATTACATTTCTAGTTGCCATAAGCGTGACTGGAAACGTATTCGTTTTCAGGAGCCATAAATCTTTATATGACCCAAGGATAACTGGCGCCAATAATGGGGCGGTAAATTCAAACATGTATGATTTTAGAAGACAACGCGAAATACAGAATACATGATATCAAGTTTCTTATTGCGAATTAATTTGATTCCCCCGACAGTCGGTCTAGCATAACGACCACGAGATAGATTATTTCGCGTTTTTGTCAATTTCTCCGTTCAAAATACGAAAAAACGAGACAAAATCAATCTCGCGCTAATTTTACCTTTCTATTGATTAAATGAATGTAGAATGTCAAAAATTTGTAGAAAACCTGAAAGTGTAAATAAATGTGATATGACTAACAAAATGAGTGAACTCTTGTGCTTACACAAAAAAATTCAAACATGAAATCAAGTTATTTGTCGATCATATGAGGAGGCAGCGAGATGGGCGTCAAGGGCAGATACTTGGTGAATACGATGCTTTTTCTGCATGGTACTTGAAAATTGTAGTGTAGTTAATAGCTTTTTTTATTCGAATAAGGTGGCTATTACCAGATCCTATTGATACTTGCCACACCTGCCGCTCTAGCATAACAGGAGCGAGATAGAATTTGTCGCATTTCAGTCATGTGTGTGTCAAAGTGACATTATCTATGTCGCGCTTTTTATGCTAACCTAGATCTATGATGAAGATATTTGGTCAATAGCAACAGTTATTCTGCATGGTACTTCAATATCGAAGAGTAGTTGATGCACATATTTTTAATAAAAAAGATAATTTACATGAATATTGTAGTGTAGTTATATATATAGATATTTGTGCATATGCATGTTACGTTATTATTCTAGTGCAGTTGATGTTTAGTTGTCGTAGTTAAATAGTTTGGTGTTCTAATTTTATTTATAAGCGTTCATTATTTTTCGTGGTTGTTGTCTAAATTAGTGCATGCGGTATTAATTAACTTGTCAAATATAATAACGGTACTAAATATTGTAGAGGAACGAGGTGTTGTTCCTCCACCACAAAGGGACGATCCTCCGATCAGGCTCGGTGGTATTGCCTGGCGGACGGCTGTCTAACGGTAGCGTCTTGAAAGTAGTATTTATATATGCTTGCTGTGAAAATTTTGACATTTGTGACTAGTGTGTAACTTCTTGACTTTGTCAATGTCATCCTTCGTCAATTATATGCGGATATTGTATTGTATCGAATTGTATTGTATTGTATTGTATTGATACCGCCATAAATATGACTAACTTCATATTTGTTTGTTGGTAGTTTCAGTTATATGTATCTTTCAACACATAAAACGATGCATCGTTTCAATTTTATCTGGCAGGTCGATATGTTCTTGCATTATTTGAATTTGACTGAATGCAAATTTCAATACGGTCCCAAAGGTATATATGTACAGCACAAGACAGGTCGGTGTAAATGTACACAGTATTGTACAAGATATATTTTGTTGTTCACAAGGGGAATCCTACAGGCTAGACGAAAACTTTATTAAGCACACACGTGACCAATCTTGGGAGACGTGAGCGGGGAAATTGGGTATGGTGTGACTGATAGCGGGATTTTCTGTTGTTGTAGTCAGGGACTTCAAAATTAAGTAAAGTGTAAAGGCTACCGATCAAAATATAGATTTTCAGGGAAAGCTAGAATACTACGCAAGATCATCTTATACTGGAAATGTATGACAATGTGTAGCCGTTTGTACTGTCTAGATTCGTCTCTCACATTCTCTGCAGCTTCTTTCTTTAAAATGTATGTTATTTAATTTAAGATAGAATTTTGTTTATTTCAGACGTAGATATTTTTCTTTGCGCGGCATTCAGCCTCTTTTTGGAACCGTAAAATTACCTACGAATAATCTTTTGACATTTGTTAAATAATTCAATCTTGTAATCTATTTTCCTGGACTTTGGCGGTGGCGGCGTGGGTGAGTGCACGTTCACAGCGTGTGTTCGCCTGTGCCGCCATCGTCAGAATCCGAGTATATCACCCGCCATTTTGGACGCTAACAATTTTAATTAAACTCCACACTTGACACTGGCAGAAATAGTCACCGCAAGGAGACTCAGTTGCCATTAAATAAATAAGAAGAAGAAGAATCTTTTTTCCTTTCTTGCCCGCTATCACTATCACCGCACATTTAATTCTCTTGCAGGTAAGCTCACCGTAGCACTGTCTCCGACATATTGCCACATTAGTGTACCTCTCCCTGGACATTAAAGCACTTGGACTTCTGTCTGTGCCACACCCAATATTAGAGTATTTTGTGTATGAGACAATTCTATACATAGTCTTTGAAACGACTACTACCTTTACAATCTTTGCTTGTGCCGTGGCTGCTATCACTACCACCACCTTATAAATTCTCGCGAAGGTGATTTCACGGTAGCACTGTCTCTGAATTATCGCTACATAAGTCCCCACTCTGGGCACTTAAAGCACAGTACTTACCGTCTATCTGTGCAACACCCATTCCTATATTTTGTGATCTTGAAATAATTTTATTAGCAGACTTTTAAACCACTACTATTGTTACAATCTTTACCTCTCCACTCCACAATAAACAATTGAAACATGTGGTTTAAAATGTTTGTTGTCATTGACTGACAAATAATAATAATAATAATAAAACCATACAACACATCACAGGTGCATGCACAACACTAACACAAACCGATTACACACATAGACACAATCAAATTGTAAACATACTACACCAAAAGCTAGCAATTAAATATCAACTAATTCAGGATTCGCACACACCTTACTACAAATACACTCCTAGCCCTGTCTTAGAAAACCAACACTACAAAATGTACTACGATCGAGCTATTCTTACAGATAAAACCATACACTACAATAGACCCGACATAACTATTCATGACAAAAATAAACATATAGTATATTTAGTTGATGTAGCAGTGCCAAACACACATAACCTTCTCAAAACAATTACTGAGAAAATCTCTAAATATACTGATCTCAAGGAGGAAGTAGGTAGGATATGGAAAGCTAGCAAAGTTTACACAGTTCCAATTGTTATATCTACTACCGGAATAGTACCAAAACACCTACACCATAGTTTGAAATTATTAGATTTGACACCCAACACCTTTATTAACATTCAAAAAGCAGCCATCCTAAATACTTGCCGAATAGTCCGAAAGTTCATGCAGAGTGACGAAACAATATTAAATCCCGACCAAACAACTTAAATTAAAATAGCGGTTACTTGGTTTTGGCCCGTATCCGTTGTTTAAATTCACCGGTTTTCAACCGAGTATTATAAACCTCAAAAAACATAAAAATAATAATAAAATCTTTTTATTTCTCTCTTACACAGAATGGTTACAAAATCATTTCTTAAAACTAGATGTTACATTAATTAGTGGGTGAATCTGTGTAAGAGACTGGTATCTATACTAGGAGAACCTGTATGACAGATTACCAGCCTCTTCCGTCTCGAGGTATGTCGGATGTTTAGAAAGGTGTTACCATATAGATTGATTTTGAGTAGTGAGAAAGAGACTTATCAAATATAAACAGAGTAATGTATGTGGGTGTGTGTGTTCTGTGTTGTGTGTGTGTGTGTGTGTGTGTGTGTGTGTGTGTGTGTGTGTGTGTGTGTGTGTGTGTGTGTGTGTGTGAGTGCTTTGGCTTATCCTATAAGCAAGCTTTAGGTAGAAACTACTATTAATTTTTCTAGAAATTTCTCTTTTTCTTAAATGCAAGGACTACGTAAATTTAACACATGTGTCCCAACGTCAAAATCCTTTTATTGACAAAAGAATAGGTTAATGTTGACCTATGTTTTGTGTATTTACCATCATATCCTTTTAGATTATTGACTAGACGACCGGATGGTGGAGTGGGTAGTGTGCCTGCCTGCGACGCCGAGGTCGTGGGTTCGATTCCCACTTAAGACAAATCTTTGTGTGCATGAACATGAAGGTTTGTCTAGTCTGGGTGTTTCTATGTATAATAAGTATGTATTTACAAAAGAAAAGTATATATGTATTAGTATCAGTTATTCTTGTACCCATAGTACAAGTTCTGCTTAGTTTGGGACTAGATGGCGTTGTGTGTGAGTTGTGGAATATTTATATTTATTATTGACTATAAGTTAAACAACCTCTTATCTAAGGGTCTGCACATAACAATATGGTTAATACACCTGGATGTGTGGCAGCCATTATTAATGAAGGTTTAGCTCATTAACGCTGATCGTATTCCTGCTACACCTTAGATTGTGTGGTAACTCGAGGACGGATCATTACTATAAATATTACCCATGTTGACGGGGAAAGGAGCAGGCTTATATACTTGAGAGTGTAATAAGGTTTGCTTAAACTCTCTTAGAGGGTGCTTGGTGCTGGTGACAGTAAGAAATGTAATAGGTTTGCTTAATCTCTCTTAGAGGGTGATTGGTGCTGGTGACCGTTAGACCAGCTAATTGCATCACTATCGAATTCTCGAATTGTTAATAAAGTAAACGTGGTATGTCTATGTTATTAGGTTTATTAGCTTTCAAAGCTCAAAAAAAATGTTAACGTGCTGTGTTTAAGCTAAAACCAACGGATAGTTGTGTTCTATTTAAAAAAAAAAATATAACCTCCATACTTTCCCTTGTTTATACATATTTGAAACTGCAGTATGTATTTGTAAAGTCGAACTTACATATGTTTCAAACATTTAAGTCTCTAAGACACAATAAAGAGATAATTATGTGCAAGACAACATAACACTGCAATATTTTATACCAGAATTTATAAGAGACAAAGAAAATATAATTGATTTAAAAAACGAACTATTAACATTATTATGCACGAAAGCTTATTATACAGTGAATAAATATCTAACTGATAAATAGCTCCTTCTGTGAGGACGTCATCTCGCAGAAGGAGGCGGCGGAGCGGATCAGGGAGGACTCACTCCTGGCTGATCCGCTCCGCCGCCGGCGAGCTGGGCGGCGAAGGCGCGCGTACGCCGCGAGCCTAATGCCGCCCTAAGCGAGGCCGCGGGCGGTGGAGGGGGTTTTCCGCCGCCCGCTGATGCCTTCCGCGACGGAGTGACGCCCTGGGTGTGCCCGGGGCGTCGCTACGAGAGTAGGACTGCGTAGAGTCGGGTGCCCGGTCAGAGGTCGAACTGGGCACGGTCGCCGCGGCGAGCCCTGTGGATATAATATCGATCCGGGGCTCGCCGACCACCATCTTTCGGCGACGAGGGCACACCGCGGGGTTTTAGTGGGTATTCTGCATGCATAAAAGAGTAAAATCATCCGGATATATATCTTCTAAAACCCTTGCATGCATAATATTAGTAGGACGTATCCAAAGTTGCACAGATGAGAATTAAGTACCTACCATACCCATTCTAATCTTGGTTACGGATTGTGTCGCATAAATATGCAATTCCTCTTTATTTATCAATTTACTTCCTTATATTCCTTGCCACTTAATTAGTCATTCCTTCATTGTTCTTAAGATTCTCTTTGAACAAACCGAAACATGTTAAATTTATCCTCTTCGAAATCCACAAAGAATACAAGGTCTATAAATTTCCTCAAAAAGCCGAATATCCAAAAAATAAGTTAAAGTCGGCATGCGGAAGCTACAATGCCGATTATTTCCATAAGAAACGGTTTTTAAGGGCATGGTTGCCGAAATTGCTGAATATGTTAAGTAAATTTTTTTCACCAAAGATTTGATACATCTGAAAATAAATGTTATTCTACTCTCTACCACTCTCAAGCTAAGTTCGACAGCTATTTAATTTGCGGTCTTAGCCAATTAATTAATTCCATTTGAAAAATATCTCTGATTACTAATTCGATTTCGAAGAAACCTAAAAGAAATAAATTCAATAGGATTAGGATTGATTACTTAATTGAGACTAACTTTACGTCTATTGACATGATTGAACGAAACTGCAATAAATAGCCTTTCAAAATAAAATAAAACTTGTTTGTTAGCGCGGCATCAGCGTCATTTGCCTTTTCACCATACAATATTTCAAGAAACTCGCCTTAATCTGTAACGGCTCACAAAGGCATTCCTCGCGGTGCCTCCAATGTTGAGGAGAATACCTCCGAGGGTAATGATTCCGCATAGCTGCTTAAACGAAGGAATTCGCATTATGTAAAGTTGCGTCGTCACTATGATTGCGAAAGAAAATTTTCCATAAATATGCTTTAATGCTTTAGAATGTAAACAAAACATTTTCGTTCTTAGGATGAAGCAGGTGATTTTACCAGGTGATAAGGGGCAATAATTATATAAAAATCAATATTTTCATTAAAATGTTTGTAGTGAACTTTAGAAGACCTATGATACTTATATAATTTCATGATAATTAATATTTTAAGATGTCCTTGCCTTTATCTGTAACGGCTCACCAAAGGCATTCCTCGCGGTGCCTCCAATGTTGAGGAGAATACCTTCGAGGGTAATGATTTCGCATAGCTGTTTAAACGAGAGAATTCGCATTCTGTAAAGTTGCGTCGTCACTATGTTTATTAACGCGAATTTTACGTGAATATGCTTTAGAATATATATATACTTACAATAGCTTATTATTTTGGGTTGCAGTTTAGCGGCAACTATAGTAAAAAAAAGATTATTGAGTTATAATACGCGACCACAAACTTGATATCTTTTGCTAAGAGACAACAGATATTCTGAGCTACCGAGGCCTGCCTCATAGTACTAGTTCTTAAACGCATGAACAGCGCGCAGCCAAAATATTCATGGTCTTATTCAAGAAAAAAAGGAGATCTGTTTTTATCCCACCCTAGTTGATCCTAGCTTTATATTATTATAAGCGAGCGAGTAATCTACAAAGAGGTGATTCCATAATGTTAATAGCAGATGAAAATGGACATATTTTACTGTTATGGCGTCTCGAAAAGGCTCTTAGTTTGGCTCTTTAAGCATCAAAAATATTATAGTGTTTATTTTATTCTAGACCTAATGTACTTGTTGGGATTACATATATTTGTGTATCCTCTCTATTTTAAATAGAATATTTTGGTAGAGTAGGCAGTTGTGATCTTTCCGTCAGGAAATTCTTAATGGCAGCATGGGGTTGGAATTGTGCCCGGTGCATGGCGATATACTCACCCCCTAACAGATAACGCAATAGATGCCGAATACATATGCCGATGCGGAAATGTGTGAAGCAACCCTAATAAGAAACAATTAGTCTTATGTTACGATTGGTGTTGACATTTGACCCTGAAATTACATGCATAGAAGGTTAAGAGGTAGTTCTTAATTCAGTTCTTAGTCCTTATATG
This sequence comes from Hypena proboscidalis, assembly GCA_905147285.1. NCBI lineage: Eukaryota > Metazoa > Arthropoda > Insecta > Lepidoptera > Erebidae > Hypena > Hypena proboscidalis. The sequence continues at coordinate 11,025,013 of LR990152.1, forward strand.
TAGCGTCACGTCTACAATTTTCTAAACATTACAATTTGCCGTAATATTAAATGCTATTTGCCACAGACTTAAAAAAAAACTGGGTGTAAGATGTACCAGAAACCTCCTTACCTATCACACCGTCCACTTAAACCCTTGCTAACGGGAGCAGGGCGCTCCCTGTGGCATACTCCTCACGAGATGAACGCAAACTTCATGTAAAGGGATGTAGGTTAGGACTTCAGATGAATTAGGTTGCTGGTTGATGTTAAATGCTTCACACATCGCTCTAGCTTGTCCTAGTTTGGTTAAGTAGTGCAGTCGGTAGGAGTTTTGCTCAGAAAAGATCGATTTTTAAATCTAGATCCCATGGATATTGAGAATAGGATGTTCGTAATCAAAACATCGGATACAGTAAGATCTTTAGATTCAGTCTACGTATGACAGCCTAAATATTTTAACGATAACATTTTGAATTAACCAAGTATATATTTTTTTAATTTACGTAATCTAAATATAAACAAACTTAAAATCGCCTTGCGAATTTGAAAAACCAGTATTATAACAAGCTGTCAGTTTTGAAACTTAAACAAAAGGCCTTAGGCTATCGCAACTCGACACCGAAATTCGGACTCGGACAAACAATGCCTTGAATCTCATTTAACTCGAGATTAAATTAAAACAATAGAACCGTAATCGAGACTACGGCTCGGACACGATCCGTATCGATTGTCTCGGTTGACCGAGTTCGGGGTTCGACTTTCGATTTGGCTGGACTGTTTTGATACGATTATGGGCGAAAGTTTGAAGTTAATGTCAGTTGCGGCTTTTAGTTTTAGGCTTGTAATTGAAGAAAGTACACGCCCGTTTAAGGCCCGGAATGGAGAAATTTAGTGTCGAATGGTTCCATAGACGAACACGCTCATTTTCATACATTTTGATTGATTATCTGAGCGACATCTGGTGGCTTAGTTTGATTTTCGACCAATCAGAGCGCCACCCATTTCGATCAGCGACATCTAGTATTTGGGCTTTTAGCAATGTCTTTCATTGGCACTGAATGGTATGTACTAGGACTATCGTGCCATCGCATCTACAATGATTTGTTCTTGGTTCATAGTAACATTTATTCTCAGGTATAAATATTGCATTTTTTTAGGAGTAGGTGAAATATAAATTGAGGAAATGTCAAAATAATTAAGTTTTAGTATACAAATATAACTAATCAACTAGTGAGATTATTATTTCACCATAAAAAGTTTTTTAAACACTAACAAATGAATAGCGACCTCATTTGCTGCAATAAAATAAGCTTATAAATATTTTTTGTTGGATACAATATAAACCACTGCAATGAAAACAATACTCGGTTATTATATAACTACAAGGAAACATTATTTTCTGCAGATTGCGCCATTTTTCTTTGAAAACGATTATTTCAATTGTTTGTTATTATATTTTTTACTGAAAAACTGCTGTTGATTTGGACATTAAGTAGTAGTTTCCTTGATGTTTTTTTTTAGGTCAATGATGTTAAAGTTCTTATTTACTGCGGTTGCATACTCGATTACATATAATACGAGTACTATACTTCTTATTGATTACTTGAGATAGGTACAAATGGATGAACGTGTGACGTCACGTATTGACGTAACGTATAGTGAGTCCTGACAAGAGGCGACCGTAGCTTAGCGGTTAAAACAACTGCTCGGTATGCAGAGGTTGCAGGTTTAAATCCTACCGTCACATAATATTTTCAACTGTTTCTTAGTAAATGATATTATAGCCAGTTTATGTATCAAAAATTGCAGCTAAAAAGTAAAGGACTTACTGCCAAAATAGCCAAATTGGTGAAGCAATCTAATCAGTTCGAAAATTTTACTCATCTGAATCACCTGCGTAGGTGCGTCGACATTCACATTCAAATGAAATTGGATTGCCTTCAGGATTTGAAATTTATATCTACTGCATATCCTAAATACACCAAGAATTTAACGTATTATATTTCGTAAAAATTTTCCTTTAACAAAATGAAAAACGACTTTTCATATGTGGATAGTGTGATATGTGATTAAGTCCAGTTCTCGACACTCTTTAAGCATAAATGCTAACCCTGTAACTCATCTCAACACTTAAAACGCAAAAATAAGAGAGAAAAGTATAACAGTTCCGGCCAAAAAAAATACAGATAATGTAGTCCGCAAAGAAAAAATCCGGGTACTTAACACGGCAGTTATTGCCCGACGGATATCCTGTGTAATCCGGGTGGGCGTTGACTCGGTGCGGTGTGATCGCACCTTTAGGACTTAGGAGGTATGTCCACGGGAAGGGTTTCGTAGTTATCCGAGATTTATTACCGTTATTATTGACTATTAAGATCCACTACGATGTTTGTATCGAAGGCGGTAAGATGCCGAAAATCTAAACAACTTTTGGATTGGTGCGTAATGCTACAATAGAGAATATGCATGAGATTACAATATGACTTGCACTGTATTTTTTATAAACTTTGATGTTTTATAATTATATCTGTATACTGATTTTAGATTATAACGTACTTTTAATTTATTTAAAATAATAATTAAAAGTACGTAAAATAGACCGAAATTTCAATTCAGTTGAAACACGTGTGATATATTAAGAACACACAACAATTTTATTTGAATGATGAACTCAATATTGGTTTTTGAAACATCAACAGTTATTATGACAAAATTTGTAAATTTACCGGCACAGATATGTTTGTTGTTGGTAATGTCATTTGACGTAACTGTTGTCAAACTGTTTTTGCCGCTGTTTCAAATTTAAATTATTTTCTTTTATGAATATAATGTAAATACCATAATTTTACATCTTATTTAGATAACTAAATTATATGACAATTTTCGACACTATTCAATTAGCAGGCTAGAGGCAATGTTCGACTCTGTGATTTTTACAAAAAAGATTTTATACCCAGATGGATGAGTCGGACGGTTGAAACTGTGTCATGTATATTGGCCTTTTTATGATACTCGTGTGAAGCCGTGTGTACAGTTATGACGCAATTAATGCAAGAATTAAAAAGGATGCGTGATTTTTGCCAACTTTTGGGTGCGTGCGGTAGATAAATCGTATCTCGTTGGCATTTCATTTTGAGCTGATTTTTTATGTTTTTTCATGCTTTAGTTAAAAAGTCATAATGTTTTGTTCAAGTAGATTTTACTTGTATGTAATACTGTCTCCTGGCTCAATCCGCGTAGTACATCGATAAAAAGTAGCCTATGTTATTTCTGGGTTATTGAACTGTCTCTACACCAATTTTTATTATGGTTGATGAAGTAGATTCGGAGCTTAGCTATAAAATATAAAAAAAAAATCTTTTCCAATCAAATCAAATCAAATCATTTATTTCCATGGGCCCCTAGGGGCGCTTGACACGTCAAAACAAACATCAAAACACAAAAAATATAAAATTAAAATAAAACTTAGCTAACTAAATTATAATACTTATTGTAATAAAATGATTTGACACCGGAGCTTAGATTGACTTTAATTCAACTTAGAGATTTGAATTAAAATCAATCCAAGTACCAGCTCCGATGGGTATTGCATCATGAGAAGAGCTGGTGAGAAACTCATGTGCACCATCTTTTCAAATAAATAGCAGGCATTTCTTTTTATTATATAAATATTGGTTATAATATCGTTTTTAGTCATGCTCCTATAGAGTATAGCAGTATTATGTGAATATGTTGTTAACGATTATTTTTCTCTTGATTACAGGTAAGCATCAGAGTCGAGTAAACAGGAGAATGTTAAGCATTGTTCATTGTAATGAGTAAGTTTTAGATACCTTGTGGCACAGAACATCTGGGAATGTCTTATACGCAGTCATTGCCTGCTATTACTTTGCTAATATAAGATTTTGTTAATACAATTTGTAACCAAACTGCTCAGTTTAAAAAGTTATATAAGCAAATTTGTCGGGTCAATTAATGCTGTTCTGGAAGTATAAATACTTACCATTTCAAAAAGGCTTTTCAAAAATGACTGCGTTAACAGACAAACATCCACGTTCACATTATTTTTATATCCAATACATGTAGGTATCTGGGTTATTACGCCCAGCACACCTTTTTTCACGGGCTGCCTGCACCGTCGGCTTTCAGCCTGAGTAGCTTTTACCTTTTAATAGCATCAGCCCTACCGACCCTCGATGGCCAGTGTCTCGTCGAACGTCGATACATTGATACATATCGATATTGCGACTCGATTTGCAATCGGATGACATATTTGTGACCGTTGACGCGATTTGAAATTCGAGTGTCGTGTGTTCAAAACTGGTGTTGGCAGTGCGAAAGTTTAATTGGATTTGGTAGTTAATATTGTAGTGTGGTTTCAAAACATATTAACGAATAATAATTACCATAATATAGCAACACATTTGTATAATCCTTAATGTCTTTAAAACAATAAGGCTCACAAAAACTCTTCAAAAATCAAAGACTTTTCTAATATCACACCTGCCATCTGTCACATATATTTTTTTTTTTCTTTTTTTAAAAAAAAGCTTACTAGTAATTGGCAAATACAAATTACTAGTAATCTTGTTAGCTCCCTCCAGCTAAGCTTAATTCGCTTGTGTTAGGAGGAAGTTCACGACCGTGGTGTAATGGCCAGGATTCGAACCCACGACCTCTCGATCGTAAGACCGATGCCTTATCCATTGCGGCACGGCCGCTTCTACTTGACGTATATCTGTCGCTGATCTGCTCTTACTACTTGGACTGGGACAATTTAGCTAAGTCTGCTAATTAGCTATCTTGTAATAACTTAAGCGTCAGTTGGTAAAACCCTGCAATTGCAAGTTAAGAAGCAGAGTTTAGCATAGTTATATTCAGAAGAAAACTGAACTCAAACTTCATAGGATAACTTTATATTTATACACGAGCGAAGAACAAACGAAGCTATTCGCAGTAGAGAGCTTGAAGGGACAGAAAGAAGGACAAGTCAAGTCTTGAATCAGCCCTCTTAGCACGGTTTGCTACTCTTTGTGGCGGTATCCGCACATAATCACGTGACATACGTCGACGAGTGCTGAATCGCGATAACGAAGTGTTCACAGAGAGTATACATATTTACCACTTCCAATAAGCTACCATTGGACAGCTGTCCGCCAGGCAATACCACCGAGCCTTGTCGGTTGTCGGAGGATCCGCCCTTTGTGGTGGAGGAACATCACACCCTGTTCCTCTACACTCTTGACGTTTAGATTCGGCAATAACTGTACTTATTAACATAGAAAGGTCTATTCCTTTTTCAACTGACTTAAAAAAAAGCAGGTTCTCAATGCGATTGCATTTCTTTAAATATTTTATTATACTTTTCTTTGTTGAGCCTTTATTTGGCATGTCGTGCTAAGCGGCAGGACAACAAGGACCATCAAAATTTAAAACAAAAATAATCATCGTTTATTAGATTAAGGCTCGTCTAGCTAAGATATTTACCTATAACGCTGGCACAAAGGGTTGAGAACTGATGGCTGAATTGGCAAAGCACCTGGGGCGCTTACCCAGGAGGTTCAGGTTCGAATACTGCTAGATCCTTTATTTTTTAACCTTAGTATTGTATAAAAAGGGCCCTCTATTTTAACACGCTTATATTAGCTTCACCTGTATGTATGTATGTATGTAACCGACTCCTTTGGACTCGATTTTGACCCACTTTAATGGACAGATTTCATTAAAATTTTGCACACCTATCGAAGATCGATGACAATGCAATAATTCAATAAAAAAAAAAAAATAAAAAAAAGAATTAAATTTAAAAATAAAAATATAGTTAAAAAAAACTAAAAAACACGCTTTTAAAGTACTTCTAACTAAAAATGAAAAATTATTCATAAGAGATGACCTATAAAACACACTAGATCTAGCACTTGTCCCTTTACATACGTTTTTGGGTCGAGTTTGCATAGGACAGCTTCTCATTGGACTACTTTCTGAACACATTTGAATAGATTTTATTTTTGGTATACACAACTTTTCTTTTAAAGACCTCGGTTCTTTGTAGATGTAACGCTGTTTCGGTAAAACAGAAATTAGCTTAAGAATAAAGCTTGACTTGCACCTAATAAATCGTGTATAAATGGTATGGTTTAAATAAACCTAAGTATGGCTAAATCTTTTAGCCACTGAAGCCACATTAAAATCAACCCCCATATTACGATTAATGTTGATTGTGATTGAATAAGATTCAAATGTCAAAATTTTTACCAAAAATTGTTGGACAGGTTGTTAATTGATGGTGACAATGAACCTTATCTTAGCTAAAAATCATTAAACTGTAACTAACCCTTTCCAGCTAAACTAAAATCTGTATGCTAGAAGGAACCACATGCTTTAGTGGTGCAATGGACAGGATTCGAACCCTTGTAATCGCTAGTACAATGCTTTATCATCGGCCGCAAAGCCCGAGATATTTATTTTATTTATTTGATTAAAACGGCCACAGGAACCAATTATGTTAATCATAATTTATAAAAACATATAACTGACATTCACAAAATAATTAATTATAAAAAAAATAAAAAAATATCTTTAAATATAAATTAATATAAATTAATAATTTTATATAAATTAATATATACGATGTGAGCGTTGGGCCCTACTTGTCTTAGTAAAACGTCAATAAAACAATGGTTACTTTATCTAACACATGTCATGTAGATATTAATAGTCACATATTGATTGCGTTCGCGTGTCGCCCACCGATCGCCCTTTCTGAATATTTTACAGACACGAACAACCTTGAATTGTTTTTTTTGTTTACTTTTCTATAGCAGTATTTGGACAAACGTCACTATATAACATGAATGCATATTATAGGGGTGGTGTGTAAGCGGAATGAAAACTCAGTTTGCACTTTCACTTTTATATAATTAACAATTGAACCGAGCACAGGTAATTACAAACAGTTTTATAGAAATTACAAATTATGTCGATCGCGGTCGAGTCAGCGGGCGGTCGCATGCGCACATGTGTATCGGTTGGGCTCGCGTCGCGGACTACTTTGGATACCAATTATATAGTAGGGGTGCGCGGCGTAGGCGCCGTGCCCCGCGCGGCGAGTATGCGAGCCGAACGCCGACTCGGCTGGGTCGGCAGAGGAGGCACGGTAACGCCAACTGAGGGCCGTTGTAGGCACGCTATAATATGCCATTAATGAATAATTCCAGGATATTCTAGATATGGGTACATGTTTTAGCTTGAACCTTTTCTAGATACTAGGAAACACCACTGTTCCAATTTTTATCTGTCCCGAAAAAGTAGTGGTATCCTGAACGCAGTAGAGGTTTGGCGATGATACCCTTTGATTGCAATTGGCTTATGGGGACCTCCAACGTAGCGAATCAACTCCTCATGCGCTGTAGTTAATAACCAACTACCATCCACCATACCAACCAAACCATACGCATATATTATGTCTATATCTAGACTAGTGCACAGCTTTCCCAGCTGTACAAACTGCTAAAGGGAATGCCCAAAAGCTGTATATCCACAATGTTTATGATAATAAATAATTTCTAGTTTTGTGACTTTTATGTATAAAGATAATAGCATAATTAAGCAAGATTACTTAAATAAGTAATAGTAATTTTCTTTACACATTAATAATCGAATGTTTGTAGCCATAGTAAATAAATAAATAAAATAAATAAATAAATAAATAGAATATTTAGTACAGCATCGATAAAAAATAGTATAATCACTTGAACATACCCCTGTCTAGTGCCAGCTCAGTAAAAATTTAGTTCTCATCACATTATAGACAAGGCCGCAATACTTGGCTCGACGAAATTACCTTGAATGTGACAACGAGGGTAATCAGGCTGGGTTATTTTTGGACAAGACCTCACGCTCGCTTAGGCAGTTATTATTAAGTGAAACGAAATTAATTTTGTTTTAATAAGGGCTTCCAAGGGCGGTACGGGACGTAAAAGTGTTAATTACTTATGTTATTTAATGTGTTGCTTTTAATCAAGATCGTGTGTGATTTATAGGTTAGTGGGTAGTTATTACTTTTGGGGAATGATTGGCTATTTTGTTCAGGAACATCGATTTTTTACAAGCTATGCTAGCAAATTAGGCATCGAAATACCACAACTAGCGTGTAACTGGTTGCAGTGGTTGCCAATGAGGTATGTATGTATGCGAAAATTTACGCCACTAGTAGTCACCACTTGTGTCACACCTGCGCCCTGCATTTATGAAAATAGACGATCTGGCCAGAATCAGATAATAGGTGACACTTTTTTCCGGTTTCTAGACCTGACAGTGCTGCCGCGTAGTGGGCGTCATTTCAGGAAACCCTCATTAGTTTCAAATTTGTGTTCAGGTAAAAATATAAAATTTTATGAATACAAAATATCATACTAAACGAAGTAGGAAGTTGAATTAAATACAGTGTTAGTTCTTGAACGTCAAATTATTTCGATTCCTACACCCACTATATCCTAACGAGGATTCGCACAGCACTTATAGGTTACGATTGGTAATTATCAGAAACCATACCGTACTATACAAACGAAGGTATAATAACCTGGGAAAAGGCTACGATGATTCACGGGTACAGGACGTAGGTAGACCATTTATCAACGACCGATATGTATAGAATAAGTACCTATAGATAGGTAATATAGTAGGACTTATCGTTAAGCTAGCTCTTCACTCTTGAGAAGCTTTTCGTCGAAGCGCTTAGGAGTTATCCCTAATAAGTGCTGAATGATATCACTTCTATATACAACGATTAGCTTCAGGCCGCGGCTCTGCCCGAAGTACGGCGATACAAATTTCCAGACCATAAGCTACATCTAAAACAGTAGTATTAAAGTAGTAGTAAAAAGAAAGAGTAACAAATATCCATCAACACATCTTCACTAACTTGCCCATTTATAATGCGATTAGAATATATTATTATGTACGTACATGATTGGGTATTATTATTGGACGAGGCTTGGGTGTTCACGTCGACCTTTTGGGTTTTTTGTGGTTATTGCCTCATTATAAACTCTCCTTTAGACCAATAGCTTCCATATATTGGAGCAGTTGGCCGATCAGGAGTGACTCTATATCATCCGGATTCAAGATATCGTCCCAGAATGATGCTTCGCCTATGGATCAATGGCCCGCAATCGCAGATCTCCTTACATAATCTGCAGTTACACACATTGGGTAGCGAAGAAGCTAGTCTATATTTAATTGAAACTCAATGTCAACTTGCAATATTTTGTTGGCTATCAATTCCAGGTAGCTAAATAATGGAGTGTCACTTACCTACATGGTAAGTTGCAGACATCGCTTATTCACGTCTCTTGTCCACCTGTGCCAATCAAAGCCAGGTCTAATCTTACCGCCAACTTAGAAGCAGTGGCTAGAACTCATTTTCGAAAGCTCTACCACCATACCAATTAAGTATTTCTCAATAACCGTGTCCTAATCGATTCTCCTAATCTCAGTGGCAACAGTGGCTACACTGACGAAACAATAGACTTGACACAATGGTGCTCCAGGTCGATGACCCTTGTCTCTTGATTGACAGCTGTCGTTTGTCATGTGCCAGGGTAATCTGAATCGTTTTTGTTTTTATTAGTGCTCAAATTGGATTGGTTTGTGTAGTTTGTCTGCTTGAAAACTGAAGGTAATGCAGAACCATTGAATGTTATAGCAGACTGTAGATCCGTTTATCAGCCCTCGTGTAAAGTTAATGTAGCCAATGTCCTTCAAGGAGTTTTGAACCTACCGGATTTATTGTGTAATACGTTGACGACCGGATGGCGGGGTGTGTAGTATACCTGCCTGCGACGCCGAGGTCGCGGGTTCGATTCCCGCTAAAGACAAATCTTTGTGTGCATGAACATGGGGGTTTGTCTTAGTCTGGGTGTTTCTGTGTATTATAAGTATGTATATACAAAAGAAAAGTATAATATATGTATTAGTATCAACTATTCTAGTACCCATAGTTCAAGCTCTGCTTAGTTTGGGACTAGATGGCGTTGTGTGTAAGTTGTGAAGAAAAAAAAAAAAAAACCGGTAAGAATTCGTCCGTTAAAATTAAAATTATAGGTTCTAAAGCTTTTGTGAACCAATTCAAGGGAGTAGGAACCGTTTTTTATCCTATTTTAGCCTGCTTTGTAGTGTGCTGTAGTTACTTACTGTGCTATCAAGTGGACTATACTATCTTCGTTCGCTGCATTTCTCAATTAGGCATTTAGCTATAGTTACATTCAATTTGTGTCTGTACTACTAACATTGTTTAAACTAGTACAAAGTACAGTAAAGTTATCGCCAGGCCTGCTATGGTTATCTGTTTACGTCAACAGCATTGGTTTTAACCGCGGTCTCATCCGGTCTGACTTAGTTAGCTTTTCGAGCTTCATCCAGTGGTTTTGTTATGCCGTCTTTATTGCCGCCCAACAATAATCATGTGCAATTTCTATTATATCAGTGTTTCTATGAAATGAAGGAATGTGTTTATTTTACACTTCTAATAAACACTTCTAATTTGAAATTCCTTATTAAATATTTAGTCCTCAAGAGTGCTTGACAATGTCAAATATATCCATTATTTTTAACCGACTTCCCAAAAAGGAGGAAGTTCTCAATTCGGCTGGTATGTTTTTGTTCTATCTATGTATCGACTACGTCGCGGTTAATGGACCGATTCGCGTGATTCTTTTTTGTTCCACGCGAAATAGCTGCCAGGTGGTCCCATAAAATTTCTTTCAGTTTGGTCTTGTAGTTTTTATTTTATAAGCATTATTAGTAATTGAAGTCGGTTTTTTTTATTGGAAAATTATATAATTGTCTCGATGTAGAAAATAATAACGTTTATGAGTTTATCGTAACATAATATATTTAGAATAGGTTTTCCATAAACATCAATTGGTTTTGGTTGCCTTGGTTAAATTATACGTTTAGTTTATGTCCTTTTGTCCACAAGGCTAAATCGCTTATTTTCTACTAGACAACTCCTTTTCGTATTAGAGACCACTTAAAATACATTTGAAATGAGGCAATCATGTCAGTAGCTGTACACACGGCTACACTTCAAGCTGTACATCTCCAGTATAAGATCGTCTCGCATTGTATAAGTGCCGTGCAATGCGAGACCAGCACAGATATAGATCTACATAGATAACGCAAGTATCACGATTTGTATTGAAACCAAGCGTGCCGACTTTTTAATACCTATTGTGACGTCACAGCTGAAATTTAGTGACGGGAAATCTAAACCGATTCAAAGACACCGATACCGCCGATGCCCTTCCGCCCAGTACGTTCAACTGGAGCCGTCCGCTATGATTTTCTCTGACAAAAGACGCGCGTTGACTGAAGTTAGCGGCGACCAACCTTGACGCTTGGTCGGGGTTCGGACACGCGAAGTACATATGCATTTGCGTTATCTATGTAGATCTATATCTGTGGAGACCAGCTACTGCAAATGTATATTTTTTTCGGGATATAATCCCACCCACCACTGTGACTCCTGTGACGCCAGGATCTACAGCGGTAACCAACTGATAGGCACCGTGCATGACACACGGGCAATCCCAGGGAGAGTTAAAATTGTCTGTAAATGTATAGCTTAATGTGTGCTCGTTTGTACTTGTTATCATTGAAAGTGTCAACTTGCTTTATTTCTACTTAATTAATTACGACATATTGTATAACATTGTGTGTGACAGTTCAACTATTAATCTGACCTTAAGGTTATCTAGACTGATTCGGCTGTAAAGTTATAAATTAAGGGTAAACAGATTAAGTTCATGTGAATATGTGTTATCAATAATGAGATTAAAACTGCTTTAACAATCATAAAATAAAATACATTTGACTTCAATGACAGCTGACTGAAACGTAGAAATAAATAAAAAGGTCATTATAAAAAAATGCAATAAAATAAAATCACTGAAACTATAACTGCATCATATACTTGTATGAAAAGGCAAAAATTTACCCCTGATCTTCCGATAAACAGTAAACCAATCTAGCTAGGTCAAACTCTACAGTGAATTTAACTAATACAAAGAAAAATACCCAATCGATATATACTCAACCATAAAACATCACGGGGTCTAGCTCCCAAGCTAGACCAGTGATTTCAACCGAGCAGTCAAGGACACCCATCCAAAATAAATCCCCAAACGATGCGACACCGCGTGCTGCCGCTGCTGGCACCGGTGTTTCTGTCCAAGCTCTGGAGAAGAAGACGTCGCGCCAAGGCCATCGAGAAATTCCATGGGGTAAGAGCAGAAGTTCAGACCAGGATCCTTACAATTTATATGCCATGCCGTTAGTTCTCTTTCCTTGTCCTGATCTACTGGGCCAGTCGTCGTATACCCGTCCAGACCTACATTAGATGATCCCAGGCATCCATAAATCCTCGGATCAGATGATTCTCGGATATTTATAGTATTGTTCCTTGAACACCATCCAACCCCTCTAAACGTGCTGCCGCTGCTGGCACCGGTGTTTTCGTCCAAACTTTATTGAAGGAGTCGTCAAAGCCATCGAGAAATTCCATGGGATAAGACCAGAAATACCAGAAATAAGAATCTGTTTTAAGATGCAACTTTTGTCCTTTACCCCTGACAATTTTTATATCTCCATACGTTTTCCTGAATTAGCAGTAAATAGAGGTTGCCCAGGCATTCCTAAATTACTTGTCCTTTTAATTAACCTATTAACACAATCAGCATTTCTGTAAAGGTAGCTAATATAGCCATCATAATAATAGCAATTCACTACTTAATCGTCCTCGACATTCAGACACATTATTTGTGACACAGTGATGAGAATACTGCGGTTTGGTTTGTTTCGGCAGAGAGCTTTAAAGCCAGAGGATTTGAAAAGCTTCGAGCTTCGGCTTGTGGTTTGTGGGGTTGCCAACAAACTGTTACAAACAGACAAAACTAGCTTAACTAGTTTTCTAATTCATTAAGCCTTAATGCGTAATAGAAAAAAAGGATCAAAGTTAAATTATTCATCAAAGAAGTTAATGTAATAAATTGTTAAGTGTTGTATGCTATGCTTACACAAATATTGCAAAAGCATGTGTAGTGTCAAAGCTGATTCAAATGATGTCAGTAAACTGGATTCAGTATCACGGAAATCAAGCGCTGGATCGGTATTTATACTATGTTGTGAATTTGTGTGTGATCCTACAGTTTTTTTTCTGTGTTTTCTTCGTACTGGATCAAAGTAAATCAGTCTTTAAATCCTTTGGAATCTCCTGCCATGTTTAGTTATACTGTAGAACTTCTAAGTTAAAATCACCGCCGCCAATAGCATTGTAAACCTTCCCCTCAAGATGTTTCATATTTCGTCAATCATGCACCCTTCTGATTCTTGAGTGCACCGTAAAGATTATTTACTGTTATAAAATAGAATTCTTCAAGCAAATAAACCCCTTTTGGATACGTTAGGCCTATAATATAGCAGGCGATATTAATATATCAGAGGGTGGATTATAGAGGGGTGGAAAAATTATACGTATCATCGTAGAATCAATAAAATCGTACGATTTATATCGACGGCTGCGATTAACGATAGAACATTAAGCCCCGATTGCATCAAACTTCTCAGTATACGTTTATTTAACCCGTATTTGCAGCTCTTTCTCTCTCTTTCAACTTGTGAATAGGACAAAGAGATCTAAAAATGTAGCTTACCGATTAACTTGAGTTTATTATGTTAGTGAAATCGGCACTTAATTTTGATTTATTTTATACATTTGGTAAAGAATAGCAAATACATGATTGTTACCTCCTCCTTTTTAAATTGGTTAAAAAGTACTTGGATTTGAATCTGCCAGTATGGTTTTCATTTGATGTCTTGTTGAAATAATTTTTCTTTATTTTTTTCAACAAGATACCATTTTTTTTGAGTGATAATTTTAAGTCAAAGTAAAATTGAGTTTTACTCCCTGTTTTCATACAACAAAAAACGACTTTTCGAGCTGCTGAAGGGAAAAGTTAGTTTTATACTCATGTTGGACGACGTGCAATCATAAGACTTAACTTAAAAGCAACTATTAATTCTTAAAAGTCTGTTCTGCACTTTTCAGTCTAATATAGAATATGACCTATATACGAAGTTAACGAACTTCAGTTGCACCTGCATTTGGCAGTACTTTAAAACTTTAATACGACTCAAGACTGCAGATGTATTTACGAGAACCATGAATAGTTAAAGTTAACATAAAATGTAGCGGTAGCCCACTGACTGACCAGAGGTGGTAAATATTATATGAAATGAAATGTACGGGTACTGTTAGCTAAATTTGGAACTTGGAACACCAGAAATGCCATGTACTAAACAAGATTTAGAATTTTGGAAAGTGTCAAAATAGAAGCTTTTCGTTTTACTATAAGTAGCATGAAGAATCCGTGGATCAAATTAACTTTCGCCAAAACGAATTCTTAAACGCGATTCAGTAGATTAATAGATAGAAGATTTAATATTGAATCATCACCAGCATTTTATTATATTCATTGAACTTATAAAGATGTTGTAAATGTGTAAATTAAACGTATTCATTAAGGTTTTCTGCAGATGTGTTTTTCGTGATTCAATAATAATAGACGCAATATTATTATAATTTTTTTGTAGTAATAATTATGTAAGTATTAGTATAATATATATTAATGTTTTTTTTATATAGCTATTAACTTATTATCTAAATGTCTGCCTCACACGTGTTTAAAACTGCACCTACTATCTACATCTCTGCATCACCCAAAGGTTGACTGGTAGAGAATACTTTTAGTATTAAGTCCGCCTTTGTACATTTTAGTGCATAAAGTTTAAATAAATAAATAAATATTATAAGCGTAGTTCTTAACTAGGGGAGGGTAAATTGAAAGCAATTCGTCTTTGTCACGTGAAATGCAATCGTCATGATTGCTTCATCTTAAGAAGAGGGTGGCTCTTAATGCACCAACGCTCAGCAGATTTTCAAATCGTGAGTAGTTATTTAAATTATATCTATAGCTTTGACGACCGGATGGCGGAGTGGGTAGTGTACCTGCCTGCGACGCCGAGGTCGCGGGTTCGATTCCCACTTAAGACAAATCTTTGTGTGCATAAACATGGGGGTTTGTCTTAGCCTGGGTGTTTCTATGTATAATAAGTATGTATTTACAAAAGAAAAGTACTCACAGTACAAGCTCTGCTTAGTTTGGGACTAGATAGCGTTGTGTGTAAGTTGTGAAATATATTTATTATTTATTTATTATTTAGCTGAATTATTACATAAATAAATAACTTGCAACTTACGGAAGAGCACTGCCGTTTTAATTCACTTTCTATCTCATTTTGTATTGGTAGTTGCTGCGCCCCGTCGCGGACAAAGAGTAGCCTTTATATTATTATTATATAGCCGATATGTAGCCTACATCCATACCAATTATACCAAATTTCATCAAGACCGATCCAGCAATTCACACGTGGTGCTGTAACAAAGGGAAATGCGATGAATTAAAGATTATTTGTTTCTGACTGCCAAGGAAGGGTTATATATTTGGTCATAAACATAATCATTTAGCGAATACAGATTTAAGTGATCTCTGCTTATTACATCGTTGAACATTATAACAGTTTGTTTTGAAATAATCCACACATTTTGACCTAAAAGTCTGTGATTGAAACCTAGCCAGTTTTCTTATTACCTAACAAGCCTAGCCCTAGGAAAACAAGCAAGAAGCCTGACAAATATCGCTGACGTCAGCTATTACATACCTTCGACATGACCTATACTTATATTCAGTTAAAAGGAGATTCAGGGAAAGAGGTAATCCGCAAGCATACGTGAAAAAGAAACGCTCCTGGTTTTGTATTCGGGTAAGGTTGATTTATACTTTTTTTAAATGGCATAATGAGCGCGAGATAGATTTTGTAAAAATTTTTTATGAGGAAACATGGCTAAAACGCGGCAATCTATCTATCTATCGTTCATTGAGTCCGGCGGGTTAATTGAATTAGAACTTAGAAGCTACTGTGATTATAAAGACAAAATAGCTTATTAAAGGATTATTACGTCAATATTGGAACATCTTCTATTCATGTGATCATCATAGTCTGATGGTACAGTGGCCCAAGCAGTTAGGTATGCAGGGCAAAAACTTTCACGTCACAATGACGACTGACTACACAAGATAAGCATGTGTGAATATTATATATAAAAAGTGTAATATTCCCACTATTTAGGTATGTAGCTCACATCTATATAACCGGTGTAGTCAATCTTCACTAACACGTTGAAGTTTTTGCCCTGCATACCTTACTGTTTGGCCCACTGTACAGCAGGGTCCGGACAAACGCCACAGGCGCCATCATTTTACGCGCATGCCGGGGAATGAAACAGGGCTTAAACTCTGAAAACTTGAAACTGGAACTAATATTTACTTCCAAACATAATTCATTTTATTAAAATTTTGCTCGATTAAGCCGAAAAAGCCTGACAAAATTGCAATACCTCTATCTAACCCACACTTTTTTGTGACAACACTTACCAAGTTACAAATAGGTACGAGTGGAATCTTGTATCCGTTTGATCCAGAAACGCTGACACTTATTTTTATCCTAAAAAGGTATCCTAATAAAATGTATCCTTTTATCCAAAACACACACACAAGCAAAATGTAAGTGTATTGACGTAAATGATCACGCTAAATTTGATATCTTTGGATTCTGTACACGTTCTAGCCATTCGAAGGTATATAAAATATATTTTAGTGGGTAAGTTATATTTACCTTGACAATAAGTTAGGTGGCTCGTGGTAAATTGTAAGGATATGAGCAAGGGAACTTCAATCTAGAAGGGTAACAAATGGAGGTCGTTCAGGTCGAGCACATCACATTTGTTCATATTTCAACACTATCATGTGTCAAGTTAGACGTTGCAATGTAGGTAAGGTATTCTTTGGTTTAAGAGAGACGGTAACATAATTTTTATTGAGAATTATTCTCGTTTGTAATACTTAAGTAAACTTTCTATTGGCTCAATTCTTAAAAGCCATTACATAGAATACATAGTTTCTTTTACTGTCGATTTCTTGACGGATTTATGATTTACTTTACGTGTACAACACCCACCCTTCATCTGTTAAGGCTATCGCCACCCACCGGGCACAATTCCAACTCCTTGCTGCTATTGTCAATTCCTGACGGACAGAATCCGGGAATCGAAGATTCTGGGGTCGCGCAGAATACCAGCGCTTTGCGGTGTCTTGCAGTAATGCAAGTGCTGTAAAACATAACGCTGAGCGTTATCTCGTAACTATTTTTTATTCTGCTTTTAGTTTCTTTTGTTATTTTTTTTATTATTTTATCTGTGTGTTTAGTTTTAAGATCTGTGCTGGAATAACAATAATTTTCATTCTTTTTTCATAGCTATACAAAACCATCGATCCGAAAGTCCCACCATAGAATTCCATCAGCCTTGAACTCTAGATGTACGATTTGATGACGCATGACCAAGGCGTGTACATTTTAATGACAAGTCAAATGAATCTTAATAGATAATGGTCTAAGCATCGTTAGTTGTACAATGTTCTGTACATGTACAGTACACTACACTACCAGTTTAGTGTGACGTTTGTAATGTATGGTGTAAGGTTATGGAGATTAGACGGTGATGGATTATGGTAACGAATGGTGTAATAATTAAATAATGGTTCGTACTTGTACATAAATACGGCAATTGTGGAGCTTTATTATCCATATTACAGATTTTAACATAACATGCCTGTATTGGCCAGAAGGGTGTGGTAGACGTGTTTAACACTCACATTTCACCTGTTATGTTGGTCCCGTGTGATAGAAAGTGAGTCTATCGCCAACAATTCGGTCACAATTAGCATGATCACATTTTACATTATTACTTGATACCTACTTAATGCCTCGGTCTGGTCGTTTGGGTGTGCGCCTCTCACCGCGATGTCTCTGGTTCGATGCCGGGTCGGGTCGGGCAAAAGTGTTATGCGTATTTTTTCCGTTAGGAAATTCTCAATAGCAGCACAGAGTTGGATTTGGTTGTGCCCGGGTGGCATTAAGCCTACCCCCAATCGCATGAAACTTAAACATAACAGGTGAATTGTGGGTGTTATACACATATACATAGACGTGATGATATATTATTATGTTTTTAAACTTTCGCGATTTGAGAACATTTTTCAAAAATTAGACAACGGGTCTGAATCGCGTATTTATTATAAAGGTAAATAAATACCTATGCTCGACGTTTCGAATGACTTGCATCATTCTTGAGTCGGCTCGTGACCACGAATGATGCAAGTCATTCGAAACGTCGAGCATAGGTATTTATTTACCTTTATAATAATTACGCGATTCAGACCTGTTGTCTAATTTTTGAAAGATATAAATTAGGTTTTGTTACTACCTATAGTGACATGTTTCATCATAGTTATTCATTTCATCACACACATAAAGGCAGGTTACAATAGTGCAACATTATCATGCCATGGTCGGGCAAACAACAGAGGTGAACGACCTCTCGTTATGGGATTAGTAATACATAGCTAAGCAGGCGACACCTGCCCACGTAGTACGTACACAACGACACATACACCTATACACTTCCAGTATAAGATGGTCTCGCATTGTAGGTATAGGCTTCGACGACCGGATGGCGGAGTGGGTAGTGTACCTGCCTGGGTTCGATTGCCGCTTAAGACAAAATTTTGTGTGCATGAACATGAGGGTTTGTCCTAGGCTGGGTGTTTCTATGTATATAGTATATGTATGTATTTACAAAAGAAAATTTATTACATATTTGAGCCGTTTGGGGTTGAGACGCTGGGGTCGTGGGGCCCGAGTGCCCATTCTCTTTTTAAAGAGATATCAAAACGACTGATCGACACTTCACGTGATCAGAAGAAGGCTGGTTTTTACTTTGCTCAAAGGTTGAGCATAGCAATTCAACGCGGCAATGCCGCCAGCCTTCTGGGCACGTCACCCGCATTTGACATTGGTGCGGAAGTATTTTTTGACGCATAACTTTTAAAATTTTTTAGTTCTATTTTTCTTACAGCTGTACATAGTTAGGTATTCAATTTTGTTTTTTTTTATTAAGTTATTAGAATATTTAAATGTACATAATATGTTTGAAATGAATAAATAATACCCTATTTGTTCGTAAAAAAAAAAAAAAGAAAAGTATATATGTATTAGTATCAGTTATCCTAGTACCCATAGTACAAGCTCTGCTTAGTTTGGGACTAGATGATGTTGTGTGTAAGTTGTGAGATATTTATTATTGGAACGAAGTTCCTTATCGCGCGTTGCGAAAGGGGTCTAGACGGAAAAAATTGGGACGAAAAGTTGTAACGACACATTTCGTAGTAATTCTCGTAGCGGCGTAGTAATTACATGCTACGTTACAGCTACGGTGCTACATCATCAGACTAAAAATCGAAAGGAACTTCGTTCCATCCGGGTGTCCCTTGACGCCTCCGTAGTTTTTTTTATTTATTTATAGGCTTGCCGAGCAATGCGAGGCCAGCTTTTACTGGAAGTGTATAGCTGAATGTGTCGTCGTGTGTACTTGTAGTAAGGTGTCACCTGCTATGGGTAAACATGACGTTAGAGAAGTAAGGAAAATGTTGTGAGAAGGACAACAACAAAATATAGTTTTGTTGATCTTAGAAGGAAGAAAGGCATGACAAGGAAATTATTTTAATTCCACACAGATCTTACAGAACAAAAATAAAAGCAGAATAACATTTGAAATTTTCGCGTGGCATATTGTTATATAGTCAGGCGCAATATTGATTTTGTAGCTTTTGCAAGTTTTTCATACAAAAATATGATAAAAACACTACAAAAACAACGCAATCATGTATTTTTCATTTACTTTTCGAGACTTGACGTTTTGACTTGCTTGCGCAAGCCGTAACCTGGACTTTACTTGACGTTTCCCAAGCAGCCAGCTTGCCAAAATGTTATTTTATCTACATACTTAGCTATATAAATAAACGATATTAACTAGAACATAATATTACCTCGCCAAAATACAGAGGGTAGTTGCATCGAATCGTTTCGCAGCGTAATTGCAGAATATTTCCCTCGGGCAAACTGATTAGTTCCCTAAACCGGCCTAAATAAACTAATTATTGGCTTCCTGCTTCCCCTACCGGAACTATTATTACATTAACACGAGTTGTATTATATTTTCTGGTACAATATGCTAGCCAAAGCGCTCTTAATCAACATGCAGAGGAAATAAGAGCAAATATCTACGTGAATAACTCGCCAAAACTTGCGGGGAAGCGGAAGATTGTTCCGCGCATCTATAATTTGACAACTAGTTCTATCTGACATGCAAGAGCGGCGCTCTTACACATCTGGCAGCGGGGGGGCACCTGACAATGACTAGTCCTTTTGGTTTAATTGTCTAAGATGCTAGCTTATAATTTAGCCATGTTTGGAGTAGGGATCTATTCATTTATTGTCAAAAAATTGTCCAAATTTTAGGGATCATAATTTACAAGTAATTAAATGCAGGATCGGACCGACAAAAATGCGTTACCGAAGCTAAAAAGAGAGAATATGGAATTACTGAACCTTATTCAAACACTCCTTCTGTCTACTTCAACAGAAACCGGGCTCAAGACAGTATTGCCTGGCTCTTTTCAAAAAAATCATAATGTTATAATAAGACCTTAATGCTTTATCTTCAAACAAGATATTTCTTTTAATTTCTAATCAATACATTCACTCAGACAGTAGTTAAATGTTACATTCCAAATATTCCATTAATGAATAATCTTGGCTTCAAGCTTCTTAGATATTCCTACAATTACCGAGTTGGGGTTTGTAAATCAATTATTGACAGCTGTCAGTTATCTATTGCTGACTGAAGCAGGTGTTCAGAGTTTAACCTGCAAATTAAGGGTAGTTTTGGATAATCGGTTTAAGGCAATCGATGGGTAGGTTTACTTTACGAAAAGTTAAACTTTAACTGGGGTTTTTCAATCTATGCATATTTTTACCTATAAACCTAAAGGTTTCCATACCTTTTTGTACCTGAATGCGCCGCGACAGCAAGCCTTTTTGTACCTAGAAAAAAACGAAACCTGCACACGAAAAAATTTGGTCACTCCTGCCTTAATCTATTTAGATCCAATTCTCACACAAAAGACGCAAAACGGTATGAGCATATCTTTCATAACATGAACCAGTATTAAATTATAGTAATATTGTGATACTTGTTTCATTTTATACATTTTTTGGGACCTAAAAAAGGTCATCCACTATGGTCTTCGCTGATTCAGCTAGAGGCGCCGATGTGTGTCGTCATTGTCGGTCGGTGCTTGCATATGGGGTGCTCTCGATATTAATCCGCCTCCGGTCGCATACATTATCGTCTGATATCAAGGCATTTTTTCATATTTTTCAGTCCTAAGGCTTCATGTATCTTTACTTCCATCTTATATTAATGTACCGTTTTTCTTTCCATTACAGAGCGCGTCGGAGTCGTCGGCGGGCGCGGGCGGTGGCGGCACTTCGGGCGGCAGCGCCCGTGTGTCGTCGCGCTCGAGGGCTTCCGAGGAACCACACATCGGTATGTATTGCCTGTCTTTGATACTACTATGTTTAATAGTATAATTTATGCTATAAAAATAATCAATAAGAAGTTTAATACTACGGTTACTATAAATTCTGTCATAAGTCAGGATTAACTAGAGATTACAGAAATTTTGAGTGATATTAGAAAAGCAGAAATATTCACGTCTCAGATCTGCTTTAAAATCAATAGTCAAGTATTGCCGATTTTCTTGGATTTTTTAAAGGGACTTTTTTAGTCACAAGGTTTGTCTGATTGGCTCTCGTGATTTGACCCTCATTTGAGGTTCTCATCCATAATAAAATTGGGATTATACGAAAGATTATGCTTACTAAAGGCTAACTTGATGGTTTCTAAACGCACAAGCAACGTTTTAAAATATTTTTTGTTGGTAATTTGGGGCTCAAAGATGTAGCTAGTAGACGCGACAATTAACTTCTTTGTGTACTAGACTTAATAAGGTTTCATAATCTTCTAAGGCCTTTCTTATAAACAAGAAACGCCTTACCAAAAGATTTCGATGAAGCCAAATTTAATATCCTACTTTACACAAAGCTAGAACTGGCGGTTAACGAAGCCAGCTTTGTAAAACTTCGCCTTTGCCTTATACCTTCTACCTCGGCTTTTGGCTTAAATCGGAGTCTGTCAGAGTTGCCTTTGAAGCGTTCAAAGTTTGCAGGTAACGATTTATTAAAACAAGCTTCCGATCGAGCTCGTACGGACTCTGTTGACCTGTTTCAAAATACTCTAAAGACTGAGAAAATGTCAGTATGACTCAATTACTCTTTTTCTTGGTTTACTATATGAATTACTTAACATAAATATATACGAAATAAGGAGTAATGATTATCCATTTATAACAACCATATCATATTATGATGTTATGAAAAGATTTTTTGCTCAAGTTGCCGCAAGATTTTCCAAAAAATTGGAAGACAACTTTCCTTTCCTTTCCTCGTCGGCCCTGTTACAAAACAAAGTAACAGGACAATTTGATATTTTTTTAATTATTAATCCTTTGCAAAATGAAAGGGACAGTCCTCTCTAGTGTCGTTCTTGAGGTGACAGAAATGTCATTCTTACTTATCATTGGATGAACGGTCAGACTCGTTCGTTACGATAATTTTAGACGCCTTTAGTACAAACCAAATAGTGTTATAAATTTACATTTACTTAATATAAGCAAACATATTTGAATTAGCAATAATTAACATTGCAACATTTTTGGTTTACCTATAGCAAACAACTGCTGAAACTGCATTACTAATTACATTCGTGTTTGAAATGCTTTCATTTAACTAATTGTTGGTTCGTGTTACCACTATTCTGTGTTTTTACTGATAAAATAATATTGTGGTTGCTTTTTTGCCTAATATCAAGCGGGCTTCATTACCTTACCTAGTAAGGTGAAAATCTTTAATAATTTTCCATAAAGAAACGTCTACTGCTAGACATAAGGCTCTCCAAATTTGCGACAATACACCCGATTTTTTGCCTTACGCATCTAGTCCCAATTATTTTTTATTATTTGTTTCCGATTCCATAAATTGATTGTCTAATGTTTAAATTGCAGGCAAGTACAAGCTACTAAAGACAATCGGCAAGGGTAACTTCGCGAAGGTGAAGCTAGCAAAGCATGTGCCCACCGGCAAGGAGGTGGCCATCAAGATCATAGACAAGACGCAGCTCAACCCTGGATCACTGCAGAAGTTGTTCAGAGAGGTAATTTTATTATAGAATCCTAATTTAAGCTGCAGGAATAACCCACGGGAAAATGCCGTCTACCCACCGATACCGCCAGTAAGTTTAGCAGCCTCATTTTATATGGGCAAATACAATAATCAACAACACGCTGTACATAATTCATCAATATAAGTTTTGAGACTAAACATGGTTATTTACTTACTAATTATTAGATATTACGGGATATTTACTATCAGTTTTTATCGTGAACAAAGAGATTGCAACATCTCAGAAATATCGAAATAACTCGCTACAACAAATTTACATGGTAAATATTCCGTTATATCTAATATATCTATAATAAGTATATATATACGCATACAATAAAGTTAACAAATATGGCTGTCAAGGAAATAATGGCAGATGCTTATCTTGAAAGCTGTAGAGTCTTACAATGCTGCAAGAGATCAACAGCACTGTACTGGTGTACGTTCCTTTGTATTTTATGTGCTAAAACTGATTCATTTATCGTCGTGTTCCAGGTGCGGATAATGAAAATGCTGGACCATCCAAACATCGTGAAGCTGTTCCAGGTTATAGAGACTGAGAAGACTCTCTACCTGGTTATGGAGTACGCGTCCGGTGGCGAGGTATGTAACCCTAAATATTCTTGCAGGTGTTTATGCCCCTCAGCCAACTTCGACCCTTCAAGAAAAGCTAAACTCCCTTAATCAAAGAGACTACGGTATGTGGTTCTTCAAACTCATCTTTAGGTTTTACAAGGATGCTGCAATTACCTTGATGTTGCTTGCTTATCATTTATTGGAACTGGTAACCATCATTTAAATCAGTAGCACGTTTCTTCAGGGTTTGACTGGGCCACCCCGCCCGCGTGGCGGACTGGCCATACAGACAGGATGTCGATAGCCGGGCGCTTCAAACCCAGCCCGACGTTACGTTTCTTTTCTACATCAATTGGACTATAGTTATTTGTGCAACAAGAGAGCAAAGTTTGTATTTTCTGTAAAAAGGATAATTTAGAGACCCGCATAAACGAAATATTTTTTAGTAGATTCTTGTTTACAATCTTGAGCGTAGTCGTTGATTCGACACGTGATATATAACTTAGATCTTGTGTCGCACATACAATTTTTACCTCAGTAGCTCAAAAAGATGAAAACAACGAGCAAAACTCGATTTTGCTTCGAGCGTGAGGATCAATGACTCGAAGCAGCAAAGACCGCATTTTCGAACTGCTGAGGTGAAAAATAGATTAAGAATTCAATTCTCTTGGCACTAGTGGCCCAAATTATTACTTTTGTAATTTCTCTATACGTTTTGTTTATATAAAAGTATTTTCAATGTGATTCCAGGTATTCGACTACCTCGTGCTGCACGGTCGCATGAAGGAGAAGGAGGCGCGCGCCAAGTTCAGACAAATCGTGTCAGCCGTACAGTACTGCCATCAGAAACGAATCATTCACAGAGATCTTAAGGTAATGTAATGTACCAGTTGAAAAAGTCGAAGGTATTTACTAAAATGTTAGCAGAATCTAACAGGAATTAAAGCGATCATGCATTATTACCTTATAGGCTTGACGTTTTGGCAGACAGATTACACTGGCCGTGGTCGCAAGCTAACTCATTAGATTTTACTTAATCATCCAACGTGTAAGTTTACAAGTTAATGTTAGCAGAATTGACAGCCTAATTTATAGTCGTCCCCACCAGATTCCAAATTGCTGCGATAAAGGGTTTTAGCGTTCATCTGAATACTGTAATATCACTGACATATTGAACCACAGTGATTTTGGCGTCAGGTTATATGTGGATGGTGGGAGTTCTCTCTTGAACTCACTCACAAAAGCTATCAAAGTTGACGGTCTTTGCTCTTCCGTGATACCCCAAGCTCATGTAGCGGTTTGTTCTGCATCTGATCTGTATGGTCGTGTTGGATAACCGTCTCATTACGGGAGCGAAGAAATAACGTAATTGGCCAGTAGGCTATTCTCGTGAGGCGGTAGATACATTCTTCGTGATTGTCTCTTGAATATCTACCGTGGGCCGTTCAAATATTACGTACGTAGTTTTTTTGCAATTTCAAACTCCCTATTGTCAGCAAATGTGTTCTGATTTCCATCGACCATTTCTTCCTAAGTAAGCATAGCAGTTAACAGGTCGTGGGAAGTCTACCAATCCACACTTGGCCAGCGTAGTGGACTATGGCCTAACCCTTTTCAGCATTAGAAGACGCCCGTGCCCAGCATTCGTATATAGGATTGAATTAAACTTGTTCATTATGTAAATGTTCCAGGCGGAGAACCTGCTACTAGACGGCGAGATGAACATAAAGATAGCAGACTTCGGGTTCTCGAACGAGTTCACGCCAGGCGCTAAACTCGACACCTTCTGTGGCAGTCCGCCTTATGCGGCGCCTGAACTCTTCCAAGGTAACGTTTTTTTAATTGTCGCATTCTGGATAAGCCCTGTATCACAAGAGTTTCACATACATTCACACAAAAAAAAGCCTCAAAATCTTCACGAATCGTACGGATTCTATATTTTCCTGTTCGGGATTCGAACCAGTGCAGTTAAGAGTAAGGGGTGACAATTTTAACTACTGATAACTGTTGTGTTAACATATATAGGCATGGTGGTTTTTTTGATGATTCCTCCCCAAGGCAATTAGAGGTTATCAGTTGTTTTTAATATATTTTTGTATCCGTAGATAGAATCTGAATATTTATAAAGACGAATCCCATAGAGGTTGTCTTAGGTAGAGCGTTTACAGCTTCAATTTGACTTGATGAGCTAGACTACTCAATTCAAGGCCAGTGGATTAACAGCCTAAAACTAGGTTTAAAACTAACTCTGTATGTTGTGTGCTTCCAGGCAAGAAGTACGATGGTCCTGAAGTAGACGTATGGTCTCTAGGAGTGATTCTGTACACACTGGTGTCAGGATCGTTGCCGTTCGATGGATCCACCTTGAGGGAGCTCAGGGAGAGGGTGCTCCGAGGGAAGTACAGGTACGGTGACTATTATACATAGCCAGAAAAGTATCTCTTGTATTGTGCTTATTCAAAGGCAAGCTTCCTAAATTATTTACACAGGCAAGACCATAGTAATTTGCGCAACAAGAAAGCAAAGTTCGTATTTTCTTAAAGGGCTAATTTTGAGTACCGAATAAGTAAAAGAGTATAGTAGAATCATGAGCGTAGCAAGTGATTATTGTTTAAAATCTTGAGTGTAGTGAGTGACTCAAAAGAACGTAAAGATGAGATGTAAATAACTTATTTAACGCGGTCAAATATTTTTTCTATTAATCGTTAATTATTTATCACCATAAAATCACCAACAAACCTTAACACTCAAAAACCTTACATTCCAGAATACCTTTCTACATGTCAACGGACTGCGAGAATCTTCTCAAAAAGTTCCTAGTCCTGAACCCTGCAAAGCGAGCCTCCCTTGAAAGCATTATGAGAGATAAATGGATGAATACAGGGTATGAGGATGATGAGCTCAGACCCTACCAGGAGCCGCAGCAAGACTTCAAGGACCACAAGCGGATAGGTGAGAAAGCATACAGTATGTATTTTGTATTTATTTCTAAGGGGGTTCGGATGAGATGTGAAGAGTGGGGTGGCACTATGGGTTTAGATTGTTGAGCTGACCACGGATATAGTACACCTCTGTTTAATGACTTTGTCAGGCTGCTTGGGTCTCAGAGAAGCAATAGAGTTACTACATACCTCATGCCCCGAGTTGAACTAATACTCTTATGTAGACACAAGAGTCACTTCCTTGCAGATATCATTGTGATAGACTCGATGCAGTCAAGGTAGGCCCGCGGAATTGCAGAGGTACCAAAATATCTGTTTCACATAAACCTACATGATAGATATAAAACTATATAGCGTCTACAGTGCTTAAGGCGAAAAGCACAGTTTCGACCTTGTTCCTAATTTTTTTGACCCAATAATGACCTTTTTTGTCGTTTTTAACAATTCTGAAGCCTGTTATTAATGAAACAATTAAGAATTCATTAATAAAGCTTGCTAATTTAATACAAATAAACAATAATAAATATATTTATAATGCCATGTGATGAGCAATGGCCCCAGCATGGCCTTAATTTTACGTTCTTAAGCTTGCACTCAATAAATATAAAACTTTACTAAAAAAATAGTATAGCATGATAGAGGTTGTAATATTTAAAACTGGTTTTTAACGCTCATATTCCTAAATTACAATTGAACACATACAGTGACCACGCTAACTTGACGCCTCATTCGAACAGTTCCATATTGTAATGACTTGAATGACGAGGGCTGTGGGCTATGTGGTTATAACATATTGTATTTAAGTCTATTTATTAAACAAATGTCTGATATGATGTAAATTTGGTGTTACTGCTTAAAAAAATGGCTCAAAAGAGTGAGCAATTACGATTATATCCTTAACTATTATTAAGAATTTATGAGAATGTCAATATTGCTGCCTAAAATCTGCTCAACAATTATTTTATATCCATATATGTGGTTGTTTGAAGACACGCAATATACTTAACTTAACTTAATAAAAGTGTATAAGTGTACCCTTTATAATTAAATTTTTAATGCCTGTATAATATTTTATTTCTTAATTAATATATATGGAATAATTGAAAAAAAAAAGTGTAAGAGCAGCTTCTGTATTATTTTAACTGTTACAAAAAACAGTAATTTTATGCTAAGAGCTAAACAACAAAATAAACTGCGTGAAACAAAGGTTTGATTCAGAAAAAAATCACCACAATGTATTTAATGCCTGCAAATATGAAAACGCAAGCAGCTGGCGCTTTAAGTCATATTGACGCAATGAATTGCAGAAGTATAGATCATATCACTGTAACACTTATTCCATATTGCATAGTAATACCATTACGAAATAACCCAGAAGTGTTCACGGCTACCCATCAACCTATACATTTGCAGTATAAGCTGGTCTAGCATTGCACGGTAAATCCATACAACGCGAGACATCTTATGCTGGAAATGTATAGGTTGATGGGAAGCTGTGTGTACAGTCTGCCAATGAGTTGGGTATGCAGGGCAAAAACTTCTAAGTCGGTTGGCGTAGCGGTTAAAGCGGTCGCCTCGCCGCTTTCAACTACGCTGGTGTTGTGGGTTCGATCCCCACACGGGACAAATCTTTGTGTGATCCGCAAAGATTTGTTCTGACTCTGGGTGTGCTTTGTGTGTGTGAAATGTATGTTTGTGAACACCCCCGCGACACAGGAGTTATTCCTAGTGCGGGCGTCGTTTTTTTAAAAAAGAAAAAAGAAATCTAAATAGTGGTATATTACATTTATTAAATATGAAATACAAACTTGCAGTCAATTTTTACTATGGTGTAGAAGTTTTTGCCCTGCATACCCAACTCATTGGCCGACTCTAATAATATAGCTTTGATGGTAATCACAATATAGCATGCCAATAGCACATCAATTGCTAAAAACTAACTCAAGAGCTTTGAATATTGGATTCGCTTTTAGTTTGAAAAGTTTAATAGTTAATATTCCTAATGTCACTAAACTCAATGTAATGAAAAATATGTTGTTCTAAAACTGGCCACAGTTTTGCTTTTTAGAGATGGGCAAAATTGGTGGCACAGCTAAGATCGACAGGTGGACTATTTGGTTTAAGCGCCATATATGCGAGTGTTAAAAAACGTTTGTTAACAAAAAACGTAGAACGCTTCATCAACCTCATAGCCATATTAACCTCTTTACATTATTATAACAAATTTAATATAAAGAACTGCCTCGTTGGTCTTTTGGTTAGCGTATGTGCGAGCTCTCGGGTTCGATTCTCATTAGGAAATACTGGTGGTAGAGCTCTTGTGAATGAGTTCGAGGGCGGCAGCACCACCGTCTCACCTTTAACCTGCCGCCTAATAGTAGTGCTTTCATTACTGTGTTCCGGTTTGGTGGTGAGATCGGGCCCTGAAATTATTGGCACATGAGGCATAACACCGTAGTCCTCAGCTGCAGCGACGCATCTATAATCTGCTTTTGTAGATTGTTGATGTCCATGGGCTGTACTCCACTTACCATCAGGTGGACTACACGTTCGTTCGCTGTGTGCGTAATATAAAAAAAAAATCAATAGCCCAGTGGATGGTAATAGGCTCAACCCATGGAACCTAAACCCCACTCTTTTGGGTAATATAGGCGTGAGGTTTTTAGGTTATGTTAATATCAAAATCCTTCCATATTGTTTTGTTAATATGGCGTCAATTTTACTGACGTAAAACGAAGAATAAAATTGTATTTTATATATTCAGTGATACATAAATACGTTTGCGTCTCCAATATTCAACTGCAGCAAGCTAAATGCTATTAAATTCCGCTAACAATAACCGATGTTCGTTATACTGGTAAAAAAATGTTGTCTTTATTTCATGCGAACTATTGGCACAGCGCAAGTTGGTACGTCCGCGCCCGGTTTATGTGTTTATATTTTATTTCTTGAGGCGAGGGATTCCGATGAGAGTGAGGGTCTACCCACATTTATCGACGCGGAATTGGCTAACGCCGGTCAAAAATGTCTTTATACCGACGGAATAAGGGACTAATACTATACTGACGACCGGATATTGATTGACGACCGGATGGCGTAGTGTACCTGCCTGCGATGCCGAGGTCGCGGGTTCGATTCCCGCTTAAGACAAATCTTTGTGTGTATGAACATGGGGGTTTGTCTTAGTCTGGGTGTTTTTGGAAGACGGAAAAAAATGGAACGAAAAGTTGTAACGACACATTTCGTAGCAATTCTCGTAGCGGCGTAGTAATTACATGCTACGTTACAGCTATGGTGCTCGTGCTACATCATCAGACAAAATTTCTTTACTAATTAATCGAAAGGAACTTCGTTCCATCCGGGTGTTCCTTGACACCTCAGTAGTTTTTTATTATACTAAGGCTCATGCTGACTGTCAAAAACCAAATATAACCCAAATGATCTTACCCTTACAGTAAGTGCGGATAAAATACTTTCAAAAATATAATATCGGAAACTCTCGCCTTTATTTATTTTATTTATGTGAAGTCCAATTATGTTCTGTCTTGTTGTTGTGACGTCATATTTTTTTTTCTTTTTTTTTTTTCAGTGCTGTTGTATATAGTTAATGTTGTTATCAAAATAGAAACTGTTCAGATGGAATGGAGTAGGTAATGACTGTTAGCTATAAAAAAAGTGATTGCTTTTTTTTCTTATTCGATTCCCGGTTTTAGTTTTGTGAGATGTTTTACCTATATAATTATGTATACAATTATTATCAGGTTTATATAAAAATATATTTTTTACGTGATAGTTTTTGATACTCTTTCAATCATGACAACAAGACGGAATAATATTTTTTTATTATTATTTGCGTTTCTTCTGCTGTTATTATTTGTCAATGGTATTATGCACGTTTAGTCGCTATACCTTAATATTTTTAGTATTTTAAGAGCTTTTTTATTTTGTATTATGTGTAATAGTTTTTATTTATTAGCTTTTTCTCAAGAAATCTTATTGTATAGAATGTAATTGTGTTATATGTGCTTGCTTAATTTTTAAGAATTGTCAAAATAAATCTAGCATGCTTCGGCATAGATCAAAAGCGTAAATTCATCTAAAAATATTTATAATGAACGGTAAAATTTGATTGGTTCAAGCAGATTCAATACGTGACATTTTATTTTGTTAGTAAAATGTCGCTTATGTCAAATTGCTTTTCATTCGAAATTGATTGGCTCAATCAAAAGTTACTATTTAAATTCTGGATATTGTGATATTTGATTTTAGGCCTTTGAGTCTGCATGCTTTGCCCGAGTTATCTCAAAAGAAAAAAGTGAATCTTATTGTTGTCATAAATTCTATTTCAATGTCTTAATTCAAAAAAATATAAAAGTAGTAGTTTGTAGTTGTTTTAGGAGTCTTTTTGTTAAATAATTGTTAGATTGTAAATGTGTCGTATATGTTTTTTATTTAAAATCTTATTAGACTACCGAATCAGTGGATATGGCATGTTAGAGAAAAAAATCCAAAAAAGACAAATTCATTATACTCTTTCTAGTCCTATAATAACGCGTTTCTGCTGTTGCATATTAATGTTACCATTTGTTCTTATTAGTTAATAGTTTTTATTCGTCATTGCCCTAGCACGACATAAATATACTTAGTGTGAGGAGTTACACTTATCCTAACATAATATTGTTTTCAATCAATCAATCAATTAGCCTCTTGTAGTCCACTTGCTGGACATAGGCCTCTCCCAATTTGCGCCACAACACCCGGCCCTGCGCCTTCCGCATCCAGTCCCCTCCAGCGACCTTCTTCAGGTCGTCAGTCCAATTGTCTTATCACGACGAATAATCACGGTATTTCCTGACCGATTCCCTATAAGTGGCATGTTAATGTATTGTCCTATTAAGATGTCCTATTGTCTTGCCACATCATTGTCTTCCAC
The DNA here is from genome assembly GCA_905147285.1 of Hypena proboscidalis. Lineage (NCBI taxonomy): Eukaryota > Metazoa > Arthropoda > Insecta > Lepidoptera > Erebidae > Hypena > Hypena proboscidalis. The sequence goes on from LR990152.1 coordinate 11,056,803, forward strand.
GACACTTAAATGTAAAACTTGAAGTCTAATTCATAATTCATAATTCATTCTTGTTCTTCGACGTGTCAATGGCTGAGTCAAATTTAATTTTGACTTGCCATCGTGGTGAAAGGATTAGCCAATTCGCCTTGGAGAACTCGCGAATTGCCCAGGGTGCGCCGGACGTAGGGAATCGTTGTGTACGTCACTCGGGGAGGCTCCTTTCATGCACCCCATAATTCATTTATTCTCATAAGATCATAGGTACAAGCATGCATTATACAGATGTTCTTAGGACACTAAGTTCAGCTATAGCGCCCCTAAGGCATAATGAGAAATACATTTTTATTGACATTAGATACAAATAGAGAGATTACGTCTTCATGCCCAATCCACTGTTATTTGAATTTACTTCTCTATTTTTGGTATGTATGCATGAGATATAACGTTAATGTGCATGTATGTTACACAGAGGCGTTAGTGTGCCTGGGTTTCAACCGGCAAGAGATAGAGTACTCGCTCGCGGAGGCGAAGTATGACGATGTGTTCGCGACCTACCTGCTGCTCGGGAGGAAAAGTACTGATGTGAGTTGTTCTTGAGATTTTATTATTACCCGTTGTCCCTTTAGACCAGGGTAGAAGCCTTTAAAAATAATAATAAGTGAAAAAAATAATAGTAGGATGAAACCCATTAGAAAAGAAGAAAAACCGTTTTTTACCCTTAAAAACTTACCCCCATCCCCTTCCCGACCTCAGATCGCCCGTAAATTATTTTTCCTTTAATTTTTATAATATTCTCCTCCTTTTCTAATGGGTTTCATCCTTCTATTATTTTTTTTGGTTTTAAAAATGATCGACCCTGGTCTACTTCTGAGCGACCTAACGTGACAAATGCAACGTTACAAATTCAAATCATTTATTTTCATAGGCTCCAGGAGGCGCTTGAACACGTCAAAATATATTTTTATTAAAACTGACGTGAGTTTGTAACATTATTCAAATTATGAAATACGAGTGTTACTCACGTAATGTTGGTCTATTTAGTCGACCGCGGTTTCGCCTATACGTCTAGACATTATCAAGAGAGTGCGATACGTCGCGCCTGAGTCGCAGCCAGTGTTGCACTGCCTGCAGCGACAGTATAGATAGGCGAAACCGCGGTCGACTAATAAGTAAAACTAAATTATACTTATTACAATGATTTGAATAACCGGAGCTTAGATTATTTTTAATCCATCTGTTTAGAATCAGATTAAAATCAATCTAAGTACCAGCTTACGTGCTGCGATATGAACGCTGTCAAAACCAAGTGTACTTCGTCTATTTTTAACTTGTCGCGTTCGGTTGTTCAGCAAGGACCACTCCTTAGTGTTTATAATAGTTATTTATGCAACTGTTCTATAATGCGGGGTATTAAAACACGAGTGTGGGTTTATCACACGAGGCGAAGCCGAGTGTGATAATAGTATCACATGAGTGTTTTAATACCTAATTATAACAGTTGCATACAAGACTTTATCTACACCCATGATATGAATCCTCTATAAATGTTCTGAAACCATAGGGTATTAGGGTACAGTGTTGTAAGAACTCTATGTAAATTCATGGAAAGTTTAATTAGTGAGTATCTAATACAAAAAAACTATGTATAGGTAATAATATAATTATTTATTGTAATAATTATTTACATTTTGGATCGTACAATTATTAAAAAGTATTTTTCAATACTATTATTGAACAAAAATGGCGGGATACGACGTCACTTCAAAAATTCGAATAAGTTTTTATTTAAATTACGGCGCTGTGGTAGTGAAACGCGCGTGCATGACATGTTCTTTTTTTGAAATTCATAAAGATGCCATGAGAATGTGGCTGTTCGATGAGTAAAAAAGGAGTTGCATAATGAATTTCAGTACAACATTATAACACCCGTTTGTGTGTTATAATGGTTATTATGACACTGGCTGTTTTAATGTTGGCAATTAGCTAACTGTTTCAAGAACGTTTATAGAGGATTTATAGCATGGGTGTAGATAAAGTAATTTAATCATTTTGACCAGTTTTTTTGTCTGTTTATTCTCCGTCTGAGCTAAATTACTGCATCGTCTTGGTAAAATTTGTTGTGGAAATTTTAAAACGTGATAAACGTGATTATTTTATTATGTTACTATTTTTGTTTGTTGAGTAAAAGAGTCAGTTCAAATTGTTCCTAGTTCGATTCTAGAGGAAGTATTATTTATTGACATTACAGATCTATTGTAAATCTTTACGAACCTTTTTCAGTTAGCAGTAACTGTGTGCTGTTGTTCTGTATACAATATTCCTAACATTGCCCCATACTCCTCCAGCCGGAGTCGGACGGCAGCCGCTCGGGCTCGTCGCTGTCGCTGCGCACGGCGGCCGGGGCCACGCCCGGCGCCGGCGCCGCCGCCAACGCACACTCGGGTGAGCACTTCATTACCTATTATCTTTTACTCACGTATCAACTGATGAGGGGCTATTTGGTTTTAGCGACAATTGATTTGACTTAAAACACGGCACCCACGCACGATAAAGTTGTGGAATGAGCTGCCAAGGTTTTTCCAATAGAATACAGCATGGGGTTCTTTAAAAAGAGTGCAAATAGGTTTTTAAAGGGTCGGAAACGCACGCGTGATGCCCCTGGCGTTGCAAGTGTCCATAGGCTACGGTAACTGCTTACCATCAGGCGGGCCGTATGCTTGTTTGCCACCTCAGTGGAATAAATAAAAAAAATAATACCATTTAATAATATACAATCCTAGAACTATATATAACAATCGGAAAATGTCGCTTAAACCAAATCGCCTTTCAGCCATCTTAATTTCCGTATCATGCAGTATTATTATTACTTAGGAAAGTTCAAGTTATCTATAAATCATCATCTAAAGAATATTGTATGAAAATATACATTTTATATCTTTGGCCAAATTTAAAGAGATTTCTACGAACTCTACGAAGCTGTATACATGCAATCTCATTGCTTTTATAATTAAAACGCGCTAATTTCTTAATTGGGGGCTCATTTCCATAATGATCAGTCATGATAATCCAAGTAGATAGATAGGTATATTGTGAATTCATATCAAAAACTTATATTACGTAAACTTACAGAGCTAATTAACCATCACCATACCAATTAAACTTTGATGATGGTCCTTCAAGCCGGATTTGACTAAAATACTAATAAACCGGAAAAATATTTTTAATAGACCATCAAATAAGCCTTCAAATTCCAACTATATCTTTTTATTAAAAGTTCACGTATTAAAAGATTTTGATATTCATAATTGAGCTCTTCTTTGCTTATAATGCGCTTAGATTTTCTGATACAGCTTTAGCTTGAATTTAACAGGGTATTCATCTTCATTCTAGTATAGATAGCGCGTTTTTCAACCATTTGTACTGTCCAATAAATTTTATATGACATCATTCATTTAGGTATTTTAAGCTAGTCTGCATGTAATGGGTGTTCCTAAGATGGCCAGCGAAAAAATTGGTTAATTTTAACCCTATTAAACCTATTTCTAAATAGTTCAAAATCAGAACAAAAAAAAACTTGTTGAATTTGACTTGGCTATTTGGCTTATATTGGCATTAGATCGTGGCGGTATTCGCACATAATAAAATATGACGGATGACATTGACAACGTCACAAATGTCAAAGAGCGCTGAATCGCGATAACGAAGTGTTCACAGAGAGTATACATATATACCACTTCCAATACGTTACCGTTGGACAGCTGTCCGCCAGGCAATACCACCGAGCCTTTTATAAGCATTCTTCAATGTCATTTTTACCAAATAGTCAATCATGCGTCGATGCATGGTGAAAAGATTTTGAAAGAAAATTGAAGCTAATTATTGACCATTTACAAATATCGATAATTTTGTCATAGATTATTGTCTAAATTAAAAAGTTCATTATATAATACTGCTTCTTACTATTACTATTGTGTATTGTGTGCTTTTCGACTCGCAAACCGATCACAACCGAATTTTACTAAAACAACCATACTGTGCGTTTTTTTATATTCATCAAATTGTGGGACAAAACATGGTCTTACTACGCCATTCGATTTGTATAGCTATTACGTATCATTCATTTGACTTGTGAATCATTTTGGGTTTTATTTTTCATGTTTGTATATCGTTAACTTCGTAAAATATAATTCAACCGACGATAATGAATCTACAAAATCTATATAAAGTTGCATGATAATCCAGAGACGGGTAATAAAAATCTATAGTTTAAAAAAAATGCTCGCTTGTTTTAAGTATAGGATTAGGGAGTGATGGAATAGGTCACTTCTGATAAAGACTACTTTTCAAATTTAATTAAATTAAAAATATTCTTTTTTTGATATTGATTTATTAATTTGAAAGTTTTACTGTGGTATCGTTTACACACACATCCTAATCAGACAGATAGGTAGGTACACTGATATAGATAAAATCAAAGATCTTAGCGGTTTTGAAGATTGACTTGTGTGTGACCAATCCGGACTGGTTCGAAGTGTGTTAAGATTTTAGAGGAGTTTGCTACTTTGGGGAGATTGCAAGGATTTTTAGGAGTAAAACGTGAGGATAGGCTTTGGTTGTGATCGGCTTGCGTGGCTGAGTGCTATGCTAACGCTGGTGGCGCTAGGCTCGGGCGCGGGCGCGGGCGCGGGCGGCGGCAGTCCGTCGCACCGCGGCGTGCAGCGCTCCATCAGCGCGTCCGCGCGCCCCGCCGCCTCGCGGCGCGCCTCCTCCGGCGCCGAGGTGCTGCGGACGCAAGGTACTTCTTACTCACTCACACACTCCGAAAAGATACAGTATCCAATCCAACTATCCTTTATTTTTGAGGTTCTAGTCTAGACACACATCACACACATTAGATACGCGATTTACACGCTAACTCGAACATAATAATATGTTTATTATTATCATTGAATTTATACTCACGTACACACAAACTTTTTCTTTTTCTAGGATTTTTGCAAAATATGTTTTATTTTTTTCAAGTTTTTCGTTTACTTGTATTAACTCTTTCTTATTTCACAATTAACACTATCATGGGCTCATCAATTGTTAAATAATGGGAATTGGCATCATACAAACCCGCTTTTATCACAGGTGTTTAAGTTTAAATACTCGTACAAAATATTAACAATTAGTTTAAGCGACATTTAAAATGTTTCTTTTAATATTTCTTAATGCAATGGATTAAGTAATATAACAGTAGTAATTAGTCGCTTAAAATATACATAGCATTTCACTTGACAATATTATTCATTACTTTACCAACTTACTTTAAATACTTTTGTGAAATATTAAAAAAGTAGACACCTTTTTATTATCTATTTGACACAATGCATTTTTTAGAATATACGCTGAACACTAAATATTTGTAAAATAACATTAAAAGAAAATATTGACTTAATATTTTGACATCTATTGTAAGAATGAAAAAATTATCAAATAACGCTTTGTTGTTGTCGCAACTTATTTCCAAATGGCTTGGGTCATTTAAAACTGTCAAAGTATATTAAAATCCTGTGTATCGAGCTTAGGGCTGCATCTCTGTTACGCTGACGTTGGTCAAGCGTACCAATATACACTATTTCTATGAAATTATCTGCGCTGACGTCAGCGTTGCGGAGTGGTGCTTTATACAACTAGTGTATTCGTACGTACGACCGACCATCGTACGGAATGCGGTCCTTAATGATCACGTTAATATTTTTTTAACACAAAAAAGGAGGTAAATGATGTGTAAGCCTTGAATGCTGTGTGTAATCAACCTCTAAGGGCCGTCCTTCACTACTTTAATGTATGAATGTGATCGTTTCAGTGGGTACGACCACGACGGTTGCAAATAACACGACTTCAACAGCGACTACAACTACGTCAAATTTCAAAAGACAAGTACGTACTTTCTTTTTTACTAAATTGTCTTTCTTGATTAGTAAAATAGACCTTATATCTATAGGTACAGCCTCAGGATTGTAAAAGGCATGAAGCATTAATATTTTTTAGTTAAACCGACACAAAGGGAAAATTTGGCTATTTCGTTTAAGCGACATTAAGCAAAATTATTAAAATGTGACTTAAGTTAAGTTTTGAAATGTAGTTTAATCCAAATATCCCTTAACCCACCGAATAATTTTAGTGAAGCCAATCAAATGCAAGAGAGACGAACAGTCGCAATTCTTTGCTTCAATTTATTCTCAAAAATTCTTATTCATCAAGAAAGAAGCTTCTCTATAAAATATTTATTTTGAGTAACATACAGGGTGGATGCCTGCTTTTAACCTGTGGAAATAAACACTAGAAACTGTCACTATGTCGCATTCACCTTGTATATTACATAAGTTTTATAAACAAATAATATAATACCACTTTTGCGTACATTTCAGAATACAATTGACTCAGCGTCAATCAAAGAAAACACAGCGCGGATCGCCCAAATGCAGGTATGTATTTTTTATAAGCTATTTTAGTTTTTATTAAGGGTGGTATGAAGACTACAGTAATTGATGTGATCAAGATAGCAATGACTAGAGGTTAAGCACCTTTTCTCTGTAAATTTCAGGATGTAGGAAACCACAACATTTTTTTTGACTACTTTGGCTTAATTTGGCTTGGCCAGCGTGGTGGACTATGGCCTAACCCTTCTCATCATGAGAAGAGGTCGGAACCCAGCAGTGGGACACTATAAGGCTTTTACAAGTTAGGTAGCCTTAGAATGAAACTCCTAATACAGCTATTTGTTTTCTAGGAGTATAAAACAATTTGTATAGTCGGAGTACAAGACTCAGTTACGTCGTGTCCCCCACTGCCGCTATCTACGTCAAGACGACGGCAAATCTTATGCGTTAGTTGCTGGCAATACATTGCTGTAGTTAAAAAATATAAAGTAGAGTATTCTTTATTGTACACCAAAATATACAATAAATACAACTTAAAATTATTTTAAAATGCACAATGGGCGGCCTTATCGCAGAGCAATTTCTTACAGGCAACCTTTGGATGGATAAGAAGATGGTTTGTGTTGCAGGCAATATAGGGCAGTTGGTGTATAAAAATAAAAATGTAAAGAAGTCTTATAGCTAATATTTACAACAACAGAGATATCCTAATTGCAATATTTACATATATTGTACAAAAGTTACATACACTATAAAAACATATAGACTATAATAACATATACTAAATACATATAATAATATATAAATATATATATATAATTACTTATATATAAACACACACACAATATACCTACACATATAGGTGAGCCGACACGGTGTTCCATTCCATTCATCTGTCAAGTGAGAGTGAGAACATAAAATGTGCCGGCTCGCTTATGTATAGCCTAACACAAGTAAAATTATGGTTGCAGTGAAGTTAAATCTATGTCAATGTATATTGGTATTTGAATTAGGTTTTATCCGTTTTTCATACTATCTAAAAGTGTATTTATATGCCTTTGCTAGAATTCTAACTGTAAGGGTACAATACTTAGATGTACTGCTTAACAAAACAATCTTGAAGCTGAAAATAATTTATGTGCTAGCAACATAGTGAGAAAGTTGTCAAAGTAATGACGTTCCATCATTTCGCGCCATTTCGTACATTTTTAAATTGGGTGGTTCTGATTGGTTGATTTTTAATTGGATTGCCATTACTGACATTACGAAGAGCACAGTGGTGGTCCCATTGATAACTGGCTGGAGTGGCATGAATTTCCGTATTATTTTTTATGCTATAATGCCATGTATTCCCCAGGTGCAGAGCAGTCGGCCGTCGAGCGCGGCGCCGAAGCTGGAGCCTCGCTCGCGCACGCTGACGGGCGGAGCGAGGAGGCAACCCTTCGATGCGCCCAAGGACACTACCAACAAACTGTCACCGCCCACGGATGCACCCAGGTATGTAACACATTCTAGGGTAAATTAAGACGGTGGATAAGTCCTTCAACACTGTGTCGAGATTCTCATTTGAACATTTATAAAAGTCAGAAATTCTGATTCGGTTAAACTGTCTGTCTTACAAAGACGCGTCGCCTCGTACGGGGTTGTAGAATAATGATGGCAGTCGAATAAATTAATAAGTATTAGTCTAAATTGTTAGATTAGAAGCCGACCCAACACACAATCTATGAATGAAGTATTCACTAATAATACATGTCTATGTTGTCTCCATTAAAACAAATGTACATTTCTAATATATTTTTAGACGATAACTAGACATTAAATTAGGAATTACCATCGATGCCTAAAAGTAAAATATATAAACATCCTATCAATATATATCTATATAATTATATATATTATGTACTATATATAAAACTAGCGTTATAATCGCATGAGGGGGGTAATAGGATGAACTAACAAGCATGTATGGTCAGTGCGCCGACGGAAACTAAGAACGGGACGGGGAGCAGCAACGGTACCACAAGTACAACAAAGACGCACGTGAAGAGTGCGTCCATCTCGTCCGCCAGCGGAGCCCCGCCGCTGGGGGCGGAGGCGCAGCCGCACAACGCCTCGGCTCGGGACCTCGCGCAACCGCGCCCGAGGTACTTTGTAGTGCCTCCTTTAACGGCGCTTTTGGTGCTAAATAGACGCTTTCTGTAGGGAATAGAGAACTTCTGTATTTCTTGTAACAAAAAAAGACAACACATGATAATGAAAACACATTAAAGTCATCTCTAATTTAAAGATGGCCAGCTTTTTTTCATACAAGCATTTGATATTGATTTTGTGTTTCAAAGCACCTATTCATTTATAAAACAACTTTAAGATTGTATTATTACGAGCACTTAAAAAATAAAATAAATAAAAAGGCTTTAAATATTTTTAAGGAAGTTTCTCACTAATTTCGCACCAATTTTTCTTTTGCCACTTTAATGCAACTTTTATTGGTACCTAAAGTGTCCAGATCCTTTTGTTATGACACTTTTTAGTGACAGTTTTGGCTTCCTGCGGTTGACGGCAGTTGTCAGGAGTAGCTTTGCAGAATTATGTTATTGGCTGCTCTTCAGTTGGGTTTGATCGGTTCGGCTTGCTTGCTTGAGGAATATGTAGTTTTTTTGTTGAAAGTAAGTATTGGCAAGAGCATACCCAAGGTTTTAGTTATGTGTGTTAAATCAAATTTTAGATATTTGGTTTTGTTCTAATTTATATAATTATCTGGTTAAAGGGACTGTCATTATGATATTATATTTAATTTTTGATTATTTAAGGTTAATAAAAAAATAAAAGATAGGTTTTATGCCAAAAAATATCATGAATTTTGCATAAAATGTGCTTTTTTTAATATTGACGTTGTTAGGCACTTTGGGTATGCTCAAGGAGTGGTGAAATCACTATATTATATAGTTTTATTTGTTGTATATTCGGCAGCTTCTTGCTTCGCTGGTTCACAGAAGAACTTATTGCACCTTTAGACTTTCACTATAGCACCAAAACTTTTTTATCGATGGGTAAAAGGCCATTTGATTTAAGCGACATTTTACAAAATTATTTTTACTAATATTTTTTTTAAGATGTTATTAATGTTTTATATAATATTAAAGTTGAAAAATTAAGAATCCAGCAAGACTCGAACCTGCACCCCCTCGGTAAACGCCCCAAGTGCTTTGCCAATTCAGCCATGGATTCGTATGCTGCTAGACTCGAAATTTCTCAACTCTTTTTGTGCCAGCGTTATAGGTCATATAGATAGAGACCTTTAGACGAACCTTACTTGGTTTACCTTAATATTATATAAAATACAAAATGGCATAGCAAAGCTAAAATATTACAAATGTTATTAATATTGTGTTTTAAGGCACATTTTATCACATTGACATGACATTATGTCGCTTAAATCAATTTGCCTTTTAATTTCATAATATTTAATTTAATTTTGACTAATCTTGGCGACAATTATGAAGTGGTTTTAATTTGGTTCGATTTATTTCATTTTTGCTTTTTACAGGTTTTATGTGGTTTAAAATGAGCTTATATAAAATGCTTGTGTGACTAATAGAACGAGTAGTTTTAGTATGTAACATGTATTCTAGAAGTAGATGTAACATGTTGTTAAAAGTTAAAACTACATTATATAAGTAAATTATTATTTCAATATATATTTATAATATGGTTTATTTATTTATTTATCTTTATTTTTGTATATTTATCCTTATTTTATAATTCTTTTTTTTTAATAGTCTGTATGAAAGGCTTTTTGATTTGCGTTTTTACCGATCACTGTTTTATATACACTTCCTGTAGTTTTAGTTCGTTGCCGGGAGGGAAAGTATTTTAAATACTGGAGATGGAAAATTTTATTTAATGGAAAAAATCATTTGAGATAATGTAACAAAAAAAATGCGTGAAACATGGTTGTAGGTACAGATGTATTACTTAATTTAATTGATCGTATTACCTATTTCATCACTTGGCCAGCGTGGTGGACTATGGCCTAACCCTTCTCATGATGAGTGAGGCATGTATTCGTTACAGGGCAACTATTACATGTCCGACTGCTGGGTTCGGGCCGCTGCTATTTCGTAAACATATTTGGCCGAAAATTCGACATGCAAAATTAAACATTGAATACTTTTCCTCAGGTAGCAATCAAAAATTCCGAACAGTGTGTTAAGTGATACATAATGATGTATAATTCCGTTGCGTTCTAGCCTGAACTCACAAGTGTCAGCGACGGGCGGCGCCGCGGCGGGCACGGGCGCGAGGCGAGAGTTCCCCAACCCGCTCGTCTTCCCCAGAAATGTCCCCTCTAGGTCTACCTTTCACTCAGGTAAGGCAATATATATTAAAAAAGAAAAAAAAACTTAAATTTTCTTTTTAACATTTAAAATTGTTAATCTATACTCGTAAAGGTTTATTTACACTTCTACATTTTCAATAATAATGCTTGCTTTGTTTATTGAGTTGGGTGCGCGGTTGGCGTTGGTTTTCAACTGCGTTGGTGTTGTGGGTTCGATCCCCATATGGGACAAATCTTTGAGTAATCCGCAAAGATTTGTTCTAACTCTGGGTGTGCTTTGTGTGTGTGAAATGTATGTTTGTTGAACACCCCGCGACACAGGAGTTATTCCTAGTGCGGGCGTCGTTTTTTAAAAGAAAAGCAATTTGTTTAAAAAATATATCTTATACCTATCGAGTGGGGTATCACTATGATGGATTTAAAAGGCAATTTCAAACATATATCTATACAATGTATTACGTTCCATTACAAACTAAAGACAACTGTTGAAAGATAATAACAATATGCAAATTGCAAAGGACGGCCTTATCGCTTGACGCAATTTCTGCCAGGCAACCTTTGGATGGACAGATTGAAAAGAGAAAGCGTTTTAGTTTCAGGGTGTGTAAACATTTTAAATTTTTTCATTTGCTTAAAGTAAAGATAGGTACTCAAATGTTATTTTGAGTAAAGGGGTATAACTAATCGACTATGGGATTGTTTATCGCTGCTGTGCTATCTATTCCGTGGCTTTGTCGAGATAAAAACAGCTGTATTGTATGTAGAATAATATGAAAGTTTAATTTTAAGCCGGAGATTTTCATAGTAAGCTGCAATGTCATGAAAAAAGTTAGTAAACAAGTTCAAAAAACGTGATAATTCTATCAAAACAAAATTAGATTCTAGTTCATCCTTCATGTTTAAATAGAAAATATCTTTTGTTTATTAAAGCCCGCTTTAGTTATGTCTCTTATTACTAGATAATCGTCATACACAAAACTAGAAATTATTTACTATCTTATATTCGTGACACAAGGGTTTTGGCGATACAGTTTTTGGGCATTGCCTTTTGACTATGACAAGTACTACAATTCCGTCGTTTCGTCCGTCCGTCCGTAGGTCAGACGCGATCGCGCGGCTCGTCGGGCGGCGCGTACGGCGACGGCGGCTCCCCACACCAAGCGCGGCCCTCCTTCTTCTCCAAGCTGTCCAGTCGCTTCTCCAAACGGTACGTACTGACGAAGGTACCTTCATGACTATGTGTGACGTACTTACTGGATATAGGGATCATAATACCTTTTAGAAATAGAAACGTTTATTTGCTAAAAACATGGCCATGAAATTACTGGTACATGAGGCATAACACCGTAGTTCTCAGCTGCAGCGACGCATCTATAATCTGCTTTTGTGGATTGTTGATGTCCATGGGCTGTACTCCACTTACCATCAGGTGGACTACACGTTCGTTCGCTGTGGGCGTAGAGTAATAAAAAAAAACCATGGTTACAAAAAGATGGTACAATTCAATAAGAGACACAACATGTTTCACCGGATAATCGGTATGCAAAATATATAATGTTATATCTATGTATTAACATTATATTAAAATTATAACACTAACGTAATTAAAAAAAGAAATGTATTTATAGCTAATTAATGTAAAAACGTTTTACTATTTATAACTTTTTATATTGAGAGAATGACATTTGGTTTAAGCGACATAAATGTTTTTTTTTTTTGGGCTATTTAGCAAAAATAAAGAATTGTAAATTCAACATCTTATACAAATCAAGCTTATAATGATTTATCTTTAAACAATAAATAAATATAGGACAATTGGTATTAGAATAATAATATAATTATAAAAACAACGATATTATACAAAATCATCGCATTCTTATATCCATTAAGGACGTAACAAAGCACTTGGTTACAAAATATAATTTTAAGGCAGCTGTATAGTATAAAGCCTTGTATATCATATAGTAAATAACACATTTCACACGATATAACATACACTTACCATCCAGTGACTAACCTAAATTATTATTTATATTATTTTCATTTCGGTGATGTTAATATTTTTATTTATTTTTTTATATTATATCCCAGTTAGCTAAGCGCTTGATGCTCGCTCATAGATTCTTTCATTGCATAAAGGTGTTTTGTTGATGTAAAATATTATTCTTTGTTTTAGTTATTTTTTACAAATTTTCTTTTTTTTTCAATTTTATTGTAATGATTTTCAAATAGATTTATCTGGGTGAGTTGGTTTCAATTAATTTTTTTTTTGTAATGGCATCAACAAAACGCCTTTTTCCGCATCATATCATCACGCTAAGCATCAATGTTAGCGACACAGCTTTCGTGCACTTTCACCTTTCATTCACATTATAATATAATTAGTATTATAGTGAACTAGTTATGGCGCCCGACTGGGCCTATCTTGTTAGTATTTGTTTTAAAAGGGTTGTGGAGAAAGACTCGTGGTTTTATGTTTGATTCAGGAACAAGTTATTTTTTGTCATTTGATTTTTTGGAGCTCTGGTTGAAAATATTTTTGTTTTTTATTCAATTGTACAATATGCCTTTGTACCTTCCGTTGGGACTTTTCGGTAGTATTTTTTTGTATATTTTATTAATCTGAATAGCACAGTTTCCTATCTAACGCTTAATTGGAGCTGGATTTGGAGCTGGTTCGAAAATGTTTTTCTTTTTCAGTTAGAAAAAGAAAAACATTTTCGAACCAGCTCCAAATCCGTTCACGTTACGTTTTTATTACTTTTTTTTGTAAATAATTACACCATAGACACACTATCTGTCTCTAACTGTCACTATTAACCCATTCGTTATGTCTCTGTGTGAATCATTATGTGTGTTTATTTATTCATTTTTTATTTATTTCTTAAGATCAAATTGTCTCCCTCTTAAGATTCCGAGCTCTTTTTTGTTAATCTCGCGTCAACATCAGGGGATGCACGATGCTACCTACCTCCCGATTCTACGCACTTAAAATCCGGTGACCGCGCTAAAGCCCCTCTAAATAGTAGCTAGAATCAAAGCATGACATACTCCCTTTATTTTGTACTTTTTATATTAGTTTTTGCTAAAAAACGTGTGAGCTAAGGCCACTGAAGCCACGCCTACATGCTTTGAGTGTTGTCCGTAGTGCTTTTTCAATAGAAATTTAAGTTTTAATTTTGCCTAGTCGACCTTCAGAGGTGTACGGATCTTTTTTTTAAATAAAATCAAATACATATCTCGTGCATCCCCCGTGTTGCGGATTATTTCTTATTACCTAACCGTACGCTTCTACTAACGTTTGTCGACGGTCGCGACCTCTACCAGTATCAGCTTCTAGTCTATTCCACAACCCTTTGATTGCAACGTGACGAACTTTGTACGTGTTATTTTTTTTTTTTACTTTTTTATACGGAGGGAGTTGCGTTTAGTATTGTGCATCTTGTGTTACGGCGCGAGACTTTAGGATTGCCATAGACTTTACTTGCGTTTTTTCGGCGTGTATTGCCTTACCATACTTCACTTTTTGAAGTCATTTTACCAAGTGACGTGGTGTGTGTACATAGTGAGTCCCGCGCTTGCCAATGGAATTAAAGAACTAACAATCAGACAAAAATATGGCAATCCTTTTTAGTGGCAGAGTGATTAACAGCTTGTGCCTAACCGAGCCGGATCGGGTAGAGGGGGGCGATTCACCCAATCGGTAGATCGCTCACCCGTTCGGTTGTACGCAGGTTGAATCAGAACCCGTGAACGACGCCAGCTGCGGACACAAGGAGGAGATTATTAAATATTATTAATAAATTATAGGGAATTGTATACAGTACGAACACTCAATCGATATTTTTCGATCGATTGAGTATATTTCAGTAATGTTTGTTGTATTAAAAATATTATTTTAAATGTTGTTATAATCGGTTACTCAATATTTAGAGAAATGTTACTAGCAAAAGCGCTGATTAGTTCAAATTTTGGGAAACTATGTATCTTCCTTTTTATGATGGCATTTTTAATACAACAAATGTGTTTATAACAAGATGTTGTTCATAAGTGTTAATCTTTTTTATAATTGGCGTAACTTTGAAAATCCATTTTTAGTTTACATACAATTAAAAATTCGATTTCTAATCATTATTGTCATTATAAAAAATCGCGACGACTTCTGTCTACATGTTATTTTATTGAAATTAATGATTTCCTTTTTTTTTATCGAAAATTTTCGTGTGTATTAAAAATTGTACGATTAGTCGTACATGCAACTATAGAATACACAATATTTGTTATTGATATTTTATTATAATATAATATTTATATTATTTTTTATTTCGTGAAATAATATGTAGCGGATTACTAGTCCCGTCGCGAATTGCATTTTATCACTAGCTCGTAAGACGTATAGAGTTCTAATTTCGAGCGAATTTTCAACATTCCAGGGTTCCGTATGTATTTTATATTTAAGTTCACAAAAAAGCACAAATCTGTTTTATTTTATTTTATATTATATTTTCTATTTCTATCTAAATTCAGAACTCTGCCTAAATCGTTAAAAATGTCATCGACTGAAACAATATTTTGTATATTTGTATTGCATTATTATACTATTGTAAGTGAAGGTATTTTCTGTATAAAAATCTCGTTGACCATCATTATTATAAAAAAATATACGTCTAGATTGTCAGATTTTAGATTTTCTATAAAAAAATTGTGTTCTATTTCTTATCATAAAATATTTTCTTAGTAAATTCTATCTAAAGACTTCCTGTAATGGTCCACAAATGCAATCGTAACTTATATTTAAGGCGTGAGTGAGAATTATCATTATGTATAAAAATACATGCATAAAATAGTATTTTTTTAGTGATAAGATTCAGGTGAACCTATAGCTTTGGTACAAATACTCAGTAGATGTTACCACGTGCGGACTATGACGCGTTTAGGCAGCTGTTATGTAATAAACAAATTAAGTAAGGGCCAAAATTAAGATATTTTCGTCCTTGACTATACCCTATCGTAATAGGAATGTGTTTTTGTAGTAATTATGATTCACTCGTGTACAAGGTGTAATTAAAATTAAGTCATTTTACTTTTATTACTAGAGAAAAAACGGGTTACTCACGGATTTTTGTCGGCATTTTGCCGACCGGTTTCTATCCTTTATTAAGGAAGTATTTTCATCAGAGCTGTGAGTGCAGTACGCTCGATTCAGACAGTACCCCGGCTAGCGCTACACGAGCAGTGTAGCGCGTAAAAAAAAATAAAAAAAAAGGATAGGAACCGGTCGGCAAAATGCCGACAAAATCCGTGAGTATCCCGTTTTTTATCTAGTAATGATGTCTTCTCACGTTAGTTTAAATAGTATCATTTTACTTTTATTTCAAACTTTTTGTGACTAAAATGTTTTTATGACTTCGTTCAATTTAAATCAAACCAATATAGCAGGTTATTATTTTTTCTAATAAAAAAAAAATTGACTTCGTTTAAGCGACATTGTTAAATGTTTATAAATTGAAACTTAATTCGCATTAAGAAACATTGTATAACAATCTTAATTGTCGCTTTAACCAAATAGTACACTCGTACATTTGTTAGATAAAAAAGTCTACACCTTGTACAAAAATAGATATTTTGATACGGCACTTTCTAAATGCCCAAGTAAAAATCGAGAACTGTTATATGTTGACAAATCCACGCAAGTCTCATATATACTTCCCCATATTTTATTACTCATTAGAATGTTATAATTAAATCATTAGGGTCGTTAATTAATTGTACATATACAATGTTTTGAGTGAACGAGTGATTGTCATGCGTTTGACGTTTTCTAAAACTTTTCTATTGTTCGTGAAAAGTCCATTTTAATATCGTAAGTATAGGTATGTAACGTATATATTTTGTTTTTTAATAGTATAAACTATGTATTGATATTTAAGTTTATGTATTGTATCATATATATTTGAAATATCATGTATTTCATTAGTTTAGAATATTATTTTTTATTTTAAATAATGTATTTTTGCGTATATCTAACGAATCCGGCAAGCAATAATTAAAATATTAAATTTTAATAGCATTATATGTGTTGTGTATAGAAAATATTGACATAAAAAGTGTTTAAAAATCGGTTTTGTGTGTCTTAATATATATCTATCATTAAAATATATAACAAAATAATAGATGGTACTTCAGATTTAATTATTATCTTTCATATTTAAATATACTGAGAGTGATGAATATTTATATATTATATCATTTGTTATATATAATTTTCTATCCAGTATTTTCCGTTGACCTTAGATAGCGTACTGAACAAATTTTTGTCAAATTTTAGGTGCTGTTCGTAAAATACCCTCGTGAAAAAGTTTTATTGATGTTATCATAAGAAATCATTATGGGAATATTTATTCATATCCTCCATTCAATGTAATGCTCAAAAATATTGTTCCGACAGATATTATATTCTTTTGCTTTGGACAAAATGTGTTAAATCATCATATCCATTACATTTAGTACATAAGACATTTCTTTTCAATGTCGCTTAAACCAAATAGCGTTTCAACCACAGATATAGATCTACATAGATAACGCAAGTATCACGATTTGTATTGAAACCAAGCGTGCCGACTTTTTAATACCTATTGTGACGTCACAGCCGAAATTTAGTGACGGGAAATCCAAACCCATTCAAAGACACCGATGCCGCCGATGCCCATCCGCCCAGTACGATTCAAACGATTCAACAGGAGCCGTCCGCTATGATTTTCTCTAACAAAAGACGCGCGTGGACTGAAGTTAGCGGCGACCAACCTTGACGCTTGGTCGGGGTTCGGACACGCGAAGTACATGCATTTGCGTTATCTATGTAGATCTATATCTGTGGTTTCAACTGTCGAACTTATCAATCTATATGCGTAGATTGAATTAAGAAATGCATTTATATTGCGTTGAGTTGCATTTTAATTGAAAATAGACTGCCAATTCCAATCTAGCCGGGCAATATTTTTGAGCTTTGCATACAAATTATTTTGACATTTATCTTAGATAATATAAAATACGATTCGATATAAATAATATATCAAACAAATAGAAAATTTATAATTTTACGCACATTAGTAGTGCATATTTTTTTCTGTGAGCATTTTTTTTACTTTAAGCAATACATAAATATATTCTGTAATTATTACACGATTTAGGAAAAATGCAATACATTCTAACTTAGTTCGCTAAGCGTAGTTAGATATTTAATTTTAATAATTTACATCCGAGATTTTTTCTATTTTTCATCCCTTATTTGCATTTTAGGAGATATTAGTTTGAATGTTTTAGGAAATTTAAAGGTACTGGGAAAGAAAGCATTAAATTGAAAACAGTCTACAGACGATTTTTTTATCTTCTTTTGAAGTTTGAAGGATAAATGAGCACAGAATACGTTATTAAATAATATTGATTGTAGGAGAGCATTTTTGTTTTGATTTGTATCTCATTGTGATAATAATGTATTAAAATGTAATGACCGTCCATTCGTATGCTGTATTCCCAGTACCTTTAAATTGAATAAAAAATGGAATCGAAAAAAATAGTCTACTAAAATTATGGGCATTGTTTTAAGATGCATTTATATAATGTATTCTTATTATAGGTGTTTGGGAAATTTGAAAATATAATATTAGAAACATTTAAAGAGCAAAATGATGATATTTTTTAAATTTAACAGACACTATATAACTTTGCTGTAAGAGAATTATGTTGACCTATGCGTATTTACTTGAAGTATGACCTATTTTGTTTTGACAGTGCGCCCTAAATGGATGTGTTACGCTTTTCCAAATAATCAGGTTTTTAATAACAAAAACATGTGTTTTATTTCATACAAACCACTCCCTCTGTTCTTAAATATACATTGGAAATTACGTCTATGATCGTCACGTTGCATAACTTTTATAGGTGTAAAGCTTCAGTTTCCTAGGAAAGCGGTGTGTAATAATGCGGCCGTAATATTATGGCCGTAACACGATTAGTACGTGTTACGTTATGTCGATCACCGCTCTTTAGGAAACCACTACATTTACTTTAAATAGGCAACGTTCTAGTGACGTTATTTTATCGTTATCTTTACGGTTGTATTATTCCACACCGCTTGCCTAGGAAACCGAAGCTTTAGTAACAATTAGAAATTAAATAGTTTTGTGTTAAATATGTTGTCTATTCTGAAAGAAAGCCTTTATGGACTTACTACTCAAGATTTAACTTCGTGTAGAATTCGATTTCTTTTACTTTTCATTAAATAAACACATGATAATATGTATTTAGATCTTTTAAATTTGTAGTAAGAACTTACTGATCTCTTTGAAAAATGGTGAATCCAGGTCAAGGTTTTTGGTTCGAATAGATTTTTTTTTCTCACTTAGTCGTAATAGGATATGAAAAATATTTATTTCTTCGTCAAAAATACATAAGTTGTATAATAATATGGTGAGTATTCTCCTGGCAGACTGTCTGTACTGGGTGAATCGACTGGGCGACAGAAACCGCGTATATTTTCCTCTCTGGACATTCAAAGGAGGTAGGGCCGCGTATGAAGTAACCCCTTTGTTCAGTTTTACTTATTCCAAAGTCTTGGTGATTCGCGGACGATGATATTGGCTTTTTGGTGGTACCAAGAAAATTTGTATAATTTTTTTTACAAAATTTGGGTTAATAACCTGCGTAAAAATGATCGAAATCATTTGCTTAGTATACTTTTTTAGTTTCATTTTAATATTCAGTGTTATAATGGCCGTATCAATTTTTTTTTTCATTACGTTATCTACATTAGTCTCATATCTGGAACTGTAAAGGGTAGATGGTTACAAATGTGCCTCTTTTGAATGAGACTTAAACAATTAAATGGTGAAATGTATGTCCTCTACAACCCTGCCTAACTCATCTAGAACAAACAGGCATGATTCATATTTTCTTGTTACCATCAAAATACCACATATCGTCCTGTGAAGGGATCTTTAAAATTGCATTTGTGTGTGATTTTTAATCTGTAGTCCAACCAATTTGTACTCTTTGATACTGAAAACATAATAATGCTAAAAATACCCCCGTTCTTGAGTCTTTTCTCTTGCATAATGCATGAAAAATACAGAAAAAATATGCCATCTTTTTTCACTTATACGAATTACTAATTGATATTTTTAAAATATTCTTTGTATTAAAAAGATCAATTTTATTCGACCAGTGATAGGCTATTTGGTTTGAGCGAAATTTTATTATTGTTCTAAAATGTTTCTTAATACATTGTGTTAAGACACATTCTAATAAAAAAATATGTCGCGTATACCAAGTACCCTTCCACTCGCCGATTATTTACTTATTTTTATATTTATTAAGATTATCTATTGCTTTGAATGTTGTTATTCAAGTTCAGACTTTATATTTTGTTAAAGTACTAAATTGGATGGATTACTCGTTTTTTAGTTAATAACAAAAATTAACAAGTTTTTTTTTTGTTTTCGTTTTTACTTACAATTCGTGATCTGAAATTAACTCGAGTGTTTTTACTTCCATTTTGCAAATATTAATCTTCAAACTTGACTCAAAATATTTTTTAAATTATTCGCAATTAAATGTCTAAAATGCACGTTATAATTATAACTTATAATATACAATTCAATTTCCTGATAAAGTAGGTTTTTGCGTTGCTACATGCTGCAACAAATGATTTTACATAAAGTCTTTGTGTTCTACAAAATTGAGCATGGTTTTTTTTATTAATTAAAAAAGACATGGTAAGTAATGTAAGAAGCCGTGAAGCAGGCATGTTTTTTTGTGCTGCTGTTTTTTGTGTTTGCTTGCCTTTGTGCGCTTTTATCTAAGATTAACATTTTATATCTGCACCTCCTACATTGGTGATATTTTGTAGTACGCTGCAAAATTTGGGCAGCAAATGTGTGATTTTGTAACAATCTGATTTTGTAATGGGGTTTTTTTTAAAATAGTTATAGATGAATTTTACTTGAAAAAGACAATGTGTTTTACGGACACATTTTTGTTATAGATTCATCAAAAAATTGCTTTAAAATTGGCTTCAATTAAAATATTTTTTCAAGAAACACTATTTTTTTTTATTTTTTTTGTTATGAATTTTTACATCTGTTTTATTTTTAATGTGTAAGGTTTATGAAATATTTAGTGTCATCGATATGTTTAGAATATTTTTATAGTGTGATTGAAATTGGAACTGGGCATTGGCATAATCTTGCGTATTACAAAATTCCAATGTGTGTATGTACTGGCGTCACCCTGTGCCCTAGTGTTTAGTGTTAGTTTTATGTTTTTCTGTTTTTAGGCCATTGGACGGTCCCACCCCGAAGCATGCAGTAGGCGCTAGTCCGCAAGCCATGCTTGGGTAATTATCTTAGTTCATTTATCCTTCTGCTGCTAACGTCCGATATCCAACCGATTGTCACCTTTTTAAGGAATTTTTGCAAGTGTGTGTACCGTGACTTTTGCGACTAAATATTACTAAACATGACTTCTGAGAAACACAAAATAAAGTCACCTAACTTTTAACCAAGAAAGTATCTATCTAAATCTCACTTATTAATGTCAAATTTTAGTCTAAAATCTTGGTCATTTGGCTGCAGTGATCACGGCCAATTTCGATGCTTTTTTTCAAGGTTTTTTTTTATCCAAAATCGATCTACGTAGATTCATGTTGATCGATTATAAGCAAGCGCAGTGGAGCGCATTGGCTCTTTGAACGTCAAATGCATCGATCCAAGTGGATCGGTTTCGGTAACACCTTAACACTCAATGTCTATAAAAAAAGCCTCGAAATTGCAACACAACTACTTACTGTACTCACTTACCCTTTACACAAAACTTTAACAACTCAACAGTTAAAAAAATTGGTTGGATAAAATATTAACCTGTCAAAAACATTCAAATCACTGGCAGAAAAATACTAAAATAAAAAAGAACTGATTTGTTGTGTGATTCTTTTATTTGTCTTTTTTTCTTATTTCTTTTTTTATTTACCTTTGTTAGCTGTTAACCAAAATTCGTGGTGCCTAATAAACTCGATTTGTATAAGAGTATTTAATGACTGAATTATTTCTAGGAATAATTTAAGTAAATTGCTTTTCAAAGAGCCTTTTAATCGATATTAAACACACTCAATTCAATAATCGCGTAATAAGCCGCCTGAACTCGGTCGGCTAACAAACGCTTTAATTTTCATTTATTTTCATAAACTAACTGCAATAACCTAGTAATGAAGTAAATTACCTTAATAAATACCTCAACCCATTATCATGGGATATGTTCAGAATAAACTTTGGTCGTTTCCTGATTAAGCGGTGCAGTCAAATATTCTCATACAAATATCAGGCGTTCGGTACCGAAACAAAAACCAAGCACCTATATTTTTTATGTGGATATTATACAAATATCAGGCGTTCGGTACCGAAACAAAAACCAAGCACCTATATTTTTTATTTGAATATTTTACCATGGTATTGCTCCCGCACCGATTAATCAGGAAACGGTCTTAGTTTTTATCATAAAACATGTTAAATCTTAGGCGCTGTCTCCACGAACGAGCGATAATTCCGCCGCGTATCGTCGCGAGTCGTAACGGAATCGCAGCGTTTCCGCGGCGACTCGTAACGGTATCGCCGCGTTTCCTTGACGACGCGGTGTAAAAGAAAGAATTCAGTTACGTACGTTTGACAGCGCGCCCGCTGCGCGCTCGTCGCGAGAGCGCGGCGAGTCCGCTGCGAGTAGCGACGGGCTAGCAACGATGTAATGACGTTTCCACTCGCACGCTCGATGCCACTCGTCGGATCGCGGCGATAATATCGCCGTGTGGAGATGG
The DNA here is from genome assembly GCA_905147285.1 of Hypena proboscidalis. Classification (NCBI taxonomy): domain Eukaryota; kingdom Metazoa; phylum Arthropoda; class Insecta; order Lepidoptera; family Erebidae; genus Hypena; species Hypena proboscidalis. Next base: position 11,079,418 of record LR990152.1, read on the forward strand.
CTCCATAGAGAGTGTATAGAAATACGTGGCACGACGATAATATCGCCGCGATTCACTCGCTCGTGGAGACAGCGCCTTAGTGATATAAATAGCATATCATAAGTTTGCAGATAAATAAAAGTAGTAAATGTTCTGCAGTGCTATTATTCTGATAAGTATAGTTTTACTAGTGCATCTCAATATTACAATTTGGCACTAAACTACTAATAATAATACTAATACTAATAATAAAATAAATTCACTGATATTTGATATACCTATTACAAAAAAATTACAAATAATCAGACATTTCTAACAAAATCCTTGAAATTAACGGTACTGACTGTAATAATATTAGAAACCTGCACAAATAAGACCACCATAATAATATTGTGATATGCCACAAACAGACAAGGCAATGAAGAGCAAGTGAAGCCGCGCGTGCTGCGGTTCACGTGGAGCATGAAAACTACATCCTCACGGGATCCCAACGAGATTATGGCTGAAATACGTAAGGTAAGTTAAATTATTATAAGATTTGATTTTTTAAAGATAAAGAAAAATTTGGATTTTTTACTTTAGATAGAACGCCAGAAGCAATTACACTATCCAATGGTCCCAATGACAAGGCCAAATACACACATTCACTCACTCAAGCACACCCAGTCTCAGAACAAATATTTGCGAATTACACAAAGATTTGTCCTATGTGGGGATCGAACCCACAAGACCAGTGCAGTTTTACCCGATAAACGGGGTGTATGTCGTGCAAATACGAATTAAGCTGCTGAAAATATAAATCTGATGATATATTTTGATTTTACAAAAGCCTTCGACGCTGTCGTCAAGGATAGGAACTATCCTTGTTAAGAAACTGATGTTGTGTGTGTGATGTTTAGAAAAAGTATGAAGTTAAGAAACAGTATATAATATTTTTATCAGACTATTTTCGATCTACTAGACTATCAGGCAAGTTTACGCAAGTTTATCTTGAGGTGATACATCACTCTGAAACTTTTCTGACGGCACCAATTCATTAAACATTATGCAAACGTTTAATGCGGGGCTCCACAAGGTAATGTTCTCGGTCCCCTTTATTTTTAGTCGTAAAATATATAAATATAAATAGGTTTTTTTCCGTCGTGATACTGATGGAAATAATATTAATAATATATGAAATGAAATGAGACTTCATAAAGCACTTAAATTCGTCATATAAACAGTTAGTTCTACTCTAAATACGCGGAGCTTAAATTTACTTTCATCACAATATCTTGAACGTAAAAGTGGATTTAACTGCATTTCAATACGATATTCAAGCTATCCATGTGGCATTACAGGTGCTAGACGCGAACAACTGTGACTACGAACAGCGCGAGCGATTCTTGCTACTATGCGTGCACGGCGATCCGAATGCAGACTCCCTGGTACAGTGGGAGATCGAAGTCTGCAAGCTGCCAAGATTGTCACTCAACGGGGTGCGGTTTAAGCGAATATCTGGTGCGTACATTTTTACTTCTAATATTTATGTAGTATTGTAAATTGTTACTATCTGTATTTTTGACTTCTTTATGATCACTTAGCGGTTTTGGGCGTCCTAGGCGTAGAATTGTACTTCGTGGTCCTTCGAGCCGGATCGATTCAAAGTTATCTAGAAAGCACAGAACATAAAGTAAATTCAAACTAAACATTTTGACCTATTTTTTCAGGCACAAGCATCGGCTTCAAGAACATTGCGTCGAAGATCGCAAACGAACTCAAGCTGTGACTGCCCGGGAGCGGGCCCCGGCGGCGGCGGCGGCGGCGAGGGCACCCGCGCGGCACTTCCTCCGACGAGCGCGAGTCCCCCCCGCCGCCGCCGCCGCCCCCCCCGCGCTCCGACTCGCTGCGCCTGTCCGTGGACGACATGGCGCGCGTGGCCAACGGCGGCGCGCGCACGCCCACGGGCGCGCTGCGGCACTTCCTGCACTGCACGCCCGAGCAGCTGGCCCTGGCGCGCTCCGACTACCTGCGCCCGCCGCACTCCCCGCGCCCCGCCCCCGGCGCCCCGCGCTCCTCGCTGTCGCTGCGCGTGGACGACGAGCCGCGCTGCCCGCGCATGGCGTCGCACTCCTACAGCGTGCACACGCTGCGGCGCCAGGGCCGCGCGCGCTCGCCGCCCTCCCCGCCCTCCCCGCCGTCCCCGCCGCCGTCGCCGCCCTCCCCCCCCGACTGCGACTGCCTGCCGGTCGATCCCATCCCCCCACCCGAACTCTTCGATTTTTAAACGAGTTTGTGTCTTAAAATCGGCCCGATCGTTCTCAAATCTGATTCCAAATTTAAACCACCTCCGGCGCGATGAGGTCGAGGTTTCATGAAATAAAAAATATTAAATGTAAAAAAAAAATCAGAACTTCGATTCTGTTCATGCACCCGGTGCTGTCAGTTTTGAAAATGGAACGGGCGTTATTCGAATTTGTATTGTTCGATTAAAAATTGGTATTAGTTTCGAGCTTGGATAGTGATGTCCTCGCTCGACGATCGATCTGTATCATATCGATTGCTGTTGTTTTGCTGTTTTGCGTTGCCGGCGGAGTCGTACCCGCCGCATGAAATAAATGAATCGATGGTGACTTGAGTTTTATTTGTCGATACGAGTAGTGTTGGACATCGCGAGCAGCGAGTAATGTGCCAAGTGGAATCGCGGAGTGCGACGCAGTGTATGATCTTTACCTAACATAGTTAATCACCGCTCTCAATTCAGCGCATCTTTGTATAAATAATTTTATTCGTGTCATGAATTTTTATTATTACATGATTGTTTTTTCTGTAGATAAGTCCGCCTGTGTGTCCGTGCGGCGCGCTTATATTTAATTTATATTTGGAATTGTTTGTTTTATGAAATCGTGTTTTTTTAAAAGACATTATTTACCTTGCGCGGCGCACGGACAGTCAGTGTTATTGTGCTATCGCTTATATACTACATTACATTATGTATTTTAATCGTTGTAATAATGTACAAAGTGGGTTTGAGCTCAACAGATACAATCTAGCTTAGTGTTAATTTTTTTCATTTTCCAATATAACAAAATATAAATACAAAATATGGCTGTCTTTGAATAGCGATATAATGTTTATAATGTCATTGTAAGTCAATATTGTGCGGCCGATTTGCGTGGACCCTCCGTATCTTAGAGTTAGATGGACATGAAGAGTCTTCGTAGATTGGTCGTGTGATGCGCGGTCGCCCTAACAGTTGCTCTTTCTAATTATAAGGCTGAATTAGAAAGTGTCGAACATGTTCATGTAACTGTACGGGTCGGAGCACACTGAACTTAGCCGCGTTTTAGTATACTTCACTTAAATCGTTAGACATGTAATTGTGATCAAAGTATTACGAAGTTGTAGTTATAGCAATAATGTTTCGTCGGTGATTTCATCTATCTACTCGATATAATCAGCCTTTCGGTATTGTGATTCACTAGCGGCCAGTTTTATCAGTCCCTGATAGCCATCGGAACTTTTTTGACAGATTAAATGTCAAATTTGTATAAAAAATTTAGAATTGACCCGCAATAACCGAAACCTTATCAGGCACTGGTAAAATCGTGTCTAAATGTTTCGTTTTCAACTTGTGTGAAGTTTTTTTTCGTATTTACTTTCGTGTGGACTGTCGCATACTCTAGATATAAAAATAAATATTATTATAATAAATAGGTAGGTGCGTGTGTGCGTGGGGCGATCGCGTCACTTTTTCTATTATATAATTAAGTGTAGTGTTATAACTTTTACATGAATCACAAATCCTGACGTTTCGGCGGCGACTGTCGTGTTTGTCTATGCCCAGAGGCATCTTGGCGCCAAAAATAACCTATAGTCTATGAATGTCACTTTGAATCAGTAGTTTGTTTGCTCAAAATCTAAAATGTATAAATAAATTAAGTGAAGTAAACAATTTGAATCATGTTTTTATTCTCAAACGTATTTATTGTTTGTCTTTGAAGTCGGTGAGTTTGCTAGAAGTTTCGTTTAGTACCGACAGAAAAAAAATACAAGAAAAAAAACTTGGAATTTTATGTTTTTATTTGTTATTTATGATGTTACAACGAATAATCATGAACTCACGAAAAGATTTTAAGCTCAAATAAAAATGCAAAGGTATTTATATTTTAGTAGCACAGTGTCTCATCTTATAAAAAAGTTATAATTTGTTAATATCCTGTTCAAAACACTACCCAAGGCTGTTCTAAAATTTATACATCAAATGTACACTATGATCAAGTAAATAAATTACACTATTTTTTACAAACTGATGTGAATAAATACATTAAAACTATATTGAATATCCAAAAGTTAAATATCGCAGCCTAAATATCAAAGTGTAATTAGGGTCTATTCCACAATGGTCAATTAAGAATTATTCACCAAATTAATTAGGACTTGACAGAATATAAAAGTCAGCATAAAATCAGACACAGCTGTTACTTCAATTTGTTTGTGTTACACGTTATCCTTTGAGTAACGTTTAATTGGCGATTGGGAAACAGGCCCTAAATATCTAAAAGTTAAATATCTAATTCTAAATATCGCGTCAAATTCACGTCAGTTTGATTGAAGCTTAATTTCAAATGTGTAATACAAATAATGCGACAACGCGACTAGTTGTCCCGACATACATAATACTGTTTTAAATGTAGTTATATATTTATATATATATGAGCTTTGTTTTACGATTAGTGTAGTACATTTTGCCTGCGAGGTTGGCGCGTGTGGAGAACTTTGTGAGATATTCAAAATGAAAAATAAATTTTATTTTTAATTCCAATCGTGTGATTTTTTTGCTGACGATCCTGAACCCTTTACAGAAAAAAAACGGATGTAATAGTCCTCTAGTAGCCCTGGAGAAATGTAACAAATATTATCAATCCACTATAAAAAACGATAATTATTAACACGAATGTTCAGTGCCAAATCTGGAACATTATTATTACATTATGTTTTATTATAACATCATTCAGTATTCCTCCTCTTTCACAATAAGACGAGCGCTTATTTTTTGTACTCGAAAAACTAAGAAATTTACTCAAATTTAAACGCATAAGCTATATACGAAAAGATTAATTCAATAGATAAGGTGAAAGGTCCGCATTGCTTCCGACATTTAAATCATACCTCTACGATGTTAAATGATCTATTACCTGAAGTTTAAAAAAATTCAATATTTCATCCTTTTTTTTTATGTGAAATTGCAATATTTCGTCCTTTTTTTTGTGTTCCATATTTGGGACAGCATGCGGTAAAGGGCTGTTTAAGTCAAGGCAGGTCTCTTGCGACCCAAAAACAATCTGTTAATTTCTGCAAACTTCAATGTTAGCTGATTTTTGGTCGAATGCGATGGCACATTAATGTTAATAGTGGGATGAGGCTGGTATTCACGTCGAACTCCACAGGTCTATTGTGATTATAGCCTCATTAAAAGCTCTTCTAATAGCCTCCGGATCCAAGATGTGGTATCTCAGAATTTAAGCTTCGTCTATAAATGAATGACCCACATTCACAGAGGTGCAGCGCTGCTTCCACATGATTAAATAACGTGTAGATTCTAAAGAGCGAGCAATATGTTTCCTACCTATCAGGATAAAATACAATTACGTAATAATACAATCTTTGTGATACTTTAAAAAAGTTTTTTTTTATTTTTCAGGCACAAATGTATAGGTTGATCGGTAGCCGTGTGTACTGTATTTTATACACATAGTTACCGATCAACCTATACATTTCCATTATAAGATGGTCTCGCGTTGTGATGCTTTTCAATGACCCATCCATCATGTTTCCTTATTTCGACATGTCACACTGGTAACACACATCTCTCCTTTCCGCTATGGTAGAAATTGGGCCTTACGATTTCACCACGAATGAATCAAACACAATTTTAATAACATCGTTTTATTTTTAACCAACAACTTTTCCGAATATTTACATATCCTTACAACTAAATTATAATAATTTAAATAGTTTCTCAGTATAAATTGTACTTGTATACAGTTTACACTAGTTTATAAATAACATTAGGTACTTTTAACTCTGAAAATTCCAAAAACCCCATATTCTAACTTGTCCTGCGTGCCCCACCACCTGCACGAAGGACGCGCTAATGAACGCAGATGAAAGCGCTGTTCAGGTAGCCACATACTGGGCTAATAAAATTTGACTTTGCCGTCGACTCGAATGAAGAAGACTCTGAAAATATAGCATTGAATTGCATATTTTGAACGATACCAAATCTAGATGTATTGGCAGTCTTTTTATTATTACATACAAACATTTTTTTTGTTTTATTCATAACTACACACAAGACTCACACACAATGAAATGATCTTTTCGCATCGGCTTTAAACTGCATTGCGATTGGTAATAATATAACCATACTTTGGCGCAGTCGTGTAGAATAGCATAGGTTTCAAAATTATGACACATTATAACAAGAAATACTGATAAATAAGACTATAAGTAAAAGTAGCATTTTTACAGCAACTAAACCTATCAAATCTCTCAGAAGCAGCTATAGCCGATTGGGAGACCGTAGGATTCCGAAGTCAAAGGTCTCGGGTTCGAACCCACGGCACACACCTCTGTCAATAAATCGTTAGATTCGTCTTTTCGAAGATATGTGTGTATTTATCATATAAAATGTTACTCGCTAACGGTGAAGGAAAACATTGTGAGGAAACCTGCATGCCTGAGAGTTCTTAAAAAGTGTTTGAGGAGGTGTGAAGTCTACCAATCCGCATTTGGCTAGCGTGGTGGACTTTGGCCTAACCCTTCTCACCATGAGAAGAGGCCCGAGCTCAGCAGTGATACATGTATTAGATACAGGGCTGCTATTTTTATAATTAAACCTATCACTGGTCGGAAAACCAGCCTTTTCAAACAAATTTACTTTATCATGGCATTCTATCAAAATTTTATCACTAATGCGGGTAATCAGAAATCATGTGTCATTATGAATTGGCATCCCGTCTAAATCTACTTCTGTACTTGGAATTAAAGGAGGTTTGAATCCTCCGTACTCAATTCTAAGATTGCTAAACTTAGGTTCTCTGTCCGCCCTCCTCATTTTGACTTCTACAACATATTTTTTATTGGTTTGCCACCAGTCATCTTGTTTTTCTGGTGGAACTGGTCCATAGTAATTGTTGTTATTAGATTTACTTTGCGTATTGGTCAAATAGGTCAAATAGTTAGCAAGATTTAACTTCTTATCGTCACGACCACTGTTTCCTGATGTATTGTTGATGTATTGGTATGAAGACGCGTATTGATTTCCCCATTGAGTGGTCTGAACTGGAACTTTTAACTTTTCCTTCGATTTCAAAAGTTGGTAATACTGAGTTAAATATAACTGTTGCTGATGTTTCTTCTGTCTTAGATCATCTTTTACACTATACTGAGGTACATTTCTCGATTCTTCGTTAGCTTCGTTACTGTTACCTTCGTTACTGTTACCTTCGTAACTGTTACTATACTGTTGTTCGTACTGATGATGATAGGCATATGGAACTGGTATGTGAACAGGCCTATCGACGATTTTTTCCACAGGATAAGGTACTTTGACTTCATATGGGACTCGAACCGGGTAAGGCACCTTTTTCTCAACAATTTTTTCGACGGGATAAGGAACTTTCTTCTCAACAGGATAAGGCTTATCGATGTATTTGGTAACAATGACTGGTTTTTCAACAATTTTTTCGACGATCTTCTCAACCGGATAAGGCACTTGCACAGGTTTTTCGACTATTCTGTCCACAGGGTACGGGACCTTTTTCTCAACAATTTTCTCAACTGGATAAGGTTGAGGTACGTGGACAGGTACTGCCACTGGATGTGGAACGGGGACTTGAACGTGTCGATCCACATACTTGGTTATAGTTATAGGCTTTTCGACAATTCTTTCAACTGGGTACGGAACTCTTTTTTCCACTGGATAAGGCACAGGTACTCTAGTCTCGTAATGAACTGGGTACGGCACTCTCTTCTCAACCACGTAAGGTACAGGCACCTCTTTGTGGACTATTCTCTCAACCGGTCTATCCACTTCAACAGTTACTGGCACAGGTCTATCCACTGCTACGGGATATAAGACTCTGTGCTCAACCGGATAAGGTACTTCGACTGGTATCCCGACTGGTGTTGGCACTGGAACTTGCTGGTATACCTGCTTTTCTACAATCTTTTCAACGGGGTAGGGAACGTGTACGGGGCGATCAACAAACACTTTCTGTTCTACAGGATACGGTACTTTAACTTCCACTGGGTAAGGACGTGGTACTTCAACGGGGTACGGTTTGTCCACATACTTCGTTACTTCAACTGGTTTTTCCACAATTTTTTCTACCGGCACCGCAACGGGCACTGGTCTATCTACTGGCACCTGAACTTCTACATGATGAGGATACGGTACTTTCTTTTCAATAAATCTATCAACAAATTTAGTAATAGGAACTTCTTTTTCTATGATGATAGGCTGGATTATTTTTTGATTATCATCATGACCATAGTCGTTATAGTATTGAATATGCTCACTTCTTTGAGTATTTTTATTGTTATTATAGTTTACTCCAACTTCTGATAGGATATTTTCACTTGGTTCTAGCTGATCAGAATCATCATGTTGATTATTTTCTTGATTATTCTCGTTATCTGCTTCGTATTCTTGAATTAGTTTACTCATATTTTCTCGTATCTTCTTATGTCTTAAAGTATCTACATATTTATTGTAAAGGGACTTTGCTACATCAAAAGGACCTCTGTTATTACTGCGCGGTTGATCGAAATCTATGTACTCGTGTACTTCTACGTCATTTATATGAGTAATTTCAACAGGAATGGACTTTTGTATCTCTACCACAGTTTTTTCCTTTGTTGGAGATTTCACAGTATCAGAAACGAATTCGCTGTCAGAAGCTTCATGGTCATCAACTGTGTTAAAAACTTCTGAATCATTAGAATTAATAAGTCTTAACGCTACTGTGATAGGCGCTAAATAATTCTGATTCACTGGTCTTGGTGTAACGTTTACTACGTTTTCTTGATTATGCGGATTTGTTTGATTTTCTTCCACAGTATCCTTAACAGCTACTATTTGGTAACCATCCGCCATGTAAGGCACCATTGTAGACACTAAATTATCCACAACTTGCTCTCGGAAATTATTGTACGAACTTTCGGAAACAATGATAGGAGAAGCGAAGTTATATTTATTAGAATTAGATTCTAGTATTTGTTGTTTCTTGCGATCGTTTTGTAATTGTTCTATATTACTTTGGACAATATTGCCTATTTTTGCTTTCACAGTTATATGATTTCTATCACCTTGACCACGAGGATCATTGTTCTTTTTACCATATCTTGATCTTGGTTTGATGTCTTCAGATTGTTCATGAATATGTTTTTCAGCTGCATGATTGATGAATAGTAAATCTTCATTAGATATGAGGTCTTGAGTTGAAGCGACAAGTTTGTCAATTCCATCCAGAGTTGTATTCTCAACATAGGTAGGCGTTTGAGCTGTAGTGTAATAATATCTTTCATTACGAGCATTAGGCCGAGGAGTTTCAACTCTGAAACTTACAGCACCTTTGTACGTATAAGGGTGAGGGTTACTTGTCGCAAAATTGTTAATATCATGAAAATCATAAGATGGTACTTCTGAAAATAGCTCCTTAGATTTATTCAAGTCATTTTGAAGGTCTGAAGAGATATGATCTTTGGTTTTGGAGCAGTTATGGTCTTTAAAGACTTGCACGGGTGACCGGTACTCGGTGGAGCCCTCTTTTGGAAGAGGCTTGGAGTTGTCGCCGGCGTTGGTCGGTGCGTAAGGCCCGTTGGTCTGTGCGTACGGTCTTTTGTACGCGTTGTACTGTTGCTGCAGGAGGTAGATATCGACTGGCTGAGCGCTCGGGGGAGGCGCTTGGATCTGCGTCACATTATGTTGGGTTTCGTAGACGTTTTGAGCCTGAAAATACAGATAGGATAACATGATTATCCAGAAATTAAACAGTGCCTAGTGGTAAAACGATGCCTCATAAGATCAGTCATAAGAACCCGATTCTTATAACCTCGGGCTCTTTGCAACTGACCAATTAGCGGAGAGGGTGTAACTCAAACAAAGCGTATTTATCTTCAACTACATCAGGTGGCCTTAATCTGCAATTATAGGTACCTTTCTATTATTCAGCTCCTGCAACTGATGTCCAAGCGCGTAGCTGTGAGCTTTGAGCATGTCGTTAATATTGCCGTTCACGCCGTGGTAGCTTTCTGACGAGTAGCTAGCTTGTTGCTCCGGCTAAAATCACAAAAAAAGCTTTCTTTAATAGACTGTGTAGGGACACAGCGTCCTTATGTTCAAGTGCACTTAAGCACGACTCATTAGTTTCGGTCGACATCTCGCGCCCACTCTCAATTAGGTCGTTTCCCTATTTTTATAATAAGTTCTCAGCACTGTAATACTTTTAAGTTGCGCATATAATATAGTGAGTAAAATAACTTCACGTGTTTTAATTAATCATCGACTCAATAACAACAAAATATAACCCTAAATTGGTGACCCTAAATATAACTCTAAAGACTAGCTTCCCCCTGCTACGTAAATAATTATGTCCTTAGCCTTACGGTAAGACTGTGCCGCCTCCTCCACCTAATCTTTATCCTCTCGCCTAGCCATATAGCAATTAAAGAGCTGTACCATAACAATATTAATAACTTAATAAAGAACTACATGGACCTACTTTCTTGATAACTTTAATTAATTCTACCTATCAGAGATTGTATTAACGATTATGGATTACAAATTATAATTGTCAGTAAATGGGTTAATCCGCGTAGTTACTGTACTCCGTCCAAACTGATTGATTCATGAAGACAGGAAATTGATTGATTGAGAACGATAGATTAATTGATAGGGACGGGAGCCCTTATTATTAGATTTAATACCAATATTATTAAATGTGAAAGTTCGTGAAGATGTGAGAACTTTGTTTTTTATTTAGACCACTTCGATTTAAAAACATCTTATAATAAAGCCGTGACTTTTTATACCATCCGGCTCGAAGGACCACCAATGCTTGTTTTTAAAAAGTTTGCTGATTATTATTCGTTTTTATGAAAAGTTAATTTATTAATTAAGGTTATTTAAATATAAACAAAGATAATATTTAGGTAACAGGAGAGGCAAGGCGCAGTCGTATTTTTGTACGGAGTGGTAACCATCGTTGATGTCACAAGCACGAGTAGTTTATTTTTATTTTTTTTTATTTCAAACAAAAGCAGCGTGTGTCCGATCTCGACCTTCCAAAATACTCTCTCTATTATTGATGTAGGTACCTAATAGGTCCCACGTGAATTTCACTAGTCGACTAGTTGTAATCGGTTTGGTTGAGTATGCTACCTGTGGCATATTGACATAGTAGTTTCCGACAGCTCCATCTGCCACTGGCGACAGTCTCCAGCCCCAACCGAACGCTGCGCCATCTTGTGACACTTTCTGTAATTAAAGATGGTAAAATGTGAGAAACCATTATGCTGTAATAGGCATGTTCAGGCAGAACCGTTAACTTGCATGATAAATAACTATGAATTGTATTTACTGTAATTTTATATTTTAAAACTAATGACATTTTATTTAATTTTAAACATTTTTAATTTAAATTTTAATTTTTATTGTTATTTAATTTTATTTGGAATTTATATTTTAATTTTCCTAAATCTGTTAAAGACAATTAAACACGACGTTCTTGAGACGTCGGACTCCATTAAAAATGCAATTAATATTAAACGACGATGTGACTTTTGCTATTAATTACTTATGATGTCAATTTAATTTTTATGTAATTTAAGGGTCAATTTCAACAAGCGATTTTTTTTTGTCATTTCGGTGGACTTTTTTAATTTCAATGCTATCTATATATTTTAAGTGAAAAATGAAACTTTAGCCTATTTTATAACATTGTGTGTGAGTGCCCATCAAATATCATCAAAACTTACATAAATATTTAAGGATGAATTTTTTAGAGTCCACTGAAATGAAAAGTGTCTTCCGAAATGATAAAAAAATAACCACTGAAATGATAAACTGCACCGTTTCTTACTGTGTGATAAAAAAATTACAAGAATATGAACACTACTCAAGCAAATCAGTACTTACGGCGAAATTAAATACACAATTTTGAAACAAATTAAAGAAATCTAGCTCGAGTTTTAACAGCCACCGAAATGATCCTACTTTTGTCCCCACATCACTGAAATGATAAACTTACTTTTGTGGCGGGAAACCGCAAGACGTTGGGACTGGTGCGATCGCGCCTAGAGCTTGAGCTGGCCTGATCCAAAGTGAGGAAAGGTAAGAAAGGCATAACAACGCAATGTTGACGTGGCTATTCTACTAAAACTTACTGTCCTCTGAAATGATAACTTTTTTCCGGACAAAAGTTGACTGCCTGTCAAATCCATGAGAAAGAAGATAAACAAACAAAAATGATTTTATTTGATCGAATATATTATAATTTAATGATAAAACAACCGATTTAAATCCATATTATGAATATATTTGCAGGGGAAGGTATTTTATGAGCGGAATTGGGTTCGGGACAGGCCACCGTGATGATAAAATGACACTTTGTATTTTTTTTTTTTGGTATATTATTAGGTAGAAATCAATGATTTTTTTTGCCAAGGTAGAGAAGTACTTACTTTTTTGAGAAAAAATATATTTAATAAATAATCAGCACATTGCACTACCATTCTCACGTTTGCCGTGTATTTTTTATGCTTGTCAAATGAGTTATTTGTGTGAAACTGTTATATTTTGTTTTGTTTTTGATGTTGCTTTATATGGGTCTTGTTACTCGAAATAAATGAATTTTATTTATTATTTTTTCATGTTAAATTTTACCTTGTTTCTATGTTGAAACTTTAAAAGTTGTCAGAAACCACAGGTCTAGAGTAAAACCGTAGTAATCCTTATGACACTCCACTTGCATCAGATTTAGATATTCAATCACTTCACTATCACGTAACTACAGCCCACGTTTCAGATGCATTTTACCTTAAATAGATATGTATTAAACAGATAACATAACATAACATCTCGCCTATATTACACAGAAGGGTGTGGCAGAGGTGTACAACATCCACATTGTGGAGGAACAGGGTGTGATGTTCAACCACAAAGGGAGGATCCTCCGACCAGGCTCGGTGGTATTGCCTGGCGGACAGCTGTCCAACGGTAGCGTATTGGAAGTGGTATTTATAGTCACTTGCTGTGAACATTTCGTTATCGCGATTCAGCACTCGAAAAGTTATGGTACCGGCAGGATTTGAACCTGCCACCTTCTGCACCCCGGGCAGCCACTTTAACCAACCAGCTACGTCGCCTCTTGCCTGCGATAACGAGGAGCTGATTGATCGACTTCTGCGCAGCTTGTTTCGACATAGGTGGATTGATTTACACTTCATTTCAGATTGTTGTGGCGCTTGCCGTGTTCGTGTGCTGCACGGAGGTTGAAGGTAATGAGCTTGTTCTGCCCGTTTGAAAAACGTTAGCAAAATATAACATTTTTATGATTTTTCTATTTTAAATTATCAAGTACCGATAAGGTTCTAGAACTTGACTATCCGTACAAAATACCTTAAGGCCACACTAGAGTGACATTTGGCGCGTCTGGTACTGCGATAAGCGAAAAGCTGTTGTAAAAGTGCTTATAATGTCTATGTGCGGATACCGCCACACACATTTCACCTGTTATGTTCCGGTCCCATGGAACAGGTGGTGAGCCTATTGCCACCCACCGGGCACCATTCCAACACCGTGCTGCTATTGTGATTCCTCACGGAAAGTTCACAAATAACACTTTGCCCGACCCGGGAATCAAACCCGAGACCTCACGGTGAAAGACGCATACACTAACGACTAGATCTTCGAGGCAGTATTTTTGGTTTTTTAGCTACTAAACCAACGAAGTTATTTTATCAGCCCTATTTTCTGACAGCCTCAGGCCAAACTTAAGTCGAAGATAGCAGCCATTGAGACAGATGGAGGTGCTATAATAACTAGCCTTTGGTTCCGTATCTCAAATTTCTATGGTAATATAATATAACGCCTTAGGTGTAGTCAGTTTAAAATAGTAAATTATGTAAAAGGAACCGATTATTTTAAACTATAATCAGTGGCGGATTTACCAGGAAGTATAAGGAAGCAATTGCTTGGGGCCCTGCTTGGACAAGGGCCACGAAAATTTAAATTTTTTAAACAGTTTTACAAAATTAATAAAAATTTGAAATTTTTTTGCAATAAAATAAAATAAAAATGACATTGACATTTTCAATTATTCATTGCTTTCAAATGATTTTGAAACTGTTTGAAACTGTATTTGGCGCTTCGATCGCTCGTGTTAGTATCCTTCGTCTGAACAGCTGTTTTTCTATTTTAAAAAAATAGGGGTTAGAACGAAGGCGCCGAAAATCAGTGGTTGCTTGGGGCAAAAGGCAAAAGTTTATTATTTATTTGCAACTGCAGGCTTAAGTTCATCTGTACTATTGTGAGATTCATTATATTAATTTTAATTGCTCTTTCAGATGGTTTAGATGCCGTTTTGATTAAACCACTGCAAGTATCATTTTTGCAATCTTACAATGTACAGATTTTAAGCATTATTAAAATGAAAAGCATTGTAACTACCGTTACAGTGCTTTTCAATGAAGTTATAAATACATTTGAAAGCTTTTTTGTGTAAAATGGATAACATTGTATGTCAATTTGCAATGAGTTTATCACAAAGAAATCCTTGTTAAACAAACTTTTGTGTATTGTAACTTTATTTACGAGTATACTTCAATAGAAACAGTGTAGATTTCGAATTACAATGAAATTAATCCATTTCACATAAGTAGTTCTTAACGTTATAGAAATACGGTTCAAGGACAGAAATAAAGCTCTGTTCTTGCTTAATTCAGATAACTTAGAGTTGTACAAACGTGTAACTAAAGTTACAATGTTATTCATATTGGGTGTCGATTTGTAATGGCAAAGTTCGGTAATGTTCAATGAGGAAAGATCAATCTGACATTAAATCTGCTGTCAAATACTTGGCTGAGATATATACCTACGTAGTGTTCGTACTAAGGGTCAGCTTAGATTTTTTTAAAGCTGATATAGTTATTTGCATGATACCTATGCCTAAAATCCAGTTTTCATAATTTTAGCCTGTCTGTCTGTTCGTATCGACTAATCTTCTGAACAGTTGGACTGATTGTGATAACATTTTACGTGCCGGTAACTGACTACAATGCGCGTTACATAGGCTACTTTTTATGTGTAATATACTACTGAAGAATTATATAATCAAAGACTACTGATTAGATTTTAATAATTATTTTTGTGCTAATACTCCAACTCTCAAGAAAGGTTTTAACATACTTGCGTTACGCTAAACTCCACGGGAGCGGAACAGTAAGGTTAAACGCGGGAGTAGCTACTACTTAATATAAGAAAATCCACGCGTACGAAGTCACATATATATTATAATTTGCGGCTGTTCATATCCCCCATTGCAAATGTGCTTGTCATCGACAAAGAAACGAAAGTAATTCTTCCGTATGTCTTTTCATTGCAGATAATTAGATAATTGAATCAAATTGAATCAATTAACTCTTCGAACAATACCCAATTAGTCGTATTAGCAACACAAGAGGCTTATCGAAGCATATAGGTAAACACGGCTACCGATCAACCTATACAATTCCAGTATAAGCTGATCTAGCATTGCACAGGAAACAAATACAACACGAGACTTTTTTTTTTACGGGATATAATCCCACCCTCAAGCCCACCACTGTGACTCCTGTGACGCCAGGATCTACAGCGGTAACCAACTGAAAGGCACCGTGCATGACACACGGGCAATCCCAGGGAGAGTTAAAATTGTCTTGGAACCCGCAACGAATTTAATCAGAAGTATATAGTTGGAGTTGGAAAGTATGTATCTTTACTTCCCTCCGAAGCAAAGCGGGAGACTGAGTAATGCCAAATATAGACAAAGTGTATATATGGAAAGAGTGTATAGACACCACGGTCATTGACAAAACTATGGGGCCTAAATTTGATTGCTATAATAGGTATGGCAGAAACAGCTAAATGCACGGCAATTTATTCTGTTCGATACGAGATCCTCATAGTATACCACTCCAGATGTCAATTGTAAGCTATTTAACATAACATTACGTTCGTTGTGCAACAACACGAGACTATATTATACTGGTCATGTATAGGTTTACCTGTAACCGTCTGTACTGTCAAAAGGCAATGATGTAAGGCGCCCCACATGCCACATGACATAATAGGAAAGTCATAAATTCTATCTGAAACTATCAATTATATTAGTCGGTGAGGCGATGGTATTTGTGTGGCAGAGTGTAGCCATCGGCAATTGTATAATTCACGGAGAATTACCTCATATTATGTAGGTTTACTTCCTAGTAAATACATGTGCCGGATCTGTGTAAGATTGAGACGAACGATTGCTCTAGGCGTCAGAAGCAAAGCCGAAAAGTTTTTTAAATTTTTTTATTTATAATATAGGTACACATAACTATCATTACAGGCAATTCCCAATGAGATAGAATAGATTGATAAAATAGAAAATAAATACGATAGTAAATCATTCTTACTTCCAAGCAAAGGATATGAAAATTGCAAAAATGGCTATGTGCCAGAAATTTTAGGGCCAAATTTCGTTGCTTAATTAAATGGAATTCTATTTGGCGGCAGGTTATTCGTGATGGTGATACTTCTTGTTCACAAGAGCTCTACCACCAGCTAACATACACCGTGTTTTTGGTACAATGTACCAAATGAATATAATGCATGAAAGGAGCCTCCCCGAGTGGCGTACACAACGATTCCCTACGTCCGGCGCACCCTGGGCAATTCGCGAGTTCTCCAAAGCGAATTGGCTAATCCTTTCACCACGATGGCGAGACAAAATAAAATTTGACTCAGCCATCGACACGACGACGAAGAAGAAGACTGTACCAAATAAATACAAATAAAAATGTAAATAAATTCATCATTGATTCAATGAATGACAAATAAATTTTCAGTTTTAAGTTTTATCTTAGCTCTTTTAAAACTGCAAGTCCCCGGAAGCAATTACACGCAACAAATTGCTATACTTCTTACACAAGTTTGATTCCCCGTTCAACCAAACTAGTAAGACCACGGAAGACATATCAACCGCCGCCACACACCTTATATGAGAGTAAAACTCAACAGGTTACGGAAAAGTGGTTGGAAAAAAGTAAAGAAAGTGTCTTTTTATATGTTATTCATACATAGGATAGTTGTTACTTTTACTTTAGATTATTGTAGCCGGTTTGTATTTGCTTTAATATTTTACTGGGATCGTGTAGATTGTAAGGTAAAACGGTGATATTGCGCTTAATAAATTCTAAAGTTATTATAACAGCGATCCTAGTTTCATCAGCGTGTCCGCCGCTTGACAAAGAGTAACCTATATGTTTATCCAAAGTACTAAAACAGCAAAGTAAATACTAAATTTAAAAATGTATGTAATGTATTCGTATTAGTCAAATCACAAGCTCTGCTAAGTTTAGGACTAGATGGTATTGTGTAAATGTGAGGTGTGATTTTATTTTATGTGACCCTTATTATTTACTTAATCTTTAATTTATCTTTACGTCACTTTAGGAAACTAAGTATACATTTCTAATTGATTTTTATATAGCATTTAGCCATGCTTAGCACCTACTGATATGTAGGTACACATGACACGAAACGTCCGGTAAGGCGTCAATAGATACAGTCAAAAGATTCGTGGATTTGGAATGTTGCTTGGATAGCTCAAATTGGAGAGCGATAGGACGAAATTCTCATTTAATTTTCATGAAATCACGCACCCCTTCAAACCTTAAAAAATGTTGACTGTTGCTTAGTACACACATAGCAGCCTCGTATTTAGAACATATCCCACTGCTGGGTTCGGATCCCTTTAATGATGAGAAGGGTTAGGTCATAGTCCACCACGCTGGCCAATTGCGGATTGGCAGACTTTACACACTCTCGAGCACTTTTAGACACTCTCAGGCATGCAGGTTTTCTTACGATGTTTGCCTTCACCGCTAACGAGCGATAATTTATATGTTTCTTAGTATTAAGTATAAACTGTTACGAACAAGTACGAAAATTATAAAGTACAATTAAAACGCTCAGATGCCAGATTTACAACGCCAAACGTGAGAAATCATCGGCTTTCCTTATTACTTGTTACGAAGTATTTATTTATTTAAATAACATTTATGCAATAACTCTGCAGACTGCAAACACGGCTACCGATCAACCTGTATATTTCCAGTATATGATGGTGTCCCGTTGTATTATATAGTACTTCCGCGGAACTATACCCCAGGAACGCACAAAGACTTAGTGCAAATGAAGTGATAATAATTATAATTATGTATTTTTAGGTTAAGATGACCGGACGACCGGATGGCAGAGTGGGTAGTGTACCTGCCTGCAACGCCGAGGTCGCGGGTTCGATTCCCGCTTAAGATAAATCTTTGTGTGCATGAATATGGAGGTTTGTCTTAGTCTGGGTGTTTCTATGTATAATAAGTATGCATTTACAAAAAAAAAAGTATATATGTATATAGCATCAGTTATTCTAGTACCCATAGTACAAGCTCTGCTTAGTTTGGGACTAGATGGCTCTGTGTGTAAGTTGTGTGATATTTATTTATTTATTTAAGATATATATCTATGGGCCTATGCAGCCTGAAATAAATGATTTATTTTTATTAATATAGGCTACCCGTGCAATGCGAGACCTGCTTATATACTGTAAATGTATAGGTTGATCGGTAGCCGTGTGTAATTTTGCAGGTGAGTTCCTACTTGACTGTACTTGTGTCGTAAAACGCTATCGAATGTAATTATTCAAGTGCTCATTAGTATACTTAGATTCAAGTGTGACACTTTGTGATCTGACGTGAATTTGAGACAAAATATTTTGCAAGAATTGCAAATAATACCGCGTTTATAACAGGCTTGAAATAATCAGTTATTTTGATACGACAGAGCTGATCTTTTGTGAAAAATGTAGAGAGACATGTACTACCAGGGCCGGATTAACCATGTCGAGGCCCCTAGGCAATGGAATGGTCGGGGCCCCGTGAATCTCTTTTTTCGTAATTTTCGTATTATTAAAGATAACGGTTTAAAGAAAAACCATCAAACTATTATAATGTAACTGTATGAATTAGAAAAATAAATGTAAATGTGGATATGAGTCATAGTAGTCCTCTTCACAGTAGTTTAAAATGAAATAAAGTTTAATTAGCATTTAAGTTAGTATATATATAATATATATATATATAAAAAAATCCTTCGTCCACGATGGGCCCTTACCGATGCGGGGCCCCTAGGCAGTTGCCTTTTTTGCCTAAGGGTTAATCCGGCCCTGTGTACTACCGTGTCATCTTTAATCAGCATCCTTAATAGCCAAGGGACCGATAGCGATTCCAAAACTTTGTTTCAGAGACATAGAAGGGGGGGTAGATGTGATTAATTTATTACTTTTACCCCGCCTTTTGGTAATTATTAATAATTTTTTAATTTATCACATTTACCGTGACATATATTATATACATAAACTTTTTGATATCTGCGACCTACATATTTTTAAACTTGAACCCCTAAAACGAAGCGCACATGAAGCGTTAAGGTGCGGAGTTGGAATTGTGCCCGGTGGATGGCGATAGGCTCACCACCTATTACATGGGACTTAAACATAATTGGTGAAGCGTGGGTGTTATTATATACACCTCTGCCACATCCTATAATGATGCTACACTGGTGTTGTGGGTTCGATCCCCACATGCGACAAATCTATGTGCAATTCGCAAATATTTGTTCTGAGACTGGGTGTGCTTGAGTGAGTGAATGTGTGTATTTGGCCTTGTCATTGGGACCATTGGATAGTGTAATTGCTTCTGGCGTTCTATCTAATGTAAAAAAAAAATCCAAATATATATATATCCTTTAAAGTAATATAGGCGTGATATTATGTTACGTTATATTATGACGTTATGCTATCAATTCTCCACGCTCCACCATCCGAATCTACCACCGGAAGTGGCACTTACCACCTGCCTTACCACTCGATCGATCAACACATAACGTGATTTATTATACATTCAGTATTGAAACATTTGCTACGATCCATCATAATAATGATATGTGGAAGTTATGTTATGCTGGTTGTTTATAAGTTACAAGTGTTATGGCTTCGTTTGTTCCTTGAAATATTGGTCTAATGTACCGGCTACACGCTTCATCTTAAGCCGGGTATTCACCGGCGAGCCGTAAGCGTAACCGTTGCATGTACTGTATCCAAAACAGCATAGTGAATTTATTTTTTCTTAAAAAGCTTACTAATGAATTACAAATACAAATTACTAAAATGCTTATTATCCCCTTCCAGCTAAACCTAACTCGCTTGTGTTAGGATGAAGTTCACGGCCGTGGTGTAATGGCCAGGATTCGAAACCACGACCTCTAGATCGTAAGACCGATTCCTTATCCCTTGCGCTACGGCCGGCATTGTACGAAGTAAGTGTGAGCCGCTCGCGTAGTAGTAGATGTAACTGTTATAGTTACGGCTTCAGTGTGTACCCGGCTTTACTTGCAGAAACGGTTAGTACAAGCGGGTTGTGCAAATTTCCTAAGTACAAAAATGTCAACAATATCAAAGACAAGTTCAAAAATGTCGAGAAATATAAAATGAAAATCACGATAAAAAAGGAATGCAAATGTTCAATAATTTCAGGGTTTTACAGGATAACATACAGTACGCCTATATTACACGATATACCATCGCCCGGACTACAACCCCGTTCACGACATAACGTCCTGCAAGAAACAGTCCTTACAAGGCAGACTGGAATGCTAGGAAGGATGAAGATTTCCTGTACATCTGTGAATACTTATGCTAATTAAATTACTGAACCGGATTTAATTAAATCGATCTCTAGTTTTTCTCATTTATAGAATGCAAATAATGATTTGCATGTCTTTTCTCGTAGGCGTTTAGGTTTTCATATGGTGAGAGATAAAAGATAAAGCATAACTAAGAATCTTGTATATTTTTATACGACTCATGTAGTTATTTCTTCTTTTTTTTTATATACTACGCTTACAGCGAACGAACGTGTAGTCCACCTGATGGTAAGTGGAGTACAGCCCATGGACATATACAATCCACAAAAGCAGATTATAGATGCGTCGCTGCAGCTGAGGACTACGGTGTTATGCCTTATGTGCCAGTAATTTCAGGGCCTGATCTTACCACCAAACCGGAACACAGTAATGGAAGCACTACTATTTGGCGGCAGGTTAAAGGTGAGAAGGTGGTGCTGCCGCCCTCGAGCTAATTCACAAGAGCTCTACCATTATAGTGTAAATGACCTTATATTGCAGGTTTTTCTTTAAAAAAACGACGTCCGCGCTAGGAATAATTTCTTTGTCATGTGGGTGTTTACAAACATACATTTCCCAGCAACAACAACCCAGTCTCAAAACAAATCTTTGCAGATCACACAAAGATTGTCCCGTGTGGGATCGAACCTATAACACCAGCGCAGTTGAAAGCAGTGAGGCGACCGCTTGAACCACTACGCCAACCGTGCACTCAATTTACAATCAAGTTGACTATTTTATGCAAACAGAAACGCCACATTATAAACTATATTTAAGCCTTGATACTATTAAGGTCCTGTACTTACGAAATATAAGATATCACAGGCTATTTACCATGTATATTTGTTGTAGCGAGTATTTTAATTGACCGGATGGCGGAGTGGGAAGTGTACCTGCCTGCGACGCTGAGGTCGTGGGTTCGATTCCCACTTAAGACAAATCTTTGTGTGCATGAATATGGGGGTTTGTCTTAGTCTGGGTGTTTCTATGTATAATAAGTATGTATTTACAAAATAAAAGTATGTATGTATTAGTATCAGTTATTCTAGTATCCATAGTACAAGCTCTGTTTAGTTTGGGACTAGACTAGATGGCGTTGTGTGTGAGTTGTGAAATATTTATTTACTTAATATATTGCAAGGCGCTTTTTCTCGATAAAAATGAACAGCTGTATAACTAAAATTGAAAGCTCTATAAAGCGTCACTACTGGAAAGCTATATCCCCAAACCTCTAACTTATCGCAAATAATCATTTTACAGGAAACCCTAACTCATCCGATTTTCTCATTGAATTAACAAACAATCCTAGTTAAAAGACTAGTTGACTCTTCACGCGACCAGAAGGCTGGTTTCTACTTTGAACGAAGGATCGGCATTGCCATACAACGTGGCAATGCCGCCAGCCTTCTAGGCACGTTACCCGCGGTCGACATTCATGCGGACGTATTTTTTGACACCTGAACTTTTTATTAGATCTATTTTATTTAATAAGTGTGTATTATATATTTTTATGTCATGTATATATAGTTAGGTATATATTTAGTTTTCACTTTCTTAATCATATAGTGTAATTTTAAATGTTTAATAGTATAACAATCCTTAATATCTATTAAATCGTTAAAGCCTCAAACAGGAAATGAAGCCACTACCTTTCACTGCACAACTCGTTCTTTCATGTTCCACTCCACATGTTATGTAAGAAGGGCATACATAGAATTTACTGAGTAAAAGGTAAGTTTTGTAAGCTTACTTTACTATAGCGAATATTATGTGTGCTCTCGGAAAAGATGGATTTAGTTAAGTTCAATTCCCCTGGTCAGGATAATATCACAAAACGTCCTCTAGCCCCTAAGTAAGCAGAGCTTGTACTATGGGTACTAAAATAAATAATACTTATTATACATTAAACTTTTACAGCCTCGATGGAGTAGCGGTTAGTGTATGCACCTCTCACCGTAAAACCTAGGGTTTGATGCCCGGGTCAGACAAAGTGTTATTGTGAACTTTTCGTTCTCAATAGCAGCACGGAGTTGGCGATAGGCTCACCTTCTATCCCATGGGAATAAAACCTAACAGGTGAAGTGTGGGTGATGTACACCTCAGCCACACCCTTTTGGGTAATATAGGCGTGCTGTTATGAAGTTTTTTTTTGTAAATACATTCTTAGTAAACATAAAAACATTGATTTATATATTTTGTTTTTATATTTTAAATCCTATGTATTTGTCGGTTCAGTTCGTCAAAGCTCGGAATCAGATGCGCGTCACGTCAACTGTCAAAAAAGAGCCATAGATGGTTGGCATCAAATTTGAAATTAAATAATCGTATTCGTATTCGTAAATACTTATAAATTGATATCCGTTACATCACTATTCTCTACACCCTTATAGTAGGGGAGACCACAATGCTAAATGGGGATTTATTCGAGCGTCGTAGAGACCTATTGGGTTGCAAAGCTTAGATGATAAGAAGAAAAAAATGTTATTATGATATACCTATTCATCGGTGGGGGAAGCGGCTATAGATTTTTAAATATGTAAAAAAAAACTGTTGCATGGACATCCTCGAGCGCGTCAGATATTGATAGCATCAATGCCCTACGTATTTTTAACAATGAACGTATGTTAATCTGATCGTTTGCATGATGCGGGTGGTTGTATGTAAGGGTTGAAAATGAAAAAAAAATAAAAATAATCGAGCGCGTCAGATTTTCTAAGGGAGTGTTAAGTGCACCAAAAAAAAGCTCTCATTCACTAATCTGACGATTTCGATGGGACGCAAACTCGCGGGCATTCTCATAATGTGCAAAAAAAATTCGCCATTTTGAAATACTCAAGCGCGTCAGATTAAGATATATATGGATCATCTTTATGTTCTAAACGTACTGTCTCATAATCTGACGATTATATAGAGGGATTCGCCTGATCTGACAAAAAGAAATTAGAAAAACGGTTCACCCTAAAGGCCATCCCTGCAACTGCCCGCTAATTCCATTCCTGGGCGCTTAAAATTGTAATTATGACATTTTTAAGCTCTAAATATAGTTTATGTGATATTTTGAGTTAAAAGAAATAATATTTCTATGCATTTGAACTCTCCCAGCTTGAAAGTCTTTCAATTCGTGTAATTAACATTATTTTTGAATAAATATTAATTAATAAGATATTATCACTAGGTTAAATAATAAATAATGAACTATTTTAAAAGAAACATTATACTCGTATGTTAAATAAATAAATAATGATACTTAAGTTAGCCGACGTTTTTAATTTTTTGATTTTATTTTTAATAATTAAATTAGAACAAAAAAATATTTTTTAAAAATTGCACTTACAGTTTTTGAAGTTTTTTTACAAGTGAAATTTATTTTTTATTTTTTTGTAATTATTTTTTCAATAAAATCTTATTTATATGTCAGCTAACTTAATTTGCATAGTAATTAAAATTTTTCATAATTATCGATTGTAAACTATTGATTTAGATTGATTGATTTAGAAAAATATTAAATAATATTGAATTAAATTCATATGATAATTAATGATTTTATATTTATACGGTTCAGCTAAATTTTTACTATAATAAAACCTATTTGATAGTTTTTAACATTTTTCTTCGATCATTTTTCATTAGATTTTTTCATTTTTCGTCATGGCAGCAGAAACCAGAGTGGAGACGGAGTGAGAGAGTAATAGATAGAGAAAGAGTCAGAAAGGAATAGAAACGCGGAGAAGGAAATGTAAGCATCACGCAGCTGCACGCATTTAACTTTATCGAGGAATTTTTGTTATTTCGGCTTGCGGAAATCGTCAGATTATATATTTTTCATTATTCTTGAATTATATCCTTCAAAATAAAAAAAAATTAGCTACGCTCGAGAATGTCAAGATGACGTTTTTTTTTTACAACTTTGCTGCCCTCCCCTTTCTTTGCGTCACTCTCAAATTGACAGATTAGTGGAATATACACTTTTTAGGATGTAATTAACTCACCCTACTTTAATCTGACGCGCTCGAGAATTTCTGATGGTCAATTTTTTTTTACTAATCTGATCCTGTATCCTGCACGGGCGGCCGTATATATGGGCCTCATGTTTGGTGGAGGTACTTAACAGGGTACAAGGTATCCCCCTGTATATTAATCTGCCGCGCTTGAATAAATCCCGAAATCCCTTAATGGGCTCCTCTACCATTATGGGTTATTAGTTATTACTTCGACCTCGTTCTGAAAAGCTTTAACACCACATCTTCATTTTTAACAGAACATGTGACATAATGAATGTAGTTTAACCTGATTTTATATTGGTGTAATTTGTGCGCGTCCACTTTATGTGGGTTAAAAGTAGTAAGCAAGTGTTATGATAAGTATTAAGTACTTGGTTACGTAATTTTAATAGTTTTAAAAGAGCATAAGAGTAAACTGCATTTTTGTGTCCAAATAAGCGATGGTTAAATTTCCATTTTAGAGTACTGTTGGTAATGTTAGTGGTGAGCGAGCTTTCGAGACTTAAAAGGCGAAATCTTGTGTAATTTTAATCATTTAATCTATTTTCAGAAAATTACAATTTGACACATAAAGTCGGACTCAGAAGACTCAGAAGGTCACAAAAGACATAAGGGTGACATAAGTGACATAAAAAACTATCAAAAATATTAAAAAAACTAAAACCTATAAAAAGGAGGCACGTGTCGCTAACAGGTAACTTGGCTCATCTTAACTATCATTATCAAGAGGTATATTATAATTATTATTTATTATTTATTGAAAAAACACTAAAGAAATATAAAGTTACATTAAATAAATCAAGAGGTTACTTTATTTTGCTATACTTAGCAAATTATACTAAGAAACAGTTGAAATAATTATGGGACCGCCAAGATTTGAATCTGCGACCTTCTGCACACTGGGCAGCCGCTTTATCCAGCTACGATCGTCTCTTGCCAGGACCCTTAACTTCTCAACTGTATGTTACGTCATTTCGTGACGTCACATTCATCCATTTGTGCCCATCTTAAGTAGGATAAATATATATATGGCAGGTTCAAATCCGGTCCCATATTTTTTTGCTACTTTTCTTAGTATAAAGATGATTCTTTTGATGTTTTTTGTTTTTTACAATTTCATTTAAAAACCTACTGAGCCGAGTTTCTTCACGTACAAAAAATACTATTACAACACTATTATTCCTGTTGGACAATCATACGATGTGTCTAATATAAGATACAACATGTATATTTTTCTGTATATAAAGAGAGTAGCAGAGGACTGAATATCGTAATAACTAAATAAATAAATAAATAAATATTTCACAATAAATAAATATTTCACAACTCACACACAACGCCATCTAGTCCCAAACTAAGCAGAGCTTGTACTATGGGTACTAGAATAACTGATACTAATACATATATACTTTTCTTTTGTAAATACATACTTATTATACATAGAAACACCCAGACTAAGACAAACCCCCATGTTCATGCACACAAAGATTTGTCTCAAGTGGGAATCGAACCCACGACCTCTGCGTCGCAGGCAGGTACACTACCCACTCCGCCATCCGGTCGTCAACTCGATTAAATATAGCCTTTGACACCCAGGTAGGGTTGCCAGATGTCCGGTATTTTCGAGGCCTGTCCGGTAAAAAATAAATGGTCATACCGGACAGAACAATGTGTCCGGTATTTTGAAGAAAGTCGGTACTATGTCATTTTAGTAGATTACGAACTTTTGGCACAATTGTAATTGTGTTGTGTCGGAATGACCAATCTCTTAAAATTGTAGACTTGGGGCCCTGGTCACAAGCGCCTAGGTACATAGGTACATACCCCCCCCCCCCCCTCCGCCGTTGACGGTATTTTTTTGCGATTCACCTGGCAACCCTACACCCAGGGGGCAAGCATACGAGCAGAGGATAGATTTAGTCACGTTCTTGTCATATTTATTATGGAACTCGTATGCTTGCAGGAATAATCTAGTGTTAAATTAGTATAATAACTTAATCTAAACTTAATAAGCCACTGTCAGAAGGCCTCGTACCCAAAATGCTGGCAGCATTACCGCGTTGTATTGCGATACTAAGTCGCTGGCCGAGAACGAGTTGCCTCAGTTAGACGCGCTGACATCTCTTTGTACAGATGCCAAGGCCCAAGGCCCTAATGATTCGACCGCAAAAGGCGCAAACTTGTAACAGCTATTGTGACAGTAAATATGAATGAAGGATTAGTCAAATCAAATCAAATCATTTTTTTTATTGCAGGCATCAAAGGCCCATATACATAAATACCTTAGACTAACATACATAACATTTAATCATTATTATTTCAATGCTATGCACGTTGATTCGGCTACGCGCGGCGCGGTGTCATGTAGCGTTCTTCGGAAACGCCGGAACACGACACCTCTCGGCCAGAAGTCCACTTTATTGTATGTTTCTAGCCGTTCCGTCGGGATCCGCACCACAAACGAAGTAAAATTAACGTTGTGACGCGATTCCAGCTTAACAACTCTCAACGTTAAGTTGGTCTTCACCCGAATGTATTCCACAATATCTTCAGCCTTTGTGGAATACATTATTCTTGAGACATACAACTGCGTCGTAAATTAATCTATAGATATAGATATAGAGACATTCAAGGGCTTATTTTCTCTTGTCTGAACAAATAAATTATGCAATTGTATGCAGATTTAATTAAATTTATGCATAACGACTATTTAGTATAGAAAGCTGTGTCCTATTGAAATGAAAATGGTCAGAATTGCGATTATTTGTATTCATACAAACGGAGAAGTCCATAAACTGAATATAGACAAATGATAAAGAGCCGACCAATAAAATCTATAGGTAAATCACGGGAGCTACGGTAAAAAATACTCAAAGTAGAAAAAAATTATTTATTTTCACCACACCAGCACGAAAAAGATCGTTTGCTTGCCAGAATTCAGTGAGTAAAAACTGTTTTTACTCACTAGTGAGGCAAAGTGATTCAAATTTCGAAACACAAAATCCTTCCAATGAATAGGCGCTGAAAAAAAAAACAAAACAGCCACCATGTAGGTAAACATTGACATCAATTTTATTAAATAACTACATACGATACGTTTTAAATTATATAAATACGCGCTTATTTAGTATTTTAATGTATTTATATTCGTGATTGACCATTCAATTAAATAAAATCAGCTACTTAATATTAGACTCTATAAATAAATGTTACGGAACGAATTTCTGAACGCAAGATTTAAAAAAAAAAGTCTGTGTCTGTGTCAGTGATCGCGGGCAACTATAAATTCATTTCAGTTTATGTTTAATTGTTTACTGGAACTTTTTGACAAAAAAAATAGTGAATCCAGTGATGAAGAACTTTGTGGAACTCCAAAAGAGTTATGACAACTTGCTTCTAACAAAGAAGTTTGCTTTTTACCAGAAAAATCACGTGAAAAGTATTGAAAGCGTATGACATATTTAATTAGTGGCGACTTACAAAAGGCCCTGACGCATTCTGAATTGGTATTTATTGTCGTATTTCATGGAATTATTCCAGGTAAAGCAATCGAGTACGAATTTATTTAAATCTTAATAATTTCTCACTGGAAAAGGTGAAAAGTTTTGTATGTAACGCGTGCGAAAAATTTAATTTCCAGTTCGTGACATCTTAAAATCTTTCGCTTGCGAAGTAGTCTTTATTAGAATCACTCGCTACGCTCGTGATTCAATTTGAGACTACTTCGCAAGCTCAAGATTTAAAATTGGCACTCACAACAGAAATATAAACTTTTTCTCACTTGTACCATAAATAACTATTGTCCAATAAGAGAGCAAAGTATACTAAGAAACAGTTGAAAAAGATATGGGACAGGTAGGATTTGAACCTGTGACCTTCTGCACACCGGGTAGTCACTTTACCATACCCTTAACATAACCTTAACCTTCAATTTTTAACAGCATGTTACGTCATTGAGTGACGTCACGTTCATCCATTTTTTTCTATCTTAAGTAGCATACAAATGGAGGAACGTGACGGTCCCATACCTTTTTTAACAGTTTTTTAGTATAATTTGCTAAGCATAGCTAAATGATATAAAAAATAATCAATAAGAAGAGAGCAAAGTTCGTATTTTCATCAAGTGATAATTTTGAACGTAGCGACTCTAGTTTAGAATTTGAGCGCATTAATCTCATGTCGCACATACAACTTTTTAGTTCAGCAGCTCAATAGGCGAAAACATTGAGAAGCGAGTTTGACTCACTGTTTTTATGAAACAAAGATGGCCTTTTCGAGTTCCTGAGGTGAAATAGTTATTTGGCGCAAATTTAACAAGAATATTAGTAATTGCTATATTTACAAATATCTAAAAAAAAGATAATAATTTTGTGATAAAGTGACCAGGTCGGACCTCTATAGTATCTTTACAATCAAAACCAGATAGTCGTATTCATAAGTTAGACTTTCTCTCGACAGGAAGCAGCTTGCTGCAATTGCTGCAACGTGTGGCATTGTGCTTGCTTCAACAATGAGATATTATTATATTCTCATTCATTCACCTTTATGGAGTATTATGTGTTACATCATGTTTTATATTGTAACACTTTTAAACTATTAAAGATGCAGATAACTTAAAAAAATTAAAGAATCTCTTGAAGGAGGAAATATTGATTTGGTTGTTCGTTTGTTTGTATCCAATTAGCTCCGAATCTACTGGTCAGATCTCGATGAAGTTTGGTATGGAGATAGTTCAAGACTTTTGCAATAACATAAGCTACTTTTTATCAATGTAGGTAGAACGTAAGCGACACCACGGTAGCTACTAAAGAAAGATAAAATATCCTATGAATGTATTAAATTAGCTGTCTAAAAATTCTCGTGACTTGTGGCTAGCATATGCGACTGCGGATGGAGAGATTTTAGGTTCAGTTCCCGGGGTGGGGCAATATGTAAAAGTAATTTGGGGTTTTTGCCGCCAGGATATACTAAGGATTACAGATAGCACGGAATCTGTAACTCGGTAAATGTCGAAGCCTAACATATTAGGTAATGTGTGGGTGTGATACACCTCTGCATCACCCTTCTGGGTAATGTAGTCGTGATGTTATGTATGTAATTGTAACGTACCGTACTGGTGTACTGCGTAGACACTGCTGACACACTGAGCGCTAACCACAACCGCACCCACTGGAAACAATATGGTTGTATTAATTACATATTACCTAATTATAGGATTATTTTCAAGATATGCATGTACCACTGCAGGGGACGGGCCTTTTCTTATGATGAGAAGGGTGAGCCTTAGTCTTCCACGCTGGCCAGTTAGTTTTAGAAGAAGCTTAAAAGAACATACCCTGAATTTCTCGACAATTTTTTTATTATTTTATCTTTGTTAAAATTTTGTAATTTTTTCGATTTATCTCGGATCCACCATAAAATAAAGATTTTTTTATGCTTCCTCTTCAACATACCCAGAAATCAACTTTCTATATCATTAGCATTTACCTAGGAAATTCATGTATTAAATTATTTTAGTTCTAACATAACAATCATATGAAATAAGACCGAAATACAATGGCCAAAGTCGCGTAAATTAGGAAGTAGGGTTTTAAAAGCTTTGTCACAAGAACTCTACCATCTATAAAACTGAATAGGTTAGGTACAGGTATCATACACTTACCATATTGTTGAAATAGTTGCGTATGTAACTCTATTGTTTGTAGTTCTTCTTGCTATTTGGAAATTATCTGAAACAATGAAATCACAATATCAAATACATTATTTTAGCTTTTATATTATTTTTGAGACATATTGTTTAAATGATTTATTTGACTGTTGAATTAAATATAACGATTACGAAAATTAGTAGAAACACGTCAAAATAATATTAATTTCAAGTTTTACTGTGCTTCTATTACAAAAAAATATGAATATCGTTTACATTAGTTGCAACTGAATAAAACTGATCAGAAAATTGACTAACTGAAGATAACTGAATCTTTATGAAAAGTTACTGCCATTTGACCCAGACTGGCGTAAATCCTCCAATAACTGCTGGGATATACTATGGGCGTCCGCAGGAAGGAGCAGTGGAGGACAGTTGCCACCCCCTGGAAGTCATATGTAAGTACTTACGTATTGCAGTGGACAAAAGTTAACAACATAGATAATAGAAAAATATTTATTTTTCTCACCACCATTTACAAGATGCAGTAATTTGTTATTGATATTGTTGTTCTCTGCTAATTGTGGGAGATTGGTGCCTAAGCTAGGCGGAAGCCTGTATTTCAGGTCAACAGTTCACCCTAAGGGTTTGACAAATATATTTTTTTATCTCTGTTACTGCACCTACCTTTGTTATCTCTGCACTACCTTACGGTTGACTGGTAGAGAATGCCTATGGCTTTAAGTCCGCCATTGTACACTTATTATGTGCAAGAAGTTTTAAAATAAATAAATAAAATAAATACAAATAAAAAACGTGACACTGATAAAGAAGCTAATATAGTAGTATCGTCAAGGTTAGTATTTAGGTAGTTGCATATTTTGTGTGAGTGTGTTGTGAGTATGATTGTATTATGTGAAGTGTCTTTGGATTGTGTTGGCGTCATTATCTTTTTATTTAGGTATTATAAAAGGGATTTAGTCGCATTGTTATCTAGAGTCAATTAATAACCAGTCGATACTAAAATATGTTTCAATTTCGATTCCCAGGTCGGGCAAAGTGTTATTTGTGAACTTTTTGTCAGGAAATTCACAATAGCAGCACGGAGTTGGAATTTTGCTCGGTCGATGGTGATAAGCTCATCCCATGGGACCTAAACATAACAGGTGAGATGCGAGTGTTGTACACCTCTGCCACACCTTCTGAATAATATAGGCGTGATGTTATTATGATAAGTTAAAATACCTCTTTTACCAAGATTTCCCATTCAATCCAATTTTTATGCAATTATACTAGATCAATGTATAATATTCGCAGTTAGTTACACTGTAGGATCATTTTCAATTGGAATTACAATACTCAGACATGCGATAATAATCTATAATCATCGCATTATCGAGCAATAACAATTCCGCAAACTTACCAAATTGGTAAAGACAGCTGGTAATATATTGCCGATTGTAACGTAATGGTAATTAACTAATTTTTAATATATTGACTTGAAATTTCATGTGTTACTAGCTCGGACTAAAATTATCTTTTGAATATGTAAACTTTGAAAGTAACGTATATGATATTAATTTCAGCAGTTTCGGAGTAAAGGGTTGTGACAGACGGACAAACGAGTGATCTTATAAGGGTTCCGTTTTTTCCTCTTGAGGTACGGAACCCTAAAAAACAATATGGACTCGAAATGAACGTAAATATCTATAAATTAATTAATTAATATCTCACAACTTACCTACACACAACGCCATCTAGTCCCAGACTAAGCAGATACTAATACATATATACTTTTCTTTTGTAAATACATACTTAAGAAACGCCCAGACTATGACAAAGCCCCATGATCATGCACACAAAGATTTGTCTTAAGCGGGAATCGAACCCGCGACCTCAGCGTCGTACACTACCCACTGCGCCATCTGGTCGTGCAAAAATGTCTGCCAAAACTCGCGGGGGAGCGGGGGGTTGATTGTGCCACGCTAGAGTCAAATCAAGGTTTTGACAACTGGTTCTATATGAAGTATATGATCAACGGTCATTCACATTTGGCAGCAGGGGATGTCTGATAATAACACCTCCGGCTGGCTTATTTCTCTGAGGTTACCAGCTGTCAAATTCATTAGAATTACATTTTAGAGCGCGATTTTTGTCCCCCTGATTTTGGTACATAGTGTAGAATAAAAACAACCTAATTGAAGCCTTCTAACGCTGTATTCGCTCTATGTTTCTATATCAGTCTCAGAATGTCAACATACAATGGGGTGCATTAAAGGAGCCTCCCCGAGTGACGTACACAACGATTCCCTACGTCAGGCGCACCCTGGGCAATTCGCGAGTTCTCCACGAATTGGCTTTCCTTCTCCACGATGGCAAGTCAAAATAAAAATTTGACTCAGCCATCGACACGACGACGAAGAAGAAGAAGAACATACATTAAAATTTTGACATTTCTGTGAGATATCCTTTTCTCGGCGGGACAACCTGGACAATTTTGGCTGCATTGATAGTTGTGACATCTTGTGAAAGCTGTTTAGTAGCTCTACAACCGTTCTTTTCATAGAGCTCACTAAAAGCTCTGCCGGAATAGATAGATAGATAGATAAAACTTTATTTGTGCATAATACATAGGAAATACATTATGTACGAATGTTTCAATATCAATATATAGGTAATATGCATAAAGAGCGGCCTTATCGCTTAACGCGATTTCTTCCTGGCAACCTTTGGATGGACATTAGTGTAAAATATTTACAGAAAGGTAATTTTAGACGGAAATGAAGAAGGATTTAGCGCTCAATAAATAATAGGTATAATACTAAAATAAGATAATCATTTTTATATTAATATATATATATACATATACTATACGTCGCACGCCGAATGATGATCCCTATGACAGTTCGTTAGCGCTTAACATTGTACCGACGTCCTGTCACATCAAATCCTTTAGAGGTCCATTAAAAAGTCGAAAAAATCATAATTGTGTACATTTGTAAATTATAAAAATGAATATTAAGAAATTATTACGTAATGTTCAGAAATAATGGAGAAAAACTCAATGCAAATGTACATGGTACGTGCTGCAAAAGTTACGTCGTCTAGCTGTTATCGACTGAGAAGGGACACATCGATAAACCAAATATCGATAATTTGTTGGAAAAATTAAACAAATGCTTTGAGTTTGTATTTTATTTATATCAAGCTGAATCTGATATAGGGTCAAGCGGATCTTCAAAATCTGAGTCTGAACTGCAGCTATCCGTGACGTTTATTATTAACGGTTGGTCAATGATATTGTCGTATTCTACATCTCGATCCCAGTCTTGTACGCAAATTTTCTTTGTTCTTTCGACCACTTTTCGCCAATCGTCAGCTGTCAAAATTAAAGTATAGTAAAATAAAATAAAATAATGCTGTTACTTTTTTATCTAGTGTTTTATGTCCATCAATGCGCGTAATCTTTTTTTCAAAATAAATAAATATTGCTTATTATGTTGAATGACCTGGCTGAATGACATGACGTTTGCCTAAAAAAACAGTATTTTATCGAAATTGTTTCGCATAACTAGTACAACTGTCAATTGAAATGTCATAGGGATCATCATTCGGCGTGCGAACTATAATATAAATACAATATAATACATACAATTTCAAGGTGTATTTTTTGAAAATGTTCGTACAGCATTTTCTTGAAACAATTCAAACTTTGTGCTTGTCTGATTGCAACAGGCGACGCATTCCACAAGCGAACGGATTCAACAGTGAAGAAATGGTCATAAAATTCTGTGGAATGCGTCGGCATATCCTGTCTTAGGTTTTCGGATGACTTACTTTTAACTTACTTCCATTGATAAAGTTTGTGCTAGCTGGTTTAGTAGTAAGATTACACTTTGTAATTTCGGGCGTATGAGCATGTATGAGGCATATAAGTAAAAAGATAATGCATTGTATTTTTTTGCGATTGATTTAGGCTTCAGTTACAACATTTGTGTAAGATAAACCACCACCGCGTTTGTATAATTTTTTGAATAAATAAATGTTATAAACTGTTCTTTGTCTGTAATTTGTATGTTTGTAAAGCCTAGCTTAGCTTTGTATCGTAGCGCGGGAACCGTTTTAAAAGATAACGAATCAAAATTGAATGATTTCCATTTTTGATAACTTAGCATAGTACTTAGATGTTACAGAACAGCATTTGCTATCAATTGTTGATGTTCGATAATGGTAGTTACCACTTTAGTGGGTCTATAATGAGCTGTTACTGTAATCCTTAGCTTTTTTTTACCACGCAACAGCAAAGTGGCGTGATAACCTGATGGTACACGTCTTGACTTATTGTCCTGTTTAACATTTTTACTTTCGCGTCGCTTGATTAAGTAATATATAACGGGAATTAACGCGATCATGCTTTATTGCGTTTTTAGGCTTGACGTTTCGGCAGACACTGGCCGTGGTCGCAAGCAGACTCTAAGTATCAAGCCTAAAAGGTAAATAAAGCATGATCGCAAAGACGATGAGATTTAAGTAATAGTACTGTCTCCTTGGGCAGAGGGCATCCACATTGCGCCGCCATCCCGCTAGATTTTTTTGATCTTGTATACGTGGGTGTTGTACACCTCTGACACATCCCTATGGGTAATATAGGCGTGATGTTATGCTATGTTCTGCATTCATAGTTCATAATAAATCACAAAAGCTTCTCTACATATGAGGCAAACAACCCTTCGAAAATTAGAAGCATCTTTTTTAATGCGCTGAAAGACGAAAAAAAATGTTCAGACTAAAAGAATCTAATGTCTATTTTTAGCAAGTTTAGTGAAGTATGTCAAACCAAATATAAACACAACATGATGAGTATATCATAAGTGTATCAGTTACACCTGACCAGACGATTCTGGAGCAGTTACGTAAAAAGAAAGTATTTCATAACATACTCATAGTATATTATGAGATTTGTGAAGTGGACTACGACGTATGATTGAGTTAAGCAATCTTTAGTCAAGTGTTTAATCCGGCAGTTAGGATTGTATATTATTAGGATGTATAATCGGTAATTATGGGTTTGGGTTTACTGCCGGAACATGAAGCTGTAATATGGTTTTTGTAAAGGAAGTGGAAAAAAACGTAGAAATACATGTTAAAATCGAGAGTGGAGGGAAGAAAAGGGTGAGAAAATCCACTGTAAACTCGCTAAGCTGCCCAAAAATGTTAATGTTTTCAGTGACGCTTCTGCAGTTAATTGTTACCTTATGTTCATGGGCTGAAGTTGAAAATTTACAAACAATTTACAAAAGCAGATTAAAGATGCACCACCTAACCGGAACATAGTAATGCAAGCAAGGTTGGATCCAGCTTGAACCAATACAAGGGGGAGAATCATAAATTATGAACAATTTCAAGCTATTCTATATATCTATAGCTAAAATCTACTGTTTTCCTCGACCCAGCTAAGAAACAGAGAGGTCCCCCACAACCTCCCCTCTAGATCCGCGCCTGATTGCAAGTACTACTTGCTACTTAAAAACAGGTTAATTATAAGACGGTCAGTGGTGCTTCCGCCCTCGATTCGTTCACAAGACCTCTACTACAATTAGACACATTACATTAGATACAATAAACATTACAGTAATGCAAAATTAAATACTATAATTTGTCGGCACACTGCCATATTAGATAATTCAAATACCTTTAGCTTCACGTCCAAAGCTTGACCAAAACTGAAACCAAACGTAATCTTTAATCAAGTGTATCTCATCCGCGGTAGGTGTAACTTGTGATATAATATCCAATTATGTCTGCTACGCCCATCCATCCACTTGTATGATGGATGAGGATATCCGGTTTACAAATGGTGTAAGCTATTTTTTATTTAGTATCATTTTTACCGACGTGTTAACTCAAGTGCTCGATTGACGTAGTTCAACTGCGCTGTGTGGGTTCGATCCCCACACGGGACAAATCTTTGTGTGATCCGCAAAGATTTGTTCTGACTCTGGGTGTGCTTTGTGTGTGTGAAATGTATGTTTGTGAACACCCCCGCGACACAGGAGTTATTCCTACTGAGGGCGACGGTTTAAAAAAATGTTACGCTATTCTTCAGCTTTCTTTCTCTCTGTACAATTTGTCATTCAGTGTTTGTACTGTGTTTGTACAGTACAAACACTGAATGAGGGGGAGAGATGCAATACGAGTTTATTAAAACCGTAGATTAAAAAGTTTGGTGCAATCAGGTTTAAGATAGTTACATACTTTTGCGTTTTAAATGCCGTTATAATAGTGGGTGTTGGGTATAAGGTGCTTCCTGC
The DNA here is from genome assembly GCA_905147285.1 of Hypena proboscidalis. NCBI lineage: Eukaryota > Metazoa > Arthropoda > Insecta > Lepidoptera > Erebidae > Hypena > Hypena proboscidalis. The sequence continues at coordinate 11,116,384 of LR990152.1, forward strand.
GATTTCATCTGTGTTAAATCGGTCAAATCTTCTTCTTCTTCGTCGTGTCGATGGCTGAGTCAAATTTTATTTTGTCTTGCCATCGTGGTGAAAGGATCAGCCAATTCACTTTGGAGAACTTGCGAATTGCCCAGGGTGCGCCGGACGTAGGGAATCGTTGTGTACGTCACTTGGGGAGGCTCCTTTGCTTCTTATCTTTTTCGAAACTAATGGGCAGTTCAAAACGGCAATTTCATAGGTAAAGACCTAATATTAGTATACACAACTACAAATTGCGCAATCACTTCAGATAACTAAATACCTTGTGAATATTTTCTTTTTATCTTCCACTAAAGTTAACGATAGTGCTGCCCCTCTTTTACCGTTGTATAATAAAACAATCAGCCGTATAACATACAATTATGTACTTACAAGCCATTGTTTCAAATGATTAATGGTTTCTTTCCAACTCTTATCTAATCATATCCGCGTTTTTGTGAGGAGATACTCTGTATGCAACGAATGTAAGATCAATTGGCGAATTTTTTTTATACTACGCCCACAGTGAACGAACGTGTAGTCCACTTGATGGTAAGTGGAGTACAGCCCATGGACATCAACAACCCACAAAAGCAGATTATAGATGCGTCGCTGCAGCTGAGGACTACGGTGTTATGCCTCATGTGCCAGTAATTTCAGGACCTGATATCACCATCAAACCGGAACACAGTAATGGAAGCACTACTATTTGGCGGCAGGTTAAAGGTGAGGCGGTGGTGCTGCCGCCCTCGAGCTCATTCACAAGAGCTCTACCACTCTTGTTGGGTTATTGTGAAAAGTAAGGCAGCAGTATCAAATAAGTTATCCAATGGTGTATCAATGTTAATCAGTTCGTTACTCTAAGGGGCATTTGCTGAGGTTCCGGATAAATGTTATCCAACCCATAAAATATAATCTGACTGAATTGAAAAGTGACACAAGTTACTACTACTACACTTTTAATTATGTGTGTTTATGCTTAGCCTACCTGTTGTGACCTACGGTGCTATTAAGCTATGCTCGGAGTTTCTTTGAAGGATAAAATTCGTAATGAGGTCATCCGACAAAGAACCAAAGTAACCGACATAGCTCGCAAAATAAGCTCGCTGTTAGTGGCAGTGGGCTGGTCACGTTTGCCGAAGGACCGACAGCCGTTGGAGCAAACGAGTCCTGGAATGGAGACTGCGATTCGGCAACCGTAAGGTGGGACGCCCCCCTGCCAGGTGAACTGACGACCTGAAGAAGGTCGCTGGAGGGGACTGGATGCGGAAGGCACAGGACCGGGTGTTGTAGCGCACATTGAGAGAGGCCTATGTACAGCAGTGGACTACAAGAGGCTAAATGATGATGCTTGCCTATAAGGTTTATCTAACACCTGTAAAATTGGGTCTAATAAAGAGATAAAAAACAGATAGATACCTTGACCGAATATATAAGAGATACAATTCAAACAAGAAATCGAACAGCGTTGTCTATTCCATGCGTTTTTTTAAATATGTATTAAATTTATGTTATTCTAAGCCACAATTTAACAGGTGTGTTGGTTGTCACCTTTAAATTCAGTCAGGTTTTACTTTATAGGTCGTATAAGTGCTATCCGGAACCTCAGAAAGTGGCCCTTACTACAATAATTAGTTGAGCCATAAGTCCAAAACTAAACCTTTTTTGTTTTAGGTCCACGATGTTCTGCTCCTAGGAGCACTCTCTTTTCCAACGGGCCCTGCGTGGTCTTGTTTCCATATTTGCCAACCAGGAAATCGAACGTGTAACATTCCTAGTTCACAACCACGTTGGTACTATAAAACGGTAGGTATAGCAGGAACACAATGTAAGTGTATTGTGATACAATTTACCGAAGCTTTGCTCTCACTACTTTCCAATTAGGTGGTGTAAGTCATAAGACATGAGATGTAAGAATAAATATTTTATATTTCTTTAAAGAAATATAACAATAGGTCTCTTATAAGTAAGCGTGCTCCACCGACGACCGCATTATCATTTACCATCTGGTGAGATCGTTGTCATACGAATAGCATACATTTTTTTTTCTTTTAATATAGATATTTAGGGTATATTTAAGGCCTTAGCTTTCTTATCATGAGAAGAGGCCCGAGCCCAGCAGTGGAACATGTATTAGATACAGGAGAGAAAAAAAATATCCGAAATATGTATAAATATTTTTTTTTGCAATGTATGTATAATGTAAAATTGTGTTTTGTAATTTTTTTTTGTATACCAAGTACTTAATTAATGATCATCTCGTGCGATTGCATAAAGTATCGAATAGATTTTGCCACGCGCGTTAAACGTTACTGCTCTGCTCTCATGGAGTGTAGCGTAATGTTAAATATTAAAAAACATTGATTGATAGTTAGACTATCAAACACAACAAAAATTATTAAAATCCAATCAGCAGTTACCGAGATTAGCGCTAACAAACAAACAAACTAACTTTTACCCGCGGTATCGTCTGCGTGGTAGGTACATAAATAAAAAGTAGGCTATGTTATGTCCTTGTAGTCAGTTACCTGCATCTACAAGTTTATTTAAATCGGTCCAGCTATTTAAAAGATTAGCCGATACAAAGAGCCAAAAAACTGTATTTTTGGCATACGTATCCCTACAAATAACTGAAAAAACAAAGTTTTTATTATTGACATTACAAACAGACTCTTCATTTTATTGTATTGATTTTTAACCGACTTCAAAAAAAGGAGGAGGTTCTCAATTCGGTTGTATTTTTTTATTTTTTTTTATGTTTGTTCGCCGATTACTCGAAGACGCCTGGACCGATTTGAGAAATTCTTTTTTCGTATTACAAGTCCAAATAGGAAGTGTACTAAGTGTACATTTTGAAAATAAATATTGTTTGTTCAAAAAAACTAAAAAAAGAAATAGAGCATAAATTCTTTTTGCTCTCATAACTTGTACCACAAAGAGCTTTTACTCTTACTTTGTCCCTTAGATAAGTTAGATACAAGTAGCACGGCAGGTGCGACAACTACCTTCACTGATAGATACATAACTATCACTAGATATAGGTTATGCACGAAGGTTTCTGTGGAACTTGGGTCCTGAAGGTATACAGCGAAGGAATACTGGGGGAATTATGATCACTTATGATTTAAACTTACTTACATAAAGAAATGAATATTTAAAAAAAATATATATTTTACAGACATTAAAAATTAAATAATAAAAAAACAAAATCATACCTAACTATGTACAGCTGGAAGAGAAATAGAACTAAAAATTTTCAAAAGTTATGCGTCATAAAATACGTCCGCATCAATGTCAAATGCGGGTGACGTGCCCAGAAGGCTGGCGGCATTGCCGCGTTGAATTGCAATGCTCAACCTTTGAGCAAAGTAAAAACCAGCCTTCTTCTGATCACATGAAGTGTCGATCAGTCGTTTTGATATCTCTTTAAAAAGAGAATTAATTTAATTTTGTTAAATGTAAGTTATTGAATGAAATTAAATATTCAAACAACAATTTGACTCACGATACTGTGATTTTTTCTAAATATAAAATAGATCTAAGCAGAAAATAGATTTTTTAACATTATCGTAATAAGTGCCAAGTTAAAACCTAAAAATATCAGTCTGAATCATAACTTAATTAATTATTGGCACTGTTAGCTGAGACTACACTGCCTCGGTGGACAAGTGATTAGCGTATGCGCCGCTCACCGTGAGGTCTTGGTTTCGAATCAAAGTGTTATTTATGAACTTTTTTTTTGTTTTTTATACTACGCCCACAGCGAACGAACGTGTAGTCCACCTGATGGTAAGTGGAGTACAGAGTACAGCCCATGGACATCAACAATCCACAATATCATATTATAGATGCGTCGCTGCAGCTGAGGACTACGGTGTTATGCCTCATGTGCCAGTAATTTCAGGGCCTGATCTCACCACCAAACCGGAACACAGTAATGCAAGCACTACTATTAGGCGGCAGGTTAAAGGTGAGACGGTGGTGCTGCCGCCCTCGAGCTCATTCACAAGAGCTCTACCACCAGTAACCACTTCCGTCAGGAAATTCACAATAGCAGCACGAAGTTGGAATTGTGCCCGGTGGATGGCGATAAGCTCACCCCCTATCCCATGGGACCTAAACATAACAGGAGAAATGTAGGTGTTGTACAACTCTGCCACACCCTTCTGGGTAATATAGGCGTGATGTTATGTTATGTGGTAGCGTCATTTACTTCATAGTTCACCGAACTAAAGAGTATTTTTATTATTCTGTTGATTTGTTTTCAATACTTTTCTACTTTCTCATTTTTTTCATTCACAAAAGCTTTTGGCTTAGAATTGAAATATTTCTGTATCTGGTGGTAACGCTTCCACTGCTAAGCCACTCAATCAATACCGATGAAAATTGGTATGAATATCGTTAAAGGCTTGGAGAAGCACATAGACTTATACTAATAGTTTTTATTCATATACCAAGTAAAGCCGGGAGCGACAACTAGTAAAAAAACTTTCAAAGTGTTTCTAATTTTTGTTAAATGCGCAACTTTTCATGATTTAATAATAGACTATCGTACTCATACATCTCAATGATTTAAAGCATTCGTGTTTTGGAGTAATCAGCGTACAAATAAACATATAATTATGGACAATACTACTTATAAGTCGAGACAGTAACAAATTGCCACTGAGATGAACAGTATTTTATTACACAAGTGTACATAACAGATGAGAATGTAAGTGATATTTTTCACACAGTTTTTTTTTAAACAACTTCAAAAATAAAGTAAAAGTACTTTACTTTTTTTAAATAGATCGTCGAATCGTCTCAATTCGATTGTATTCTTTATTTTATTTTTTTATGTCTGTGCCCCGATTACGCGAAGACGCCTGGACCGATTTAAGAAATTGCTTTTATTGTCTGAAAGAGTATACTTGTCATACGGTCCCATTTTCATCGAATATTTGCATCTAGCAGTCAGCATTTTATATTGCTGAGCTGATGCTGGAAGATACAACTCCTCATTTATTTAATTCAATTATGTGTACTAAACATAATTGAATAGAAAATACTAAAAAAACATTGTTAACAACTGTGTTCACCGATATCGAACATGTGTTAGGTTTGTATTTTATCGGGCTGAAATCTATGGAGCTTGCTAAGGCTTAACTTAGCCTTACCCTATCGTATCATTGCCCTTCAATTTGGCTTCGTCGTAGTTCGACAAAAGGGATAATGTTTTATTACAACGCATTTAAATTAAAAGTATGAGTTTTCAACATAACCCTCTACCACAATTATTTTATATCTAGTACTCGAACTGATTAACTCACAATTAGCGAATTAGTAACAACACTTCCACACTTCCTCGCCGCTCTATTAGTTATAATATGACTAGCGACCCGCCCCGGCTTCGCACGGGTACAATGCTGATACTAAATACACTACAGAAAAACTGTGAACGTAGTAAAACACAGCGGCCCGCTCCGGATTCGCAAGGGTATATAATAATAATATATTATAGCCTATGTCACTCACTGAAAAAATGATTAAAATCGATCCAGTAGTTTTGATTTATTCATTACTACCCGTGGCCCGCACGCGTTAAATTAGGAGTAAAACAATTCCCCTTTCCCTATACCATGAAGATTTCCTGCTATCTATGGAATATTCATACACAACATGTTTACTTATTTACTTTTTACATTTCTCAGCTCTATTTTTATGCCGAAGCTGACTGAGTCGAGCCTCACGCTCTATTGACGATTCTCTGTCCCTCTGAACAGGCTCGCTCCCGCGCCGCCCCGACCGGCCGATACCGCCGCAAACTCTACGTCCCGCAATTTTTAAATCTGTGATATCTTCGAAAATATTCATTTAAATCACATGCTGTAAAGCGCAATTTTGATCTACATGAAATGCACAACGTATCTAATGTATTTAATTGGATAAGTAATGATACTGTATCGTTTAAAATAGCCTGGTAAATAACCCATATTTTTTTTGTAATATGTAAAAGATAAAAATGGTTACTGTGGGTTATCTTTAGGAGATAAACATATGCTGTCGCGGACTTTTTTATTCATCTTTTCAAGATATACAATTACGTTGTACATAAATTTGATCTATCTCGTAAGGTTTAGCCAGCGTTTGCAATGTAAGCGCAGAAAAATATGTTTGTTACGACATCACTTTACAAATCTTTAAATTATACATAAAAACCTTCCTCTTGAATCACTCTATTCATTAAAAAAAACCGCATCAAAATCCGTTGCGTAGTTTTAAAGATTTAAGCGCACATAGGGATATAGGGACAGAAAAGGCGACTTTGTTTTATACTATGTAGTGATACATAAAAACCTTCCTCTTGAATCACTCTATTCATTAAAAAAAACCGCATCAAAATCCATTGCGTAGTTTTAAAGATTTAAGCGCACATAGGGACAGAAAAGGCGACTTTGTTTTATACTATGTAGTGATGATATGTAGTGATACATAAAAACCTTCCTCTTGAATCACTCTATTCATTAAAAAAAACCGCATCAAAAGCCGTTGCGTAGTTTTAAAGATTTAAGCGCACATAGGGACAGAAAAGGCGACTTTGTTTTATACTATGTAGTGATAATAACTTTTCCATGTTTGTAAGTAATTAAAAAGTTACGTTACCGATACCACCGAGTTATAGACTAGAATTATTATTTTTTTATCCAATGTACAAAATTGCTAGCGTTAAAATATAGAAAAAATATTTGTTATGAGAATCAGCGAATGGAATGTGGTGAATTTAACGGCTATAAATAAAATAATTTTCATTTTTATTTATCTTTTGGATTTTTTACTTTAGATAGAACGCCAGAAGCAATTACACTATCCAATGGTCCCAATGACAAGGCCAAATACACATATTCATTCACACCAGCAGTCTCAGAACAAATCTTTGTGAATCACACAAAGATTTGTCCCATGTGGCGGGGGATCGAACCCACAACACCAATGCAGAGAGCGGCGAGGCGACCGCTTAAACCACTACACAACACGTGCAGATAATACAATACAGACATGACTATATTACCCAGAAGAATGTCGCAGAAGTGTAGAACACCCACACGTCACCTGTTGTGATTAGGTCTCATGTAATAGGAGGTGAGGCATGACTCCGTGCTACTATTGAGATTTTGCTGTCGTAAGAAACCCAAATAGAACTTTTACACGACTCAGGACTCAGGAATCGGACACGAGACCTCGCAATGAGAAGTCACATACGCTAACATCTGGAACAACGACGCAGTTAACATTTTTTTTTTTTTTTTTATACTACGCCCACAGGGAACGAACGTGTAGTCCACCTGATGGTAAGTGGAGTACAGCCCATGGACAATAACAATCCACAAAAGCAGATTATAGATGCGTCGCTGCAGCTGAGGACTACGGTGTTATGCCTCATGTGCCAGTAATTTCAGGGCCTGATCTCACCACCTGGAACACAGTAATGAAAGCACTACTATTTGGCGGCAGGTTAAAGGTAAGACGGTGGTGCTACCGCCCTCGAGCTCATTCACGAGAGCTCTACCACCAGTAGAATAATTATTAACTAACTTTCACAGCATCAGTAGTAGTATAATATATAATACAAATAACTTACTAAAAGGTAAATTATACAATATTATGTGTGGCAGTACATATAGTTAGTTTGGTGGTTAAATTAAATCTGATAATGGTGCCTGTATCTCAGAAGATAGTGTTCGACGATCAAAAAATTAACTTAGGACGTATTGCGTACTACTCTGCTTTTTTTTTGTTGAGTTTATGTGAGAGTGTATGTGTGAGTGTGTGTGTGGAAGTGGATATGAGTGTATTTGTATGTATATGGGAGACAATTCAATTTTGAATTAAGCTCGCCTTGTACATGGCAAATGTTTTATATTAAAAGTTCGAATGTAATTGTATTGTGTACAATAGAATAGACTGACGACCTGAAGAAGGTCGCCGGGTGTTGTGGCGCAAATTGGGAGAAGTCTATGTCCAGCAGTGGACTACGAGCGGCTGAATGACGATGATGAAAGAATTAAGAATGATTAGTTACCGAATTAGTACTACAACTTCCTAACTCTATTAATGATACCATTTTCCATGTTCTACATTACCGCCAACTGTAGTAAAGTAGTAAAACTTTCCCGCTTATGTAATTACTGTAATAAATACTTTTGTCCCACAATTGTAATTGTAATTATGTAATCGCAATTGTAATTCGAACTGGTTTAAATGCTTTTTTAAGTGGTTATCTTAGCTTTTAATGGCTGAAATTTAAAGAATGCTTTGTTTTTAATTTTTCACCTTAATTTTAATGATGGAGCAAATGTATATAGACGACTTTTAAGTATAAAGGATTATGACTTGTTATTGTTATGTGAGAATTAGAATAAGTAGATAATATAATATAGAATAGGACAAGAGTGATACACACAAGTTCTTCTGGCGTACGAGCTTTTGTGAACGGATTTAACAGAACACTTATTTCTTTATTTCCAACTTACAACTATTATTACATGCCTTATATCTAATGCGACAGTGCAGCTATCAACTTAACCTAAAATGAATTTTTAATAAAATCACTTAATTTTCAAATCTAGCTTTACCTAACTTACACTAGTATATTTTTTTTTATGCTACGCCCACAGCGAACGAACGAGTAGTCCACCTAAAGGTAAGTGGAGTACAGCCCATGGACATCAACAAAGCAGATTATAGATGCGTCGCTATTCCTCATGTGCCAGTAATTTCAGGGCCTGATCTCACCACCAAACCGGAACACAGTAATGGAAGCACTAAACTATTTGGCGGCAGGTTAAAGGTGAGCTGCCGCCCTCAAAATCATTCACAAGAGCTCTACCACCAGTTAAGTATGTAAGTATATTGGAACTTGACAAAATAATATGTGTTTCTCTCTCTAATTTTTAACATAACTAACTATATTAATTAATAATACCTACTCTTGCGAATTCACTCAAAGTGCACGAGTAAATATTCAGTCGCTCGTAAACTTCGTTCACAACGCGAATGGTTCTGGGGGGGGAAACCGTTTTGTCTGAACCGGGAATCGACCTTGCGGTGGGAGATCCCATACGCTAACCACTAGACCAACGCGGCAGTCCTTAAACATTCACAAAAAAAAACCACAGATGATACTACAACCTTCAACTATGGATTATAATAATAATAATAATAATAATAAACCCCTCTGGGACAGTCGTTACCTCACCATGAGGATAATGCAACACCCGGAGGCATATTAGGTATCTGCTTCTTAATTTATTTTTGATATAAACAAAAAATATATCTAAAGATCGATAAAGAGCACACAAACCGCAGGGCAGCTTGTGGCGAGCTGAATGTGAGTGGCGACACTGCGGTCCTGATTCCCCAGAGCGTCGGTCAGGGACTCGTCTCCGGCTTGCCTTCATTGGCCGGTCGGAGTGAAAACCCAAGAGCGCCCGCAGGACTCTCAGCTCTGTTCTTGCCTTAACCGGCCGGTCAGAGAGGGGTCGCCAGAGCAGAGATGCTCGGGGGTGGAAGTGTCAATTTCAAGGGCATAACTACGAGGAAACCTTAGGTGTTCGACCGAGGGTGAAATCGGCGCCGCACCGCTCGACACCCCAAGCCGCTCACGGCAATGTTGCGCCCTGTCGCCCGTATGGCTTTGCCTTAGGTGACCGTTTAGGGGGCCCATATAGTGAGTTGGCGAGTCACCGTCTGCCCATTTTTCCGTGTACAACATGTGTTTCAGGGCAGGCGTCAGTTTTACCTACCATAAACCAGAATACCCAGTCCATTAGCACCTCAACACAATAGCTCTTATCATTTAGTCTCCATTTTCTGCAATAGGTCTGCTCAAACCGGGGATTGTCCTTGGGTGCATTTTTATAATGTGAACAGGGATAATCGCCGGTTTGTGCCTCATTACATTTAGAGCAAATGGTTAATCAGGCCTCTGCGCTGTTGGCTTCGGCCCCACGCATGCCTTCTAAAGGTCCGGGACTCCATAGTCCCGAGATACGAAACCGTAACCAACAATAATAATAATAATAAATTGTCCAAAAAATACAGAGTTACAACAATGATGTACATTAAGTATTAAAATGGTTATATAATTAGGTACAAATATGATATTCATGTTGATAATATCTGTATATACATTCAAAATAGTATCCCTGCCTCTTAAACTAGGTAGTCCTGTATCTCAAGAGACAGATTATGATGCTATGCCTCGTGTGCCCGGCATTTCAGGGTCTAATTTTACTACTGCACCGGAACACAGCTAACGGAAATAGCAAACTAATTGGCAGCAGGACAAATGATACGATGGTCCTCCTAAGACCTTGTTCACATAAGCTCTACCACTAGGAAAATGTTATAAAATTCGATTGTTATGTCAATAGCTAGAACATAACAATTATTACGTTCAGTTTTAACCAATGAGGCTGAACATTAACGATTTCATTACTGGCAACACTTCCGTCCGCTCGCGTGCTGCCAGCGCATAAATTAATTATTTAACGGGTCTTTGACATTGACTTCGGCAATTAAAAATTCAACAATTATTATTACTGGTATTACTGCACTAGAAAGAAACCAGTTCATAATTTTATTTCTTCCTCCTGTCAGTATGATACAGATATAAATCTATTTTTATATATTTTATGGTGTCTCTAACGCCAAACAATTCTTATTTTTGACGTGTAAATGTGTTTTTCTTCTATTTGGTTCAAAAAGCTTTCGCAACTAAGAACATAATAAATTTACAAAATGCTTTGTCAGCGATGTCATCTTATCTTAAACTAATTGTTAGGACTTAGATTTTATATTAACCAGTATTTTAAAACCATTTTTTTTATTTTAATAATTTGTAAAAACGACGCCCGCACTTCTGTGTCGCGTAGAGGTTCACAAACATACATTGCACACACACAAAGCACACCGGCGAGCGTTTTAACCACTACGCCAACCGTGCATTCACCTATAATTATCATATTAATTTTCAAACTGGTAGAGTTTTCAATACATCGCCATGATAGTCAACTAAAAGTGATCGCACTAGTAAAGTAAAGTAAAGTAAAAATTATTTATTAGATCACCATCAAATAAAATTAAAATCAAAATAATAATAATAAAAAAAAAACATTTAGAAACTTACAAATAATAAAAAGAAAATTAAATAAAATATACAGAACAATAATAAGTTTATTTCTCAGACTTGATATGCTATGATGGTGCCTAAAAGGCCACAGCTCAACATATTGTTGCCAGAAAATTAGGCAACGTTGATTGGCTTGAGCTGGAACCTCAGGTGACAAGTGATATATAATGAAAAATATATAAAATAAATTAAAAATAAATATGATGTATAGACGTAATAAAAATCAAATCAAAATAAAATAGCTCAAATCAAATCAAATCAAATCAAATCATTTATTTCCATGGGCCCCAAGGGGCGCTTGAACACGTCAAAACAAACATCAAAACACAAAAAATATAAAATTAAAATAAAACTTAGCTAACTAAATTATAATAGGTACTTATTGTAATAAAATGATTTGACACCGGAGCTTCAATCAAAATCAATCCAAGTACCAGCTCCGATGGGTATTGCATCATGAGAAGAGCTGGTGAGAAACTCATGTGCACCATCTTTTCAAATAATTCATACAATATTTGTTTGTTTTTTGACAATAATTATATGTGTAAGTTATAGCAACCAAAACAAACATTATAGCTAAATATGGTTATAAAGAGAAAATAAACTTAAATATAGAAATGAAATGAAATTATTATAAATAAATCCATAGTATATAAGGTTGCAATATCTTACACTTCAAGCAGAAAATAAAGGAGTAAAAACAATGTGTACTGTATATATAAGGGTTTCAGAACAGAACAAATATTTATATACTAATAACAAAAACTATTTATACTACAAAAATATAAAAATAAATAATTTAAAAAAAGTACACACAGATTGCCTTTACTTAACAATATTTGAAATAACATGAAATGAGGTTATACAAATCAAATTTAGTGAGTTAATAAAGAAACTATATAATTATGAATTAATTTTCATTAATCATCATATTAAATAATAAAAATAATGTATCAATTGATATTCATTATAATGTCAAAAGTTGAAACTTAAGTCAATAATATGATAAAATGATGTCAAAAATAAATTATGTCAATCTCAATATAGAATATAATATGTCAAAATGATCATAATCAATCATAATTATAAATAGGATACAACAATGTCTAACTTGGCAATTCATTTGAAATATAATAACCATAATAATTGTAAATAATAAATATATTACTGTAATTAATACATAAGATAAATTAATATTATTTCCAAGGCGTAGTGTCGGTTAAGAAATCGTTTATTTTAATAAGCTAGTAGACTAAGGTGAGACACTACTGTGTTCTTGTGGTCACATGCGCCATAATATCTCAGTTCTTTAAAGTTTAATAGACTGTTCTCAACGTATAGTAATATTATGGCTACAATACATTTCAATATACCAAGATCACTTATTAACCGTCCCCTACCATTTGGATAAAAGATGACGATTATCGCGACACGCTTAATAATCTCCATAGCGTGTAAACAATAACGCATAAGAATTACCACAGATTATACAATAATAAACGGGCATTTTGTCAAAGTGAACGCTCCGAGATGTACGATATTGTCTATGGTAAGATTTACGTTCTCAGAACGAAAGTGCGAGTGGAAGTTAGCTGATAAACTTCACCTAATATCGCGGTTGTAACTTACAGACTGGTTAGGTAGAGGCGTGTGACACTTACATTTTACGTATTATGTATAGGTACAATGTGGGGGGGGTGTGTTGTCTTGAGACTTATCAAGGATCATGGTTGAATTTATTTATGTATGAGCTTTTTTTTTTTACTACGCCCACAGCGAACGAACGTGTAGTCCACCTGATGGTAAGTGGAGTACAGCCTATGGACATCAACAATCCACAAAAGCAGATAATAGATCGCTGCAGCTGAGGACTACGGTGTTATGCCTCATGTGCCAGTAATTTCAGGGCCTGATTTCACCACCAAACCGGAACACAGTAATGGAAGCACTACTATTTGGCGGCAGGTTAAAGGTGAGACGGTGGTGCTGCCGCCCTCGAGCTCATTCACAAGAGCTCTACTACCAGTAATGCAGCTTTTGAATGAAAAAAAATATTTTAACTTCCAACCGACTGCCTCGTTGGTCTAGTGGATAGCGTTAGCGCCTCTCATCGCGAGGTTTCGGGTTCGATTACCGAGTCGGACAAAAGTTTTTTTTTGGAGATCTTTTTGTCGGAAAATTCTTAATAGCACCACGGAGTTGGATTTCTGCCCTGTCATAACAGGTGAAATGTGGGTGTTATACACCTCTGCCACACCCATCTAGGTAATATAGGCGTGTTGTTTTGTTATGTTATGTTCAACTTAAATTTAATCCCATGTATGCATTCATCTTAAGTTTGAAAGCGACGAAATGGAAAAAAATACCATATCTAAAACAAAAACCTTAAAATCTCACTTTAATAGAATACTTAATAAATAAGTTACATTGAGTACCGAAATATTTGCAAAAATCACATTGAAATACAATCCAAAATCAAAATGCTTAACATGCATAAACGAGTTGGTAACATCAATTTGAGCTAAACAAAATTTTGACAGCCAACTGCTTAAAAATATTCAGACATTGATTAATAATCTTGTTGATTGAAAGAATAATCTTGTTGATTGAAAGCCAGATCATTATCTCCAATAATCTTAAACAGCTGCTTACACCTTTCATATGTAAAAACAAAACCATATTAAATCATCTTTATTGTGTTTTTATAACTGCAAGATGACATTTGTATCAATTTTTAATTTTAACACAAAAATGAGAAACGTATTTATGCAAAAAGCCCGACACTCAAAGACTCAATTAAGGAGATCGCTTGCACTTTATGAGCAATAAATTAAAAATAAACGATCGGCCTGTCAGATTTCAATCTTTTAAAAAGTTAGCCATGTTTATGGTTCGCATATTTTGTTGTTGGATAATCTGAGATTATCGAACGCATTGGAATGTAATTAATTTCTTTCACACAGTTCCGGATATTTAAATGGCATTTTATGTATGTATAAACGTATTCAGTTTATTTAATTTTAAACAACTGGATAATGCGATTATATTTTTCCCACACAATTACGCACTTTTATGGTTGGTTACATTTAAATAAGCCGATCAATTGTGAGTTATTCATAGAATTTTACAAACATTGTTATTTAAAAAAACACTTAGCAAACTTTGCTAAGCCAAAGGGCCAGTTCGATCCGTTCCTAACGAAGTTTCACAAAGATAACTAAGTAGTGAAGTGATGTAAAATTAAATGATTGACATTTTCTTAAAATAATGTGTATCCAGTTAGTTTTTGTATTTGGAAAATCCTGTTTTTTTTTTTTACTTATGTAACATTTTTAACTGCCTATACTGCGTGAAAAATCATTAAAAACACCAAATATTTTAAAATCAATAAGGATTATCCATTTTGAAGTTGTCTTCATTATTTCAGGTTTATCGATGCATTTAAAAATCCTACAAGTATATCTGGTTTATAATCCCATTTAGCTGAAAATTCCTTGATATTTTTAACTGTTCTATTTAAATCATAAACGCTCACCTTTTATTTCCAAAGTCCCACAACACCTCAAATTAAAAACTTAAAAGTCACACACGAAAAAAAAACAACGCACAGATCGCGTTCTCAAACAGCCAGAAGTATCAAATATTCGCGCCAAAGCGCGTTTCGTTGTCGGGCGCGCGTTCGAGACTGGCTGAATGGCGTGCGTGCCTTTGCTTTGAAGGTACTTAGTACTTTTCCTTCGTGTAGTGGAGGCTAACTTTTTAAGAACACCCTAGATGTAATCTAAGCTGGGTAAAGGTATGTTTGAAAGGGAAAGGTAAAACTAAACAGGAAAAAAACATTTTTTAATTAGAAGCTAAATAATTTAATTTATTACAATTTCTAACAAAAGAACAAGATTTTAATCATATCTATCTTAACTTAAAGAAATTATTTATAATTCACCAAAATATTTTTGTCAAAATTGAAATCGAAGTTTGTTTTGACATTTTTTAACTGTTTTGTATCTCATAAATAATGCAAGATTATAGATTTTTTACCTCTATGTAGTATTACGGTACTATTATACTTACAGCCCGCAGTAACAAACAGATTCACACAATTTTAAGCCGCTAAAGCCAGCGCCCACACTTTTCAGTACATTTTATTGCTAACAAAATAACTTCGAACAAAAGACATAAACGCGCTGTGGTTTTATTGTGTTATTCATCATGGTGGTGGAAATCGTTGTAAAAATTACATTAATTTACCAAACATTCTGCCAAATGCAATTTTAACTTACGTATATTTTTCTGTATAGATTTCTGGTGGGTAGAGTTTTTGTGAAAACTGGAAATAGGTAAAGGGTAAGATTTAAAGCCTAAATAGTAATGTTTTTGGACTAAATAAATAGTGTTTGATGACTGGTACTGACAGATAATAAGAGGATTATACATAATCTCATACATAAATCAGTATATATCAGTTACGAAAATCAGTTATAGAATACCAACTAGAACGCATTGCCGTAACCCATGTCAACTATTTGCAACAACTGGTTGTCGTACTAATGCAGGTAAACGCTCTCCAATGTACCATCTTGTTCATAATTACAACACAAACTTTAATTCAATCGATATTATGGCAACGCGTCCCAGTATATTTAAAAATAGAATTAGCATCCTCTTAAAATAATTTTATATACTTTCTATATTTCATACTCGTGCATGACTCTTACCTTATAATTTGTTCTTATTAGTAAGCTGTAGTAAATGTTGTTGGTGACACAATTGTTAAATAATATGTAAGCATACTATAGATTAATAAGTATTGTGTTACTGTTTGTTTACCCAAATAAATAAAATAAAATAAATTTAGCTACGATTTTTCATACATACAGAAAATTCGTTGTAACACATCTCTATCGCTTTTACAACATTCATATACTTTTCTAAATGCTCGTTGATTAAAGAATTTTTATTAAAAGTGAAAAAAGAAAAGCATTGTAGACGCACCTTTATTTGAACTTGGATTATGATAATATTGATTTCATTTGACATTTGATAGAGATATTTAAAGAAATCGTAATAATTGAAACAGTGAGTCGTTTCAATACTTTCAAAATGAAGATCTGAGTAATAATGTTTGTTACGAAATATCTATTGTCTAGACTAAGGTCGAAAGGAATATTATCTAATTAAGTGTTATCGCATGCTGCGGCTATGCGAATGTTAAGATGGGTGTGTGGAACGAAAAGATAGGATTAAATAAAATATGAGTACCTGCTAATAATCGAATTAAATAGCAACAGATTTTTCGGCCGTATTGAATGTGCTGCCTGAATATAAACGAAATTCGATCACAAGTTTATTCTTCTTAACCGACTTCAAAAAAAGGGCGTTTTTTTTTTTTTAAATTTTGTGTTATTTGTTATTTTAAACTTTTGTTTCAACAAATTTAATGTGGCTGAAAAATCTGTTTTTATTTGTTCTCTAATATTTTACGGATGTATAAAGGCAATAAAATAATACTTTTCACGTAACCTTTGTGTTGGCGTAAGTGTTAACACTTACGGCAATTAACAAAAAAATAATAACATTCTTTACTTTGTTAGTTAGTAATCCGCTAATAACTTAATTCAACTATACTTGTAATAAGACTGTTGAGGTTCTATTCTGTATATTGAAGATATTTTGATTATTGGAGGGCATTATTTTATATTGAAGCAAAAACGTAATAAAATCATTTAGTTCTTCTTGTCTGTCTGACTGTCTGAATCTTTAACACTTTTACCACCGAAAGTACAGAACGGATTTAAATGAAAAACAATATTGCATATCTTTATTTACAGAAAATATACATATAGGATCTTAAATTAAAATAATCTAATAACTTTATCTAAACTAAAAATAATTTATTTACAACCAACGAAAACGCAAAAAAAAACTAAATAAACTCACCTAAAATTAAAAATGGCATAATGTGTAGTCCTCACAATGTTTTAATATCTTAGCAAACTTTTATTCCAAAAATAACCATGCGGGTGGAACTGCGGATTAAAGTTAGCTTGTTTCTTTGAATACGCTAATCTTGAGAAGTATTTTTCGGATTTGCATATTTATTTTTTGTTGCATAGCCTTTTTATTGACAAAGGTTATAATATGGTAAAAATAAATGAGCAGTAGATAACCTATGTGGCGATATCTTCACGTAGCAAAATGACAGTTGACACACACGTGACATAATAATATGTCGACGAGTGCTGAATCGCGATAACGAAGTGTTCACAGCAAGTGATTATATATACCACTTCTAATACGCTACCGTTGGACAGCTGTCCGCCAGACAATACCACCGAGCCTGGTCGGAGGCCCCTTCCTCTGAGGTGGAGGAAAATCACACCCTGTTCCTCTACATAGGAATTCATTTTTATATACGGGGTGGATGCGACATAGCGACATAATTATATTGAAACCACAGCTTCTATACATGGTAAGTATCAATTTCCACCGGATAAAAATTCTCTGGCAAAAAAAAAAAAAACGTTCTTTGAACATTGCGATCGTGCAATTTGTTCGGAAGACGTAGATTTTTTTTTTCGCCAGAGAATTTTTTATCTGGTGGAAATGTATACTGGCCATGTATAGAAGCTGTGGTTTCAATAAATGTCGCTATGTCGCATCCACCCTGTATATAGATACGCGAAATATCGTAGACGAAGTCGCGGATAACAGCTAGTACTTAATAAAAACAGTAAACGCATGTTTAAGCGAAGCATGCGTTAAAACCATTGAAGTAAGACGTTGCAACAATTCACCTCTCGTTACGTATTCACTGTTATAATCTGTAAGTGTAAGTTAAAGAAAGTTACGGGTATGTAATTAAGCATGATATATGCTCACTTATGAGTAAAGACTGGCATAATCTTGAGGAAGAACATTTTAAGTTCAGCGGAAGGCGTAACGCTTTTTTTATTTGGTTATGTACCAAGCTTATGGTTTACGTGAAAAGTGAAAACTATAGCCCATAAACGTCTAGAAGCGTTGCAGTTGCATCGCGATGACGATCCTGCTAGCCGCGCCACCCACCGGACCTGACCAGCGAGCCCATCCGGACCCAACCCAGCGACCCAGCTGTCTTAGCAGCCGGCTGTGACACTACCAAGACAGGCCAATGCCTGGATTGGTTACCCCGAGACTCCTAGGGGGTCTACGAGAAGAACTTCGACAGCAGTTACATCGCTAAAAGGGTATTACATTATGTAATATTTCTTATATATATTTCTTGTATATATATATATATAAATGTAATGTTTTTAGCGATGCCTCCCCATTCAGTAATTTCAGATCTTAATTTCGTAACTGAACTAGATACAGTAGTATTTTTTTTTTATACTACGCCCACAGCGAACGAACGTGTAGTCCACCTGATGGTAAGTGGAGTACAGCCCTTGGACATCAACAATCCACAAAAGCAGATTATAGATGCGTCACTGCAGCTGAGGACTACGGTGTTATGCCTGATGTGCCAGTAATTTCAGGGCCTGATCTCACCACCAAACCGAAACACAGTAATGGAAGCACTACTATTTGGCGGCAGGTTAAAGGTGAGGCGGTGGTGCTGCCGCCCTCGAGCTCGTTCACAAGAGCTCTACCACCAGTAGGTGAAAAGTGAGACGGTAGTGCTTTCTTCCTCGAATTCGTTTACCAAAACATATATATCTGCCGAGCCTTTTTCTCAATAACATTGGTTGGCTTCTAGTCTAACGGATTTAGCTGAGTATCAGTATTTTACGTGGAGCGACTGCCATCAGTTCCCACAGCCCAGTACGAGGTAAAACAAAACTTTTTGTTAGAATATTGGTCTAACTTTCCAGCCTCTTTGTCTATCCTGTGACGTATTTGGTGATACTTTACGCTTGTGTGTGTCAAAAATTGCGTGTAATACGAAGACGCAGTACAATAGATTATAATTGTGTGCGTAGCTTTCCGTAGACTCGGTATGCAGCAATCTACCCTGATGACGTAACACAGGCGAGTTTGCTCGGTGAATCGCGGCAGGTCACGCCAGCGTCCGGAGTCATTTTAGCGCGGTAATTTCGAAAACATTTACGTTTATCATTTAATTTTGGAACAATTACCGCGCTAAAATGACTCCGGACGCTGGCGTGACCTTCCGCGTGACATTTTTTAGGGTAGACCACGTCTATTTGTCTCTATGGAATGCACGTCACTGCCTCTAACTACCCGTAACGACTGTTATAGATGTTCAAGTGGCAACTGGCAGCTTTACGTGCTCTGCGATCTCCAACACTTGAAAAAAGAACACAGCTGTCACTTTTATTTATGTATGTTTATGCTTATTATAATCTAGCTTTAATATTAATAAATCTTTGTGTGCATGAACATGGGGGTTTGTCTTAGACTGGGTGATTCTATGTATAATAAGTATGTATTTACAAAAGAATTATATGTATTAGTATCAGTAATTCTAGTACCCATAGTACAAGCTCTGCTTAGTTTGGGACTAGATGGCGTTGTGTGTGAGTTGTGAAATATTTATTTATTATTTATTTATTCTGCCAATAAGATTTATATAATACCTGCGAAATTGAAAGAATTAGAAGTTTATGGCCATTTTGTTTCGAAATGAGTGCATACTTAAGAAACCTAATAAACAAATCATACGTTACATTCGCATGTCGGAACTCCACCAGCCAAGTTCGCAATTCTTCAAAAGTTGATGCACTGTTTATAGCTTCCTGTCTGTACTGTTACAGTACTGTTTAAACACGCACATGTCAACGCTTAATGTATTACCTATGCCACTTAGTTATTATGTCAGAAGTTAATAAATATTGCGAGATAATGTTTTTATTTTTTATACTTACGAAGGTATGTTTGTTTTTAATAAATATCAGAAAATTTACGCAATTCATTATTCAGCCTGGAAGAGATCGTTTTAAGCGATAAGGTCGCCCTTTGCATATTGTTGTTGTCTTTATTGTATTCTATTCTATTATTAGGTAAAAGCCAAACATTGAAAACAATTTAAAATTAACAACATTATATATTTAAAAAACCTGTTAATATTTACATAAAAAAATAATTATTAAAAAAACAAAAAACCCGACTGCTTAAAAAAAGAACTGAAAGGATGAAAACAAGTATAGCATTATCTACATTAAATTCATTAACAACAAATGAAATTTGTCAAACTAAATTCTTTATGATGTTGCAGGCGGTGACAAACGTAGTTATATAGTAGTAACAAAGTATTGTTTGTCCCCGCCTGCAACATCATAAAGAATTTAGTTTGACATATTTCATTTGTTGTTAATGAATTTAAATGTAGATAATGCTATACTTGTTTTTATCTTGTCAGTTCTTTTTTTAAGCAGTCGGGTTTTTTGTTTTTTTAATAATTATTTTTTGTTTCACTCTTTTTAGTTCTTTTAACCGACATGTTTTTTTATATCTATTAATTTGTAGAAATAAAATCTTTTTGAGATCAATGAGCCTTAATCGTGAGTTAAACTATCAAATTCAAAAACAATTATTCAAATTCGACCGGCAGTTTCCAAGATTAGAGTGAGCGAACATACAAACTAACTTCGGGCGCGCAAGCGTGCCGATATATAAATTGGTAAATTGTGTTTATTCAGTAATATAAATGTGATAAGAAGTATATATTTTTGAAATGGTCTTTTCATGGCCTTTTATTTGATACCCATATTACTATGATGAAAAGAAAATCCATACCTCCCCCCCTTTTTTTTTCATTTGCCGGCGCCATTTTGAAAATTTATATAGCCTATGTCACTATCACTGTTTCGACGAATTCAACGACACTTCATTATGTCAAAATCCGTCTAGCCGTTTGGGCTGTAGGGCGGTACAAAGAAATAGACATACATACATACATACATACGCACGCTCGAAAAACATAACCCTCCTTCTGACGCAGTCGGGTAAAAACAATTCAAAATTTAACAAAATATAAAAAATAAAATCTGTAAATATTATTATTAAAACCGACGTGAGGTGAAGACATTATTATCGATCGCGCGATGGCGACGAAACGCGATTAATGGCCCAGTTGATGAATCTACGTAATAGATTCGAAACTAGTCGGCATATCCCGGCTAAAATAACATGAGTAACCGTATTCTCAACAATAAAATCCTGTAAATATAGTAAGTGTTTTTTAATCATATTTGTTGTTACTCGTAAAAAGGTCAGTATATTCTCTCTACCAAAGCTAATCTGAAAAATCAAAAGGCTGATTTAATAAGTTGGAAAATGGTGATACAGATGAAAAGTATAATAATGTCGCGGCAGGTTCTTTAATCCCCCATTGTAATAGTTATCTATAGGTACTAATATAAACTAATATTATAATTTTACGAAAAAAAAACTGCACTAAAAAGTAAGAAATACTCAACGACCCGCTTCATCTGTGTAAAACTTAAAATAATGCACCGGCGCTTGTATTTAAAGAACTAATTTCGTAGTCCTAACCGTTAAAGAGTTGTAACTTCCAGCATCAGCTCAGCAACTTGAAATGTTGACTGCTAGATGCAAATATCCGAGAAGCTTTAGGTAATATACGAAAAACAATATATAAGCCTTTAAATGCCTCGATTTCTCTAGGATCCCATCATTAGATCGTGACCTGATTAAGACACCTCAATTTTCTAAACTGAATAGTTTGCGCGAGAGACGCTTCCAAAGTGAAAAAATGTGTGTGTGTGTGTGTGTGTGTGTCGTAACTTCTAAAATAAGGGAATGATAAATGTAAAAATAATATAATTATGATTGTACATTACCATGCAAACTTCCACCGAAAATTGGTTTGAACGAGATCTAATAATTAGTTTTTTTTTAATACGTTATAAATCGTAAACCGCATTTTACCTTTCATTCAATCAACTCAAATATAATAAAGAATAAAGAAAAACATTTATTTAGATGTATAGTGGTACGGAACCCTACGTGCGCGAGTCCGACTCGCACTTGGCCGGTTTTTCATGAAGTCTGTTAATAAAGAGAAAAGATGATGAAAATTCTGGAGGTAATTCAAGAGGCCAGGCGAAGAGCCAATAATATTAACATTTATGGACGAACCTGTTAATACAGGGCTCCTGAAAAAAAAAATAGAAATAAAGAAATAAAATTAAATGCAATTATTGTAAACAATAGTTATAGTTCTTTTTAAAGTATTTTTTTTTTCTAAATGTACTAAATTACCTGAATTAGGTATTTAACTAACAATTAAAATTAAAAGCATTTAATATACTAACCCTAGAATTAAATAATAGATGTTAAATAATCATATGTAATAGTTTAAGTTTGTAACAGGAAATATAAGGCTTTTTTATTTTTTTATTTTATTTATTTATTTATTTATGGACGAACCACGCGAGCGGACCCGTGGTCAGAAGGTAGTAGTATTGCAACAATCGATTCCTAAAAATCCTGTATGATATTGTGTAGGATAATAATAAGTACATACAGTATATCACACGTATGAAATATGTACTTCACTTTCATATACCACAAATACACCAAGACGTAATGCTCTTTTGATAGCCATTCACAAAAACGTATCCCACATCACGACAACAAACATAATGTACGCAATACCTTTCGCATAAGGCGAATCCCAAGTCTTCCTCACCATGTTGACCAATTAAATGGATTGTGTTACACATAAATTATTGTTATGTATGTATGTTTTAGTAATTATTCTCTATTATAATACTGCTTATTTCTTTTACCACAATAAATAAATAAAGGGAAACTATGGTGGTATCATACTTATCCTTACTTCCTTACTAAAATATTATAACTAGCAGGCTCCGCCTGCGTGGTAAAATAGTTTAAGACCTGAGAAAGGACATAAACTACTTTATATAGACATACAGGTAACTACTTAGTAAACTTAATACGATGTAAGTTTACTGAAATTTCTAGTTTTCTTCCCAGTGTCAGCTGTATCCGTAACTAATTAGAGACAGCATAACCAAAGTATTAATTTGTTCAAGCTCTGAAGTCTAAATTAATCCTACATGTTTGGCAGTGGCGTAGCGTGCTTTGGCGGGGCCCCGTTTAAAAATAGGACCCTTATGAAGGGTAAAGATTTCCCACAAAAGAAAAAAGTTTGCTTAAAATCATATTTATTCATCATGATTATCTATCCGTCACTTTAAGTTTCTGACTCTATGGACAATACTTAGAGGTCTGACAGGCGTTCATGTCCCATCGAAGTTCTTAAGTTCTTAGGTAATTTTTTACTTTCTTATTTAAGTACTTTGGGGGCCCTCGTATACCAGGGGACCCGTAAAATTGATACGGCAGATACGGCGATAGCTACGCCCCTGATGTTTGAATTATTGAATGTACACTTCCTGGCGCTAAGCACTCTCATAGATTATGTAGATTCATTACATAGAGTATAATATTATAATTAAGGCAAATGCAAGATCTACTTACACCGATTGGGTTCCGTACATATAAATATACGTGCTGATGAATATTGTTTCAAGGAAGAACTTGTATTCATCATTAACATGTAAAAGGTGAACATATAAAAGGCATATTTAAACATCACTATACCTAGATCTATACGATTCTTTGAAGGAGGCTTTTACCTTAAGGAGGTCCACATCAACGAAACATAATTAATCAGAAATAATTTGAATAATCACCATCATGCATGAAAAATAAAATGTATCGTAATTGTATTTTATCTGTATTAATTTTATTATTTAAATATTATTATTATTATATTATACCTATATATTAATTTTATTATTATTTATACCTAGATCACGCAAAAGGGTTTGGCAGAAATTTATTAACACCCACACTTCACCCGTTATGTATTTATCCTGTGCGATAAATTCTTATCGCTCAGGATAATACTTAACGGGTAAAGTCCCATCATCACCCACCGGACACAATTCCAAAATTTGTGTTGCTACTAAGAAACTTCTTAGGATATACCCGAAATAACACTTTGATCTAACACAGGAATCGAACCAAGACACGGTGAGCAGACGAATACGATACCCAGATAGATTAACGAAATGAATTTTCAAGCTTTTTAAAAATATCTTAAGGAAACTTTACGTACCTTTAACTTTAGTCAAATTAATTTAAAATATAATATTTGTATCTGTATTTTACTAACATAGTTCCTAGGTTTTATTTGTATTACCAACACTCTATTGACCTAGTCTAAAATAAAGATTATTATATTATTATTATTTTCCATTATAATCTCGAAGATACCAACTGTGAGTGATTACCACCAAGATGACCATGAGCCTTTAAATAAAATTTTAAGAATTGATCCCTTTGGAGAGCCTGTTTCCAAAGCACTTACGGAACTCTAAAAAGGGAAAGTACAAGTACAATTTTAGAGCGATTAGGTGCAGTGCAGCCTGCTTCTGATGGAATATTACTTGGTACAAAAATAATGGAACGTTGCACTTATATATATAAGTATATAAGGTTATTATAATTATTTATTTATTCGGGATAACAACAGTCGTTTACAAACGTATAACATAGATAAACATTATTGAACAATGATCAATTATAATTGTCCCAAACTAGGCAACAAAAACTATGTTTTTGTTCAAAAAAGAAATTACTGGTATAAAATATGTTAACAGAGATGGCACACTACTCCGTTTGATTTTTGCAGCTGCTTCGAATGAGAAAAACGCGATCCGTCAGCCGGGCTCTTATAGCTATCCACAATGTCATACAAATTATAACGAACAGACTTGTATAAAAAAAAACATTTGAATATTTCATGCAGAACATTTAAAAGAAAAATTAGTAAATTTGCAGAACAACGAATAGCCGGAATTTGGGTAAAAAAGCCGGATATTCTAGATTATTGAGAATTGTGTGTCCTTCTCACATGTAGAATGTTTTTAATTAAATTCAACGTCTATCAATATACAATATGTTGCGTTCTTTTGACTATTTGCTGATCTATCAAGGAAAAACTCATTCAACGTTTGCGCTATGTCCTGGGATCGCCAAATTAGGAGTTCTGATAAACAATCTTGACCAAAAAGCCTGACTAAAGTTGTTTATTTTGGCCGGACAGCCAATCAAAAGGCCGAACTATTATCCGGACGCCTGGCAACGCTACTTGGAACAAATGTAGAATTAAGAACCCGGCTGACGGATCGCGTTTTTCCCATTCGAAGGAGCTGCAAAAATCTAACGGAGTAGTGTGCCATCTCTGTTTCGCGCACGCGCGCTTACATTAATCCCTGCGAGACTGCACTACTGGTTATTCAAAATGTAAACGCAAATAAATACAATTTTATCTTGACTTAAAAAATATATGAATGAAATGTTTTTTTTTGTTTTATGTCCCAAACTAGGCCACAAAAACTATGTTATTGTTCAAAAAAGAAATTTTTGGTATAAATGTTAACAATACATAACAAAAATATGAAACTACGTGAAATTCAATTCTCTTTAACGTTGATTCACACAGATGTTTATAATGCTCTTATCAACAAATACCAAGATTAATACTGTCTAAATGTAAATAACACAGTATTCAGTATATTCGTTTGCATCACAAAAGATTGCGGAATTCCGTTTGTATGGAAAAATCATACTCCGCCTGACCCTTAAAGCAGAATAGTAAAAACTATCAGATCGATTTTGATGACATTTTGCACTCAAATACAGCTTACAGCCTGGATAATCATATATGCTATTTTTCAGCTATATGTTAGGTACTAGGTACATGTGTAGTTTAGGAAATGTATTTTGGCATTGGTTTGGAAATCTAAATTGCTACGTAAGTTTGTAATAAGAAAAATATTTCAATATTGCACGGAACGTGAAATCAACTATTCTGTTATAGTTAGTAATTAAAAGCTATTAACATATTACATTGGTTAACCTTTGATTGGTGAATGTATTCGTCAATCTTAGGTTAAGGATGGGCTACATTTTAATCGTTGTTTTGAAATACTCGATTAATAAAGCAGACTTTGTAACCTTAACATAAAAAAATACTAAAAATAACTGCTGTGTCGTGAGGGCGTTCACAAACATACATTTCACACACAAAAAGCATACCCAGAGTCAGAACAAATCTTTTCGGATCACACAAAAATTGGGGATCGATCCCACAACACCAGCGCAGTTAAAAGCATCTAATTTCAATTATTTTGTTTATGCAGCCTTAAAAACATTGATAGAACAAAAGCCAAGTTGCTCTCATTATATACTACTTAGTTAAATCATAATCTGCCTGAATACTCCATGCCCTCACATTAAACTCGATTATAGAAAACTGTTCTAAATTAAAAAAAAACAGTCTCAATAATTTTTGTACCGCATTATCCTCACATGCGCTAGTCAAATCATAATCTGCCTGAACGCTCCACGCCCTCACATTACACTCGATTATAGAAACCTCACCATAACACTTTCTCGGATGATTTTACTGCTTTCCTATGCACTATATTTAGATTGGATTACTGACACTTGATGACCTAGTCTAGTTACTTGACATTCTAGATATTCATTTTCACATTAACTTTTGTCCGCAGTTTATCTCGTCATTCAGATGAGCAATCATTTTGTGAAAAAAGATAATAATATGAAAGAGAAGGGTGAGTGACGGCTGTCAAAGGAAAAACAAAGTTTGGCGTGGACCTTAAATTAAATGGGATAAGAGCGGACAGACGATGTTATAGTTAGTAATTACAAGCTATTAACATATTACATTGGTTAACCTTTGATTGTTGAATGTATTTGTCAATCTTAGTTTAAGCATAGGCGAACGAGGCGATAAATGTGGCAGACTTAGTAATCTTTTCTTAAAAAAAACGACGCCCGCACTGGAATAACTCCTGTGTCGCGCGGGTGTTCACGAACATACATTTAACACACAAAGCACACCCAGAGTCAAAACAACGCATTGCGGCATACACAAAGATTGGTCACGTATTGGGTTCGAACCCACAACACCAGCGCAGTTAAAAGTGGCGAGGCGACCGCTTTATCCGCCTGACACAGAGGAAAAACAAGGTTTTGCGTGGCCCTAAAATTTACTGGGATAAGAGCGGGCAGATGAAGACGGTGCAAAGCCTCTCGCTAGAACTGAAAATTAGCTTTATATTTTTGCCAAAAACAGTGGCGGTGTAGCTTGGGATGGCGCCCGAGGCGACTCCTCAGTATCCACCCTCCTCCCTCCCTCCATCGAGAGCACTTCCAATTGATAACACTCTCCTGTTTTCGTCTTGTCACTCCTTAACCTCCATACTATACTATACATATACTTACATATACTAATAACATTCCATAGTAAGTTTGCAATAGCAAGACTTTAAGCTCATGAGGTGTTTTAGATGCCTGCTATTAGTTCTTTTGGATAGCAGGTTCCTGTTGCTTCGTCTGTTTCCGGTACAAACCCAGTCTCTCCGCCAGTTTCTTTTGAACATTGCTGACCTGTCAAGGAATAACTCATTCAACGTTTGCGTTTCGTCGTGGGATCGTTTTTTCCATTCGAAGCAGCTGCAAAAAACGGACGGAGTAATGTGCTATCCTATCTCTGATTTGCGCACGCGCGCTTACATTTATTCCAACGAGCACTACTCGCCGTTTAAAATGTAAACGCAAATAAAATTTATCTTGGCTTTCAAAATATATTAATGAAAACTTGACTGAAACTGTAATATTGTGTCACGAAACACGACTGTCCACTGTCACCCAAAATACAAGCTTTCTCTTAGTTAGGAAGACAGTATCAGTATCTAATGTACAAATACATTTACAACTTTAACTAATCTTGTGAACCTAGCTGTATTAATTGTGTTTGTGTCAATAAAGAATTTTTATTTTATTTTTTTTATTTATTTATTTCTTTATTTTAATACTAAACTAGACAATATAAAATATGTTTTTGTTTAACTATGTTTTTGTTCCGGGACCGCCTCCCTTTTACTACTGTCTAAATATATTTTTTTTTACATTGGATAGAACGCCAAAAGCAATTACACTATCCAATGGTCCCAATGACAAGGTACGCACTCACACAAGCACACACAGTCTCAGAACAAATATCTGCGAATCACACAAAAAAAAATCCTGTGTGGGTATCGAACCCACAACACTAGTGTAGTGGAGAGCGGCGAGGCGAATAAAAATATACCTCGTTAATAGGCACACGATTAAACTACTTTATCCACCATAAATGATATCTGGCTTATCAATCAGCAACATAAAAAACGGTTTTACTTTCATTCCATTGAAACCGGTTCATATAAATTATTTAACTATTACATCAAGCTCCCACGGTTGTTTGTAAATAAATATCTGAGAATTATGTAATGTTACTGCATAGATCTTGTATCTGAGGAATAAGGTAGATATCGACGATGGAAAACGTAATCACTGTAAGCCAAAAAAAATCAAAAATGCGTTTACATATTTTTTTATGAAAAAAAAATACTGCGTCGAATGGTCTCGGTTTTTTTTAAAATTAAAAATATGACAGTTATTCTGTGTGTTAGGTATTTTTTGTTGTAACTTTAATAAAACTGTTTATTACGATTACATTATTTTAGACTACATAAATGATTATAGTATTTGGAAATGTACTGCTCTTTTTATGTGACTTTCAACATGATTGTATAATAATTGTTATATTTTATTCATTTCATTTGAAAAGATGGTGCACATGAGTTTCTCACCAGAACTTCTCACAATGCAATACCCATCGGAGCTGGTACTTAGTTTGATTTTAATCTGATTCTAAACAGTTGGATTAAAATTAATCTAAGCATCGGTAATTCAAATCATTGTATTTAGTATAATTTAGTTTTACTTATAATTTATTTTTTATATCATTTGTTTGTAATATTTTGACGTGTTCAAGCGCCACCTGAGGCCTATGAAAATAAATGATTTGAATTTGAATTTGAAAAACCTGTGTTTAAGAGACTTTCGCGGCTTACGCCATTCTTCTCTCTTGGTCTTATGTTGAATTTCTGAAGGTAGGAATTAAAAAAAAAGCCGGTTTACGTATTATGCTAGGTGCAACACATTTGTTGAAATCGGCACTAAGTATCTATTTCAGAACCGCAATGTTTTGATTTTGACATGCAAAATACGTTACTCAATGTAAATGATATGTGGTTAGAGTACATGCATTGCATCTGGCATGTTACGTAAACTATCGTGGATGGAATTTATTACTAAATATACCGAAAAGTGATTGTTGGTGAACTTGATTCTTCATCGTCGTGTCGATGGCAAGTCAAATTTTATTTTGACTTGCCATCGTGGTGAAAGGATTAGCCAATTCGCTTTGGAGGATTCGCGAATTGCCCAGGGTGCGCCGGACGTAGGGAATCGTTGTGTACGTCACTCGGGGAGGCTTCTTTTATGCACCCCGGTGAACTTGATCATCTTATGACACATATCATTACGCCTATATTACTCAGAAGGCTGTGGCAGAGGTACATAACACCCCTATTTCACCATGTTTAGGTCTCAGGTATGCATAAACTCATAAACACTTAAACTTATTTATTGGTAATTATAATTACATGTCATTACAGTCAATAGAAAAATTAACACAATTAAATTTCAAAACAATAATAATAATAAAATAGAATAAAAAAATAAATATCGATTAATAAATAATAATCATAATTATTGTCTCAATTAGAGAATAAAGTCATTGTTATTAAAAAATATATATATTATTATTTATAGATAATATATCCAACAAATAAATGTCATTTAAAAATTATTGTTTACTAATTCTCTACAGAATACATATAATAATGCTTGTTCGGCGAGCCATCGCTTCAGTCGACTTTTAAAGCCGGCATCCGTTGAAGCGTGTCTTATAAGGGATGGTAACTTATTGATATAATTTATTGATATAATATATTATATAATAATTCTTGTTAAATGCAAATAATTTCTTATTATCTAAGCAAAAACTACCGCTTTATTTTCTTTCCAAAATGTCCATCCTAAGGTTGCCTGGAAGAAATCGCTTTAAGCGATAAGGCCGCCCTTTGTACATTTTTTCTGTTATTTTCTTTCTCTTAAGTTTCTTTTGTCATGTGAAATTATGTATAAATAAAGTATTTTCTATCTATCTATCTATCTATACACTGTCGGACCCATGACATACGTAGTTTTTGATGTTTTTGTTAACGTGTGGGACACGGCAGAAACCTTGTCCCGATTACGGGTTTGGTACGTATGCACACTTCCGATCTTTGTGTACTCATCCGCGTTCTGCCTAACGAATACTGCGACCTGAGCTACTATAATATGCCATCTACCTCTGTGCTACTAAGAATTTCGTGTCAGGCGAATCCCAAATAACAATTCTGCCCAACCCCGGCATCGATCGAGCTACCTCGCGGTAAGAGGCCGCTTTTTTTGTTCAGGGTTTGTTTTCTATTGCTAATTAGTATTTTATTGTATACAGTAGGTGCCCTGCAGAAGACACTTTTCTTCAGGAGAGCAGTTCGATATGCACCTGTGCTTTACAAATTTGGTATTTAGATCTGATGTTTACATTTCTCATTCTACTTTCATTTAGAGATGGAAAAAGATGTAAATTTGTTTTAACAAAGATGGCTAATTCCAATATATATGATAAGATAACATAGCGTTGTAATGTTATATATCGGTGTTAGAGATATCGCTTGCAACTATCTTGCAATAGTGAGCAACATCTAAGTAAACAAGTTAGATTTGAGAGCCTCTCTCTGCATTTTAAGTTATGTGCAATGTACCTTGATGTGTGCAAAAACTATGCAATATTGGGTATTACTCATATTTTCAGCGACTGTGATTTTTAACGTCATATGTAGGTAACGGACGTGTATTTTTTATTTGACATTGCAATATTAAATTTGAATTGTATTTATTTTTTTAAGTTTACATTGTTGACATTTTATTATTTTTGTACTCTTATTAGCATTTTTTATTATTTATGATTATTTTGGGCATTTGTATTATAATTGGAATTAATATCTGAAATTGAATGTAGAATTGAATTTTTGTGATAATATTTGAAACTAATGTTGTATTACATACTCTCTTGAAAATATATCTGTAATGACGTGTAATCCAATTACCAATAAATGAGTTTTTTGAGTTTTAGTTCACCTGATGGTTAGTTGTTCCTACAATGAACATCAACAATCCAAAAAAGATTGTAGATGCATTGCTTCATTTCGAGGACTACGGTGTTATGCCTCATGTGCTAGTAATTTCGGGACCTGATATCAACACCAAAATGGAACACACTGCAAGCAAGCACTATTTGGCGGCAGGTTAAAGGTGAGACGGTGGTGCAGCCGGCTGACAAGACCTCTACGAATATAATAAAAAAGAATTTTTATGAAGCAAGAGATGTATCAAAAAATCATAGCTTATGGCATTCCATTGTCTCTGCCTTCTCCCTGGGGATTAAGGCGTGAACCGCGAGGTTCACCGCGAGGGTTTGATTCCTGGGTCGGACAAAGTGTTATTTGTGAACTTTCCGTCAGGAAATTCTCAATAGCAGTGCCCAGTGGATGGCAATAGGCTTACCCCGTACCCCATAGGACTTAATCATAACAGGTGAAATGTAGGTGTTGTACACCTCTGCCACACCCTTCTGGGTAATATAGGCTTTTTTTATGTACTCTATGGGCGTGATATTATGTAATGTTATTATGTATGTAACATAGATTTAATAGCCTCTCTCTGCATTTTAAGTGACGTGCAATGTACTACGAACTGCAATAACTATGCAATATTGTAGGTGTTACTTATTACCGCCTAAATTACTTCATCTACATTTTTACCGTATGTTTCAGCTATTTCAGGTCCATTACTAAAAAGATTTCGTCTTAAATTTATTTTATTTGGAAAACTTACAGCTATAAACTTACAGATTAAAAGAAAAAATAAACACAATGAAGGCCATTTACAAGTTTCCACTCATAGAAGTAAAGAAAATAGATACATACTGGTCGGTACAGAGTAACAGATATAAATATAAGATTACATCAATACAAAATATTAAATACACAAATTAAATAAACAGCATATCAAATCTAGAAGGAAAAATTACAAATTACAAAATTCAAGGCGAAGATGATAGATACAAATTTAAATTATGAATAAATAAAGAAAATGGAGAACAAGTAAATACCGCAGACATCAGCCGAAAAAGTTTTCACCAATATATGCTTTAGATGAGAAACACTGGTATGAAATAGATCCAAGTCATAGTCACGTGTTAAGCAATTGTATGATTTACATACTCGAATGAAAAATGAGTTTTGCCTGTATGTGCTTCTCACCAAAGAAATGTGCAAAAGCTTGGGCTGCCTCAACCTTGTCGGATGAGTAACAAGACCGATCTTCTCCAATAGTTCAGGGCAGTCTACTCTACCGTTTACTATTTTATGGAGATATATAATGTCAGCTATGCGCCTGCATTCATGTAGTGGTAGTATATGGAACCGACTTAACTACAGCTTTTGCTTTACTTAATTCTAGATGATGTTTTACCCGCGTTAAACGTTATTATGGCCGGTGTCCGCAAGTTATCTATTGATATTTTGCGTAAACTAACTTCTAACTTCTTCTTCTTCGTCGTGTCGGTGGCTGAGTCAAATTTTATTTTGACTTGCCATCGTGGGAAAGGATTAGCCAATTCGCTTTGGAGGACTCGCGAGTTGCCCAGGGTGCGCCGGACGTAGGGAATCGTTGTGTACGTCACTCGAGGAGGCTCCTTTCATGCACCCTTCTAACTTCAACTTCAACTTCTAACAAAAAACCCGTAAATTAACCCTCTTATAAATATAACATTAATTCATTTATTCTTATTCAAGTGTAACTATCCAAAATGTCGTTTTATTACTTCTAAAATGACGTAATTCCATACAACCACCCCTCATTTTACCCCTTTTCGAAGTAGAATTGCCACAAATCCCTTCTTAGTGCGCCCCTACGCCATGTAAGGAACCATTATGCGAAATTATAAGTTCATAGCCCTAGCGGTTTAGGCTCTGCGTTGATTACAATTATATAAGTATAGACCTTTAGAAAAATAATAGTTAAAAAAAACTAAAAAACACGCTTTTAGAGTACTTCTAACCAAAAAGTGAAAAATAATTCCTAATATAAGCTGAAAAAAGCGTGGGTTGCTCGATAGACGAAAAATATGGCACAGAGCTAGTTTTATTAAACTATAATTTATTTTCTACTTTTTAGTTTGGTTTACTTATAAGAGCGTTTTTTTAAAAAAAAAATATATTTTTTAATTTTTTTATCGAATTATTGCATTGTCATCTGTCCGTTTAAAGTGGGTCAAATTGGAGTCCAAAGGAGTCGGTTACATACATACACAAGGGCGTCGCCAGCCGATGGCGCAGGGGGGGGCAAGTTGACTTTACCTACTACAATTCATACTTTTCTCATTCTCTATGAATAATTTACGGGTGATCTGAGGTCGGGAAGGGGAAGAGGGGGATTTTTAAGGGTAAAAAACGGTTTTTCTCAATTTCCGGCAAAACTAAAAGTCCTATGGAAAAAAATCGAATGGCAAAGTTGTTGGTAATAAAAAGATCTAAAACTTTTGTATTTTTTTTCATATAATCTCAAAATTTATGTAAAAATTAAAAAAAAACAAGTTTTTGGTTTTTTATTTTTATCTTTTACAAACAATAATTTTTTCACGAAATTTGGTGAAAACTTACCTTTTTTGCTCCAAATACGCTGTAATTTATTTGATTAGAGAAATATTTTTTTTTTTTTCCTTATTTTGAATTAATATCGAAAAAGCACCCTAATTTCAATATATCAGCTTTTTTCAAAAAGTTGGTATGTTTTCTGTTCGTTAAAATCTGTACATTCCGATGGTGAAAAATATATATAATTATGTTACTATAGTAAATCTTCACAGAAAATGCAAAACAAAGATCGAACAAACTATTAATATATACAATTTTGAGCTATTTACAAACAAATAAGTACATAAGTTTAAGTTAAGATACTTCTTATTTATCTTATCTTCACCAGTTCCAATGGTGTTTCGAAGTGGCGAGTTTGCCTGCTGCTTCCCCACTCCCCCTCTCCCGCTTCAACGATAGAGTAGAGCAGATCGTAGTTGAGCGTACGGAATATTAGGAGTGGAATTGGTGAATTCATTTGAGTTTCGATGTACGGGAATGATTGTTCAAGGCTTGAACTTCAAGCAAATCAACTCAAAGACTTAGGACTTTGGTTGCATTATATTTGGCAACTTTTTTAGAATCTCTAGGGGGGGGCAGCTGCCCCTCCCTGCCCCCCCTTGGCGACGCCCTTGTACATACAGGTGAAGCTAATATAAGCGTGTTAAAAAATGACTTTCCTTAGATTATCAAACTACCCCACTTTCTCCTTCCTATCTGACCATCCAAAGGTTGCCTGGAAGAGATCGCTTTATGCGATAAGGCCGCCCTTTGCATATTGTTGTTGTCTTAATTGTGTTAACTTGTATTTTTTAAGAAAATGGTAGGTAGGTATGTATGCAAATAAAGTTTTTTCTATTCTATTCTATTCTATATTTGAAAATTGATCGTAATTTTTTTTTGGTTATTTTCTATTTACCACAACCACTAATTACAATTGTACAACTTGTTATGTCTATAACTTTGTTTCACTCGTTGTATAAACATCCCTTTTACAGTAAAAGAGTAAAAGTAATTATACAAGAATATTGTTATACAACTGTTCAACAATCTAGTGGTAGTGGGCCTCTCACCGCGAGGTTCGATTCCTGGGTTGGAAAGTGTTATTTGTGAAGTTTCTGTCAGGCAATGCACAATAGCATCACGGAGTTGGAATTGTGCCCGGTGTATGGCCATAGGCTCACACCCTGAAGATATTGTACACATCTGCACCATCCTGTTATGTTTTACAATTCAATAAACACAACCTTAAATAAGCTACAAAAAACATTACAGTTCAGTAACTATACAACTGTCCAACAATCAACCAAATAGATAATATGTATAGTTATTTGTGCAACAAGAAAGCAATTCTTATTTTCTTCGAGTGCTAATTATGGATACCGAATAAGCAAAAGCTTCTATAATACAATCACGATCGTTGCGAGAGATTCTAGGTTAGAATCTTGAGCGCAAAGAGCGACTCAAAAGCACGGGATGTATGTAAATAACTTTGATCTCGTGTCACACATACAACTTCTCACCACAGCACCTCGGAATAGTTCTGCTTAGTTTTGGACTAGATGACGTGGTGTGATTGTTGTTTGACATTAAAAAATATATAAAAAGGCGAGCAGTGAGAAAATCTCAACTTTGCTCCGAGCGAGAGCAAAATCGAGTTTTGCTCTCGGTTCTTATAAATACAACAAAGAACGAATCGAGCTGCTGAGGTGAAAAATAATTATCTTCACAATCAGACATTAATTACTTTATAAAATTTAAAACAAAACCCTGGGGCCTTCGATAACAGATAAGCAGTAATCAACAATACTTCATTCGGTGATGTAAGATGATGTAAGCAACGCCTTGAGCGAAAGTAAGTGGGGCAATTTGTTTTATTATTATTATTTAGTAGTGCATAACAAAATAACTTGGATCAAAACATTGATAATAGAGTTAGATTAGAATAATAGTTAAGAATAGTTTAGAATATTTATAGATAAAACTGATTATACACTAACTACTTTTAACTAACTTTAACTACTTTTTGATTGAGTTTGAGTTTTAAAATTTCTTTATTGGCATAAATAACATTGAATTAGTAATAACTGTTATACACTAAGTACATACAATTATACACTGTGTTTTTACCAGGCTAAAAAGCGCCTCCCAAAAACTTGGCACTGATTAATATAGTGTTAAAATAAAAATAAAATAATTCAGTACATACGGTAGGTAGTAGGAAAAAAAAATGACATGCAGTATTTTTTATAGATAGCATTTGATACACTTTTAACTGTACAACAAAAACTTTGGCGCTAATAAAAGCAACATATAAATATTTCTTAGTTAAAAACCGATCTCAGTGATCATTGATTAACAAAAGAATTTTAAGCTTAAACTAAGAAGTGAAGAAGATTGAATCATTTATTTACGGTTTGTTTTTAAAGCATTAAGCTGTGTACAAATCCAACTCTGTGCTGCTATTGAGAATTGCCTGGCGAAAAAACGTCAAAAAAGCAGCGATAGCCAAGTGGGAGACCGTAGGACTGCGAAGTTAAAGGTCTCGGGTTCGAACCCACGGCACACACCTCTCGTCTTTTCGAAGATATGTGTATATTTATCATATAAATTGTCGCTTGCTATCGGTGAATGAAAACAACGTGAGGAAATCTGCATGCCTGAGAGAGCGTAAAAAGTGCTCGAGGGTGTGTGAGGTCTACCAATCCGCACTTGGCCAGCGTTGTAGACTATGGCCTAACCCTTGTCATCATGAGAAGAGGCCCGAGCCCAGCAGTGGGACATGTATTAGATACAAGGCTGCTATTATTATCTACAAACTGTTTTTGTGGATTGTCATATAATTTATATATATTTTGAAGAATGAACCCCACAACACAGGTTATCCTAGTGTGAGGCTCAGTGACACTGTCTACGTCAGAACCACTGTATATACAAAATAAAAAATGAAATTAAAATATCCATCCTGTAGATACCATCAGGTGTACCACACGTTCGTTCACTACATAAGTCGTATCTTCCGAACCCGAATTGTGGTCGGGTTCTAGTCTATGGGTTTAGCTGACTATCAATATTTTACGTGAAGCGACTGTCGCACAATGGTCCGGATTTTCAAAAAAGTGGACAGAGGATCGAAAATGCATATTTCACTTAACAAACAATTGTTTTGTATAGGAAATTGAACGCTGAATTATTACTTATTACTACAATTTTGCATGACATGCCGTAGCAAATTTATTAGAATTTATAGCGTTGCCGTATCTGACGTCGTATATAATAATAATATAATAATAGCAACCCTGTATTTAATACATGTCCCACTGCTGGGCTCGGGCCTCTTCTCATGATGAGAAGGGTTAGGCCATAGTCCACCACGCTGGCCAAATGCGGATTGGTAGACTTCACACACCCTCGAGCACTTATTAGGCACTCTTAGACATGACGGTTTCCTCACGATGAACGATAATTTATATGATAAATACACACATATCTTCGAAAAGACGAGAGGTGTGTGCCGTGGGTTCGAACCCGAGACCTTTAACTTCGCAGTCCTACGGTCTCCCACTAGGCTATCGCTGCTTTCTTGACGTCGTATAAAGAACAAAAAAGGAAAAAAATATATCTAAACCACACCTCAAATGCATCGTCAGTATATCTAATTTGCAATACTCTACCTACACTGCACAGACATCTCAAATAATTAGACGTTTGTTCAATCCACGATTATCTGCGCAGGCGCCATTATGTAACGCACGCACACAGAGAAAGTAAATGTAGGGTTGGCACAAATAGTACCAGACACTTTTGGAAGTAACACTTTCGATAGTAACACTGAGTTGGTGTGAATGTAATAGTTTAACTAATGCATTTTTGACGCGAAGATTTTATTCTATAATTAGCTTGGGAAATGGCATTTTGCCGTCCTATCTTGTTTTTTTTCGTAAGAGTAAGTAAACAAAATCGACTTCCTTAGGTATAATTTGTAGTGTTTTCGACAATCGTGATCTACTTTGCTGCTAAAAATTGTGTCGTGGAGTATTAATGGATGAAAACTGTACCACTAAGACTCTCTAATTACTATTTATTATACTATCATAATGAAATAATTGAAATCGCTGGTGAATCCAGTAATTCTCGAACAAGTAAGGCAAAAGAAAGATATAATTTTTACTTACATTTCAAATGTGGTCGGAGCTCTTGTGCGGATGCGTCGCTACATCTAATAGGTGATGTTATGCTTTATGTGCCAATTTAGGGTCTGATCCAGGGTGTAGCTACCGCCGTACCTGTCGAATGGGGGCCCCTGGAATACGAGGGCCCCCAAAGTGCGTAAGTTAGAAAGTAAAAACCTAATAACTTTGTTGGGACAAGAACGCCTACAGACCTCTCAGTATTGTCCATAAAGTACCTACTAAATACATCATCAGCTATAATTTATTATATATACTATAAGACTGTATAATATTTAATTTGAATTGTTTGTAAAATTTATGGTAAAAGTGACAGATAGATAATTATGATGAATAAATATAATTTTATGCAAACATTTTTCTATTTTGTATGAAATATTTACCCATAAGGGCCTCCAAATATGTTTTGTGCCCCGCCAAGGAACAAAACGCCACTGGTCTGATGACACCACCAAACCGGCACACACCACTGCTGCTGCGGCACTGCTATTTGGAGATGCTTCCAACCTCGATCTTGATCACTCGGCTCTACCACCATTTGCAATATTTTGTGCTTAGATCTTGTAACTATCATTTACCATCAGGTGGACTACATGCCAGTTCACTACGGTAAAATTCATTATTTTAACGTTGACCGTGGCAACCCTAACACCACTGGTTTGAACGCGTGCGACGGCTATTAAGATTCCACACAAGCACTTACACAAAATTCCTAACTTATTTCCTGTATGTACATACAATACACGGTTCGTGCTTGTCAATGAAGTAAAACTATGTTATATTATGTCAGTCAAAATTTTGTTATGCAACTAGAGAAGCTATGAAATGATCTGGGATATGGATAATTGGAGTTGATTGATGCTTTTTGGTTTTGACAGACGGATTGAGGCTCAATGGTGTTAAGTTTGGGTATTTAAAGGACAGTAGGTTTCTGTTAGTTTAATATGAAAGCAGGTAAAAGTAAACTGTGGTTAAGTTGGTAAAAAACTTCAATATGGCCGTATGGCCGATAAATTAAGATGTTGATGTAATGATGTATGAGACTAAAATAAAAAATAATCTAAAACTGTTCTAAACCATCACTATATTAGAATTAAGAGTTAACAGACAGGTATTAATAGTAATAATTCCCAGTATGCTTTTTTAATTTGCCGCGTTTTTCAGCGTTGTGTTTTCTCAACTTGACAAACAACAAACCCAAACCCGTTTTTATATTAGACTGCTAGCCTTTATCGTATATTGATTGAGTATAGATTTTTAGCGCTTCAGATTTTTTTTTAAACGTACCTATGATGGTTTATTTTGATGGATTTCTAAACGCAATGACATTTGATTTCTTTTCAATAATTGACAATTATGACTTTGACAAAAAGTGTCCGCAGCCAAGTCGTAAATACACAAAAAAATCTATATTTCTAACAATTGTGTTAATTTATTATGTTTGTGTAACCATAAAATAGCAAAACAATCATGGATACGACTAATATTTCGATAAAAGGAGCTAATATCGCCCCAAACATGGCCGTAAACGCCGTTTTACTGCCGAGTCAAGAGCTGCCTGCAGAAACCCCAATCGTATCGGGATACGATTGGGAAAATGGCACAGATTACAATAAAATACTCGAGAGCTACGTCCACTCGGGCTTCCAAGCCACAAACTTCGGTCTAGCCGTGCAAGAAATCAACAAAATGTTAAAATGTCGGGCTGTACCTTTAACTGAAGATACCAGCGACCCTTATGAAGAGGATTCGTTTATCAAGAAGAAAACTAACTGTACTATATTCTTGGGATATACCTCAAACATGATCTCGTCAGGATTACGCGATACTCTAAGGTTTTTGGTCAAAAATAAGCTTGTAGACTGTGTAGTGACTACTGCTGGTGGTATTGAAGAAGATTTTATCAAATGCCTCGCTCCTACTTATGTAGGTGACTTTAATTTAAGCGGGAAACTGTTAAGAACCCGTGGTATTAACAGAATTGGTAACTTATTAGTTCCAAACGATAATTACTGCCGATTTGAAGAGTGGGTGACTCCGCTACTTGATGAAATGGTTGATGAACAGATTCGCGATGGAACAGTATGGACTCCTTCGAGAGTAATAGCTAGATTAGGCGAGAGAATTAACGATGAGAGTTCTCTTTGCTATTGGGCATGGCGGAACAATATTCCGGTGTTTAGTCCAGCGTTAACTGATGGTTCGCTAGGAGATATGATGTATTTCCACTCATTCAAACGTCCTGGGCTTATTATTGACATATTGAGTGATCTAAGGAGGTTGAATACTATGGCTGTGAAAGCCAATAATACAGGTATGATAATTTTAGGAGGTGGATTAGTCAAACACCACATCTGCAATGCAAATTTGATGAGAAATGGGGCAGATTATTCAGTATACATAAATACTGCAAGCGAGTTTGATGGCAGTGATGCAGGTGCAAGGCCTGATGAAGCAGTGTCTTGGGGCAAGATTAGACCAAATGCTACACCAGTGAAGTTGTATGCGGATGCTACATTGGTGTTCCCATTGATTGTTGGTCAAACCTTTGCTAAGCATCATTTTAGTAATAAAAAGAATGTTTAAAATTTTATCTTTGTTTTATTTGTAAAATATTTATCTTAGTTTTTGTGACCCTCCACACTCTTGTTTGACAAAAAAAAATGTTTGCTGGTATCTTAAACAACTCTGTACTCCTGCCTTACGCAATATTTTGAACTAAAGCATTAGTAAACACATCACACAACAATAACAACATAACATAAAGCATCATATCACTAACTTATCTTATTGATAAAGTTGTTTACAATCAATACCAATTTTGAGATGTCATAAATGTTTTTAACCAATTTATTCAGTAATCTATTCTTTCTAACTTTTTTTTGCTCTCTGAGCTTTGAACTGCTGAAAATGCAATTAAAAATATTTGTAACATGATATTGCCATCTATGAGTGAAAAGTCGAACTATTGCATAGTTAGTGACCTCTGTTGTGTAGTAGTAGTACTACATTTATCTTACTGCCATCTAGTAGGCAAATGAGAAATGAATATTTTTATTCTAGCAGTTTTCTTTATTTGTGAATAAATTATAACATTTCCATTAACTACATTATAATTCTTAATTTTACGTAGTTATTAATCACGAAACTGTAAACTAGTACGTAAAAATAATAATTTCTTGCCAATTTACGAAAAGGTTTCCGAACTGAACGGTGTGAATGAACTGTCAAATATGCAATGAAGTTAGCTGCTGTCTGGATTCCCTAAATTACATTAGTGTGCGTCCGTGAGCAGCTTTTATATCAATGTGTGTTGTCTGTGAAAGCGGCTTTGAAGCTCCGACTTGCGAGTTCATTTGCTCAACTTTGTTCGTATTCGGCATAGTACCGCGGCCGGTCGTGTTATCTGCATTTTGTTTACATCCACTTTAAACATCCAAACATGCTTCTGCCTCACATAAATTAAACAAAAACGGACATGAACTGCCTAAGAAACAAGTTTTAGTACTAAATGTGGTAATTTTGTCTGATAAGTGTTGCAAAATGTGCGAGATGCGTTCGTTTTTACTGGTTATGCTGCTTCTATCCGGTAAGTCGCATCCTTTGAGCCCTTTGGTGGTCTATTTATAGGTCCTTACGGTCATGCCGTGCAGATATTAATGGGAATTTGTTAGAATACATAATTTGTTGCACGTTTCTGAGTAAGCCGATACGCTTTGATGTTGACAGTGTGCGGAAGTTCTGAGAATGCCCTTGCCTCGTTTGATGTTATTATGAACTGAGACGCGTGTTTTTATGACTCGTTTTGAATTTAGAATGCCGGTTGTTTAATTTCTTTACTCGGTTACTGGTCTTTGTAGTCATACGTTGAATATTCGTTAAAAGTTGTATGAATTCAAATTAGAAAACTATTTAAATTAGCTTTGAGTTATTCTCAAAATACCTGTAGCAATCCTGAGGAATCTGTGTAGATATTTCATGTCTACATTAAAAATTAAAATGTCCTTAAGAAATTAAATTGTAATTGAGAGTGAAGTACCCTATTATTGACATCAGAATGTTTGTGCACATTTAATTAAAAAGGAATAAATCCTTAATATTTTCTTGCTTTATGTCCGGAAGAAATCAATTCTATCTATATAATGGTACCTTTTTAAAGGGTAAATAAAATGTGTTATTTACAAATTATTATTATTATTAAATTTAAAATAGGTATGTACCTAAGCTTTGATTTTTATATTTTTATTAAAAACATATATTTTATATCTACCTCATTATCATGTGCACTTTTCCTTTAGTAATATGCCTTACTATAGTAGCCACATATTAGAAAATTTCAGTGCTTAGAATAAAGCTACATTAAGACAATACAAAAGCTTGATAGCAAATATAGATGAATTTATATTTATGAAAACAAAAATATTTTGTGTATTTTTTGCCAATGACACAGTAAGTTGTTTTTTATCTTTGGATTAAAACTTAAAGAATGCTGGAATTGTAAACAATTTTAATTTAACCTACCTTGTTATCAATGCTGCTATGCATTTTTGCTCGTTAACATTAAAGTACACATTGTTTCTTGACACCACAGTGATATGATCGTTGACAATACTTGGCTCAAGTTACTTAACAACACAGCTACTGCTACTGACATACCAGACAATATTTGCCAGCAGATATACAATTATGATGGTATTTTTTTTTATACTACACCTACGTAGAAAGTACCTCTTTGCAGTATCTAATACGGAGAATATCTATAAAAGAAAGTTAGTCTTTTCAGACCATGTAATGTATGTTAGAGGTCTGAAATATTACTCCTAAATTCATTACTCCCATGGGAGTAATGAACTTTTTTTTAAATTTCTTTTTTTTTTTCATTTTGTTTTCTGTACTTTTTGGTAAACCATAAATAAAAAAGAATATTAAAAGAATAAAATAACTACTTTTATAAAAAAAAATAAATTAATGTAACTTAATTATATAATAACTCCATAAATAAACCACTAAAATCACTATTATTACCTGTTACAAAATAATTACAAACGTTTTTTCACAAATCAACTTCATAAAGTGTAGCTGGCTGCATGCGATTGTTACCCGTGTCTCTATGCGCGTATGAAAGAAGAAATTGTGAAATTTTTTGCATTTCGCTCCAAATTCCTCATCATTTTAAAACTTTTGAATAAACAATTTGTTGCAAGAACTTAATATGTCGAGTGATAGTGATACTGACGATTTAATGACTCCGGAGGAATTGAAAGTAACTGCTCAAGCAGTGATTGAGGACCTCTTACCACAAAAGTCAAGGATCAGATATAATAAAGCGTATGCAGATTTTCTGCAATAGAGAAGTGAGAAAAATGCACAATCTTTTATTTACCTTGTAGGTGTAGTATAAAGCACTATGTATAACTCGGGCGAAAGTTTGATATCTTTCGGGTGTATTAAGGCTCAAACTACACCCTCAATGAAATCAACTACTTTCATCCCTTGGTGTACAATGTACTATTTTACTTTATTATGTGATAACTAAAGGCCATAAACATCATATTCCATAAAAGTAGTTCCACTTCATCTGAGGACTATGCCTCATATGCCAGTAATTTCAAGGCCTGATCTCACCACCTAACCGGGACAGTTGAAAGTGAGACGGTGGTGCTGCCACCCTCTAACTTTTCACATTATTAATTTTATTATTAACCTATACATAAAAATTTACATTGAAATGTTGTGGAATTCTAAAAAAATATTTTTATTAAGACCTAAAATTTATTATAGACCTATAAACATCCATTACATTACCAGAATAAGATTGCCTTGTCTTATCATGTATTAAGATTCCATAACAATTTGTGAGTAATGGCCAAAAACAAACCACACCAAAATGATCTGCTATAATTTTTAATCTTTAGTCCAAATTAAACCTTTTTCTTGAGCATTTATAATGTTTGATTAACAAAACTTGTAATATAAACCCTCAGTAATCTTTCTAAATTAATGTTAACTAATCATTTCATGTATCAGTAGATTATACCAAAAAATCGATTGAAATGGATCCCAAAATACATTCAAATTCATAATAGGAAATTTAGCAAATGTTTATTTTAATTAGGTTTTTTTACTTTTTGCCCCGATTCGACCAGGTAGCGACCCATTGTGCTCCGCCCACGGCGCCTCTGCCCAGAGGTACAACCGTCGCCACGGGAGACAAAACTAATTAAAACTATTAAATAGAGCATTATGATTTATTGACACTACAGCTGTCGTGAGCTATGTCATTATTATGTTAAAATAAATAAATAAA
This sequence comes from Hypena proboscidalis, assembly GCA_905147285.1. Lineage (NCBI taxonomy): Eukaryota > Metazoa > Arthropoda > Insecta > Lepidoptera > Erebidae > Hypena > Hypena proboscidalis. Next base: position 11,160,796 of record LR990152.1, read on the forward strand.
TAATTTGATTTTTTTACATTAGAACGCCAGAAGCAATTACACTATCCAATGGTCCAAATACACACATTCACTCACACAAGCACACCCAGTCTCAGAACAAATCTTTGCAAATCACACAAAAATTTGTCCCATGTGGGGATCGAACCCTCAACACTAGTGCAGTGGAGAGCGGCGAGGCGACCGCTTAAACCACTACACCACACGTGCAGACAAAGTTTAAGTTTTTAGGTAGGGAGGTATAGGTAAAATCAGGGATCTTGACGGTTTTGAAGTTAGCTGCAGATAGCTGCTTGACCAATTGACGAGCACCGTACTCGATCGTGGCTAACTTCAAAATCGCCTAGATAATTTTATCTATACATTAGGTAATGTTTAAACAAAAACATTTTAATAACTTATATTTTAAACATGGTGTCCTCGTTATTAAATTAGCAGGCGTACTTTATAATTGCCTCGTTGGTTTAGTGGTTAGTTAGCGTATGCCGCCTTTCACCGGGTTCGATTCCCGAGTCCGGCAAAAGTAACAAGGAGATGGAATTTTGTCCGGTGGATGGCGATAGGTTCGTCCCCTGAGAGCCATAAACGTAACAGATGAAATGTTGGTGATACACACGTTAGCCTTCTGGCTAATATAAGCTTAATGTTATGATATATTACGTATTTTATAACTTTTACTATTCTACGTAAATATTCGTGCCAAATTCATTAGTTTATTGTATTTCTTTTTTTACCCATAATTATGTAAAATGAATATGTCTCTGATCTAGCTATTTGAATCAACTCTCATCTATTTGAATCAACATCAAGCCGAGGTCGTGGATTCGATTCTCACTTAAGACAAATCTTTGTGTGCATGAACATGGTGGTTTGTCTTAGTCCCTATGTATAATAAGTATGTATTTACAAAAGAAAAGTATATATGTATTAGTATCAGTTATTCTAGTACCCATAGTATAAGCTCTGCTTAGTTTGGGACTAGATGGCGGTGTGTAAGTTGTGAAATATTTATTTATTTATTTATAACTCTGCTGATACAAGGTCTCAGGTTCAAACCAATTAGCCTTTTATATAAATATCTTAACTAAATAACTAATTAAGTACTTGAACGATATCTTTTATGTATTACCGCCGATAAAAGCTATACGCCGACAAACGATAATGCCAGTATTTACTTACTGATAAGTTGTCATATTCTTCCATGTTTAATCAATTTATAAAATAAATGCATGTTAATCTAATATAGAGATTGTAATCGACCAGATGGCAGCGTAGATAGTGTGCCTACCTGCGACACCGAGGTCGCGGGTTCGATTCCCGCTTAAGACTAATCTTTGTGTGCATGAACATGGGGGTTTGTCTTAGTCTGGGTGTTTCTATGCATAATAAGTTTGGACTTACAAAGGAAAGTAAGTATATATGTATTAACATCAGTTATTCTAGTACCCATAGTACAAGCTCTGTTTAGTGTGGAACTTGATGGCTTTGTTTGTAAGTTGTGAAATATTAAAAAGAAAACACGCAATCTTGATAAGGCAGTTTGATTACAAATAATACGGTCTATATCACGATATTATTTTTAATTATTTTTCTTTGATTACACCGAATATAATAAGGTACTAAATTACCTATTTATAATATAACTAGCTTTTACCTGCGACCTCGTCCGCGTAGAGTAAGTTAAGTTAAGTATTAACTGCTCTCGCGTGCTTTGACCTCGCTCCCATAGAGTTCAGCGTAATGATAAATATCAAAAAACCTTAATGGATAGTTAAACTATAAAACACAAAAATAATTATCAAAATCCGATCATAAGTTCCCGAGATTAGCGCTAACAAACAAACAAACTAACTTTCACCCGCGGTTTAGTCTGCGTGGTAGGTACATACATAAAAAGTAGCTTATGTTACGCGCCTTGTAGTCACTTACTTGCATATATTTTTTTTTCAAAATCGGTCTAGCCGTTTAGACGATTAGCCAAAACAAACAGACCGACAGACAAAAATTTAAAATTGTATTTTAGGCATTGGTATCATGCAAATAACTATAATAACTGAAAAAAATTGTTATTTCGACATTAAAAACAGGCACTTCAATTTTATTTATTTGTATTGATATTTAAATACGAACTGTAAACGCTTGTTTTCAATTTATTTACAAAAGAAATTTACAAACTTAAATATTAAATAATACTAAAAATAAAATCATACCTAACTATGTACAACTGAAATAAAAATATAAATAAAAAATATAAAAAAGTTATGCATCAAAAAAAATTTTCGCATCAATGTCAAAAGGCAATGCCCAAAAACTGTATCGCCAAAACCCTTGTGTCACGAATATAAGATAGTAAATAATTTCTAGTTTTGTGTAAGACGATTATCTAGTAATAAGAGACATAACTTAAGTGGGATTTAATAAACAAAAGAGATTTTCTATTTAAACATGAAGGATGAACTAGAATCTAATTTTGTTCTGATAGAATTATCACGTTTTTTGTACTTGTTTACTAATTTTTTTCATGACATCCCAGCTTACTATGAAAATAACTGGCTTAAAATTAAACTTTCATATTATTTTACATACAATACAGCAGTTTTTATCTTGACAAAGCCACGGAATAGATAGCACAGCAGCGATAAACAATCCCATAGTCGATTGGTTGTAAAGGGGTATCCTTTTACAAAAGTTCTGCCACTGAAACAATCAATTCTAATGCATTTAGACCCGTTGTTAGTTGATTTGCTTATAGAAGTGGCAACAACTTTTTTTTTTAATTTGCATATCTAAAAAGCCAGACGATACAGATAAAACTGTAAGTAAATTACCGCACTCAAGACATCCCCATTACACGGATAAGCAATCAAGAAATCATTGCTAACAAACGCGGCACAAAACAAGTAAAAACGGGGATGTAGCCACCCCTAGGGCAACCTGAGCCCCAGTAGGGGTGCGCTACTATAAAACCCGACATATTTACGAGGTCTGACTCCCTCCCACTCTAGTTTGGCGTGGTGTAAGTTGTAAGCGGTTGTTTACTTTTAACATCGGCGCTACAAAAAACAATTATTTCGGCCGGTTCGTAAACAGGATTAATTAGCAATACAACTTGCTGGTAATTATTAATTTTAATTCACATGTGCGATGGTAATTATTATTTCCAATTGAACTGTGTCTAGCTATGTATACCCGCTGCACTGCTGAATATACATTGTATTTCAACTTCTTATTGTATATTTTTATAGAATTTAGCTACGCTTAGCAAATTATACACAGGATTTAAATTTTTCAACTGTTTCTTATTAATTTTGCTAAGTATAGCTAAATGCTACAAAAATATACAATAAGAAATTGAAATAAGTTGCGCCTTCAATCTTTACAAAATTTGTGCTGAATGTAACTTCGCTATGTCTGTATCCTACAAACCAACATGGCGATACACTACAAACTTAAGATAGGAACAAATGGATAAACGTTTTTTTTTCAACTGTTCCTCGACGATCGAGAAGAAACGACGTCATATGACGTTGTCTAGAAAGACAACATACCCTAAAACAAGATGGATACTCTATCCTTGTTCTCTCGTCCTTGTTTCTTGCTTTGTTGGCACCAGTACTGTAATATTGCCCATAATAATGAAGCAAAGACCGCAACATACTTCATTTTTGTATTTGAGAGTCCTACCAAACCAAAAAGTCTATAATCTCTAACGAGATTTAGGAATCTGTAATAAGCAGTTATGTCTGCCAGATGTTACTTTTTGCTGGCTAAGATAAACGGACATCTGGTATCCCCATCTTTTAAACAAGTTTAAACATTTTTCTCGTCATGGGTCATTTTGGTGTCTGTCTGCCTTGATTTCATTGGTTAAAATATCAGTGGTATTAAAAACAAGCAGTGAGAAGCAAATATTGTCCTTATTTATGTGGGTATTGCAAATTTTAATATTATATTTTAACGCCATATATAAAACTATCAAAATGATAAACTGTTGAAAAATACCTAGATAAGGTAATTTTTTTATTATCTTTCATTTTTGAAGTGTCAATAATAGGATACTTCCCTCTATTGTTTTTCACTTTTTTAATTCCATTCCCAACTGAATCCCGAATTCATTCATTCAGCCCGAGTTCACTAACAAATTACGTGAACATTTTTAAATCAATAAGTCGATTTATTATTCCATTGCAGTGAAGCATTGCCCCGCAGGAATGAGGAATATAAATTGCAGAATTATACATAATACCACCGCGTCGAACGGTGCAAATAATGAATGCAGCTCAATATTCTTAATTTAATAGCAATTGCAATAAAATGCTGAGCGAAAATTCTCAATTCGCTTATCATTTATGCCGCAAAATAAACCCATAGGAAAATCTGACGCCTTTCATTTTGAATTCAACTTTATGATTATCAATATAAAGTCGGCTTTACGGTGTGTTTTGATTTGATACATCACATCGTAAGTTTTCAAAACCTGTAATGGTGTGCGTTGAATTTTTTACTCCGTTCAGAATGAATATTTTTAAATTTTATTTGACGGCAACACTAGTGCGGAATGCTAAAATCCGTGCGTTATAAAAATACAGAAAATGTATTAATATTTCGCTGTAGTACCGAAGTTACGAGGGATTTTAAAAAAGGAAGTAAAAGCGATTAGTCGGCCGGAGCTGTAATCTTTTGTTTATTTTGGCGCCGTTCTAAATATAAATATTGGAATAGTTTTTTAATCCATCTATGATAGGGAAGGTTGGTTGCCGCAATACTGTTCTATATTTTTTAATCGATGCTGTATGTTCTTATTTTAAAAATAGAATTATAGTTTTTTAATCCATGACCATACGAAAGAGGTTGGTACCGCATGAGTATGCTCATAAATTTAAGATGGAACAGTTTTTTAGGGAGTATAAAGTTATAACCTGGGCATTGTATAGATACAAATTTTCCTATCCTGCTTTTCAATACCTTAAATCTTGTTTATCCTTTTTGTGTATTTACGATTAAATTAGGCCAAACTTGCAGCAAATGTCTAGAATATTGCACTATCCTGGTTCGGAAGCAGAAAACTATGCGAAGGAATGATTATAAAATTCCTGCATCAGTTCCATGCCACCCTCAGTCCATTGGAGCGTCCCTTCAGGTTCCGGTGCGTGGCTCCATTCAGAGATTCCCCTACGTTTGTGTAATTAGATGTGAATTAAACTGTGAGAAGTGAGATATGGTTATGGTGATGAAAGGTGGGTTCAGCTCTTGAGACTTTGTTATTTTTAACCGACTTAAAAAAATGGAGGAGGTTCTCAATTCGTTATTTAATAATGATGACTCCTTACCTCTGACTGTAAATAAGGCTTAGAAAAAATATATGAGTAATATAATTAGTTGGGTAACAAGTTTAAAATTTAACTTGATATTACTGTGTTCCGGTTTGATGGTGAGATCAGATCCTGAAATAACTGGCACATGAGAAATAACACCGTAGTCCTCAGCTGCAGCGACGCATCTATAATCTGCTTTTGTGGATTGTTGATGTCCATGGGCTGTACTACTGGGGTGTACTTAACAACATGTGGACTACACGTTCGTTTAAAAAAAAAATGAATGACTACCGCATTAGTTTAGTGGCTATGCTATGCGACTACTGATCGTGAAGTCTTGGGTTCGGAATCTCCGAATCGGCCTTTTTTTTCTTCTCAGTAGCAGCACGGAGTCTGGTATTGCTCGGTAAATTGTGATAGGCTCACTCACTATCACATAAGTCCTAACCATAGCAGGGGAAATGTGGGTATTATACCACACCCATCTAGCTAATAATATTATAAATAAATAAATAAATATTTCACAACTCACACACAACGCCATCTAGTCCCAAACTAAGCAGAGCATGTAATATGGGTACTAGAATAACTGATACTAATAGATACATATATACTTTTCTTTTGTAAATACATACTTATTATACATAGAAACACCCAGACTAAGACAAACCCCCATGTTCATGCACACAAAGATTTGTCTTAAGCGGGAATCGAACCCACGACCTCGGCGTCGCAGGCAGGTACACTACCCACTCCGCCATCCGGTCGTCTATTATAGGGCTGTTATGTTATTTAAAAATATTTATTTGAATAGCCCTCAACTATTTCACCAGTTCCTGATAAGGTAATAGATGATTATCCGTTTCACAATTTTTTCTAGTGCAACAAAAAAAAAAACTACCTATTTAAATTTCTTAAGCTCTCTTCTCCATCCAAAAGTTGCCTGTAAGAAATTGCTTTTACAGCGATAAGGCCGCCCATTATGATGTGCTTTATGAAACTGACTTTCTTATTTGTGTACAATAAAGAGATATCTATCTATCTATCTATCCACCTAGTAACTCTAAAGAAATATGCCATTTTATAACAAACTTATCAGGAACTTGTGAAAGAGGGCCTTAATCTAACAAAACAAACCAATATTATACTAAAAAACAGTTTAAAAAAATATGGGACCGGTAAAATTTGAATCTGCGACCTTCCGCACACCGGGCAGTCGAATTAACCATCTGGCTGCGGACACCTCTTGCCAGGAACCTAAATTTCTCAACTGTATGTTACGTTATTTCGTGACGTCACGTTCATCCATTTGTTCCTATCTTAAATAGGATACAAACTCTAAAAGAAAATATTTAAATCCTGCCGGTCCAATAATTATTTATTTATTTAACATTTTATTGTACACAAAAGATTACGAAAAATTAATAAACATATTACAGTAAGAGTATACAAAAGGCGAGCTTAACTCAGTGCTTGAGTTCTCTTCCAGCAAACCTAGAGCAATAGAGGAGACGATGACATAGTAAAAATAGATTACTATGACGATGATGCCATAGAGGGCAAGATAGGTGTACAACTTAATACGAAAGATTAATATAACTACATCCATATACCTATACAACTCATTATTCAACTGTTACTTAGTATAATTTGTTAAGCATAGCTAAATGCTATAAAAATAATCAATTAGCTTTTCAAAGCAATATAGTTTTAAGTACGATCCCAGTCGCATCATAGTACGGATTCTACAGCAATAAAACGGAGCCTGAAACTAACGTCTTTTGAGATTGCATCTGCCGTGAAACTAAGAGCTTTGTCTTAAGTGTTTTAGACTAAGATGTGTCTTAATGCTAGATTAACTGTTTCAACATAACATAACATCACGCCTATATTACCCAGAAGGGCGTGGCTGAGGTGTACAACACCCACACTTCACCTGTTATGTTTAGGTCTCATAGGAACGTCCACCGGGCACAATTTCTACTCCGAGTTACTATTATTTATTTATTTATTTATTTAACACTTTATTGTACACAAAAGATTACACATAAATAAACACATTACAGTAGGAGTATACAAAAGGCGAGCTTAACTCAGTGCTTGAGTTCTCTTCCAGCAAACCTAGAGCAATAGAGGAGACGATGATGCCATAGAGGGCAAGATAAGTGTACAACTTAAGTAGAAAATACAAAATATAAATAAAACTATTGTTGCTATTGTGAATTTCCTGTCGGAAAGTTCACAAATAACACTGCCCGACCCGGGAATCGAACCCAAGACCTCGCGGTAAAAGGCGCATACTATAACTACTGGACCATCGAGGCCGTAATTAAAACAATTACGGCCTCGATGGTCCAGTAGTTAGAGTATTCTTTTTATTATTATCCCATTTGTCAATATATGGTAAGATGTCAAGAATAGGGTGTTTTACCCTATAAGAATAATTTTAATAAATGTCCACACAGTCTTTTATGATGAGATGAGTATTAGATACCATTGCCAATAATAAAAAATCTTTTACTTAGGTGCACTAAACAATAAGAGTTAATAATACTATCCCTAAGTCTAGATATCAGGTTGTATGACAATTTCACAAACGATGAAACCAGCAGTTTTCTCCATACATTTTACACCAGCGCCCCTTGCGTACTACGCCTGAAACTAACGTCTTTCGAGATTGCATCTGCCGTGAAACTAAGACCTTTGTCTTAAGTGTTTTAGACTAAGATGTGTCTTAATGCTAGATTAACTCTTGCATCGTTTGAAACAAGAGACTTGGTAAGGACATAAGTAATTGGATTTTTGGTCAATAAACGTGCTAAGATGTCAATAAATGGTAAGATATAAAAAATGCGGTGTTTTACCCTTTTAGAATCAGTCACCCTCTATCCCATGGGACTTAAACATAACAGGTGAAGTGTGGGTGTTGTACACTTCTGCCACGCCCTTCTGGGTAATATAGCCGTGATGATTTGTTATATTATGTTTATCCATATTATAGTCATAGAGTACATGATTCAGGAACTATGGGTGCAAAAAATCATTGGAAATATCCACATCGGCAAATCAGTCTTGGAAAATTTTAAACGTGATATTAAAATCGAAATTTTGCAAAGAACCATTACAGTAATAAAAAACATTATTTTAAAGCCAAAAGTGCAAACATTCATGATCTGAAAATTGCACAAATGGGTTTTTTTTTTAACGGAAAATTCCATAGTTGGCTGTAAAATTTTAAATGTATTGTGATAGTCTGGGACTCCAGGATAACGTAAAGCTTTCATAATAAGTCGGAAAAAATGCAAAAAAAAAAACTTATTCAACAAATTTTAGCACCCATGGTCTCAGAATCATGTACAAAAAAATGAAAAATGAAAAAAAAAATGAAAAAAAGTAAAAAAAAATAAAAAAATCTCAAAATCATGAAACACTTGTCAACAACACCATGTCATTTACACCCTACATATATTATTATATAGATTAAATACCATTCCCAAAATATTAAAGCTAAACTTAAATAAAGTTTCAATAAACAATAAGAGTTAATAGCACAATCCCTATGTCTAGATCTCTGTAGCAATAAAACGCTGAAGCCTGAAACTGAATCTAACGCCATCTGTTGTGGAACTAAAGAACTTTGTCTTAAGTGTTTTAGTCTGAGAAGTATTTATTGCCGGATTAGAGTTCAATGGCAATTTATCTCTTCAACTAATAAACGTCTGTAGTCTTAGTTAATATGTTTGTCAGTAAGGCTGATAATAATATGTTGATTTATTTATTTACATAAACATATTATGTACAACATAACAGTTTTAGATCAAGACGTTATACATAGAAGAGAAAAAAAAACTGCTGAGGTGTCAAGGGACACCCGGATGGAACGAAGTTGCTTTCGATTAATTAGTAAAGAAATTTTTATTTTTCTAAGTTATAAAAAAAATCTTAATGTGGTTCACCGAATACTCACTCTGTGTGTCTGATGATGTAGCACCGTAGCTGTAACGTAGCATGTAATTACTACGCCGCTACGAGAATTGCTACGAAATGTGTCGTTACACTTTTCGTAGCAATTTTTCCGTCTAGCCCCCTTTCGCAACGCGCGATAAGGAACTTCGTTCCAAAAAAACACACACACATAAAATATTATTTGACAATAATCAAAAAGAAGAAAATACAAACAATAAAAACAATTACACACGACACAAACTATACAATTAATAACAACAATGGTTAAACTTTATCCAAGGTTTCACAAAAAGACAATATTTCACTACGTACATCTATCCAAGACGAAGCAAATAGATCACACTCCGATTTTGATGTCATAAGGTTATTAAACAGTGACAAGGAACGTATGAGCGGAGAGTTGCCATGAGCCACGGTGCGTGCATCGGGTATGGCAAAAAGTGCATGTTTACGTGCACGAAATTCGTAAGCTGATAAATTATTTAGTTAATTTTAAAAGGTCTTTATTCACTTTGAAACAAAAATTTGATACAATTAGATCTTATTCTAATAGTACACCGTATAATCATAATTAATAATCGTTTACTTAGGTTGTTAGCACCTCTTTGAACATTAATCATCACATTATAAAAACTATTTAAATCATATTTTATACATTAATTAGATGAATAAACAATTATTACGCAGCTTTTTGACGATAAATTATTAGTTGTCAATATTAGGGCACTTCACTCTAATATAATGAAATTTTGGAGGGTATTTCATAATCTTTTCAACGTAATAAAGTTTTTTTCTTTTTTTTAAATGACGGCCGCACTGGGCATAACTTCTGTGTTGCGGAGGTGTTCACAAAAATACAATTCACTCACACAAAGCACACAAAGAGTCTAATTTTTGCGGATGACACAAAGATTTGTCCCATGTGGGGATCGAACCCACAACACCAGCGCAGTTGAAAGCGGCGAGGCGACCGCCTTAACCACTACGCCAAGCGTGCACTCAATTTAACCAGTCCTTTATTTCAACATATTGGTAACATATTTACGTACCTGGAATAGAAAACGAGATTGTCAGAGTAGTACCAAGAGTTAAAAATGATAAATTCAAAAATGATAATAATAATATGTATACTAAAAAACAGTTGAAAAAATTATGGGACCGGCAGGATTTGGACCTGCAAGCTTCTGCACACCGGACAGCCGCTTTAACCATCCAGCTACGGTCGTATCCCACTTCAGATAATAACAAATGGATTCACGTGACGTCACGAAATAACGTAAAATACTGTTGCGGCAATTTAGGGTCCGGGCAAGAGGTGACCGTAGCTGGTTGGTTAAAGCGGCTGCCCGGTGTGCTGAAGTGAAGGTCGCAGATTCAAATCCTGCCGGTCCCAAAATATTGTTTCTTAGTATAATTTGCTAAGCTATTTGTTAAAATAATATGTATATTCAGTAGTGCAACGGGTATATACAGTCATAGGTATACACAGTTGGAAATAATAATTACCATCACACATGTGAATTAAAATTAATAATTACCAGCAACTTGTATTGCTAATTATTCCTGTTCCCGAACCGGCCAGCATAATCGCTGGCATACGACCGCTTGAACTTTAATTACATTTATTCTGCTCATTGGTACAAAATTGTTTGCCATATAAAAACATCATTACAATAATAATTTTACCAAAAATAGCCTGTGGGCCAGTTTGACCAAGCTGATAAATTTATACATAGATAATAATTGCCGGTTATTTCTATTAATAGGGATTTGATATTTCATCTGTCGAATAAGTTGTGAAGGCTATCAGGGACATCTCCGTAAATAGTGAAACTAGGCCAGAATAGCCAAAAATTAACAAGCTTATTTCTTTCAATACCTGCCTAAATCATATTTAGGCTAGTCGCACACACGCAATATCATTGACGGTATTTATCGTATTGTCTAGGTTTTATAAAAACTTGTCAATACTCATAATAATTTAAATAATAGTGCGTGTGTGAAGCTAGCCTTATAGCTGTGCAATTAGTTTTAAGCCTTAAATTGGCTTAGAAGTTATAAACTCAAAACGATAATTTCATAGACAAATTTTATGCACTGTAAGTACTGTAACAAAACTCTTAAGCAATAAAAAAGTAAATAAAAAAACTAAATAAAAAAGCTAGGTGTTAGTTTTCCATTTTCAAAATAACCGAAGGCTGGTCGCAGTTCACGCGTAACGCAATTAAATCGCAGCGTCCACGCTAACGAATCGCTGCCCACTTGTCAAGGGTCGTATGATTACACAAGTTTTTAATTTGACCTGTAATATTTGTTTTGAGTCGCGTACATTTAAATATTTTAAATGTAAATGTTACATTTAACTGCTCTCATCAACTTTTCAGCACATTTACGCTGAGTTTATATGACCTGATTTAAAATGAATGGAATATTTGAACTATAGCTTTTATGTTGACTTTTGAGCAAACAAAAAGGCAGCGAAATGAATTTGCCTGAATGTCAATGAAATGATGAAGAATCGGAGATCGAACACCAACTGTTTTCGATTTTACTACTTGTGCAGTTTCACTGCCAACAATGGACAAAAACCGTCACGGGGACAACTTTTTTTTTTCTCTTTCTTTAAATCCTTCGATCAGTCGTTTTGTTAGACTATAATTACTGGCAATGCTGCCAACCTTCTGGGCACGATGACGGCATTTGATATCGATGCTGCCAGCCTTCTGGGCACGATGTCGGCATTTGATATCGATGCGGAGGATTTTTTTAATGCTTCATATAAATATATTATTGTATATAAATATTTTTCTTAATTCAAAATGTACATTTATAAATATTTAAAAAAAATAAATATACCTATTTAGGAATTTTTTTTTTTTTTTTTTTTTTTTTATTTTCATAGAGGCACTTCACAGCTTACAGGCAGTAGGTAAATAATTTATATTAGAACAGTACGCCAATTACGAAGTACACAAAAAATAATTTAACAATGTAATCCGAGAGTGAAAGGATACACATGCAAAAAACTATATAATACAAAAAATGTAGATGTTTAATGATGTATAAATGTCAGTGTAGTGAACTTTCTGTGCCTAATGAGTTTATCGTGACTGATGTGAATTATTGCGTTATCCAAAGTTATGTCTGTTGATTGAGTGTGAGTGTGTGTGTGGTGTGTGTGTGTGTGTGTGTATGTGTGTGTTTTTGTGTTGTCTATGAAAAACTATTACGTACATAAATAAGTGATGACGAATCTCGATTAAATTATCAGAATAACAAATCGTTCATTTGTCTTCTATCTTCCAACGTATTTATTTTATGATATTCACACGATTCTTCATATGTTTTACCCAGTGTTTTAGTTTTATAATATATGTGTTTTATAAATTTATGTTGTATTTTTTCTATTTTATCTATATATACGTTGTAAAAAGGCCTCCAAATTATATTACCAAATTCTAAGATGCTCCGTACATAGCTAAAATAAAGGACCTTTAGACATTGGGGATCTTTAAATGGACTGCTGTTACGAATAATAAACCCTAGTGATTTATACGCTTTACTTACGATATTATCAATGTGATTAGCAAATGTAAACTTGGAATCAAGAATTACGCCCAAATCTCTGACCTGAGTGGTTTTAGGTATTAATTCGTTACATAAATGGTAGTCGAAACTGATCGGGTGTCTTTTTCTAGTAAAAGTAATTATTTGGCATTTAGTAGTATTGACACTAATTTTGTTGTTTTTGTAAAAAGTTGTTAGCCTGTTTAGGTCAGATTGGAGCATTTGGCAGTCTGAAAGAGTTCCGATTTTTAAAAATATTTTTTTATCATCGGCGTACAAAAGATGATTAGAATGGTAGAAGCAATCGCGTATATCAAATAGGTAAATGTTGTAAAGTAGAGGGGATAATAATGACCCTTGAGGCACCCCCGAAGTCACGTTAACAAAGTTGGATCTATAACCGCCTATCACAACAGCTTGACGCCTATTCCTTAGGTATGACTCAACCCAGCGAAGGAGATTACCCTTTATACCTACAGCACTTAATTTTGAAATTAATATGGAATAATCAACCCGATCAAACGCTTTTTCAAAATCAGTATAAATAACGTCAATTTGGGCGTTATTCATATTTGTAGCTATGTAGTTGGTTAAATTTAAAAGGTTAGTATTAACTGTGCGAGATTTGACGAAACCGTGCTGAGAAGACGGAATACATAATCTTGAAGCCGTATTAATGTGCTCGTAAACAATCTTTTCCAACATTTTGCCAAAATTATTTAACAAAGAGACTGGTCTATAATTGGTTATATCAGATTTAGAGCCCTTTTTATGAATAGGGACAACCTGTGCGTCCTTCCATTGTTTCGGGAATATACCATCATCTAGGGACTTTTGAAATATTATAAGAAGTGGAGTAGTAAGACCGGTTTGGCATTTTTTTATAAAAATCACTGGTAAACCGTCCGAGCCAGCACCTTTTTTTTGATCGAGTTTTTTAAAAATCTTATTTAAAACGTTGTATGTGACTGTAATCGAGTGGACAATATTTGCACAAGGGGATTCTGGACAGTTAACCACCCTCTCAGTAGGATCAGGTGGTTGAAACACACTATGAAAAAAACTGTTAAAACTATTACAAATATCTTCGCCGCTTGAGAAGGTGTTACCATTATAGTTCATGTTGCACGGATATCCTGACGATGAACGCCTACTCTTAATGTAGTTCCAAAAATCTTGTGGAGATTTTTTTATTTGATTCTCACATCTCTCGACGTGCTTGGCAAAGAATCCGTCTTGGAGGTCTTTAACTCTTTGCCGTAATAATGCAAATTCCGCGTAATCAATTGGATTTTTATATTTAGTCCATCTTTTGTGAATTTTAGATTTTTCTTTAACTGCATTAATGAGCGACGGTGGATACCACTTGGGATAATTAAACCTGCCTGAGACCTTAACTGAAGGAACGTACTCGTCAATTAATGAATTTATTTTGTTGTAAAATTTATCTACCATTTCGTCGACGTTATTCGACGACAAATATTGGTTCCAGTTTACTAAGCAGAGTTTATTGTTAATTTCATCATAGTTTGCCTTAAAAAATCGCTTAATTATACGAGGTTGTGAATGAATTTGTTTGAAAACATGATTATTTAAGTTAATTTCATAATTTATTAGGAGAGATGCAAGAGGTTGGCATTTGACGAGGTGAAGCCGAACCTCAGTGTACATTTAAATCATTTATGTGATTGCGCGAGTATTGTATGTACATATCGACGGTCCCTACGTCTATAAAGACATGTCAAAAATGGCAATTTTTTTATTGCTCAATTGGCTTTAGGTTTTCCATATACATAGTCCTGGATATAAATATTTTTTTTAATATTACCTATTTAACGTCTTTTGCAAATCTTATAAGAGAACAAGTAATATATTTACAGCGAATAAGTGTCGTAGATACGGATATCTATACGTGTCGTCTTCTACATTGTTTTTTTAATGCGCGCCACTCGCTGCAAAGACGGTCATGTCTGACATAACGTCATTTACGGCGGCGCTTGAGTTCCCCAATAAGTCGTGTCGATACTTGTCCGCGTCGTGAAATATTTTTGTTTTGATACAATATTGCAGAATTAGTAGTCTGTTTTTTAGTTATAATTATTCATAATATTAACTGCAACGTTTTAAAAATAAACCAAATTCCACGTGTTCATAAAACATTTTATTTATGTTCTATTTTATAAGCCGTTTTCTTCTTTCCGGCGTATAAAAAGCTATCATTGACATGTCTGACATGTTTTTATTTTAATATCGGCGTATAAACAGTCATCTATCAGTTTTTTCAAGAAAATATAAAAAAAGAAAATATGTATTGATATCACTATAAAGTTTCTAAAACAAAAAAATCATTTTAGAAAAAAAAACATATACATTGTCCATACAAATTATTTCTAGAGCAGTTTGAACATTAAAAACGCTGTCCTGAAAACCTCGTTTTTAACATGTCTTTAGATACGTAGGGACCGTCGATATATGTGTGTTAATAGAGTTTAGTATTTAGATGTGTGTGTGTGTTATTTATAATGGTCACAATCTCGAGCAACTGATAGTTACTGGCAAAGTCAACGGCAAACGTCCTACAGGTCGCAGCCCTACTAGATGGTCGGACCAAATCCGCTCTGGCCTCAACTTGAAACTGCACGAGGCACTACACGAAGCCAAGAACTGGAGCGGATGGAGGAACATTGTCATGATACACCAGCGGGGGAATCGAAACCCTCAGCCATTAGGAATACGACGCGAGGAGGAGGAGGTATTATTTTAATACTGGGTTAGATGCAAGTGGCTCTTAATAGAATAAGTTTTACTATTTATGTGCATAAAGATGTCATTGCCATGTCCATAACAGTCAGTTATATTAGGTAATATTATTCTTTTGTTTCAGATTTCGAACATTCATTTGGATCGGAAGGTAAGTTCAGGAACATTCCATTTTTAACTGATGAAGAACTTGAAGTTCGTTCTAACCATTTGATTGAGTCTGTTTAGAAATATATCTGTATAGTTACCTTATTACCTATTGAAAGTTACCGATGCTACACACTCAATCGCAGTCCATCTGTCAATCATAGTCAACACGTTCAATCTGAATGCGATCACAAATATTAAATTAAACATTAAAATCGACTAATGGGGTGCATAAATTGCCCTGTTAACAACTAACTTAGACTTGTTTTATTATTTCTAAAATATATGTTACCATCTGTTCTGTAACCTTATAAAGGTACGTCCCGTCCTGCGACCGGCGGCGACCTTTGTCTGGCAGTGACGCCCTCTGGTGACGTCATAGTTCACTGAGCTACTTATTAATATACGAAAGTTGAACGTGTTTAGATGGTCCTCTTATGATAGCAATTTTCTAATCCTCTTAATAATAATGTTAACTGATACGTAGGATTTATATATATTAAACCTCTATGCACCTAAAACTTCATGGTACTGGCCAGATAACGAAAAAAAACGAAACTGGAGCTATAAAACTTTTTGAATATTTATATCGCGTTCCATTCACTGGCTGAATAAAAAACGACAAAGCCTAGGTTTCGCGCCAAACAATGATTTTCGTTTCCGCTCACAACATGGCGGATCTTTTCACCGGTATCCGTTGTTTCCAATTGTTGAAAGGTTTTCGCAAAGGTGGTACATAAAAATGCTATCTATTTGTATGGGATTGCTGAGGTATGAAGTTTATTGTTATATTGCTTTTTATTGGGATTGGATAAATGTTGCTGTATTGCCAGTTTCACTGCTTTCATGAGGTAAACTGATGAAAAGTGTTTCAGTAAGTTATAGCGATGCCGCTTTACTTCCGATTCTTATTATTATTCAATACAATGGCGAATTGTACTGTCCAATGGTTCCATAGACAAACATGCCGACCAATCAAAGTTGCCCATTTACTCGTCATCTAAGCGACATCTAATGGCTGAGCTTTCAGTGATATTCATGATGTATGTAACTAAGTATGCGGTTAAAGCGGCTGCCCGGTGTGCAGTAAGGTCGCAGGTTCAAATCCTGCCGGTCCCATATATTTTTCAACTGTTTCTTAATATATTTCAATCCGTCTCATTTACTGTAAGATAATAATATACGTACACAAACCACTATCGTCAGTTTACAGTTTCTCTAGGCGAGACGTCCTGGATAAAATACAACTGAAAACTTTAAAAAGTTTACGCCACAAATAGGTTACATGTCCACGGAAGATGTTTCAGAATGTTTGCGTAGTTTATAAAACTATAGCTCTTTGTTTGTGCCTAAAATAATAGTTCTATATAAATTGTTTGTTTGTGACACAAAATTATAACATGTATTTTTTTTTCTTTTGTCCCACTGCTACTTACTCTCTCACTAGGCGCATCAGAATTATCAGCGCTGCGGTGCTTTTAGCGCTGCAGCATTGTGCTGACCATTTCTGGCATTATGAATAATATCAAGAAGAATACAAACAAAAAAAACCGGCCAAGTGCGTGTCGGGCCACGCGCAATAGGGTTCCGTAGCTAGTTATAACAACATTAAACGTACCGACTACCGATAAATAAACATAACACCAACATTTTTTTTGCCAGCAAAAATAACTTTGTTTTTCATAGTGTTTTATGGAATTTGTATCAATAACAAAGTTATAATTTGCGGTTGCTGAAAAAGTGCTATATCTCAAAAACTGCCGACTGTATCTCATTCAAAACAATTTTGGTTGAAAGTTTTTATTAAGATCTATAATATACATTTTTTTTAGATTTTTTACTCCTGTGGTTTAAAAGTTAGAGGGGGGGACACTCATTTTAGCACTTTGAAAGTGTCTATCTTTGGAACGATTGACATTGAAAAAAAATGGTTTTAGAAACCTCGATGTAATTTTTAAAGAGCTATCTATAGACACCCCACCCCACACATATAGGTAGAATGAAAAAAAAAATTGTTTTAGTTCAATGTATGGGGAGCCCCCCTCTAATATTAATATTTATTTATTGTTGTGTAAAGATCGTAAAGCGGTTAACAGAATACATCTACCTACTTAGTTTCAATTGTGTAGTCCTAATAGTTTCGGAATAAAGTGGCTGTGACATACGGACGGACGGACAGACAGACAGACAGACATGACGAATTTATAAGGGTTCCGTTTTTTGCCATTCGGCTACGGAACCCTAATAAAATGATATTAAAATCGCAGCCCTGTATCTAAATACATGACCCATTGCTGATCTCGGGCCTCTTACCATGATGAGAAGGGTTAGGCCATAGTCCACCACGCTGGCCATGTGCGAATTGGTAGACTTCACTCTCCCTCGAGCACTTTTTAGGTACCCTCGGGCATGCAGGTTTTCTCTCGATGTTCCCTTTACCGTTAGCGAGTGATCATTTATAGGACAAAACATACATTTTTTTTCTTTTTTTTTAAGCTTACTAGTAATTTGCAAATACAAATTACTAGTATTCTTGTTGAAAAATACATAACATTATTTTTGTTGTTTGTTGTTTGCATCAACCTTCTCGATTTTAATGGCGTTCCTACATAGCAAAGTTCGCAAAAGTTTAGTCACACAACGATTCCTTGTTTCCATGATATCAGTATTGGATATTGTTAGAAATATCCAACAATATCGCGTGCTGCGATAATCGAAATAAAATGCATTGTAATATTTCATATTTGATCTATTCGCCATTATAATAGACTAATATTTTATTCAGTAGGAAGATCCATGGGTTGTTCTTTATGGTCTGATTTAAAATTTACAATATTAGAATTTTGAAGCATAAATAAAATTATCCATGAAGGCCTCTTTACTTGTCTGTGGTTAGTCTTGTCTAGGTAGTGTATATAAAAATATTATTTTGATGTGATATACGCCTCTACCTATTACTTGTAGAAAATGATAGTGAAGAGTATTTTATTTTCATCCCGGCAAATTATAGAGTCACGACACGCATATACGAGTAATACGGTAAATACTAGATACTACATATCTTAAATAATTTAACAATATTTTTTTGCAAAAAACAGTATAAACAGGAAAATATTAATATTAATACTAAATATTAAAAAGAATTACAATAGTCATTGATACGACAAGAAGAAGAAGACAATAATTTTTTGATTATAATATAATATAGCATAAATATAAGCCACTTTTTATACTTCTACTTCGCGGACGGAAGATAGTAGGGTCTACTTCCTTCTTGTCTATAATCTTATTATCAATGTGTATATGTATTTGTGTACAGTATTTTCAAGAAAATCTCGCATTTTATCTTACATTTTCCCTGTTTTCCCAATGAAAACGTCTCAATAATTAAAATACTAGGATATGTTCCCTGCCAGGGGTAGCACAAAAGAGTACATTCATGAGGCGACGAAGCGTGCGCTAGACTAGTCGATGACGATGACGAGAAGAGATGTGACAATATATCGATAAAATAGTATCGATATACGACTAATAAATCGCACCTCCGGTAGGAGACTGTCACTTATCAAAATTGCAGTAATGAGTTAGATATGTAATAACTGTCATAAAGCACCCCTTTACTTGGTGCGATAACGTTACTTTTTAAAGTTAGTTAAAAGTTGACATTGAAATAAAACTATTTATCTTGTAAATATTCTAAATCTTGTCTAAATCTTGAAAATTTGTATTTTTTGAAATGTCAAAATTTAATGCTTCTCTTGAAAAATTGCATTTTTGCATAAGTGACAGTCTCGCACCGAGGAAGCGATATAAAATCGAAAAAAGATAATTAACTCACAATGATGATTGCGTGTGTAGTCTTTGAATGGACATTCCAATCCTATCTTACTAATATTATGATAAGAAATTGTAAGGATTTGTGGCCAAATAGTCTTGGTAAAAACTTCTGAGTGGATTTTGTTGAGTTATGTTAATGTAGGTAGTTTATAATGTTGATGACAATCTTCATTTTTATATCATTGTTTGTAATATTTTGACGTGTTCAAGCACCTTCTGGGACCTATGAAAATAATTGAATTGATTCTTTTTTAAAAATTTTAATTACATTTTTTATCGACTTACTACCGCGGATAGAAGCCAGTACATAAGAAAACCATACTATTTGACTCCTGAACCAGGAACTTATTTTAGGGCGTTGGTTATGTATCCCTTGTATCCTTCCATAGATGTCTATGGGCTTAAGTCGTGTTGTGGCAAACCATCCGTTATCTAAATGAGTTATCAAATACCTACGTGTGTCGTTAGTACTTTTACTTACTTAGACTTTAGTCAAGTATCAATACAATATTTTGTATCGCGTGTCCCATCCCTAGTTCGAAATAGACACTGCCACTTGATGACTCCTTCACTACCGGCATTGAAACTGAAAACATCCTATCCCAACTCTATCTATATGCAAATATTTAAAGAAAGCACCTAGGGAATAGAGAGTTTTGTAAACAAATATTTTTGCTAATAGACATTTTGTGATTTCGGGAGATTAGGTTTGGAGATACACAATATTATTAGTTTCTACATCGAGATTGGGTTTTTTTTGTAGCAATGAGGGTAGTTTTTAAATCTATTTTTGTTGATAATTCAGCCCTTCGTAATCCACTGCCGGACACTTGGTCCTCCGTCTTACGCATCCAGTCCACTTTCTTCAGGTGCTTAGTCCACCGGATGAGGGGAGCATCCTATCTCATGGTTGAGATCGCCGAGTCGCAGTCGCCATATCAGGACTCCTTTGCTCTTACTATCTGTAAACCAAAAATAATTTTGATGATTTACCATAATTTATTTTCACGATTGCACTGTACGGTTCATGAGATACAGCCTGGTGACACACAGACAGATGGACGGACAGCAAAGCCTTAGTAATAGAGTTCCGTTATTACCTTTTCGGTACGGAACTCTGAAAATGGTTCGGCCCGGCCCGTTCTGGCTCCTAATATCAGTTTTTTTAATAAAAAAAAAAGATGGTTAAATGTTTGTTCAATCAACAAATTATTAAATATTAGCTACGCCTGCGTATGGGTATGTCAATAAAAAGTAGCCCATATGATAATCCAAGCTACAAGCTAGCTCAGCTCAACTGCAAAATTTATCAACACCGACGCAGTAGTTTTTGCATGCAAAAGTTATCAACACGCATATTATACAATATAGGAAGTAGGAATAATACAAAATGGATTACACAGAGTTGCCTTCTTTCTATACGGCCCAATATTTTCTTTTTGCCTCATTTAAATTGTCATCTCCATCCAAAACAAAATGGAAGTAATATTATTCATAGATTTGCGTCTACGCACGGCGTCCACTTGTACTCTGACTGTATAATGTTATTTTTTTCCCACATCATTATGGAACAGTCTTGCTTTGAATATATTCATGAGCTTTGTATCGTGTGTTAGAACTCAGATGTTAGAAATGCATGTCTTTGCTATCAAAAACAAATGCTTTTTTTATGCTGGTGTTTTTTTAAAGATGGTACAGTTGTAGAACGGGGTGTGATGTTCCTCTACCACAATGGGAGGATTCTCCGAACAGGCTCAGTGGTATTGCCTGGCAGACAGCTGTCATGTACTCTCTCTGTGAACACTTCGTTATCGCGAAGCCGTCTGTCACCAGGCTGTATCTCATGAACCGTTACAACTGGACATAAACTTTTCGCAGATGATGTATTACTGGCAACGTAATATACATCATCTGCGAAAAGTTTAACTGCCCAGTTAATAACGCTATAACAAAAAATACTTAATTACATTTGGTTTTAAGGGGTGTTCCCATACAATCAATAATAGATAATGGTACGGAACCCTTCATGCACGAGGCCGACACGCACGTTATTTTCTAAAATCTGGTCTTGAAATCAACCACCTAATGACACGATCAGAATATTGTTTTCAATAAATGTATCTACATATTTACAAAAGTAAAGTATATATGTATTAATATCAGTTACTTACAGCATCCATTGTACAAGCTCGGCTTAGTTTGGGACTAGATGATGTTGTTGTGTGTATGTTGTGGGATGTTTATGTATTTATTTATTTTATTTGACGCCACGAATGGCGACTTTGGCTCAGTCACTTGGTTTGGTTTTGCAAACAAAAGTAAGATGGTCCTTTCTCCATTAATTTCGATCAGATAATTTCCCAAATCTGAAAGTTATTCATACCCATGATACAAGCAAATAATTCTACCATTTCGTGGAGTTCATATGCTCATATATTTTAACAAACAAATATAATAATAACATGAATTTATAGCCCCAAGAGATGAACGAACAAAGTTATAAACAACTCCGTACCAAGTATTGGTGGTAATTGGAACATTGCCACTTTATTAGAGTAGAAACGGCTCGCAAAAAAAAAACCGACTTCAAAAAGTAGGTAAACTAAAAAGCAAAAAATAAATTTACTTCGCACAAAATAATACGTTTTTTCATTTAGTTAAATAGAAATTATTAAATAATTATTTTATAATTCTGAAGTCGGTGCCAAGTAAAAACAACCTTTCTAGAATATCAAATTACAGTTCACACAAAAAGGGAGGCGTAGTTGTGCTAGTGCGCGGTCGCCCAGTATTGGTACTTACCACAGAAATATAACTAATATTCAGTCAGAAAAAAGTTTTTAGAACGATTGATATTATCTATACAGAGTTATTATTGTTTACTTGGCACCGACTTTAGAATTATAAAATAATTATTTAATAATTTCTATTTAACTAAATGAAAAAACGTATTATTTTGTGCGAAGTAAATTTATTTTTTGCTTTTTAGTTTACCTACTTTTTGAAGTCGGTTTTTTTTTTGTTAAATATTATTTTATTTTACGATTTTAAGTGATGGGTAGACGGAGCAAGAATGTTTCTCGAATGAGACGAACGAAAGAACCCTGCAATTCCAGGTTTTTCAAAAGATTTGTAATAACCTTTCTTGTTGGCACATGCCGCAACGGATACTTATTGCGGTACCACACTAATGCAGCTCCCGCATTTCGATTATTGACAAAATACGCTTCTAATAAGTCAATTTTTTCACGATTAGAAGACATTTTAGCGAAAATCCTTAATTAATAACTCATACGAAGTTTCTCAGCTGAAACTAAGTATAACACACAGATTTTCGAATCAAATTCGAAATTTGAGGGTAAAAATTCTTTTTATTTACTTTACAGTCAATTCTACCCACTTCCAGGCCATAACAAAAAGTTAGACCATCGTAGAAATTCGTTTCTGTTGCCGAAATGTATGGGAAACGTTTTTGGCGATTTCTGTCTTTTCTAGTACTGAAAGCTAAAATGGTCCCATAGAGTTTTTTGATCCCCACATGAAATAGAATCGATAGGCATAAAAAAAAAAAATTGAACTTTTTGCATTTTTTTGCTAACTGTAAGTTTTTTACAAAATCTGTGAATGCAGTTCAAAATGTCCCAAAAAGTTAGGGAAGGTCTTTTAAGAACGTTTTGCTGTAACTACAACGGTTAAGGTACTTGCCCTTACTGCCCCGTTTCAAAAATACACCCTGTATACGAATCGAATTGAGAACCTCCTCCTTTTTTAGAAGTCGGTTAACAAAACCATATAATAGGAGGCTCGGGCCTCTTCTCATGATGAGAAGGGTTAGGCCATAGTCCACCACGCTTTCTTTCTTTGCTTCAGTTTGACAGCTGACCAATATACGATGAATATTTTGTCTATGCTTCCCAATTTACATTAGTGCCGGCTGTTGCTGGCGCGGAGTCGACAAATTATTTGTGTCTAGCAAATACGAAGTGGTTGATCTTAATTCGACAAATTTCCGTAAAAATGTTTGTTATATCTATGGTATCGTAATGACACCTTAAAGCAGATTAGATTTGAAGGTTTGTAAGAATTCTAATTTTCACCGTCGACGGACACAAAAACTATTACTAAACATATGTCCTCGTTTCATGTCCAAAGGCTTTAGAAAATTCTCACATGAACAAATATTTCCAAAACCGTTACGCTTTCAAAAAAAGATCCAACATGGCGTCTATTGGCGCGCTTTTTCCGCGCCCTTTGTGCAGGTATGTTAGTGTTGCTAGTTTTTGTCGAAAGGATTGATGGACCATTGTGTTGCCAGAAATTCCGGCGCGAATAATTGATAAGTCTGCTATGCCATCTTTTTTTATTTCGATGTGGAATCGTTAGGGGATTAGATTTTTTTGGCTAACTCGGTCTGGATTGTTCCGCGTGGATGTTAGTCCGTGTTTGTTTTCCGTCTATTCCTCTCGTAGTTTTTGTGAAATTTGCTAAACTTTTGTTTGCTTGTCGAAGCTATTCATGTTAGACGAGAGTTGTTTTAGAGCTATTGAAGTTTGAATAGCGATGCATAGCTGAGTTGACAGAATTTGATTAGTCTTTTTTTTAATGGGTTAGTGGTTAGGTCCTGAAATTTAATGCCTTGGTTCTGTAAAATTCTAAACTACTCTCAAGTAACAAAGACTAAACACTAGCGTGTTTCTTTTATTCGCCTTCACGCGTCTTCTTCAATATGTAGGCAGGTAGGTTGCTATAGAAAGCTAAAATATGCTTCACGTACTAATGTGGAGGTACCTAGATCAATATCATCATCATCCGCCTATCGCAATTACTTATTGTCGGGGCTCAATTTTAATCCTGCCATACTTCCTATCAGACGTCATCTCAGCGCTGCCATATTATGACTTGTCATCTTTTACTCATATTTTCTTCGGTCTTCCTCTACCATAATGGCTTTATATGGCTCAATAACAGAGATAATAGATGTCAAGATGTATCTTAAAAAAAAATACGGTTATACTTTTACAACAATTGGACTGACTAATTTAAAAAAAAAATCCCCGTGCTGTGTAAAAGCTGTCAAACCCCATACATTTCTAAACTTTGACGTAAATTTTATCTGAAACGCGCGATTGGAAAGAAAAAATTGTTCTTTCCAGTTAAATGTAGTGTGTACTTTCCAGTAAAGTTAAAGAAATGTTAGATAAGATAAGATAATTTATTTATCTGCTCAAACATGTGTACATACAATAATAAAATCGCATGCAAGTTATAGAGATACATGAAGTTTAAGACATGTTTGCCATGTAAAATGGCATGCAAATATGTAGAAACAATAATCATTCTATAATAAAAATTTTCACTAGCAATCCATTTCTATTTTAAAACATGATTTATAACAAGCAAAATAAAGTATTTAATAATAATATTTAATAAGAAAATGAATAATTTTAAATCTAAAAATACTATAAACAATGTCAAATAATTTATTGTATTCAATTAAAATATTTAGTCATCTGAAATTTTAACTATGTCAAATCTATTATAATAGGCTTTTCCAACCAGAAATGACTTTACTTTCTGCTTAAGAGCGTGTATTCCTTTTCAAAATGTAACTGTCAATTTTTGTAGTGTTTTGGGAATATTTCGTAAAAACTGAATGAAAGTATGATTTTATTCAACTAACTTTTTAGAATGCAAATTTTGAAAGGTAAATATAACAATTTCATTCGTAAATACAGCATAATTTTGTAATTTATCAACTTAACAGTTAATACTCTTTCAACTGATAAAATAGAAAAGTATGCTTTAGTTATTAAATGTAATTGTCATATTTACCTTTTAAAGCCCACATTCTAAAAAGTTAATTGAATAAAATCATACTTTCATTCAGTTTTTACGAAATATTCCCAAAACACTAAAAAAATTGACAGTTACATTTTGAAAAGGAATACACGCTCTTAAATGCTTCGCTACTTAAATCTTGCCAACTTTAAAAAAAATGTTATAAACAATTGGAGCCATGCAGATAACACTGTTGATAAAGAAATGCTATTACAATATTTAAGACTACCTTAAAGATAATTATATTTAAATTATGTAATCTACTACGACATTACTTTTCTATTATACAATTTATTGTTACTATACAATTCCTATATATTATTCCTACATATTTTGACATTTCTATAATTTTACTTTATTACAAAATAATACTGATGCATGCTTAATATTGACAATGTGTAATTTTAATTTATATCAATTTTATATTTGTACGCCTTCCATGGCAAAACATGTTGTTAACATAACCAATACCACCAATTCAACTGTAATAGAAAGTAATATTCTGTAAACTACACATGTTTAAAGCAAATAAATATATCTTTAACTTTATCAATAATAAGAATAACAATGAAAAACAAAAACACCAAACGCAATAGTAATTTGTAAAGTATGTATTATATTCGGAGTACATTATGCAAATGGCCGCACGTACGATTGCTGCGCGGCATCCTAATATTCCTAATGATATTCAGTTTGTTTCTATTTACTGTAATGGTATTATTATGTCAGGAGCTCGAAGCTACACGAATAACGAACCGATTAGCCTACAGGTTAAGCAATACTTAGTACGGGCCATTGGATGGGTAACCGTCTTAATAAAATGAGTTTCCTCCGTGCCTCGGAGAGCCATTGAGCGGACTCGGTTGTGATTTATAATATCTCACAACTTACACACATCGCCATCTAGTCCTAAACTAAGCAGAGCTTGTACTATGGGTACTAAAATAACTGATATACATATACGGGGTGGATGCGTCATAGCGACATTTATTGAAACCACAGCTTCTATACATGGTAAGTATCAATTTCCACCGGATGAAAATTCTCTGGCGAAAAAAAAAAACACGTTCTCCGAACAATTTGAACATTGCGATCGTGCAATTTGTTCGGAAGACGTGGATTTTTTTTTTTTTGTAATTTGAAATTATGTATAATTAAGTATGTATTTACATACTTAATTATACATAATTTGAAGAAAGAAGATTGAATTTGAAGATTTGAAGGTAAAGTGCAGTCGTCACGGGTAATCAGAGGCCAGAAGGCAAAAACTACTTTTTCCCCCCAATCTTTTGTAAAGAACTCTACTACTACTATGACTGCCTCGTTGGTCTAGTCTCTCGGGTTCGAATCCCGGGTTGGGCAAAGTGCTATATGGGATTTTTTTTTCTATGAATGATAGGCACACGTTTGACTTCGATCTCACCTGATGGTAAGTGATGATGCGGTCTACGGCGGAGCACGCTTACCTATGAGATACCTATTAACTCTTGCTTCGAAGAGGTCGCAGTTGTACTAATGCGGAAACACAGACTCGGGCAAGGCGTTCCATTCTTTGGCAGTTCGCATAAGAAATATAGATCTTTAATTGGTGCCTAAATGTGAGTGAGAATTAGTAGAATCTCTTTATAATATTTCAGAATCCAAAGCTCTACGATAAGCATTTTGGAAACAGAAAATATAGTAAAAATATGTACAAAAGGCAATATTTCTTACATGACATCTGTCAAAACCGTTTGCAAATTCGATATAAGGGTGGTTTCACACGGCATGCGGGTCACGTGCGACCCAAATACGACGCGCAGACGCGCCGCAGTTGTTGCTCCAATGATTGTGTTACGAACAATAAGTAAGGAAGATGCTTGCGAAAGTATAAATGACTTTACGAGGAAAAAAAGTGTAAATGACTTAACAAGATAAAAAAAGTTATGTGACGACCTGACGATGTACGTGCTAAGGAGATGTGTTCTTTGACAAAAAATATATATGCTTGCTTGAAAAAAAAAAAAAAAGTTACAAAAAGTGTGCTCACTTGAAAAAACCAAGCAATGAGAGAAAGGAAACCTAGCAATAAGCTGAATTTTGGTTCTTTATATTGTCACAAAACTCTCATAAATTCTCGTGTCTGTGTCGCATATTATTTAATGTGAAAGACCGAAAAAAAAGTTTTTCGCGAATATCTCAGTTTCTATCGCTTTGACGATGTTAACATCTACTAAGATATTGTAGAACAGAAAATTTGCGACACATATTTTAATATAAAACATAATTTCATACGCTCAACCGTTTGTGCACGTGTGGTGTAGTGGTTTAAGCGGTCGCCTCGCCGCGCCGCTCTTCTGTGGGTTCGATCCTCACATGGGACAAATCTTTGTGTAATTCGCAAAGATTTGTTCTGCGACTGGGTGTGCTTGTGTGAGTGAATGTAAGTATTTGGCCTTGTCTTGTCTGAATGTGACCATTGGATAGTGTAATTGCTTCTGGCGTTCTATCTAATGTAAAAAAACCAAATTATTATTTATTTATTTATGCCATAGAGGGCGGTGAATGTACAGAACAGCTAAAATACCTAGCCTACAAAGACCTCCTGTAGAATCACTATAGTCCAGGCCCATGCAGGCGCCGTAGGGATATTACACAAATAGACACAAATAGCTACATAAGGCGCAAATCCTTATAACCTCTCCGATACAGGAAATGAGAGAAATGCCTAAGATGCTATGCCCCTCGGCCTTTATAAAGCGATCAGCAAAACCAATCGCTATACAAAGGATTGTATTAAATTATAGCAGTGTTCACGAACGGGGAATGAATCACACGCATGTGTATACTGGTTTATTCGTATGCATGTGTGAGTGCTGAATACTGTCCATTTGCAATCGATGTTTATAATGGTCTTTAGCAAGGGTACCTATAAAATATGTGGTAGTAGCGGTCGATTGATAAGGGAGCTGTTGAATTATTTTTGTTTTCTGGAATATTTTAATTGTTAATATTATTAAAACCGACGTGAGGTGAAGACATTATTATTGAGAATACGGGTTACTCACGTTACTTTAGCCGGGATATGCCGACGACGACACGCGAATAATAGCCCAGTTGATGAATCTATGTACTAGATTCGAAACTAGTCAGCATATCCCGGCTAATTATTAATAAGTAAGTAAGCTAAGTATTCTCATTAATCATTTTAATTGTTTTTATATTTTTCTTAGTGTAGGACTTACAAATATCTCAATTTAGTGTTTTAAAAGTTATTTTGCAATTTATTTGGGTAAAAACCTTTCTTTAAATGGATACACACCTAAAGAACGAAAGGATTTCATGTTTTATAAAACGCCGCCCACACTAGGAATAAGTCCTGTGTCGCAGGCGTGTTCGTTAACATACATTTCACACACGCAAAGCACACCCAGAGTCAGAATTTATTTTGCGGGTCACACAAAAATTTGTCCCGTATGGAGATCTTACCCACAACACCAGCGTTCGTACTATTTTTTATGTTACGTTTTGGATTACCAGCGAACGCCAACGAACGATCGATGCGTCCGCTTAGCAGTCCAAAGTACTCCAAACAGGAACAACGAACACGTTCGTTGCCATTCGTTTGCCAGGTGATTCTTCGAAAAATATAAAATGTACATATTGAATATGAAATCTTAGAGCTAGACAAATTCATGCATAAAAACAACTAAACAGAAAATAAGCCCGTATGCAATTATACATCTTCCACTACCTATTTTTGCGGGAATCACTCGGTTTCCAACGAACAATATAAATTGTAACAATAGTAAAAGATTTAAATTGCATTTCTACCACCGGACGTTACGACCACTAAACATTACAGGCGAATATAATGATGTATTCAGACAGACATTTCAATTGGCTAATAACTACCCCGTTATTATTGGTACAAAGTAATACAAACCACACGCATGAACAAAGCCGGGCGCTTTGCGTATGCATTCATTAATATTATTGGATGGGGCCTGAATACTGTTTAGTCAAATGTAACGGCAAATCAATAATATTTGAGTGCTCAAACATATCATTAGCTAGCTTCATGGCGCGGCTTCGCTCGTGTGGTACCTCGATATAATATTATAGCCTATGTAACTCGGTGAAGATGGAGCTTCCTGATGGTGAAAGAATTGTCAAATTTGGTATATTAGTTTCTGAGTTAAATCGTATTAACGACGCCCTCACTAGAAATATCTTTTGTGTCGCGGGGAAGTTCACAAACATGCATTTCAAACACAAAGCACAACCAGAGTAAGAACAAATCTTTGCGGATCACACAAAGATTTGTCCCGAGTGGGAATCGAACCCACAATACCAGCGCAGCTGAACGGGGCGTGGCGACCGCTTTGACCACTACACCAACCGTGCACTCAATAAATAAATGACATGACACATTTTCATGAACAAAAGACACGACCAATTACAAAAGTGGATAAAATGAATACTTAATCCAATGATGATTGTGTAAACAGAAACCAGATGAATGACGACATAGCCAGAGCTTTTACTCATTTTGTAACTGTTTGCCTCCATTTCCATTTACGTAAATCAATTTCAGACTCCAGCTTTGTGAAATTTTAATGTATTAAAAATGCCTGGAACTGTGCCCGGGATCAGTTCGTTGTCCTTTAGTTTCCATTTAAAGGTATGATTTTGGATACATACATATACTCGTATCGGCTTGTTTAATATTATCATGTTTGTAATAATACAGTAACTGAAAATATAATTAAAGCAATGCAACGTCAAATGAAAGCACGAAAAATTTGGACAAGCCTAGTTAAATCGGTAATTTTATTACAACATAACATAACATCACGCCTATATTCCCCATAAGGGTGTGGCATAAGTGTAACCCACATGTGTTTACGTTATGATAGGAGGTGAGCCTATCGCCATCCACTGGACACAATTCCAACTCCGTGCTGCTAATGACAGTTTTCTGACGGAAATTTCAGAAATATCGCTTTGCCTGACCCGGGCATCGTATCCGGGACCACGCGGTGAGAGGCGCAACAAGACAATATAGCGTTTTATTACAAATTTATACAAAGTGTATATTTTATTACATAGGTACCTAATTATAAGATAGACTTGTTGGTATTAGGTATAAACTAAATCCAAATACAATTTACTCGTAAAAACTAATTAAAGAAATATTATTAATATTTTCTATAGCTCTATATTTTAATAAACTATTTACTAAAAGTTGTATGTATTTTTTATATTAATATTGATAAGATATTTCCTAAAAACCGGCCAAGTGCGTGTCGGGCCACGCGCAGTAGGCTTCCGTAGCTAGTCGTAACAACATATTTCGACTTAAAAGGGATTTACTATCTGTATTAAACAAGTAACATCTTCATACAAGTCATTACTTTCAAAGGTTTTTGTAATTTGCACGAATTATTCTAAGTAACTGCATTTTACACTTTGGACCCCAATTACTCTAGAACTAATTAAGTTAAAGTAACCAGATAAATAGAGTCCTTCAGATAGGAAATGTTTGTAGTACACGAAACCAGCTAGCACGTATGACGAGATGTATGAATGTTAAGGAAGCGAAAGAAGTATGTAAGGAGCGAAGCACATGGCGTTCCATCGTCTCTGCCTACCCCCGTGGGATAAAGGCGTGATTTTATATATGTATTATGTATGTTTCAAGAATTTTGAACGAAATATTCTGAGTAACTGCATCTGACATTTCGGACCCCTTTTCCTCTTGAACTAATGAAGTGAACTTATCCGCTATAGTTTTCCTTTAAAGTTCATTACATGTACTACCGACACAATTTTTTTCAGATTTTAGGATCCAGTAGTTTAGCTTTTAGAGGGACGCCCTACTCGAACAAATATTTGCTCTTTAAAGTTAATTATCTCGCAAACGGATCCCTAAATCAAAAAACTGTCTTAGCAACCCCTAAACGTTTTTAAAAGTCCTATCTAACAATACCCCACACTATTGGGTGGGCGACAAAAAAAAAACATCCCTACTTTAGCTACCTGAAAAAAAAATATTTTTCCAAATTTTACTCTACGACTTTCTTTGTTTAGTTAACATACATGTT
This sequence comes from Hypena proboscidalis, assembly GCA_905147285.1. Classification (NCBI taxonomy): domain Eukaryota; kingdom Metazoa; phylum Arthropoda; class Insecta; order Lepidoptera; family Erebidae; genus Hypena; species Hypena proboscidalis. The sequence continues at coordinate 11,192,309 of LR990152.1, forward strand.
TATGCAAAATTTCAGTTTTCTAGCACCAACGGTTTCGTCGCTATGCCGTGGACAGACAGACGGACATGGCGAAACTATAAGGGTTCCTTGTAGGTACTACGGAACCCTAATAAAAAAGAGGAATATTTATTTTTCTCTGCATTTTGAAACGGTTTTATTTCACAACAGCTATTCTTTGGAACAATTTTTCTTTTCATAAAACAAAGCATATAAAACCTCCTTTTAAGAAGCCTTTAAGGTGCAAAATATTTTCTATTCTTTCTGGAAGCTCAAGTGGAGTGAAATACATTGTTTTTACGTGTCTGTGCCCAGACTAAAACCTTCGGTATTAAATCTTGGTTTGTTCAGCCAGACATTAATATAATATAGAGCTTTTGTCGCATTGTGCTTTTGGGGAGAGTCTCAACTGTTTTATAATTAACACTCTTTTACTTGGTTTTTGTCGCTAGATATTTTATTTTATCTTTATTTTACATTTTATCTTTCATGTCTTAGTCATCAGTTTAGTGGTTAATCTTGATAAGAATTGAAAAAACCTCTTATTGATTAGTTTTATAGCATTAAGCTATGCTTAGCTTATATATTAGGAACGGTTAATGATATTATAGAACTATAGATATGTTACGTTCATAGAAATTACTAAAAAAATTATGGGACCGGCAGGAATTGAACCTGCGATCTTTGCATACCAGGCAGCCGTATTCCACTTAAGATGAAGAAGAGTTACAAATGGATGAAGGTGATGTCACGTGATGACGAAATATACAGTTGAGAAAATTGGCAAGAGACGACCGCAGCTAAGTGGTTAAAGCGGCTGCCCGGTATGAAGAAGTAACAGGTTCAAATCCTGCCTGTCACATATTTTTTTAACAGTTTCTTACTACAATTAGTAGAATTTGTGAAGTGGTGTGGTCTACTTTTTATCGATGTTTCACGTGGACAGAGGCGCGGGCGAATTTATGATTTTAATAAAATAGTTATTATGTAAGCGATTTTGATTTCTTTAATAAGTCTTTAGTGATTGATTATGATCGAATACACAAATAATATCTAAATAGTTCCTTGATCGACGTTATAACCACTTTCCTAATAATAATAATACAGACAGAGGGGCATTTTTCCATTCTAATTGGATCTGGTTTCGCAGTTCAGTGTGTCAGAAAAAGGTTGAATCATGTTATCTTCACTTTATAGCAGACGAGCGCACAAAACCAAGGTCGAATCTCTCGGATTCTCAGAATCGCACGCTCAAACCCTGCCTGCTTTAACATCTCCTTAAAACATTTAGATAAATATATCACACAACATACACACAAATATAAATATATCACTCAAGATACACAACGCCATCTTGTCCGAAACTAAGCAGAGCTTGTACTATGGGTACTAGAATAACTGATACTAATACATAATATAAGTATTAACTGTAAAAGTATTTAGCGATCCATTGATTATGTAAGTACATACTTATTATCCATAGAAACACTTTAACATGTCCTTAAAACATTTAGATAAATATATCACACAACATACACACAACGCCATCTTGTCCGAAACTAAGCAGAGCTTGTACTATGGGTACTAGAATAACTGATACTAATACATAATATAAGTATTAACTGTAAAAGTATTTAGCGATCCATTGATTATGTAAGTACATACTTATTATCCATAGAAACACTTTAACATGTCCTTAAAACATTTAGATAAATATATCACACAACATACACACAACGCCATCTTGTCCGAAATTAAGCAGAGCTTGTACTATGGGTACTAGAATAACTAATACTATTACATATATACTTTTCTTTTGTAAATACATACTTATTATCCATAGAAACACCCAGACCAAAACATACCTTCATGTTCATACACGGTGGAACATACAAACATATAATCATACATACATAGACTGCCAAAATCTACCCTTCCTTTTGGCTTCGCCGTTGTCGGGTAAAAAAAAAATCAAACCGATACATAGATAGAGGTGCGTTACATACTAATTGACGGTTTGAAATCAAAATGACCGTGTAACGAAAGCCATATTTAAAAAAAGTAAACGACAGAAAACATAACACCGTATGAAGGGGTCCGTTTATACATAGGTACTTGTTTTATTTTTAAAAGCTTTCTGTTATAGCCTCGATCTTGTTTGGCCAGAGGTTATAGGCTTATGAGGGCTTATGCCGAAATAATTATTGGATAAAGCCGCCATTTTGTTTTTGTTATTGTGCTGAACTTTTGGGCGTTTAACCAAACAATCTCTTCAGCCTTATTATAATAAATTTAATAAATATATACGTCATATCTCACAACTTACACACAACGCCATCTAGTTCCAAACTAAGCAGAGCTTGTACTATGGGTACTAGAATAACTGATACTAATACATTATACTTTTATTTTGTAAGTACATAGACACACCCAGATTAAGACAAACCCCCATGTTCATGCACACAATGATATGTCTTAAGCGGGAATCAAACCCGCAACCTCGGCGTCGCAGGCAGGCAAATTAGGTATAGATTTTAGATATTTATTTAAAGCCCGTTAAGTACTTCTTATTTCGTTACCTGTAATCACAATTTTTGGTTTAATCTTATTTAATACTATTTTTTGCCCGCGACTTCGTCCGCGTAGAATTTTTTATATCAAGTAGTCGCTGCTCCCGCGCTTGATCGCGTGTTAAACGTTACTGCTCTACTCCCTTGGAGTTTAGCGTAATGTTAAACATTTATAGATATTTAGACTATCAAATAGAAAAATAATTAGATATATCAAATACAATAATAATTATTTAAATCCGATCTGTCGTTCCCGAGATTAGCAAAGCCACTAACTTTCTTAATATAAAGGAGCTCATGCTACGCGCCTTTAAGTCAGTTATCTGCATCTAAAATTTTATTAAAAGCGGTCAACCCGTTTAAAAGATTAGCCAATACAATCAGGCAGAAAACAAAAAATGTAAAAACCATATTTTAGGCATTCCTTTTGTGCAAATAACTATATTAACTGAAAAAACATAGTTATTTAGACATTAATTAAAAAAAGACACTTTAATTTTATTTATTTGTACTAATTAAGTCCTCTATACTCTCCCTAATAAGTAGACTAGATTTTGCGTTCAGGACCGCCCACGCGGTAGGTACGTCGTCGGTAAAAAGTCATCTGTCTTTTCTCAGATCTAGAACTATCTCCATACCAATTTCCTTCAAGATTGGTTTAGTAGTTTAAGCCGTGAAAGCGTAACAAACAGACAGATAGAGTTAATTTTCCCATTTATTATATTAGTAAGGACCTCTGCTACACTCTTCTATAGTAGATTTTAGGTCTGATTCGAAAATCAGTTCCAAAAATCTCTACCAACTTTGCTTGAAGTTAGGCCACAACTTCGACAAGTCCAGAGGCATAAAAAGTATCCCTTTTACAAACTTTAGGCTGAGTTTGAATACTAAAAGAATATCAAGTTTTGTCAAGTACCCTGTGGAAATTAATTTAGCGTCTCATATTGCGGGCGCTTCTTGTAGAAACATTACTCCCCCTTCAGAAGCAGTCGGGTAAAAACTTGACAGCTTGTTTCTGTTTGAATTTAAAACTTTTTTTATAAGGTTTCGTGATTCGAGACGGAATATTAAAAGTGAAACAAATAAGTTCTCAAACGAAATTTTCTTGTAAATAAATGTTTTTAATTTTTAAGTTGTTGGAAAATTTGTTAGTAGACGTTTTTTCTGTTTCGTTTTTCGTAATTATGTTATATTAATACAGATTCGATCATTACAGTACGCAACTGTTATGTTATATGCAAGTCTAAATTTGTTTCTTTTGCCGATGTCAAGTGAATGACGAGCTCATGGCTAAGTCAACGCCGCGCGAACCGATCGATTTTGTAGGTTAAGCAATTCTAACTGCGGTCGGCTATAGATGGGTGACCATCATTAACATCACGAGTTTTCCTCCGTGCTTTGGAGAGCACGTTAAGCTGTCGGTCCCGGTTACCATTTGAACATCTATGGTACTCGTTACGTGTAGTCAGAGGCCAGAAAGTCTAACTAAGAGTATCGTATTATCTGGTACTGGGTTGTGGAGGTCTGATGGCAGTCGCTTTACGTAAAATACTGATATTCAGCTGGATCCGTTAGATTAGAAGCCGACCCGAATATAATTGGGGAAAGGCTCGACAGATTGCTTCTGCACTGTACTTTTGCGTAAAAAACAACAAAATACGTAGAGTGAAAAGAGACACAAAATATAGTCTAAATCTTATATATATATATACAATTCTCGTGTCACAATGTTAGTTACCTTAATCCTCCGAAACGGCTTTACTGATTTTTACCAAATTTTATATGCATATTCAGTAGGTCTGAGAATCGACTACTATCTATTTTTCATAACCCTAAATGATTGATAAGGGTTGTTCACCCTTAACATTTTTTAATTTTTGGACAATTTTTTTTAAATTTTTCTATAATGTGGCATTAAAAATACATACAACACTAAATTTTTACCCTTATATCACCAGCCCCTATTTTTTAAGTCATTTTAATAATTTAATCATTTTTCATCCCGCTTGATAACTGATAAATTATCGTCTTTGTCGTTTGTAAATGTTTTTCACTCTATTTCGATTAAAATTTCCCTGAGCTTAACAATAATGAATGATTAATGTACTTAATTTTTTAATTTGTATTTTCTTATAAACAAATTAACTTAAAAAATGCCAAAATCTGCTTATAAAAGGCGAAAATTTAAGGCGAAACAGAGTTCGCCAGGTCAGCTAGTTAAATGTAAATTTTGAAGTTATAATGCGATGTAACTGAATTAGAATAAACATTGAATTAGGATTGTAAATTTATAGATTGTACTTTCTTTTTTTTAAATTCTAAAGCATCTACCATTATTGTCTCTGCACCTCCTCATGGTTGACTGGTAGAGAATGCCTTAGGCATTAAGTCCGCCATTGTACTTATTGATGTGCATAAAGTTTAAAATAAATAAATAAAATAAATAACTGAACCACATTTCACTACAAAATGATGCCCTATGAAACCATTGTAAAGCAAGTTTATAGTAGCGCAGACTGCTAATTTGCCCATAAACTCCCATGCAAGTTGGAACTGCAGTAACTGAAGGTATTAGTGCTAATGGCCATCGCCGCGCGCCAAATTATACAAATTAAATTGGTAGGGCAGTGCTGAAGAATTAGATATTATGTACTTTGCTATATCTTTTTTAGGGTTCCGTAGCCAAATGGCAAAAAACGGAACCCTTATAGATTCGTCATGTCTGTCCGTCCGTATGTCACAGCCACTTTTTTCCGTAACTATAAGAGCTATACTGTGTAAACTTGATAAGTAAATTATTATTATTATTATGTATTCGGTAAACCGCATTAAGATTTTTATACAAAAAAAAGAAAACAACAATAAATGTTTGGGGTTCCCCATATTTAGAACTGAAACTCTAATTTTTTTATGTTTGATGTATAGTGGTACGGAACCCTACGTTCGCGAGTCCGACTCGCAATTGGCCGGTTTTTTTATGATGGATAGGCACGTGTTTGACCACGTTCTCACCTGATGGTAAGTGATGATGCGGTCTACGGTGGAGCACGCTTACCTATGGGATACCTATTAACTCTTGCTTTTCAAGAGATCCAAGTTGTACTCATGCGGTAGCACAGACTCGGGCAAGGCGTTCCACTCTTTGGCAGTTCGCATAAGAAATGTAGAGGCGAAATGGCGTATTAGTGGAATATAATTCTAGTAATGAATAGGGGTATACTATCGCAATGTTAATAAATATGAATACCTTTTAAAATATAGGTAAACAGAAACCAAAAGCAAGATTTTTTAGTCAAATTCATTTTATGATCATTCAAAGTTACATGGTCATGTCAATTAATAAAGTCCGACCAAATAATGTATGTACATGTGTATTTATATATGATATATTTTTTTTTTCAATATTAGGTATCTTGGTAATTATTGATACATACTCTATCTTGTATAATATGTACTTCTTCTATTTGCATATCAATCATTATTCCTTTTTCTGAGCTGCACCTACCCATGCTCATCTCTGCACCACCCTAGGTTGACTGTAAAAGAATGCTATCAGGCATTAAATCCGCCTATATATTTTTGTGTGCAAAAAGTTATATAAAAAATATCAATGATACATAGTATCTAGAGCTTCGAATATCTTCTGTATGAGTTGATATATTTTAATAATACAAAACACACACTGAAAGAAAACAACAAAACATTTGCCCATTTACTTCCCGAAATTCGATTGACCTTTTTCTGGCAAACAGCAAAGGCATCCGCGATACAGCCTCCCTATCGTATTTCCGATGGCGGACGGCATTCCCGTCACGTACACAATAACGTCTCGCTGTCACTCCGACTACTGATCATTAGTTGTAGATATATAAACATAGCTTCTATGCGTGGCTTCGTTCGGTGCCTCGTTATTATATAGCATATGTTACTTCTTGAAGATTTAGCTTAAAAATGGTTCTAATTGATTATTTTTATAGCATTTAGCTATGCTTAGCAAATTATACTAAGAAACAGTTGAAAAAGATATGGGACCGGCAGGATTTGAACCTGCGACCTTACTGCACACCGGGCAGCCGCTTTAGCCATCCAGCTACGGTCGCCTCTTACCGAAACCTAATTTTCTCAACTGTATGATTCGTCATTTCATGACGTCACGTTCATCCATTTGTTCCTATTTTAAGTAGGATAATTAATAATGGTGAAAGAATTTCTTAAATTGGTTGAGTCGTTTTTGAGTTAAATGGTAACGAACAAACTATCAAGAAGTCTAATCTTTACTCTTTATACGTGGCAGGCAAAAGCGCTCTAGTAAGTAAGTAAGTAAGTAAGTAAGTAAACTTTATTTGGATGTATATGGTACATAATAGGTGACTTAAACTATTCGTAATTACAAAGTGTCATCATATTCGCCAATCAACGCGTTAGTAATATATAGCAATATTAGTATATAAAATTTTAATTATTATAATTAGCTGCTTATCAATGTCAGCCTCTTCCACATGCAGTTTTTTCTTAACGTAAATCTAGTCGCGTATTACTGAAACAAATTACTTAACTTCTTTTCCCCGCCACGTTAGTACTTTTGCCTTCTGCGTCTAGTAATTATTACAGGAAATATAATTAATTAACATCTAAAAATTACTCATAAAATCTTTATTTACCATTTAACATAATACATATATTATATTATAACAACTACCAAATTCTAAAATTATTTTCATTCTAAGGTTGCCTGGCACAAATCACTATTAGTGATAAGGCCGCCCATTGTACTGTTTTCACTAGAAATAAGTTAATACTGTAAACTCCAGGTGTACAATAAAGTGTATAATAAATAAATAAATAAATATATATATATATTGTTGGATAAACACTATTTACAATCAGAACCTAAGAAAACAAATTTATGAAATACTTACTATATTAGAAAGTTATTGTCATTGATGTGGGTGTGTCGCGATAAACGACCGGCACTTCTTCTGCAGGACATTGACATATTTATTTAAATGTGCTTAATAAAAAATGCTTTGAAGGCTTTTTTTTCATATGCAGATGTTATTATCATGACTTGAGGAGCGAGCCCTTTCCTCATTGCGATGGTTAGTCTAAAAAGATTTTTCACCACAATTTTTCCTTTATTACCAGACTGTCCAAAATGGTTGTTTGACGATTTTTTGATGTGCTCTGTCATCTGAATGGCATTACTCGATACGATCTCACTTATTTGATTGCTAACAGTGAGTGCCCGGGTTCGATCCCATAGACTCGAGCCACATTGAATTCAAAGCGAAGAGGCGAGCAGTTTCAGTGTCATGGCATTTTAACACGCTTACATTAGCTTCACCTGTACGTATGTATGTATGTATGTAACCGACTCCTTTGGACTCGATTTTGACCCACTTTAAACGGACAGATTTCATTAAAATTTTGCACACCTGTCAAAGATCGATGACAATGCAATAATTCGATAAAAAAAATCATAAAAAAAATAAAATAAAAAAAAATAACGCTCTTATAGTTAAACCAAACTAAAAAGTAGAAATACTAAAAAACACGCTTTTAAAGTACTTCTAGCGTGGGACGCTCTGTGCCATATTTTTCGTCTATCGAGCAACCCACGCCTTTTTAAGCTTATAATAGGAATTATTTTTCACTTTTTAGTTAGAAGTACTTTAAAAGCGTGTTTCTTATTTTTTTAAACTATTATTTATTTTCTACTTTTTAGTTTGGTTTATTTATAAGAGCGTTTTTTTTTCTTTTTTATTTTTTTTTCGATTTTTTGCATTGTCATCGATCTTTTATCTATTAGGTCGCCCGCATTAGGAATAACTCCTGTATCGCGGTGGTGTTCACAAACATACATTTCACACACACAGAGCTCACCAAAAGTTGCAACAAATATTTGCGGATCACACAAAGATTTGTCACGTGTGGGGTTCGAACCCACAACACCAGCGCATTTGAAAGCAGCGAGGCAACCGTGCACTCAATTTTAACAATGTAATTTCTTTCGCAGAAGTCGCATGGTCCAGTCATGGAATAGCTTCACGCATGAAGACCAGCACGCGCGTCGTTAGAAGCAAAGACTGGATTGGACAAGATTGGAGCGAACAGGTATTTTTTTCTTTCAAGACGAATTTAACGAACGAATGTTAAGTGATTCTTCTTCTTCGTCGTGTCAATGTCTGAGTCAAATTTTATTTTGACTTTCCATCATAGTGAAAGGATTAGCCAATTCGCTTTGGGGAACTCGCGAATTGCCCAGGGTGCGCCGGACGTAGGGAATCATTGTGTACGTCACTCGGGGAGGCTCCTTTCATGCACCAGTGATGGTAAATGTTAACCACAGCCCATGGACATCCATAGCAACAGATTGTGGATGCGTCGCTTCATCTGAAGATTACGTGTCATGTTCCAGTAAGTTCAGGGATTTCTTCTTCTTCTTGTCGTGTCAATGACTATAGTAATTCTGTTAAATTAATTATATTTATATAGTTTTAGACCAATAGGATGCGACTAAGACGCCTTTTGCAAGCCAACCAGCTTGCATAAGGTCTTTAAGGGTACAGGGGGTAGTATTGTCTTCTTCTTTGACTATTTCAAACACTTCTCCATGAACTTTTACTATCTAATCTAATATATATTTTTTTTTTTTACTAGCCTGCGGGTGTGTCCCACTGCTGGGCAAAGGCCTCTCCCCATGACTTCCAAGCCTTTCTGTTATTTGCTATCTCTGGCCAATCGTTCTGAAATGCATCTAAGTCGTCCCGCCATCTCCGTTTGGGCCTTCCTCGTCGCCGTTGACCGTCACGTGGTACCCAGTTGGTCGCTTTTTGGGCCCACCTCTCTGGACTGATACGGCAAACATGGCCAGCCCAGTCCCACTTTAGCCTGGCAGATGCCTGAACATTCCACAACATTTATGGACAAGGCCTTTACAGTACAAGCTGTCAGATTGTGGAATGCGCTGCCGGCTAATGTGAGAGGTGCAAAATCACTGCCAGTTTTCAAGAGAATGGTACATGCACACTACTTGTCCACAACAAAATGATTTCCCTACAGTTTATTTGCTTTATTTATTTATGTGTCGTTTCTCTTAATAAAATTATGCTACACATCTATATTTATTTTTGAAATATTATATTTATTACCATTATTTATATTATATTGTTATGTATTTATATATGTACTATTTATTTATATACGTATTAGTACAGTATTACTATATATTATTAATTATGTGTAATTTGATTAGCTTTGTATTATTAAAGATATTAAACAGTATAGTTTTTAGTTTTGCCCATCTTTATACACCGCGCGCTCCCCTAAATTCACACTTTTTAAAATTTCTTTCCATCCAATGGTTGCCTGGAAGAAATTGCCACAAGGCGATAAGGCCGCCAATTGTATTACCATACCATTACGTGTATTATATCTTTTCTATTGTTTTGTGTTTGGTGTACAATAAAGAGTTTTATTATTATTATTATGTGGTTTATGTTACCATATCTCGGGACTACAGAGTCCCGGAACTTTGGTAGGCATGTGTGGGGCCGAAGCCAACAGCACAGAGGCCCGATAAACACTTTACTCTAAATGTAATGAGGCTAAAACCGGCGATTATCCCTGTTCACATTATAAAAATGCACCCAAGGACAATCTCCGGTTTGAGCAGACCTATTGCAGAAAATGGAGACTAAATGATAAGCGCTATTGTGTTGAGGTGCTAATGGACTGGGTATTCTGGTTTATGGATGGTAAAACTGACGCCTGCCCTGAAAACACATGTTATACACGGAAAAAGGGGCAGACGGTGACTCGCCAACTCACTATATGGGCTCCCTGAACGGTCACCTAAGGCAAAGCCATACGGGCGACAGGGCGCAACATTGCCGTGAGCGGCTTGGGGTGTTGAGCGGTGCGGCGCCGATTTCACCCTCGGTGGAACACCTAAGGTTTCCTCGTAATTATGCCCTTGAAATTGACACTTCCACCCCCGAGCATCTCTGCTCTGGCGACCCCTCTCTGACCGGCCGGTTAAGGCAAGAACAGAGCTGAGAGTCCTGCGGGCGCTCTTGGGTTTCCACTCCGACCGGCCAATAAAGGCAAGGCGGAGACGAGTCCCTGACCGACTCTCTGGGGAATCAGGACCGCAGTGTCGCCACTCACATTCAGCTCGCCACAAGCTGCCCTGCGGTTTGTGTGCGCTTTATCGATCTTTAGATATATTTTTTGTTTATATCAAAAGGATATTAAAAAGCAAATACCTTATATGCCTCTGGGTGTTGCGTTATCCTTATGGTAAGGTAACGACTGTCCCAGAGAGGGTTATTATTATTATTATTATGTGGTTAACGTTTCCGTATCTCGGGAATATGGATTCCCGGACCTTTGGAAGGCATGCGTGGGGCCGAAGCCAACAGCGCAGAGGCCCGATTAACGCATTAATCTAAATGAGATGGGGCACAAACCGACGATCATCCCTGTTTACACTATAGAAATGCACCCAAGGACAACCCCCGGTTTGTGTTAAACTATTGCAAACTATGGTAACTAAAAATCTGGTCTATTGTTGTGAGATGCTTATGGACCGGAAGTCTCAGACTATGGATTAAAAAACTAACGCCTGCCCTGAAACACATGAATGAACACGGACAAATGAGCAGACGGTGACTCGCCAACTCACTATATGGGCCCCCCAAACTATCACCTAAGGCAAAGCCATACGGGCGACAGGGCGCAACATTGCCGTGAGCGGCTTGGGGTGTCGAGCGGTGCGGCGCCGATTTCACCATCGAGGTTATTGGGCTATAATACCTTAGTACTAGCCCAATAACCAAAAGCGGGTTTCCTCGTAGTTATGCCCTTGAAAATGACACTTCCACCCCCGAGCATCTCTGCTCTGGCGACCCCTCTCTGACCAGCCGACCAAGGCAAGAACAGAGCTGAGAGTCCTGCGGGCGCTCTTGGGTTTCCACTCCAACCGGCCAATGAAGGCAAGCCGGAGACGAGTCCCTGACCGACTCTCTGGGGAATCAGGACCGCAGTGTCGCCACTCACATTCAGCTCGCCACAAGCTGCCCTGCGGTTTGTATGCTCTTTATCGACCATTAGATACATTTTTTGTTTATATCAAATGTAAACGTTTAAAAAGCAGCCTAATATGCCTCCGGGTGTTGCGCTATCCTCATCGTGAGGTAACGACTGTCCCAGAGGGGTTTATTATTATTATTATTATTTTTGTCCTACATCCGTGACACCGGTTTTAAAGCGCAATTCTGTGTTTCTGATATGGTCTGTTCTCCTCACCCCAAGGATGCTGCGCTCCATAGCTCTTTGGCAAATCTTTAGTCGTGACTTCTGAATTTCCGTCAGGGACCAAGTTTGGGCACCATAAGTTAGGACAGGCAATATACACATGTCAACGAACTTACGTTTTAATGAAAGTGGAAGAATATATATTATATCTAATCTATTTCTAATTTTACAGAACGGTGGCCCTGACTCCGAAGGAAGCTTGATGAACAAGATCAACGGGAACTGGATGGGACAGTGGGACAGCGGTGAAAAGGACTCCTATGCTAGGAATTATGACCTTCAGCTAGTTCCTGTGCCATCTGAAGCTACGGTGTCATCTGTTGGAACGGAAACTAGCTCTACTGATGGTAAGTAATGATAACTATTTATCGGGTTTTTTGGGTACCTAACCACCGGTAGCTGGTTCCTGTATCCGATGCCGGTGGGGTACTATTTTTTATATTTTAAAATATTTTTTGTAATTTTTATTTAAAAATGTAGAATTTTATAGTTTTATATTTTTAAATGTACTTTGCTTTTATAATTTATACTTAAACATGTAAAAAATGAGAGAGAAAAATAAATAAATAGAACAAAAATATATGACCCCGTACATAAATAATAGTATGTAATAAATAAACTATAATGTATGTTTAATGACCACTGGTCGCCTACTTCAAAAGCACGAGAGCGGCTTAATTATGTTTTCGCGTAAAATAAACACGAACCAAAGCGCTGAAATTAATTTTCTACTTTTCTACGAGTTACAGCGCTCCACTTTCCTAATGAGTTTTACATGTCGATTGCGAACATTTTAACGAACCTTACAACATCATAAAACTACTAAAAAGTAAAAAAACTCCCAAAAAGCATTTCCACACGGAAAAGCAGTGAAATTTAAAAAAATATTTGACGTGCACTAAAGTTGCTGTGCGTTTGCTATTAAGTTTTTTACGATTTAAGGTAATGAGTCAGTCGTAGGGATGTAGTGGCGTTCGATTTTTGAATTTGCAAAACGTTTCAAAATTGTTTTTTTTTATCGATTTTTACTTGTTTATGGACACTCGAACGACAATTTACATGGACATTTTAGGTACATAATCTTATATGCTAGGTGAACTTGTCACTTAAAGGTAAAGGTTGTTCTGCGATAACATATAATTATCCTGTAAGTGTTTTAACTAACATGCACTTAAATTTAATGAATTTAATTAAAATAATGAAAATTGTTGACAATTAATGTGGTTGTTCATCAAATACTTTGTTACTTTAGTTAATAAAATGGGTTTTTGGAATATCATTGTTAAATGGAGTACATTAGTTTAAATTTCTAAACACAGAAAATTTGTTTGTGTGCTACTTCACCATCCTATCCAACTAACCATCTATCGTACCCCGTCCAAATCTCACGGCAGCTTATAAGATTTCCTCTTACTTCTTCACAAAAAGCCTCGACAAGTATCTTTTGAACTCTAAATATAGACGGCATCAGTAACAACAAACAAGCAAGTTCATACTGAATTATTTATGCTCACTGCAAACAAAGCAAACAGTACTGTTTGTGTTAACGCTTACTCGCAGCTTTAACTTAAGACGAGCCTGTGACGTCAGAATTCATTGAAATAATATCAAGTATGGATTGAAGACTAGGGTTCGGTAGAGTGGTGTTAATCTTACATAAGTCACGTATTTTGTACCAGCTCCGACCGCGGTTTTGCTCTCATGGCACAGTACGCCCTCGCACATCGAGAGGAACATTTGGCGAGAGCCAAGCTTTTACTGTGTGGCGGTATCCGCACATGACAAATGACGGATGACATTGATAACGTCAAGAAGTGACACACTTGTCACCAATGTCAAAGAGCGCTGAATCGCGATAACGAAATGTTCACAGCAAGTGTATACTACTTTCAAGACGCTATTCTGCTGGACAGCTGTCCGCCAGGCAATGTCACCGAGCGTGGTCGGAAGATCCTCCCATTGTGGTGGTGGAACATCACACCCCGTTCCTCTACACATCAACAAATTTTCGAAGTCACTTGTTTCCAAAAATCGTAATATTTCACAGTTGTATGGAAGTTTACCAATTTTAAAGTGCAACAACTCTTGATGCTGACTATACGTTAAAAATATGCCTGCCTTTTCTCCAAGTCTTTAACAATCCCCTTACAAATTTTCATCAACATCTCTTCAATGTTTTAGCAGTAAACGCGTATCCGAACTGTCTATACAGTATTTCAATAATATCCCCGAAAATGTTTCGTTAAATAATTGCGAACGACTTCGATACATAAGTACACATTAAGCAACTGAGTTTTATCGGTTGTATATAGGTTTATAGATTAGCTTCAGAGCAATATATCAACCGAAGGTGTCATTGTCAGGTGTCCCCCGCTGCCAAATGTGGAAGAACACTGCTCAAACAAAACTGGTTGTCAAATCCTATTATTTGACACTAGCGCGGAACAATTTAATCACCCACTCCCTCACGAGTTTTGGCAGCATAATCTGGCCTTGCCTTTATTGCGTGTCCATTGGCTTTTTAGTCTGAGAGATTAGCTATCAATGAGCAATTAATACACTATGCCAAATATTCTTCTGACATACGACGGTATGCCGGGATTAAAAGGTAAATAAAACACTCACAATATACATACACTTAATATAAAGTAACAAAAGTCTCTTTTCATAATGCTTTTAAGACGAAAACTTTATGATCAAGCGATAAGTTAGGCCTTAAATCTAACTTTAACGCCTTATATGCTGACGAACCGTGAAAAGGAACCATAAAATTGACATAGCAGTTCACATCTCGAATTTATATCTCGAAAACTCATATTCGATTATCGATTTCCGGTTACGCGTATATCGATAACTCACAGTGTCCCAACCCTACTGAAATGTTAAAGTGTAACCGGGGGTCCAAAATCCATAAACTTGTGTTATTTTACGACTTCTAGGGGTTGTTTATGGTGTAAGGGGGTAGGGGGTCTGACTTTAATTATTTAACAAAGTGCCACTGTCTAATTAAGTAAGCTATTTCTGTAATTGAAGTTTTTAGTACCGGCCTGATGGAGACTTGACAGTTTTATTTTTTAATTTATGGTTTTTGGAAATTTATTTTTTAATTTACCAAAAAGGTTAGTTTTATCGAATAGTTTTTGTAAGTCTTTTCTATTTGTTGTGAATATTTAACAGCTAGTTTATACGCTGAAATTATTAATGAAATAAAACATTAAAGTCAAGCTTTTACTTGCGAGGCATTATCAATTCGTGTTTTTAAAGGGGGAAAAGTTTGCGGTACTAATGAAAGAAGCGATGTTGAGCCTTTGCTCGTCATACTTAAATATTTAAAGGCTTTTTTTACACTTTTCTAAGATTTCGCTTCACTTTTTTGAAAGAGGGATGTTTTACTACGTTTTAAACAAATATTGCCGACTTATAACTCCGTTGAATTTTACCGACTAGCTTCCGTCTGCGGCTCTGACCGCGGTATCTTTGATATAAGTAGTAAAAGTCTATATTTTGCCGGTTTTTTCTTGAACTATATGTATACCAATTTTCATTAAGCTCAGTCAAGAAGTTTCGAAGTCGTATTGAGTACAGATGGCGAAACAAAAAAAATATTGAATTGTTTTGATTTAAAATATTGAAACTACATGTAATGCTTTTAAGAATACAATAATTTGGCACCAAAGAGCAGATTTTTCTGATGGAACTAGGCGGTCTACATTAAAAATGAATCTACGACTTCTAGTCACACCATCGAACCTTAGATCTCATTAAATAAAAAAAAGGCTTGGAGTTGTACAGAGATAATAGATTTTCAAGATGTAATATGAAGATTCTTCTTCTTCGACGTGTCGATGGCTGAGTCAAATTTTATTTTGACTTGCCATCGTGGTGGAAGGATTAGCCAATTCGCTTTGGAGAACTCGCGAATTGCCCAGGGTGCGCTGGACGTAGAGAATCGTTGTGTACGTCACTCGGGGAGGCTCCTTTCATGCACCCCAAACATGAAGATAATTTACGGTCATACTCTTGCAACAATTGGGCTGTCAAATTTCATGGATAATTCTCCCCGGGCCGGGTAAAAGTTGTCAGAACGCGCAGCTGCAGTGGAAATAATGTCACATAAAAATTATAGTTCTCTCTAGTTAAATGCATGCTCTCTGGAGCGCACCTCGTATTTTTCTTAAAAATATTCGAATATAATATTTCCGAACGAAACGTTCCATTAAATAAGCATAAGAGAAGCGGTACCAAACCCGTTCCCAATTTCTTTTCTATTAGCTTATTACGTTCGTTTCTCATCCTCAATAATTAAACCCATAATGAATTCGTCACTCTCCGTATCGGAGGTATCGGAGGACATGACAGATTCAGTTTAAGATTCCCATCGGACCATGAATATGTATGGAACCGGTTCTGCAGGTTTTATATCTATATCTACAAGATTTGTTTGTCCGTGTGTTGATGTACTGGTACTGATTATTTCTGTAGTTAGCTTGGTACATGAATCTTTTCTACAATTCGCTGAGCTCAATATCATGTCTTTTTTCTTTTTTTCGTAATTTTTCCAAATGTTTATTGGCTTGGTTGGAGGCTGAATTTCCACTTAGGGACCATTTTTCACAACCGAGTCTATCTTCAATTCCTATAAACCTTTTATTTTGCCCTTTC
The DNA here is from genome assembly GCA_905147285.1 of Hypena proboscidalis. Taxonomy (NCBI): domain Eukaryota; kingdom Metazoa; phylum Arthropoda; class Insecta; order Lepidoptera; family Erebidae; genus Hypena; species Hypena proboscidalis. The sequence continues at coordinate 11,208,856 of LR990152.1, forward strand.
TTTTCCCTTGTTTATTATTTTTTTCAAAACACGAATCTTTAAAGTAGTTTTTAATAAAGTCACTTTTATGTAAAATCATATACTCCAATTTCCGAACGAACCATAACCACTTCTATAAAACTGAACTCGAAACCGTCCCCGAGGCAATTCGAGAAAAATCTCGAATAAAATCTAGTCGATAAATATAACCTCTCCATCGGGAGCCTAGTGTGTTCAAATGAAATGGTCCTTAATCTAGGATAGCGCAAAGTAACCGTTCTAAAAGCGCGGGAAAACGGGGGCGCGCGCCATAAAATTTTACGATCCGTTGCCATGGAAACGCTGCCATTATGCAGTTGCGCTCGCACGCCGCGAGGGCTCGCTTTTTGTTTTTTTTCAGTTGATTATCTATGGATTATATTGATGAAGCACGGGTTTCAGTCTTTTGGCGGAGATCCAACATCATTTTATTTTGTTGGCTTAAACATTCGATTGCAACTTACTGGCTTCAATACGCAAATAAGCAGTTTGTTTTTCAAATTCTGTTTACCTAGGCAGCTATCTATTTTCTAATATATTAATCATGAAGAGTTTTTTAGAGGTCTTGTTCTATGTCGTACGAAAACAACTACATAATAATACAAAATACACTCCCTGGGAATCAAATCCAACATCGTTAACACAGCTCAAATACATAGTCAATTAATCCCTACTGATATCATAATGTAAATTTATATCATGAAGTTTTAAGTAACTTTTTAGTGTCCGGTACACTTTTATGGCTAAACCACTGAAACCATATTGATGAAAATAGGCATGATAACTATATTTTATTTTCATATACAGGGTGTATTTTTGAAACGGGGCAGTAAGGGCAAGTACCTTAACCGTTGCAGTTACAGCAAAACGTTCTTAAAAGACCTTCCCTAACTTTTTGGGACATTTTGAACTGCATTCACAGATTTTGTAAAAAACTTACAGTTAGCAAAAAAAATGCAAAAAGTTCAAAAAAAATTTTTTTATGCCAATCGATTCTATTTCATGTGGGGATCAAAAAACTCTATGGGACCATTTTAGCTTTCAGTACTAGAAAAGACAGAAATCGCCAAAAACGTTTCCCATACATTTCGGCAGCAGAAACGAATTTCTACGATGGTCTAACTTTTTGTTATGGCCTTGAAGTGGGTAGAATTGACTGTAAAGTAAATAAAAAGAATTTTTACCCTCAAATTTCGAATTTGATTTGAAAATCTGTGTGTTATACTTAGTTTCAGCTGAGAAACTTCGTATTAGTTATTAATTAAGGATTTTCGCTAAAATGTCTTCTAATCGTGAAAAAATTGACTTATTAGAAGCGTATTTTGAAAGAACCCTGCAATTCCAGGTTTTTCAAAAGATTTGTAATAACCTTTCTTGTTGGCACATGCCGCAACGGATACTTATTGCGGTACCACACTAATGCAGCTCCCGCATTTCGATTATTGACAAAATACGCTTCTAATAAGTCAATTTTTTCACGATTAGAAGACATTTTAGCGAAAATCCTTAATTAATAAATCATACGAAGTTTCTCAGCTGAAACTAAGTATAACACACAGATTTTCGAATCAAATTCGAAATTTGATGGTAAAAAATCTTTTTATTTACTTTACAGTCAATTCTACCCACTTCCAGGCCATAACAAAAAGTTAGACCATCGTAGAAATTCGTTTCTGTTGCCGAAATGTATGGGAAACGTTTTTGGCGATTTCTGTCTTTTCTAGTACTGAAAGCTAAAATGGTCCCATAGAGTTTTTTGATCCCCACATGAAATATAATCGATTGGCATAAAAAAAAAAATTTGAACTTTTTGCATTTTTTTTGCTAACTGTAAGTTTTTTACAAAATCTGTGAATGCAGTTCAAAATTTCCCAAAAAGTTAGGGAAGGTCTTTTAAGAACGTTTTGCTGTAACTGCAACGGTTAAGGTACTTGCCCTTACTGCCCCGTTTCAAAAATACACCCTGTATATAAGTTAAACATATTTATTAACATGTAAAATACATTATTATTAAGGTTAACTTACAATTAGTTCTTTAACTAATAAGAAAACAAAATCATACCTAACTATTTACGGCTGGAAGAGAAATAGAACTAAAAAAAAAAATTAAAAGTTATGCGTCAAAAAATACTTCCATATTATACTTATATACTTTTCATATTGTGTACCGTTGATCATGCTTGTAGTCAAGTATTCAAGTCTTTTTTGCACTCCACAATGTTAAAATGGTCTTATAAATAGGTACAGTGTCAATTATGGACCCTGACGGGCACGGCAAAAGTAGGATAGAGGAAGAAAGAGCTCTTTGTGTTTATATCAAAAAAAGTTTACATTTTAAAATAGTATCTTGAAATTTTTTTACATAAATATCATACTTATTGAATACATATATGAAATAAGAAATCATTACAGTAATATATCTAGCTACTAATTGTTGAGGGAGAATAATTAAAATATGTATTATTTATTATGTTTAATGTTCATGTAGTCTCATTTAAATATTCTTCTTCTTCTTCGTCGTGTCGATGGCTGAGTCAAATTTTATTGGTCCAATAAGTGGCCACTGTTTGGCGCTCTCGTTGGCGTCATGAGCGCCTCTTTTGTGCAGGTGGTAGGGCATTTTGGACAGTCAGTAAGGTGGTCAAGGTTTTGACGTGCCATCGTGGTGAAGGGATTAGCCAATTCGCTTTTAAGAACTCGCGAATTGCCCAGGGTGCGCCGGACGTAGGGAATTGTTGTGTGCGTCACTCGGGGAGGCTCCTTTCATGCACCCCCATTTAAATTTAAATTTAAATATTCATTTATGTGGTAGTAGCATTTTTCCATTAAATGTTACTTTAATTTATTTATGAATGTGCTGTCTTTTTTTTCCTTTTTTATATATTCTGGTAGTTTATTATACATTTTTATAGACATAACATAAGGACCGTTGAATGTAATTTTATTCGGGAAGTTGGTAAATTTAATCAGTCTCTATGTCTCAAGTTATACTTGTAAGAAATGTGTAACAATTGTAGGCAAAACTATAAATAAATAAATAAACACGGGTGGGCTAAAAGCTAGTTCAATATAAAAATAATACAGATAATATACCGACCAATTAATGTTTTGTCCTAAAGAAACAAAACCCATCGCAATGTCGTTCATCCACTTTACTTTCCTTTTTAGAAGACAGGAATCACTAAGACAAGATGTCAGCCTAATATCAACAACCAGTTGCGAATAAAAACATGATTGTGACAGACTACAGTCCTTGTGTATGGCCGTGAGAAAATTACCTTGTTTTTAATCAAACGAGCTTAGAATGAATATAAACTAATTAGGAGACCACAGTTGTTTATACAAAACATGGATAAAGCCCGTACTTTATGGACGCTTTCTTAGCTGATACAATTGAACATTGAAAATTACATTATATTATTATATACGCGAAAACTAAATATATACCTAACTATCTACCTAATATACATCAAATAAAAGAATAATACAAACTTATTAAATAAAATAGATCTAATATAAAGTTCAGGTGTCAAAAATTCCTCTGCATCGATGTCGACCGCTGGTAACGTGCCCAGAAGGCTGGCGGCATTGACACGTTGTATGGCAATGCTGATCCTTTGTCCAAAGTAGAAGCCAGAATTCTGATCTCGTGAAGAGTCAACTAGTCTTTTACTTAACTCATTAAAAAGTTCTCTTTTTGGGTGCGCGAGGACCCCACGGACCCAGCGTCTCGACCCCAAACGGCTCAAATATATAATTTCCAATAAGAGTATTGTATTTAGCTTTCTTAGCTTGTATTTTTGTCTACCCTGTAATGATGCATGGTAGCTTCTGAACTTCTATAAAACATTTAAAGTGCTGCCACTGCTGCCAGTCATTTCAGAATTACTGATGAAAAGGATTTAAACATTACTGCGCTCAAAAGGCCTTTTTTTAAACCTTAATTTTAATTTTCAAATACAAATTACTAGTATCCTTGCTAACCCCCTCTAGCTAAGCTTAATTTGCTTTTGTTAGGAGGAAGTTCACGTCCGTGGTGTAATGGTCAGGATTCGAACCCACGACCGCTCGATCGTAATACCGATGCCTTATCCATTGTTCCACAGGCGCATTATGACATTAATTAACTAGAAAACAAATTGATGGCAGTTCCAACACTACCATAATGGAGAATTTTACTTTAAAATGGTTACATAGACAAATATGCTCATTTCCATACATTTTGGCAGAGAGCATGCATTTAACTAAAGGGAGCTATAAGTTTAAATTACATTATTCCCACTGCGCATTCCATATAAAATTCACGTCAAAGTTTAGAAATGTATGGTTGTGGTGCTACTCAGCAAACAATGACACATCTCCTTGAATACCCCAATTGCCCTGACAATTGCTCCTTGAGCGATCTGAATAAGGCCACGGAGAATGCTATTAACGTGGCCACGTACTGGGCCGGGGTGGTATAAAAACTTTGACCATTGACTCGTAAGAAGAAGAAGAATCGTGATCCGAACCTCTTTTCTAAAACGTTACTTTTTGTATTAGGTCTCTATAATACTAAAGAAGCGGCATATCTCAGGAACATCGTATACAAACCTGTACGAAAATAGAGTGAAAAAGGTTATAAATCCCATTTAGCCAGTAAAGTAGCCATAAATGAGTTAGCAGTCTTCACATTGAATTTTTAAAACTGCTCAGACATGCGGCCCTCACGATGTTTTCCTTTGCTGTCATAAAATTCATTGTCTTATGTACTTTTAGTCGAGATTTTAGCACACGAGTTACTGTACAGTAAAATGTATACAATATCGTGATTTTCCTCATGTACAGTACTAGCTTCTGGCAGCTCCGCCCGTGTGGTAAGGCGATAGAAGTAGCCTATGTACTTCTTCAGGTCTTGATTTCTTCAAAATAATACTTACTACAATTTAAAGTTGGTTTGAGTCGGGAGTAAATGACTGAATTTAATAAAAAAAAATACATGTTTAAGCCCGTAGCTAACGTATAACCCACCATGCTACGGCCATGACGGTTTAATTTCTTCAAGAACGCTAAAACTTTGAGTCATGAGGAATTGACTGAATTTAATAAAAAAAAAAAATACATGTATAAGCCCGTAGCTGATGAGTAACCCACCGTGCTGCCAGCTGACGATTTGATTTATTTAATATAATGCTAAAACTACAATTTAAACTAGGTTTTAGCCGGAAGGAAATGACTGAATCTTTTTTATTTTACACGTGTCTGGGGTCCCTTAGCTGTTCATTCCATCAACGGAGCAGCAGCTGACATTTACTAGATGTTTTTATGCAGTTCTTAATCATACTACAAAATGTCGCTCGATTGGAAATGACTGACCAACAAAGAAGCTGGCCCGCGGTCCATATAAAAGTATACTTTTACTATCGTTTCCTTATATTATCTACCTAGAATTCTAAATGCCTTAGTATCTAGGAACGATTTCAAATGGGAAGTTTTAGTCTCTCTCGCTAGGCTATCCTGAATATCTAATGATTTTAAATGGAAATCCTCGTTTGTAAGGAATCGATATGTAATGGAGGTACTGTAGAGCTAAATTCAAAGCTCTCCGCAATGTTATATAATGTATTTTATTCCAGAAACATGTTGGAGTTGGTACACACTTATTTCTGTCCTTTTTATACTATAAATTAAAATTAAATATTTCAGCGCCTCTCATAGTCAAACTCGGGCATAGTGTATTTGTGATCTTTACGTTTGGAAATTCACAATAGCTGCACAAAGTTGGAATTGTGTCCCGTGGATGGCGATAGGCTCACCCCCTATCCCATGGGATCTAAACATGACAGGTGAAGTGTGGGTGACACCTCTGCCACACCATTCCGGGTATTATAGGCGTTATAAATAGTTCAGCATCGACGTTATTATGACCATCAAACTATGACAGTAGCTGCATCCAAAAGCATCACATTCATTACTTTTTTTTAACGGAATATAATCCCACGCACACGCCCACCACTGTGACTCCTGTGACGCCAGGATCTACAGCGGTAACCAGAAGAAAGGCACCGTGCATGACACACGGACAATCCCAGGGAGAGTTAAAATTGTCTTGGAACCCGCAACGAATTTAATCAGAAGTATATAGTTG